>OW028736.1:19219200-19819200 GCA_932294355.1 Aporophyla lueneburgensis | reverse complement strand
TATGGTCTGATATTAAAGGGGATTCAGCTGTAAAATTGAGTAAAGATGGTGATATCATATGAGGCAAAACCGCTTCCAGATCGTAGTTGTAGTCTCTTTCAATTGGCATAAACAAATCTGGCGTTAAGTTTTCCTGTGTATTATCCT
Organism: Aporophyla lueneburgensis; assembly: GCA_932294355.1. Classification (NCBI taxonomy): domain Eukaryota; kingdom Metazoa; phylum Arthropoda; class Insecta; order Lepidoptera; family Noctuidae; genus Aporophyla; species Aporophyla lueneburgensis. Next base: position 19,819,053 of record OW028736.1, on the reverse strand, counting down.
CAGGAATAGGCGATTTAGAAATGCTCTGTTTTGGTAAATAACTTTTTGATAGTAATTCCGGTCGCTTACGTTGGAATTCATAGATTAATACGCAACTTGCGATAGTATTGGTAATGTCGGATACTCTAAAATATAGAAAACCGTTGTGCTAACGATAAAATTAGCATTTGCTATAACTTCAATAATTAATTTATTTTGGCGGGAAGGTCGACGAGCCATGGTCCGTTATAGTTTAAAATGTTGTTTGCGATGAAAAACGCACTTTAGGTAAAAATGTCGCTTACGATAAATTGGCGGTAATGGCTCGATGCTAACGTAAGTAGGTTACGCTAAAACGGTAGAACAGATTTGAATCACGCTATAATGGCTGAACGGATTCGAATTAAATTTGGCACACACATAGTTTATAACCTGCATTAACACATAAGATATCTACTTTTAATCCCGGTAGGACGTTCCTGTGGGATATTTTCCGACATCCACGCGGGCAAGGCCGCGGCCAAAAACTGTAGAGTAATAAGTGTTGTTGAAACACCGACCCTAATTTGTCCGAAGGGTATGATAAATTCCGAGCAGTTATGATACCACTCATAACATATTTCTTTAGCAAATAAGCGATATTACGAACAAATGGTCATTCAAAATAAAACAAATATTGCAGAAACCTAGGTGAAACGGGCTGGTGTTTGCAACTCCACGTCTAATTTACGTCTGAAACTTAAAGATGATTTTCTTTTACCTATTCCTATTTGGTGGTCGCCAAATTAAATTTTGATTACTGTCATATCTTTAGTGAGACTCGCAAGATAAAACAAATCAACTGACGTTACAAATCAACAAAATCGGCCCACGCGTTTAGAGTGTTTGTGACACTCTAGACACTCTAGGAACAAATATGTATGTGTGTACGTAGATACTGTAAAGATTAATTGTGTACTGAAGACAACCTTATGTTATACCGTCAGGCAACGAAATGGCTTTATCACTTTCGAACTGTCAATGAGAACTAGAGCAACACTTCAAATATTTCAGCATAGGTTTTTTGTTTCGGAAGACATCACTTGATTGACAGACAAGAGCTGTAAATACATAAACGTGGAATTAACGAAATATTTTACAATTACCTAGACGCATATAAAGGTTTTATTTACCTATAGATCCCGGCACAAGAGATGACCTCTGCGGTCTTCAACATACATACATAGGCTGAAAATAAACTACCTACGAATATCATGTTCATCAGTGACGCAGAGAATGCGGAGATAAGTCACCTCGCAAAGCTATTAGCTATCGATATTGGAGGTAGATAAATCCTCGCTGTATTTGAAATTTGCAATCATCGAAGTGTTCGCAGAGATCAAATTGATTTGATGCATAGAATATAAATGAGCAGGGGCTTAAACACACTTACCCGTAGGTACCAATTTTGCGAAATCATACTGCTTGAATATTCATAAAAGACTGAATTATATTATCATAATTGCATTATTGCACAAGCCTGGGGTATAACTCTGCTATAAAATACTATCTAGATTGAAGTACCTGCTTTTAAGTCATCATTTTACTTTATTATGGTGAGTTTATTTTAATTAATTATGATGGATTATAAGGTAGGACAGGACAGGAGAAATTATGTGGAATACGGAGTCCACTTACTACTAAGTTAGACATCTATCATTTGTATTAGCTATTAGGAAAAACCCGAAAGTGAAGTTACACAAAGCCATTAAATTTAAAAGCAAATATTATGCGGTAAGATTTGATTTTAAAAAGGCAACTAAATATATTCTATCCTATCGCAATTATGCTGGAACAGATTTCTTTAGAAATAAGCACTACCTTTGTTCGCCTTTCTACCTTTGTTTCAGTTCTTTTTTCTTGTCTCTTTATATATAATGTGTATATGTAAATGGTTAAATAAATAAATAAGTAGGCATAGCTTCCCACAACAGCATTAAGATTTGTTCCGAACAGAACGTATTCAAATCTTTACGTCATAGACAGAAAAGCTCCAATTTTTGAAAGGTTAAATCTAGTAGTAGTTCATATAATTTTGCTACACCCACGACATTTCACGAACAGATTACGATGTTAGTGTTCCTCTGTTGAGTGGGCGGAACTGCATATAATGTGTAGGTAGTTCTGAGATATTTCTGTCGAGAGTAGTTGTTATATTACTCCTATATCGTGGGCGCGTTTACAACCACAAATACCCTGTAGGTACAACTATCGGTAAACAATAGAATAACCTACGTATTGGCTCTATTTGCTGGAATCGAGTTCACGAGAACGAACAGACGCCAGCGCTTCCAGGCACCAGAAACTGATAAATTCTCTCAATCAACCTTGATCCTAATGGTTTGGCAATAAAGTTGAAAATCTATTGTATAAGTTTGACAGATCGAAAGAAAGAAAGAAGAAAGAAAATACATTTAATTACCTATTACTCAAAGGCACACAAAGAATACAGCAAAAAAAAACATAAATTAACAAAAAAGAAAATCAATAAAAAGTGTAAAGTGCGATGTTAGAAACTAGCATTTAAGTGTGCCCCACGGCTGCGCTAAAAAGGTTCAGTTCAGCAAAAATGCCAGACAACTAGTGCCTGACGCTGATTTTCAACTGGACCTGAAGTGTGAGCGGACGGATGAAAATCAGTTTTATACAAATATTGCAACGTAGCGAATGTATGCATACTTAAATAAAATAGATGAGTAGTGAAATGTTGATATATATACTACGTGTAGTAAGTATCTAGTGTAAGTAATTACTATATTAAAAAAAAAAAAGAATAAAACATAACAAACAAAAATAATTTAACTTTCAATATTAGAGTGTGATATTTAATACAATTGCAAAACAAAAAATAGGTAGGTAAATACATAAATGAAACAAACACATGATAGACCTTAGATAATTATGTAAGTACTTAAAGAAAAAAACGCATAAAGGATTCAGTGCAAAAAAGAAAACAAAAACCTGTTTTATAGAATGCGAATCTTCCACAACACAGATTGTAGTAGCTTGATGTACTGGCGTCCGTACGTACAATATTTAGGTACAGAATTTAATTTCTCGAAACAAAATGATTTGGCTGCGATGATTTTATAATGTTTATGATAAGCAAAATCAGAATATAATGTTCCCATTGCTGGGACACAGGCAAGGGCGGATCCAGCTTTGGTGCCAGGGGGGGGTCACATAGTCGTGATCAAGTCACAAGAAGTTATAATTTAATTTTAATAATCATACATAAAAGTAAAAAGTAGGTATTTCATTAATGTATTTATAGTCTGGCAAAAACGGATAGAAACTGCAACTAAAAGGGCACTGACCAACTTCTATGGGTATTGGCCACTTATAAACAAATAGTTCAGCTAATAATATATGATTGATTTAATAGTTCTTATCAGTAAGACTGCCAATATAAACCTAGTTTTTGTATCAAGATTTATATTTACATAATTTTTAACATTTTATTAAAATTGTTTATGCTTATTATAAAACTTCCTTTAGATTTGCCAGGTTCATCATAAATACAAAGCTGAACCTTGGTCCATGGAATCGGAGAATCGGAATCCATTTAGAAACAGCCAACGTAATCGCAATAAAACTTACAAAAACAACACTCATAATGCAAAAAAAAAACAAAGTTAATGAAGTTATCATTCACTTTGTTTTTTTTTTGCACTCGTCATTTTTTTTCACAACATTTTTAAAACACTGTGTTGCCAAAAAAAAAAGATAATTGTATCGATACATATGGAATCGATTATTGTTTTATAAGTTCTCCAGGAGTGCAGTGCGATGCGCGGTCGAATTCGGACGTGTTTCCACTGTGCACGGAACGAATTTTATTCGCGTGTCGCGCGGCCATAGCCGCTGCCCGTACTGTCACTATGAGTTCCAAACCGCTCATAGTCAATGAATTGCTGGCGTTCCTAGTCCATGCCATCGACTACATGGACGAGGTGAGCATCCTGCAGATATGCCGGTCCAATTACAAGGAGGATGAGATCAGCAGTGGTAAGCTGCTATTGTTCCAGTCACTTGGAAAGCTGGACCAGATGCCGTCTCGCTGCAGAGATGGAACTAAGAGTATTCAAGATATTCTTGATATGTTGAAGAAGACCGACCCGGACGACGTGCCAGATTTCGTGGCGAAGGAGCTGGGTAAGCTGCCTCCCGTCACGTTCGATCACGTCGACGTTACACGGCTGCTAAAGGACATCACTACCTTGAAGGTGGAGATGACCAAGATGCAGTCCCGTATGGAGGTTACGGAAAAAACCAACAATGAACTGCGAGCAGAAATAACACTGTTGCGCAAAGTCAATTCAGTAATTGGGTCGCCTGAGGCCTCTAAGGTGAACACACGTCGAGGGGCGCAAAACGCATCAATCGGCAGTTTAGAATCGGCGAACACAAGTGCGTCTCCGGCTACCGATAATGCTGACCAAGCACTGCCCGCCGCCGCCGTCACCCGCGCCACAACACCGGCTGCGGTCACATGTAGGTACGTCGACCCCAAAACGTGCCTACGCCGCTTTTGTTGTTTTTCTTTCTTTCTTTCTTTCAGCGGAAAATCAGGTGTATCGCAGTCTATGCATCAGAATAAAGTTGGGGAAGACCAGATGAAGGGTGCACAACCTGCCCTGGCTGCGGTCTGTAGCCCGTTGCCGAGAACGGGCCAAGTTGATGAAGAGGGTTTCACGAAAGTGGAAAGGAAGAAGAAGCCCTGTTCACGAAACCAGAGTGGAACAGCTCCAAGTGGACCCAACATGCTGCTGCGCCCTGCTGTGCCTACGACGCAGCTGTATATTTTACGTCTGCATCACTCCACGACTGTTGAGGAAGTTGTGCAGTAAAGACCAATTGGACTCTGAGGGTTGAAAGATTGGAATCACGCCACAACGTCAATTTAAAGTCGTTTATGGTACGAGTTCCAACCGACCTTTTACAGACCTGCCTGAGAGAGGGCTTTTGGCCGAAAGGTGTCTAGTATCATCGTTTCCGAGGACCGTTACGCGACACCACGAAGCAGAACACGACGCCGTCATCATTTCGTGTTTAGTGATAGTTTACATTGTTTTTTATCGATATGTATGTTAATATGTAAGGTATTTATGATATTGGTCTTTGTAGCCCGAAATAAATTGATTTGATTTGATTTGATAATGCACTCTTTAATTTATCATTTTTAAGTCTTTAATCATTTATATCGTATATTAGTATTTTTTAATAATATGATTAAATGAAAACTGCGTTAAATACAGTGGAGAGATTACCCTACACTTTAAATCGATTTGAATTTATTGTTTATGCAGTTTTTTTGGCAACACTGAAGTCAAATTCAAAGCCAAAGACTTGGTCACATCATAAAAATACCAAGAAAAAAGTGTTTTTACAGTGCATAATCATACAAAGTTATTAGCATCAGATATTTACTAAAATAGAATTAAATTTATTGATAAATTACATTTTTGTATAGCAGCGTGTTTAAAAATGGCCAAGTCTGGACAATTTCCTTTGTTTGGTAGTTCGCCACTGTTCTTTTCGATGCGTTCGTTCCCGAATAATGCGTTTGCCATCATACAAAATATTAATTTATAATAAATTGATTAAATATTGAAGGTATTTACATAAAATCTATATTGTGACAAAAAAATATATCCTTACTTAAAACCATTACCTATGTTTAACAATTTTAAATAGTGGTCCACGGTGGACCCAGCCCAGGGGGGGGTCATGACCCCCATGACCCACCCCCTGGATCCGCCCTTGGACACAGGCCTCTTCTCTGTGAGAGGGAGTGGGCTATAATCCACCACGCGGGCCCAGTGCGGATTGGTAGATGTCACATGCCTTCGAATTTTCAGTTCTAGGAAATACGTTTCCTCACGATGTTTTCCTTCACCGTTTTGAGATCAGTGGTGATAAAATAACTTACTCTGAATAAAGTTCCTGCTTATCGTATTACAAAGCAGTGGTGATAAAATAACTTACTCAAAATAAAGAGCCTGTTTGGGAATCCACGGCTTAAAACTCGTAAGTCGCGGCTGATACCAATGGGCCATCACTGCCTTACGTTGCTTACAAGAAGAAAAAAAAAATATATTTGAAACCTATAATGAACTCTAGTTCCCTATTACCGAGATTGAATATTTTCACATTGTGGACATATTTAAGGTATACGTCTACGACATACGTCTGTTATACCCGCTTGGCCACACCCCGGCAGTCAGACAGTATGTATGAGGCCTATAATCGGATTGCTAAGCGCGAGCTTTTAATGTTGATCGCAGCTTTCGTCCACTAAGCACGTTTAACGGTTATATACCGGAACAATGACTGTTGAATACATCCGTGTGGAGTAGATGGATTACGAATTTAGATATTTTCAATTCAGTAATAAAACCGTTTTTTTTTTACTTTATATTCCGTGTATTTTTTCCCTTGGGTGTTGTAAAAGGCGACTAAGAGATTTAATAGGGAATGGGCAGCAGCAGTCTCTATGCATTTCACCACCATACCCACCTCCACCATGCCGATAACCTCATAGGTTGCCCTGCCAGAGTAATAAAAAAAAATATGCCAAGAAAAATCAGTTTTATTTCAAGGCAAAATTACTAATTTTAATGCATTTAGTGATGCTGCACGGTTTTCTAAACAAAGGTTAGCTTTAAAATAAATAGTTTTTGTCAATGTAGTATCATGATTTTAACTCAATACTTTATTGGTGAGGTGTATGCGTATACTAGAGAATGGGCAGCAGCGCTCTCTATGCATTTTACCACCATACTGCGATCGCCAACCCGGCTGCCAAGCGTGGCGATCATGGCAAAGCCCCTCAAATTGGGGGAGGCCTAAGTCCAGCAGTGGACGTCTTACGGCTGTAATGATGAGGTGTATGCGTTAATTATGCTGCACGTTGTATATATAATGTACAATTAACATTACGTTTGCACATTTCAAAAAGGAAGTACGTCACATTTTTTCGTCTATACTAATATTATAAAGAGGAAACCTTTGTATTTTTGTATGTTTGTATTGAATAGGCTCAAAAACTACTGGACCGATTTCAAAATTTCTTTTACCATTACTTAGAAGAATTCTTTCGGATCCGTATAAGCTATATTTTATCCCGGAAAATAGATAGGATTTTTCGTGGTAGTGAAAATTGTGGAGTAAGGCGTCGAAAAAACTGCCGTACGTTAACGATTCTCGCGAACGCTGCCTAAATGGTTAGAGATGTTGACTTCTAAAGAAAAGTTGTAGAACTTAATAATGCCTACAAAAAATTCCGCGATAGTATAAACCAAACATTTATATTTTAGCCGTTATAACCACTTTTCCATAGAATAAAAGTAATTAAAATTATTAGCCTATGTTTATTGATCATATTATCGTCAAATACTAATCCTTATCCAAATAAACTATTTACTAAGCAAGATTGTTTCAATAACTATAAACTACTTTTTATTTTATTCCAATCGGACAATCCATTCAAAAGATATTAGGAATTTAAAATTGTAATTGGTATTAAAATGAATGATGGTGTCGCACAACTCACATACAAAACAATTTTTTTTTTTCAGAGAGCTTAAAAAATAAATGTCCACCCGTGCAAAGCCGGGGCGGGTCGCTAGTCTGTTATAAAAACAATTGCTGTGCAGCCTGTTGACCGCGGATATTTTTGCGAACCGATGAAAAATGTCTACGGTAGTGTGTCTAGAAACCGGTTACCACTGCGTGGATTGCATGGAGAACACGGTGGAGGTGTGCCCTGCCTGTGCGGTGCATCGCCGTGTCACCTGGTGCAGGCCATGGTACGGACCAAGAGGGCATGGAAGCCGTTACCTCCTTCTGCGAAGCAGTAATGCTAACGAAAGAGGTTGCGGATTACATGAGGGAGAGACACTCTGTGCTCTCACGCCCCTAGCCGCCACGCGTTGTGTTACACATGTGCCTCAAAGAGATGTCAGCCAAATTTTAAGGGATTCTACCTGGGTCGCGGAATAATTCAAAAGAGTTACCGTGGCCCTGGCATATGCAACTGAAGGAACACGGGTGGGTTTTAGTCAGTTAAAATCTGACACGCCCTACCGCTCCACCCAGAGCGGAGAAGTCATTTGATGATTTCCCACCCTCAAAAAAAGGGTGTCTAGAATCAAATGTTGAATCGGGGGGCACGTCAGTGCCCCCGCCAAGTCGAGTGCGAAGCAAACACTGCCGTACCATCCTTTACTGGGACCATTACACCGTATTTTCAGGCCCCTATTTGAGAACCTCTGGATAAGACCAGAACGCAGAAATTTTCGTCATCCAGTAAGCTATAATCACGTACCTAAAATCCAGAATTTCAAGTCTGTAGATCATTTAGTTCCGAAGTTAAACGAAAGCAAAGTTTTGGATTTATGACACTCACTCACTCACTCACTCATGATCATCAGAATAGAACTAGTACTTCCCATAAACTCAGAGAGCTAAAATTTGGTACAGAGTTAGGGTTTAATGGCCACATAAAGAGAAAACTATAAAAACTAGGATAATCAAAGATCTGGAGTACCTGGTGACCCTGATTAGAAAACACAAGAGCCCAACCAAACTATTAGAGATCGACATACCGCCTTTACAAAAAATATTCAACTTGGTGGGCCGCTTCATTTGATGTCAAAAATCGAAGGTCTGAAGTATCTGATGAAGAACCCTCAGCTGGTCGGGTCGTGGGGCTTTCGGGACCGGGACCACGGTCCTAAATTCCACCTATAATACCTACAATAATTATTTTGCAGTAGTATTTTGGGGCCACAACAAAAATGAAGTTAAAGTACAGTGAACAAAACAATTTTTTTCATTTTCTCATTCATTTTGTGTGTCAGCTACAAAACGCGTTATTCCTTTGAAGTACCAGGTTGTCATGACTTAGGAGGAGCTTACCAAACATAGAAGTCGAAGGCATAAAGCGATTTCTAGCTGAAGCTAGAAATCGCTTTATGCCTGTCACAATACTTATACTTACAAGTTTACAAGAAGAAATAGTCGAACGATTAACTTTATTCTACTCGAACATTACACAAATTAAATAAACAAATTACACTAAAATATTAATTTTGCTCAAAATTTGTTCATAAAATAATGCATTGGACTAGGAGTGGTGGTGATTAGGGGTCACAAAACCGCTGGTATATTAGAAAACCGGTTTATCGATTTTAATTTCATCCCAAAACCGGTTTACCAGTTTTTTCGGTTATTTCGATAATTTCCATGTTTTTTTTTAATTAAACCTATTTTATGGTTCTTTAGTCTTTTTGTCGTCGACAGTCATTAACACACTCACCGCCACGCATAAATACCGCTTTCCAAAGCAGCAGGCCATGTGGGAGACGCGCCGCCCAATCCATTTCTTTCCCAACTCGCCACGCTTAATTTAAGAAAACTTTAGCGGTACGCCAAGTGGCACGCCGGCAGGACACGCAGTAAACTTTGTCAGCAGGCCGTGTGGTCCGCTGTGACCCGACGAATTCATATATATTTTTTGGCTTTGGCTTACCCGATATGGAGTCAAGAACAACTGTATCGGACAAAAATGGAAAAGTTTTAGCGCGAAATTTGGGGGGAACCGGCCGCCCACATGGCCTGCCGAAATAAATTCAAAAATCAACAACGGCTTTGTTGCACTAAAATTTGTGTGGGCGGCTGGCATACCACGTGGCGGTGAGAGTGTTAATAAACTCTATTACTAAATTAAAGAACACTAGAATACATTGAAAAACTCCTTTTGAGTGAATAAACTAAAAAAAAAACAAAATGATTGTGTCTGAGAATCGACAAAATATCTGGCTTAAACTAGCAACGATAAATTAAACTACATTCTTATTTTTGTAATTTGACAGTGAAATTGAAAGAATGTCTAAAGTGTTATCATTCAGCGAGATTCGGAGACTGATTCACTTTATTATTCAGACGTATTTTTACAGTCTGTTTGACGTCGATTAATCAAAATCAAATTATAAAAATAAAAACGTAGCTCATTAATTTCATTAAAATTTAAATGATCATAGTTTGATCAAAATTTAAATGATAAACGAACATAGAAATATAGTATTTTAACTGTAAAATCACATAAATCAGCAAAATCGATAAAATTGTGCCACGGCCTTTTAAGTGGTTAAAAAGGTAACCAGCTGATGAGAACATTCTTTTAGCCTCGACACTCGGAGGGAGGAACTTTAAACAAATTATTGTACACCTGCAAAAGCTTTCATTTTCATAAAGGGTCAGCTCTACTTTAATGATGGCAGTTAAATCATTCTCAAATTTCGGGTAGGAAATCATCACTTGACGTCTCCCGCTCTGGGTTGAGCGGAAGGGCGTGTCAGACTTTAACTGACAAAAACCCACCCATGTTTCTTCAGTTGCCTATGCTAGGGCTACCGCTCTTCCGAACAAATCCGCGACCCTGGCAGGCATCGGTCCTAGCCAACCCCTTCATGAATGCTGACATTTCTTTGAGGCACGCGTGGAATACAACGCGCCGTCGACCGGGCCTGGTCCTTACCGGGTGGCAAGCTACCCATTACTCGCCACCCGCACGCCCGCGCCTATGGTAGCCGGAAGTCCGTAATAGACTCTCGACGCCCGGGCGTCTTTTGCGGTGGCTAGGGGCGTGAGGGCGCATATATTGCCTCTCCTTCACGTGTTCCGCCTCCTCCTTCGCGAGAATTACTGCCTCGCAGAAGGAATTAACGGCTGCCCTTGCCCTCTCCCGTACATGGCCTGGACCAGGGCCGGACGCGAAAGATCGAAACTTTTCAATTGATCGATACTATACCTCGGCAAAGACAGCACCAATGGTGTGATCAATATGATAATTGTAATTGATGAGACAATCTGTGTACATTGTAAACATGTCATCATAAGTTATTATTTTAAAAGAAAACCGAAATAATGGAAACCGCGTTTTTCGCTAAACTGAAGCCTGGTTTCTAAAAATTACGTGAAAACCGGTTTAACCGGTTTTTTCGATTTCGGTGAAACCGGTTTTGTGACCCCTAGTGGTGATACCCGCACACGTCGCTAGATGGCGCTGACTGTATTTTAAAACGCGCTCTTACGTTTGTTTTTCCGATAACCTTATATGGCGAAGTGGCAACCGGCCGCGTTACAGTCGTTTACGACATTCTTCTACTGCGCTTGAAAACGTTTGCTAGGAATTAGGAGGGATTATTTGCATTTCGTTGTAGAGTAATATTTTCTTGGAGTTTTTTTTTTTTTATTAAGACAAAAGAAGTCTCATAAAAATAGGTTATTATTGTTTTAGTCTAAATATTATCAGTATTTCTGATTTGTTGTCCATATACTAAAGGTCGTTGAGTTTATTTGTGTTTGATTTCGCAAGATAATATCGTAAAAAAAATCGATAATATTAAAAGACGACGATGAACTTAGTGGCTACCAAGTAGATGGTATGCCCAAAGACGGGTCTTCTCTCTTCCATTCAATATCTTTCTTGGTATATGGTAGAACTGACTCAACTGGCAGTATCAGATCTGCTATAGTTGCATACGTTGCTGAACATTGGGACGAAATGCAAGTGTACACGTGTGATGCTGATGGTAACGTATACACGAGCGCGCAATCCTGCACGAGCATTATGATGAAACCCACTACTTACGGCTCAGTTTCTGAGCCTATGGCTGCTGTAAAAATCTATCCCTTCACTTTTGAAGTGTATGAGAACGTATACTAAGAGGTTCCTTTGGTGAAGCTGGCCAAAAAAAGTGTTTAGGTACGTTTTACCGGTAGTTACTTAAGCGGCCACTACGATGTACTCATTCCTATACGAGATGCCACTCCATCTTCTTCCCCCTTTGATCCCATAACATTCAATTCTGTAACATCAGATACTGCTATATCTTTTAACTTTAAACGAGCAATTCTTGTATATATATATATAATCTGAATCTCGGAAACGGCTCCAACGATTTTCATGAAATTTAGTATATAGGGGGTTTCGGGGGCGATAAATCGATCTAGCTAGGATTCATTTTTATAAAATGTCGTTTTTTTCGTGTTTTCAATGATCAACTTTATCGATAATCAACTTGAACATAAACTTATTATTTTAAACACAATTTACCAAAAAATACCGAGCAAAGCTCGATCATCCAGATATTGTAAATTATATGACTTAAACTCTACGTAAAGTGAATTGAACATGAAGCATTTATTTATTTATTTAAGGATCGCCAACAAATGTTACATTCAACAATTACACAGATTAGATAACAGCAATATAACATACACTAAATGCACATTCAATTATAGGCAACCACAGCTTGCACATTTTAATTAAAAATGAGTAAACATACATCAAGACCGTTAAGATAAAATCAAATAGTAAATAATCGAATAAAAATTAATCAAACATTCATAAAATCAAATAATAATAAAGACAATTACATAATAATAAACTAACATACGAATAAATTCATTAAATAATTTAAACTAAGATTTAATACTAATTTAAATAAATCACAATAAGATAGGTTAAAATACAATTTGAAACAGTTTTCCTAAAAATACCTTAAAAAATCATAAAATCATAATGTGGTTAACTAAATAGGATATAATTAAAACAATCAGATAAGAATAATTAACAACTAAAACTATAAGGCTATAAGCATAAGGGAAAAGGCGGTAGACTGACTAAAACTAAAAAAGGAAGACCTAAGGTATCCGAACTGTCACGATTTGATGTTAGTTTAGGATTAGTGAATGGGTCGATAGGCGTTGTACAAAAAGTGAGGTGGGACCCGGAAGACCAAACAAAGCCTAAACAATTGGTAGTAAAATTCGCTAATAATTTGATTCACGAATTATTGCCTATTAAGTCAAAATTTGAGATCTTACCCCGGGCATACGTTTACAGAGAACAATTCCCAATCTGTGTGGCGTATGCCCTAACAATTCACAAGAGCCAAGGTCTAAGTCTAAAAAATGCCCTCATGGACATTGGCACCTCCATATTCTCTTGTGGCCAAGCCTACGTGGCGCTTTCACGAGTATCTTCATGGGGTGCACCTCATGAATGTTGACTTCAGGAGTATAAAAGCTCAAGCTTCAGCGTTCACCAAATACAACAGGCTTAGGCGTAAATACCACGCCGATCTTTCAGAAATTAAACCGTCTAAAATAATAAATAATGAACGCGAATGGGCAATACGAAAAACTGTTGCTACTGTACAAGAATCAGAACCGGAAAAAAGAAAATAAAGATTTGTAATAATAAAAAAACTACTCCTAAAAAGAAAAAAAAAATGTGTCAAATAAGAAAATCTAATAAAATAAATCAATATGCCCACGTTTCTACAAAAAGAAGTGAAATCCCACCAAAAACATTCCGTAAAAACTAGCCAAGTCTCGATGGAGCTGCTTGTTTATCTCTAAAAAGTAATGAAATCCAGACAAAGTCGTGCCAAGTCTAAGATTCCTTAGTGTGATTTCTTTATTATTATAGTTAATGTTGTGTGACTTGGCCGATAAACAAGCAGCTCCATCGAGACTTGGCTAGTTTTTTACAGAATATTTTTGGTGGGATTCATGTTTATAGTTTGCGCATCGATTTTGTCCCTACAAAGTTTTATGTAACTGTTTCACCGGCTTAGAAGCTTAAGCTTAACCATAAACACCACACAACACACAACATTTTTGTAAGGTCCTTATATTTTATTGAAACTCGCCACAAGATGTTACAGTTGCTCGAACGGAAAGTCTCCATAATTTACAGGGTTGACTTGTATTAAATGCTCCAAGAAGCTACATAAGGAGTTTCACATTAGCCACATTAGAAGGAACATTAGCACCGAGCATTACAGTGCATTAACAGTGGACATGTAGAGCTCGTATGTAACAATAACCGTATAACTGTTGCCGGGAAGCAAACAGTTCGCCGCATCGTTCCCATGCTTCCTTAAAAAGTATTAATAAAAGTAAAAAAACGTCACTAATAGAGCTTTGTTCTCTGTATTAGGACTAATATGGCAATTCGACAGGCCTGTTGGTCTAGTGGTTAGTGACCCTGACTGCTATGCCGGAGGTCGTGGGTTCGATTCCCACCCAGGACAAATGTTTGTGTGACGAGCACGATCATTTGTTATGTGTCTGGGTCTAATTTATCTATAATATGTATGTATTTAGAAATATATAAGTATGTTTATCAGTTGTCTAGTACCCATAACACAAGCTCTGCTTAGCTTGGGACTAGATGGCGTTGTGTGATAGTTGTGGAATATTATTATTATTTATTATTAATTATTTACTAATAGAAACAATACAATAGGCTATCATGTTTCCATAAGATTGTACCGTTAAGTCTTGTGCACATTAAGGTGGGTGGCTCATTGCACAAGAGCAATCAAATTCAAAATTTTAATCGTTGCGATGCGGCCCACCGCTGCTAGCTTGGAAAGGACACTAAGGCTTATTACCAGTATCGGTTCCACAAATAGAAAATTGCTTTAACAAAACCAGAAACTACTATCAACTTTTAAATTATTAATGCCCGGTTTCTGAAGTTTCAAGATAAACTCTCAGCAACTATTCATTCAATAAAGTTATGCATATGATAAACGTCGGCTAACTGTCACTGCGTTTCTGAATACAAAACAAACCATTCAATAACTATGAAACTGTCAACTAGTTTTTTAGATGCCGCTAGATGGGTCTGTTTCTGAGATTGCATCTAAAATTGATTTTTATTATTGAAATGGTCTTTAAAACTAGTTTAATAAACAATTTTTTTTTTCAAGGGTAAATAATTGGCTTAATATTATTTTAGTTAAAATATGTAAAGTCGTTATTTTATATTTATGGGTAAAACCTTTTTTTCTATTGTCAGTACTCAGTTCATTATTTATGATTCCTGATATTAATTTTACTTCGCTGTCGGTTACATGTCTTTCGAATCGTTTGCGCTTAATCCATTCTTTTATATAATAATAACATAATGGAATGGAAACGTAGTAAACATTTTACTGAATGGGACAAGATGCTTCTTATCGAAGTGCATATTTAACTTGAAATATAAATGTAGAGCCAAGTTCATATGTTTATTTTTATTTGTTTCCCCATTATACGTACAGAATTGTACAATATGACAATTTTCCAGTTTGAAATGTTTATAAAAACGAAAGTTAGCAACCTAAAATATTGCTCCAACAATAACCGACGGGCATGGTTTCCTTCAGAGGAAAGGGGTTGATCAACAGAGTCTATTACGATTTCTTGTTCAGAAGCAGAATCAAGTGTTAGTTATCAGTGAATCATTGTGCTTTAGAGTTATACCTATAATGTAACACAACTGTTGCAATAATTACAGCTAATGTGTGATCTAATTTTTACCGTAATTTTAGAGAAGCATTGAAATCTTCTTTTCCACACACCAAATGTTCTTTCAACTGTGTTTCTGGTCTTTATTTGTGCTTCATTGTAACGTTTTACCGCATTTGTAGCTGGATTTAAGAATAGTGTCATCATGAACTTTCTACAAGGATAAGCACTGTCTCCCATGAGGTGACCATCTATCTCATTATTATCGAGTCGCGCTCGTAAGAATGAGTTATGATACACGGTACTGTCATGCAACGAGCATCTATATCACGAATGTATAACTTTGCATCACATACAACTTGTACATTAATAGAAAAGAAACTGTTGGGGTTTATATCCAGAATTATTTTGAATAAAAAGCTTCCGATGATTTTTTGTATTCCGTGCAAAGACAAGATGAAGAAGAAAAAAATAACATAAAGTGTACAACGTGGTAGGTACTTATAAAATAAATTCTTAAAAACTAAATGTTCATGCAATGAGCCGTATTTGTGCATTATTGCTCAACAAACTTGATTAGGGGTTTGATTAAAAGCGAGTTGATATAGTTTGAAATGAAACGTCAAATAAAATTATGGAACCGATAATCGCCACACATTGGTCAGATAAAATAACCTAAGTTTAAACGGAGTTTATCTTACATTGCGGTGTTCGGAAACGCAAATTGTCAAGTTATCGAACCACTAGCGCTAATGAACAGATAAACTACCGATAGAGTACCTCAGAAACCGGGCATGTCTGTGATAAAAATAGGAAGAAGAAAGAAAAGAAAAATAGATTTATATAAGAAACACGTGCGTAAAAAGGATTAAAACAAAACAGGCAGGCAACTTCCGCTAGGTATCGTACCCACTTAAATAGCACGCAATAAAGGAAAGAGGATGATCATTTTCACACACGAAGAGCATTCTGTAAACAAGCATGCTAAGTAGATACTTATGTGCTTGCAAACAAGCATACTTTGATATGGCAAATATACTGCCTTTGTTCTCATTTCTGGGTTTATTTTGAACCAATGCTACAAAAGCTTCAAACGAAGAAGAAAACTTAAAAGAATCATCGCGGCAACCTGTTTTATTGACAGTATATTATCATCTGAAGTTTTATTCCAAGAATGTCTTAACAATGTCTTACGAAAAATACAAAACAACCTCCTTTCCAAAGCTTTGGAGAGCGGTATCCTGTACACATTTAACTGTCATTTACAGTACATTTCCTAAACAATACGGTAAAGAACTAAATAAGCCGGATACGTGGTACATTCTCATCTTGTTTTTCTTCCATCCCTCTTTTGTAATGGTTCCATTATGAGAGCACCCCTGTTTGCAGAATGTATTATACCGGACCCATAAAACCACAAAAGGTTTATCCTGACTTGTACAATCGCGGTTACACTTATTTTTCTGATCGTGTCTCTTAATTCTATTTAGATTACGTGGTTTCTTGTTTTTTGTGACTTTGTACACACAACATTTTTTGTTTTAACTTAAAATCGTAGATGATCGTAGTGTGATGTTGAATTGCCATAATCCTTTCTCAAGAATTATAATATAATATCAAGTTTATTCCATAAACCTCCTACATACAATTTACAATCAAACAGATTTTACCTCTTTATAATATTAGTCTAGATATCTTAAGTGAGGATACCCGATTCTTGTTTTAGTGACGTCTTTCCGCTACCTACCTCGTTATTTTGGGTGATAATTTTCTTGAACGCACAAACCGAAGAGCAAAATATTCGGCTCAACATTATATTCTACTAATCCTATGTCCTACGGTCGTATAGTGGTTGCTCTTGTGACCACTAGACGACCAAGAACGAACGAGAAAATCAACCATTTAATCATGTTAATTCCTATTCATTCGAGTTCCTTTTGGCCCTTCTTTGTTAGTCCCTCATATTGACGATTGTTATCCCCTACTCTATAATCGCTGATTTGACGGCTCCGGAACCTCAAGATTAGGTTCTCAATCTTGTAATCCCGTGTAAGACTATGGTATGAATGGTCTGACATATCTGAGCAGCAACTCGAGAGTATCGTGGGTGTAATTTATCTATAATAAGTATGTATTTAAAAATATATAAGTGTGTTCATCAGTTGTCTGGTTGCCATAGTACAGGTTCTGCCTAGTTTGGGATCAGATAACGTTGTGTTGCTTGTTCTAAGATATTATTATGTTATTATTATCTGACTTTTGAGCATAGCAAGTGGTGAGCATTAACAGTTGAGGGTGTCTAGTCGGAAGTTACTGACATATGCTAGTACTGTTAGAGATTTACCAGGGGCCATCTTTGAGGAGCTGGAGGTGGAGTTAGGATAATTTAGCAAAAAAAGGTACAAAGGCCATCGCACACCGCCGGGCGGTGGGGACGGCATCTAAGAAGATTTGCCACCGGCCAGCGCACACTGATAATTTGCGATGCCACCAGCGGCCGCCGGCACATTACTGGATGCTGCAGTATATCGGCAACATCCCGTGGTATACCCCCATGGAATGTAGTCATCTTACAGTGTCTCTCTCCTGCGATCGTATGCTAGCGGACTCCGGTGCATACCGCCACATGGCTTCGCATCCCGCGTGGTATTCTCCAGCACGCTTTTTAGACGCTCCATGGTCAGACTCTGAGATCTACGTAAAAAAATCCCTTTCTAAGCATCCGCCGATGTTAGCTGGCGTTAAAGAAGACAAAAATCGCCCTTTAGTAAACAAACTTTGCAATGAGGTTACGCTTTGCCACTTTCTAAACGATTACATTCTTTTCATAGATTAAACCAGCTCCACTCAGTTCTTTGCTGACTTAATACTAAACCTTGTGGTGGCGCGGGCGATGACTTTGGAGCAAAACATTAAAATTTCAACAAATTTCTCCACCACATTAAAGATCTTTCATACAGTTGGAGACGACTTTCTTTATAAGACCTCCGAAACTTGAATAGCTGGAGGTAAGGTTCAGTTACAACCCTAGTAGGTACATTTAAAAAAACAAATATAGATTCTCAGTTTGAGAAACTCTGCCTATACCACAGGGCCCGTATGATGGGTTTTGCGAAAACTATTAGACCGGATACTTTATATAGCTCCTTGTCCTACATAAATGTCACAGGGTCCACTCACAGGAGGCAATTATAAAGACATTTTGGACGTCGCGTCGTCGCGTCTGTCGTCGAGAGCGCCACGATAATGACGTTACTTTCCAAATGTAGATGGGTAAGGTACGTGGCATATTCGAAATTACTTAGGCACATTTTGATAGATACACTTTATAGTTATAATAATATTTTAAATAGCATCAGGTTACATTTTTCTTTCACTTACTTGTTTTTATTAGCTTTTATTACCTACGCCATAATTTAGATAAAATGGATATGGAATGATGATGAAGGCATAACTTGTTTATAAAAATTTAATACCATACACATTTATCATGGACTGGACTGCTAGTTTTAATAACTTTAAAATGGTTAAAACACGTGTACGGTGTACGTACTCGTACATGTGTTTTAACCATTTTACATTTAACTTTAGATTAGACATTTTACATCTGCATTGACATTACTTATATTAGGGAAGCACCCTACAACACGAACGGGTATCTAAATCGATGTCCGAATAGCTTTGCGTAGCAAACGTAGCGTTTTCCCTACGCCGTAGCACTACTACGCCATAGCACCCGCTACGCCACCAGCAAATGTGGGATCTTTATGCTAGTAGTGATTTGAAAAGCGTAACATGGGCCGCTCATGAATAAATTCAATTAAGCTACTCTCAGTATCATCATTTGCCCAGTCACTTCTCAACTATGTTTGGTCAGCTTTCAGTGTGACGGGATGCGAAAACTAGTCAACTGACAGTGCAACAGATGAAGTTCAAACTCATAACCTCTCTTCGTCAGTACACGCCTTATTATCAATTAAACAAATTGCAATTACAAGTTTCTTATTGAAGTTCTGAAGCTGCAATAGAATGCTTTACCAGGAAGCGTTTATTAGTTACTCGTCGCACACTTCCTAACTTTTGCCGGTTAACTTAATATAAGTGCAGTATTACGGTGGGAACACACTATGCGATCGCACATACACCGGTTTTGGAGCGGATAGCATTTGTTTTGCAACCAGCTTGTGACGCGATAGCCACTTTTATACGTTAGTCCGCGCATGTAAATAGTTTTTTTTATTTTCCTGCGCTGTTTTTAAATTGCTGTTATCGTATTTCTGTGTTTCTGTTTCAGTTTGGTTTTTATTTTGTGTTGTTTGTGGAAAGGAAAGACTGATAGACAGTTGTTACTACTTTATATTTGAATACAGTTCTGTGGTTCTAAATATTCACTCCTATGACGGGGCTGCCGAAAACACTTCCGGTCTTTAATACAAAACAATGTGAAGTCATTACTGTTTCCTGCAAAAAATAAGAGTGTCTCGTAATTTTGCAGAATTTTACATTAAAGTAAACATTTATACGCGTCGCGTCGCATGCGCGATTTGACATTTATCGGGACTCCGGAGTTTCAGAACTTTTGAAGGCGTACAAGTGGTCGAACTCAACTCATAGATGCGCGTTAGACGTTACTGAAATGAGGCACCAACCGACGACCATGCCTGTTCGCACTACTTAAGTGCGCTAGAAAAGACAACATTATTAAAAACGTCATAATATCGTCCCTCACCTACATAACAGGTATTTAATCAAGCACACATAACTTTTTAAGTACCTATAAAGTTTAAATTATAATCATGAACCCTACTATCGTACAACATTTAAACTAGAAATACGATATTTAAACTAGCCTAGGGATCGCCTACGTCCAAATGACTATATTACGTATCTCGATTCTCGGAATACATAACATACTAATTGTTACCAAACAGGCATATAAATGAGTGTTTTAGGAATAGAAAGGGCAATAATATATATTATATGCCCAAGGGCGTACTTCACTTTTGTTCGTAATGGTCGAAATGGTCAAGAATAATCGGGAATAGTCGGGAGGTTCTATAAATGTAAAGCTGTGTTGAAAACACGGAAATGCGAACGGCGTTTAATTGGCATTTTCGTTTCGGAAATCGAGCTTTGTGTAATTGAAGTGTGTTATGGTCCTTATTCAAAAAGTTCTGTAGTGATTTTATTTGGAAATTGATTTTGCATGTAGTGATTGTTTTTTTTGTCTAGGGATAAGATTTGGTTTTATTTCTAGGGATAAAGTTTTTGGTTTTCTTTTACCACGGATACAACAGTTTCCTGATACTTAATTTCGTTTTTTAAAATCCATTCTATTTTTTATTATGGCAATCGACTATTCTGCCATGTCTAAAGTAAATTGGAAAAGCAAGTGTGCGTTGCTATATAACATGTCAAGTCTTTGTGTTTCATTTATAGTATAGGAGTTTGACATTACACCTGTCAAATTAGTATCGGGACCTAAAAACAAACTGTAGTTCAGTCACTGGAAATTTTAAATAAAAGTAAAAAAAATCGGAAACACAGCAATCTTGTTACACTGGAGTGTTGCTAAACCAAATAACATTCTTTAAACACTTTTTATTCTAAAGTTCCAGTGTCCCAAGTGTTGCAACGTTGCGCCACAGCTGTTATATCAACATGTGGTGTAATATAAACCTCCGGACAGTTTACGGTCCGTGACACACACCAGCTACAGCCCGTAGTGTGGAGCTTTAAATCACACCAGCAGTTTATATAAATCTTCAGTGATGGTAAATATTCTCTACTGAATGTCAGCCTTCCGTGTAAACTGGTATAACTGTGGTGATCATACTGTGGTGGTAAATCATTGTATCTGGCAGGTGGATTGGCGAAAGAATAATGAGGTTTTGGAATAACTTATATTTCTTGGAAAGAGTCTTCTTTTTCCGCAGATTGCGTTTAGTGAACAAGTGTGTAGATTCTGGGCATAAGTGTAAATATAATTAAAGTAAATTGTTTAGTATTGTGTTTTGTATAAATATAAAAATATTGTAATTTAGTTAGCACTGTTTTAGGATTGAAATGAGGGGCTCGCCATGACAAAGATAAACACTGAGAAGTTCTCAAAGTGGGGTGTGGGGGTGGTGTCACAACAAGCAGGTAAAAAAAAACATAATTTTCTTGTTTTCGTACATTGCAGGATTATCCTATAGCACAATGTGACGAGGCATGTAAATATTGTGTGATCAATGGACTAATATTTTCAAGAATCCATCATTATCAGTCATCCTTATCATTTTTCGAACATCACTAAAAAATACACGAAAACATCTATATATTAATACGTGAAGCGAAAACTTTGGATCCCTTTTTACGAAAATTGTGCGGACGGAGGAGTATGAAATTTCGCACACTTATAGTTTATACAGAGAAGAAGTGATAATATTTTTTTTAAATTATGCTTAAAAATATATTATTTTCAATAAATAACACGTTACACACACTACTATTCATTACCGTGTATTTAATACACACATGCATAAATATTCTTTTGTTTATGGTCCAATCGACAGTATCTGTTTTTATTTTGTGTCTATAGTCTTATAGTTAGGGAGCTGGCGAGCATTTCGGTATATGATTTGCACACGTTTCACGTCGAGGTGGATTGCAGTTTAAATCATTACGAATCGATTTGGTCCAATCAATTAAGGTCCTATATCACTGCGTTTTCGCGTTACAGCGGATTGAAGTTGCTTAAAAAAATCGGGGTATTAAATCATTTGCACATGTATGCCTCTAGAGTTCATGGTCACAATCATCTTGGAAACGAAGAAAATCGAAGAGGCAGATATTCAGGACTCTGCATTATCATGGGACGGAGTTGTAAAAATGTTAAAAAAAAAGCTCTACTAAGTCATTTGCACGCGTTTCTCATTGCGCCCATTCGATTCACTATGACTCTGTGGATTCGAAAAAACATGTGGCAGACTCTTTGCTCACTGATTTTCAGCTGTATTACTCTTTGAAATTCACGGAATCAAGAGACAGCGGGTATTACGTGGGATTATTGTTATTATTTATAGTTTTATTCTTATAATTTTGTTTAATATCATTCTCTAAACTCACGGTAACGATTAAACTTCTGGAGCTGAAATTTTGTTTAATATCATCCTCTAAACTCACGGTAACGATTTAACTTCTGGAGTTGAAATCTATGCAATCAAATTTTTTCTCAATGCCAACCAGAAACGAAATGCGCTTGGAACTTTAATTAGAATTGAATTGAATTGAAAATACGTAGATTTTGAACCAAGACGTGTGAAAGTGCCTGAGAGCGAGAGAGAGGAAAAGCGTGCAAAATAAAAGGGGAGGCTGTATATAGATATACGCTCTATACATTTAGTTTCACAATACGGAAAAGGTCGGAACTGAGTTATACCGTTCTCACTCATATTCCCAAATAAAAGAGAGACACCACGAAAGGAACTATATGGATATTTTATACCTGCTTGGTTTGGCGCGAGCGTCGGGTTGAAAAAAAAACCAAATGGTCTGCCTTTGGAATATCAGAGGCCTGAACGTCTGCCTCATCGATTTTCTTGGTTTTCATAAGGAATAATATAGCAAACCTTTTGTTTTACATTTTTGTAGCACTGTCAATAGACAACGCAGAGGCAATATCGAGTCGCTCGCTGTACGGGAGTCGCTCGCTGTACGCGCTTGCGAACGGGTCGAACATAGGTCTACCCACCTATTGCCGCGAAAATGTCTGTGAATACACTAAAATGTGTGAATTGCAATATTGTAATTTGTGAACTTCTATCCTTTATCCAAAACAAAATAGATGTGATGGACAATGAGAGCCTTATTAGGATTTGTGACACGGCCTTCACTGTGGATGAAGTGGATAGTGCTAAGGATTTACTGTTTAGTTCAATAAAAACTAACAAGAAGAAAGTGGCTAGGCGCAAAGAAGGAAAAAAAGTGAGAGACTTGGAAGATATTATATGTGTCCTCAAAGTGACGGAACCAGATTTTATACCAATCTTCGTTGCGCGTGACTTGCAAAAATTACCGCCAGTTACATTTGATCATGTGGATTTGACCAAATTATTAAAAGACCTAGTGGTTGTGCGTGCAGAAATAACTGACATAAAAAGTAAATATGCAACAGTCTCTCAACTGGATGAGTTGAAACTAGAATTGGATTCTAGCAGGCCCCCATTATCATTATTAGCGTGCAATGTTAATGCGAAGAAAAGAGGAGGGTATTTGCTTGACAGTGGGCCGGTTGGCTTATCACCGGCGCCAATGTACGATGACGGTAACCCGATGACGAGATGTGAGAGCGCAGAGCGCATTGAGTCACCAAGATATCGCTCTCTCGCTTGCACAGAGGTGATCATGGCTGGTGCACCTGTACCGAATAACTCAACGCTACTGGAAAACGAAACGTGTGCGTTAACTTCTGAGTCAGCTGTTTGTCATACAGGAGCCAATCAATTAAAAAAGCCTACTATGGCGGAGATGGCAAGGGAGGGTGAGTGGAAAAAGCCCAAGAAAACAACAGATAATTGGACATTAGTGCAAAATCGGCGGTCTAAGAATCGTTTTATTGGTAAAAGAGGCAAAGCGGCTACGGACGTCTCTGAGAAATTTAAAGCCGCGGAAGTTAAGATCCCGTTGTTTATTTCCAACGTAAACAAAGAGGTAGCGGTAGATGACATATGTAAATACATACAAAATAAAACTGAGGAAATCGTTTCGCTGGAAAAAATAATTATGAAGAGCGAAAGGCCATACAATGCCTTTAAAGTGTTTGTTAACAAAGACAAATTGGATGTATTTCTAGATGACCAGACATGGCCTGATGGCGTGACATTTAGGCGCTTTATTCATTTCAAGAATAGAAGAGAAGACAAAAATACTACAATTTTTGGGATGGAAGCAATAACAAAATCGAACAATGGATAGTATTTCAAAAATGAACATAATAACATTCAATTGCAAAAATGTTAAAAGGTCGGTGAATTGTGTGCGTTCACTGTGCAAAACAGCTGATATTGTTTTGTTACAAGAAACTTGGTTATACCCACATGATTTAGCATTTCTTGATAGTGTTGATCAGGAATTTAGTTACACGGGAAAGTCTTCAGTGGACACTTCAGCTGGCATGTGTAAAGGGAGACCCTACGGAGGGCTTGCCATATTATGGCGTAAAACAGCATTTAACTCCGTGAGTGTGGTACAGTGTATCAGTAACCGCATATGTGCAGTGAATGTAGTGGTGAACAACAGGTGCTTCTTGGTTATAAATATGTATATGCCGACGGACTGTCGCGAAAATCTGCCACTTTTTACGGAATGTCTTAGTGAAATGTATTCTATTATACAGAATAATAATACAGAATCAGTGTATGTGTTGGGAGATTTCAACGCGCACCCGGGTGAGTCATTTTATAATGAACTTCTTAGTTTTTGTAGTGAGCAGGAATTATTATGTGTGGACTTAAACTATTTAGGCTTACTTTCGCAAACGTACACGTTTATCAGTGACTCACACGGGTGTAAGCGTTGGTTAGACCACTGTCTCGTTACACAGGCGGCGGAGAAAACAATTGTTAACATTGAGGTTATTTATGATACGTTCTGGTCAGATCACTTTCCCTTAAAATTAGAATGTGATGTAAATGTAATAAGGTTAAAAAGTTGTGTAATTAAATCGCCGCTTAACGGTGTTCGATGGGCTGAAAGAAGTCCTGATGAAATAAAGGAATTCTCGTCTTTGTGTAATGATAAACTAAGAAGTTTAGATTTTCCTGAGGATTTTGAACAATGTGCTGATATTTTTTGTAATAATACCCACCATAAGTTATTGTTGGAATCAATGAATAAAAATATTGTATCTATATTAAGTGAAGCAGCTAGTGTAAATAGAGTCTCTAAAGCCATTAGTAAAAAGAAGGGTATAAAAGGCTGGAACAAGCATGTCAAGGAATTTCATACGCAAGCAAGGTCAAAGTTTAAACTATGGATTTCGTATGGGGAACCCAGTAGTGGGCCTATATACGAGGATATGATTTTAAGTCGAAAGATATTTAAATCAAAATTAAAATGGGTCATTAAAAATCAAGACCAAATAGAGATGAATATATTGGCCTCGCTCCATTCAAAGAAATGCTTTTCATCTTTCTGGAAAAGCACTAAAATGCTTAATATCTCTCCAAGCTTACCAGTTAGCGTGGAAGGTGAGAATGACCCCACTGAAATAGCGAATATTTTTAAGGAACAGTTTATAGTGAGCTCACCTCTTGAGTCTGTGTTGGGGGTGAACAATGCTGAGATCTATCAATCAGGAATACCCCTTCGGTTTACGTGTGCAGAAATAAAAGCTGTAATTAAATGTATGAAGCGGGGAAAGTCTCCTGGTCATGATGGACTCAGCATTGAGCACCTTCAAAATGCGGGTTTACACTTACCAAGAGTTTTAACTATGTTTTTTAATTTATGTGTGGGGCATTCTTACCTACCACAGGAAATGCTGGATACATTAGTTGTACCCATTGTAAAGAATCGTACAGGAGATATAGCAGACAAAGGGAATTACAGGCCAATCTCACTGGCAACTGTGATAGCCAAAGTGTTTGATAGTGTGCTGGACGCGCACCTCAGTAGATATACAGAACTCCACGACACACAGTTTGGTTTTCGTGCTGGGCTATCTACTGAGAGTGCAATACTCGCGTTGAAGCACACTGTCAAATATTATACAGACAGAAAAACCCCAGTGTATGCTTGTTTCCTGGACCTTTCCAAAGCTTTCGACCTGGTGTTCTATAAGGTTTTATGGGAGAAGCTTCGGGAAGCGGGCGTTCCTGCAGCATTGGTGTCAATATTATCTATTTGGTATAATAAGCAGAGAAACTTTGTGAAATGGTCCAATGCATTGTCGGACCCGTATAAACTCAAATGTGGTGTTAGGCAGGGAGGTCTCACTTCCCCGAGGCTTTTTAATATTTATGTTAATAAGTTGCTTGTGGAGCTCAGCAGCACTCATGTCGGATGCCATATAGATGGAGTAAGTGTAAACAACTTAAGCTACGCAGACGATACGGTGCTGCTGAGCCCCACAATCGGTGGAATTAGGAAGTTGCTCACTATTTGTGAAAGATACGCCGAGCAACATGGGCTAAAATATAATCCTACTAAAAGTGAGCTGCTGGTGTTCAGAGGAAAAAATAAAAGCCCCTCAAATGTTCCTCCCGTAGATCTAAACGGGACACATTTGCAGAGGGTATCAGAATTTAAATATTTGGGCCATATTTTTTACGGAAGATCTTAAAGATGACTCAGATATGGAAAGAGAGCGCAGAGCGATGGCTGTGAGGGGAAATATGTTGGCTCGCAGGTTTGCTGGTTGTTCAGTACCGGTTAAAATAACACTTTTTAAGGCGTTTTGTCAAATATTTTACACCAGCAGTCTGTGGGCTAATCATACCCAAAAAGCAGACAACACACTGCGCATTCAATATAACAATGCCTTCAGAGCGGATGTTCGCTGATGCGCACACTGACGATTATTTCGCGATCATGCGCAAGAAAGTGGCATCACTGATGCGCAGGGTGAGGGAGAGCAGCAATAGCATTCTGAAGGTTTTTTCAAATAGGTTAGAAGGGCCTACAATGGATAGATTTATCAAGCTACATGTCAGACGGGGGGCTTGATAGATCTTCCTCTAATTGAATGCTGTGTTTTTGTTTTATTCTAGTTATGTTCTTAATAATATAGTTGGTAAGTTTTTTGGTAATACTAACACGCTATGGGCCTTCGATGCCTGAGAATAAACGATTTTTTTTTTTTTTTTTTTTATTATTTTGGCAGACTATTTTTCCGTGGTTCTTCTCATTGTTTCTAATCGAACAATTCAAATCTGCCAAGTGTGCAATTCATATAGAGTTTTTTTAATCATAAAAATAAATGTAAAAAATTAATACTACAAAAGTCAGAGCCCTGGATGTCTGCCTTTTCGATTCTTTCTGTTTCCAGGATGACTGTGATCATCAGCCCCAGAGGCAGACGTGTGCGCATAATATAGGACACCTTTTTTTTAAACATTGTTGAAACGCTATAAATTTATAACGCAGCGCCACCATGGTGGCAGACAAGGTCCTTGATGTTTCTTAGGGTATAATTATCACTATTAATAACGTCTGCCTTGTGTGCTGATCATAACGAAATTTTGCTCGCCAGCTCCCTAACTATTACTGAATGTCAAGTATTACCATAGGTAATAAATTAATTTTATAGATAGATTATATAACCTATTTAATTTTTTAAATCTATGATCATATCGAGAATATTTGTTTTTTTGTCTATAGTGTCACTGAATGTCAATATAACCATATTTTTTTAAATATTCTATTCAAATGAAGTACGGTCGAATTTCGACCAATGGGCGATCACTAGTATACATTATTATGTAAAGGGAATTAAAATTATAACGACTCATCTCCTCTACCCGCGTAATGACGCGTATTCTGTTTTTAAAATAAACTGATCGATCAGTGTCGGGACTGTTTTTAACCAACTTCAAAATAAGGAGTTTAATACAATAAACGAGCTTTCTCTGCATTTTGTTTGTTTTTTGAAATTAACTTTGATATATTTTATAACTAAGCCATATTAGTACTACACTGTTTTATTCTATGAATGCATGCATAAGGACTTGTTTTCATTTCCGGGTCGGGCTAAGTGTTCTTGGGACTTTCCATCTGGAATTTTTCAGTAGCAGCCTGGAGTTTGAATTCGAGCCCGGTTGATGGCAATAGACTGGCATTTAATAGTGCAGTGGGTTACATGGGACTTAAATATAACTGGCGAAATGTGAGATACTGTAGGTAGGTATATTTCTACCTAATCCATCTGGGATTACAGGTATGATGTTATATTTTGTTATTTTATAGACAGTGCAGTTAACGTTCCCCAAAGTCTGGGGTACGATATTGAGAAAAATACAGTGTGTTCAACTTGAATGCGGAGCCGAATTATCTTAATTAATTTAGATAACATTTTAAGGTGCTTCTTATAATTTTAAGACCACCTTAAAAGAGTCATGTTTAAGAAAATAAACAGACAAAAGTGTGGTTCCTACATTGACGTAGAGGTAGATAAAGCCCGCCCGATTTTGCCCTGATTTTGCCTTTTGACCGCGTTAATTCCCGATTGGCAAAAAACCCGTGTAAAGGATTTTTTTCACGCAGGTCGAATAACTCTTTAGGGAAATTGTAGCCTGATACATTATTACTATTGCAATCTTTACTGTGGCTGTGTGGTCTCAGGTACATAATAGATCACCTTTGAAATCTCGTGGATGTTGTAAAACTCGACTGATGAATTAAATATTCGTTGTTTGGGCTTTAAAATACACCTAAAGGAACTATTTGGAAATCACTCTGGTTTTTTATTGTATACTAAGATAGATGAAACACTGTTGCGAGTTTTATTTGGATCTGGAGCCCTGAATTCCGGTAGCTTATACCCTGTTCCGATACTGATGTTAGACCACCAATTTTTTGCAGTTGAAATGTTTTTATAGTTTTATTATTAAAAAAAATTACATATATGTGTTTATAGTGGAATAAAAGAAATATATATAACGATCCATTGCTTATCAGTTATCATGTATGAGAAACTGATCAACTAGCTCACTAGTCTCCGTGACGGGTTTTATTGAACTGTCAAATGGAAGCCATTTATCACCCGATTGAATTACACAATTTTACCGAAAGTTAACTCCCTTTCCATACCAAATATGGTTCTACAAAAAGCTTAGAACAGATTAGGTTCCTCAACGTGTCCTATCTATATTAAAATCTAGAGAATGTTTTAACTGCAAGTTAGCAATTAGTATTCACTTGTGGAATTCGATAGTTTGACCTGTATTCCGGTTACTGAAGTTCTATGCATAGAAGAAAAAAGTTCCATGTATGTACGTATTGTTATCGCTATAAATGTTTAACTTTATACGTATAGGTCCGTAGATGCTTTTTATCTATACAGAATATCAATCTACGCACAACCCGTTACCATGCAATGAATGCATGGTAACGGGTTGTGCGTAGATTGATATTCTAATGAATTATGAAATTCATCATTATTTTAGCCGAAAGACGTCCACTGCTGGATATAGGTCATCACCAAAAGGGGGTGATATAATCACCACGCTTGGCAGGCGGGTTGGTGACCACAGTATCTGGGTAAAATGCTTAGAGAACGTTTCTGCCGATTCTCTTGTAAGTCTCTTAGTCGCCTTTTACGACACCCACAGGAAGTAATGGAGTGCTATTATGTACGTCCGGTGCCACACAGAACTCCAACATAAATTCAGTATTTGATAAATGATTGCATTTCTGCAAACAGTTTTAGTTTGAGGTTTGTACAAACAGTTTTACGCGTCAATAAGACGTCATGGTTCTGAACCCTTTGCGTTGAAGGTTTGTGACGGTTATAAAAAAATATGAATATGATGTTTCTGCTCTGAAGTATTCATTCGAAGAAAGATACTTATTCATTTCACAAACAACATAAATAACTGGCTACTTTACCTAAAAAGTATTACAATAAACTTGAATATTCTTACTTAGGTATGCACACCATTCTCGTAAAAACTCGGAGGGGTTTTTTAATGAGGTTTCCGTTGCATATTGGGTTGTGTCCCGCGAGTGCACTAGGGCATGTTTTTATTAGGGATCTACTCTGGAATTGATGCAAATAAACATAGGAAACTATGCGAAAACAAGCGAGGAAAAACAAACTAAAAACGTTATTTTACGGGATCCTGTAGATATAAAATTGTACTTAAATAAAAATGTTTCGGACGTAATCGGTGTGGTTCGGGCTGTCCTAGGCTTTTATTTTGATAAAGGATATGTCCCATGCTGTCACTGTGGATTAACCCATAGATTTCAAGATATTGGGGAACGGATTTGCCATGTCTTTACTCCGAATTTTCCTGGAACAAAGTTTTAATTCTGAGGTTTTATCTTAATAGTACAGAATCTTTGCAAGAACATTCCTCCATTTTGTCACGATCATAAAGCTGATCATCATACTTTATGGATGTATTTTATAGACGTCGATAGTACATACAACTATGTAGTTTTTCAATTTATCTTATTCAACCTTTTCTAGAGCCATTAAATCCGATTTTGGGTCGAGAACTTCTAGGCTAACGGCTTTCAATTACTTTTTAATTTCTTTCAGTTTGCCCCAAGTAAGAATATTTAGAGTTCTGAATGGCCAGTAACCTTTTCTCGCAACTTTTCAGTTGACAAGTTGCGAGAAAAGGTTACTGGCCATTTTTCGAGCATGCAAATTTTATCGGAAAATTGAGAATCAAAAACGGAAAGTGAGGATCAAGTGTCGTAGTAACTCGGCTTTAAGAGTCGCTATGTTCTGCACTGTCTGTGTGTCCCCATATTGGGTAATATTTCATGTAATACTGTGTTTTGTACACACCAAATAGTGAAATTTATTGCGACGGCGACAAGCGGGTTTATTATCATTTAGTTTATTGTTCAGCGAGGAGTGCGATGATATATTATGGCGTGGTGATCGGTCGAATCGTACTGTGAATAACAATATGCCAATTGAGACTTGATATGACTAAAGCTAGAATTGTTTTTACACAATGGCAAAAGATTATCTCCATATGTAAGTTAATTTGCAATAGTAAGTTATGCAAACTATGTTATTTTATCAGCAAAAAATATTGGGCAATTTATCTTCGAAATGAATTTCGACAGCCAAATATGATTGTCTAGCTAGATGAAAAACAAACCATGCAGACTAAAGTAATAAAGTCTCTATGAATATTTTAGAATTTAGAGCATTGTCAATTCTGCCGTGCAGACCCTAAAACGCAGTAACAGGTTTTTTGTCATTTTTTTGTTAAATATTGAACCTTAATGCACACGGTATAAGGAACATGAAGATCTTATCAGGTTTTTGTTAGGATGCTTTAAACGGTTAAAAAATCAAATTTGTGAAAGCAGTAACTTAACTTTGCATGTCTAAATATATTAAAATACCAACTAAAATACAGTTATAGCAGTTACGTCTACCACGATCCGTCACTTTACCAAGTTAAACGCAGTAAATATCTATATTACCACAAAAATCTGTATTTTTCACCCAAAAAATATTGAGAGATATAAATTAAAACGCAGTAAGTAGTTTTTGTACCAGCACTGTTAATACTGCATGTTAGATCACTAGTTTATTTCACATGAACTACAGATTAAAATGCAGCAAAGTAGTCAAATGTGGTATTTTATTTAGTGTCATTCAAGTAAGTTTATATCGTGAAAACCAACTAAAGTGCAGCATAATCAAAACTTCTTTCTTTTACTTTTATCGTAATATGATTTTTAAGTGTGAATATACTATTTAAATTGAAGTATGTTGATTATTTACTGCAGTATAGTCGGTACTTTTCAAAAGATGAAAATAACTTAAATGCTAATTAAAACGCAGTATGACACACATTGGTAACTTGAACGATTTTACTAATTTTACTGCAGTACAGGTCATATTTTACTGCGTTCTAGTAATTTTCAATATTTCTTTCGCCAGGCTTGGACACGAGGAGAGTGAATCGTGCGAAAAATTCAATATTCATAATCCTGACCATACTAAAAACGGCTAGTCCGTTTTTAGTATGGTCAGGATTATGAATATTGAAATTTCGGAATTTATCGGAATTATTATTAGTAGTGACATAGCCGGTTCAAAAATTATATTGAAGTATTTCGAGCCGGGACATACTTTTATGTCTGCCGACTCGTTCCACCACAACGTAGAACAATCTTTAAACAAAAAGAAAAAGGTTTACGATTTCGACGATTTTTGCCATGCTGTTGAGATTGCTAATTCCGCTATAGTGGAATAAAAGGTAGTCGTAAATAGAGGAAGCTACTGCCTATATTAAAAAATTATAAAATAAAAACTTTTTAACAAAAAATTAAACCGCCGAAAAAACTGAAAAGCAAAAAATAATAAACCTTTAAATTATGAGTCGGCGCTGAAAAATCAATGAACAAATATCACTCAAAGCACTGAATCATAATTTTAAGGTTTATTATTTTTTGCTTTTCAGTTTTTTCGGCGGTTTAATTTTTTGTTAAAAGCAAAAAATAAAAAACCTTTAAATCATGAGTCGGCGCTGAAAAATCAATGAACAAAGATCACTCAAAGCGCCGAATCATAATTTTAAGGTTTATTATTTTTTGCTTTTCAGTTTTTTCGGCGGTTTAATTTTTTGTTAAAAAGTTTTTATTTTATAATTTTTTGTAACTTTAATATACTAATAATACTTGGCAAGGTATACCCTATCCAACAAAAAAGAATTATCAAAATCGAACTACTCTGTATAAAGTTATGCGTGGTTATACTCGTACATTACAATCAGTGAGTAAACAATCAATCAACCCCTATTTTCCGACCTTTAGGGTTCGATTTTGTTTTTTAAATTTATATGGGACCATTTTAGGAGTATATTCTTTCCAATAAAAGAAGAATTGTCACAATCGGACCACTATGTAAAAAGTTATGCGTGGTCATACATAAAAAAAATATATATATACGCGTCGAATTTTGAACCTCCTCCGTTTTTAACAATACAGTCAATTTAATTGCTTAAAATAAAAAATAACTTCCCAGACCTGATAAAAGATGCACCCCCAAAGGTACCATTTCACCAGGAAGCTAAATATAATAAAAATCTTGGGGCCATTGATGCCAGAATGGCATTCTGGAGAATGTTACCTTTATCGGCTGTAGAAACCGAAGATGCACTAGAAGCATTTGCTTTTGATGATGATACCGAATCATAGGTAATTTGATTATGCATGTCATATAAAAATGTACCAAGCGTTAAGCATTTATGTTTTTTTAAATACATTCGTTTTTTTTGTTGTTTTATCGTTAACCAACATTTGTTTTTGGTAATGAAACCGATTAAATGATACTCGTATCATTACCATATTTTATTATTTTTATATTTATGCATGTGTTAGATATTTCATTTTGATATTTTATAATTGTTGGGTAAATAATGACATCTATTACATTAACGAAGCATTGAACCAATATAGAAGTACCTATTTTGACTACATAAAGTGTTTTATAATTTTTTGTAACTTTAATATACTAATAATACTTGGCAAGGTATACCCTATCCAACAAAAAAGAATTATCAAAATCGGACTACTCTGTATAAAGTTACGCGTGGTTATACTCGTACATTACAATCAGTGAGTAAACAATCAATCAACCCCTATTTTCCGACCTTTAGGGTTCGATTTTGTTTTTTAAATTTATATGGGACCATTTTAGGAGTATATTCTTTCCAATAAAAGAAGAATTGTCACAATCGGACCACTATGTAAAAAGTTATGCGTGGTCATACATAAAAAAAATATATATATACGCGTCGAATTTTGAACCTCCTCCGTTTTTAACAATACAGTCAATTTAATTGCTTAAAATAAAAAATAACTTCCCAGACCTGATAAAAGATGCACCCCCAAAGGTACCATTTCACCAGGAAGCTAAATATAATAAAAATCTTGGAGCCATTGATGCCAGAATGGCATTCTGGAGAATGTTACCTTTATCGGCTGTAGAAACCGAAGATGCACTAGAAGCATTTGCTTTTGATGATGATACCGAATCATAGATAATTTGATTATGCATGTCATATAAAAATGTACCAAGCGTTAAGCATTTATGTTTTTTTAAATACATTCGTTTTTTTTTGTTGTTTTATCGTTAACCAACATTTGTTTTTGGTAATGAAACCGATTAAATGATACTCGTATCATTACCATATTTTATTATTTTTATATTTATGCATGTGTTAGATATTTCATTTTGATAATTTATAATTGTTGGGTAGATAATGACATCTATTACATTAACGAAGCATTGAACCAATATAGAAGTACCTAATTTGACTACATAAAGTGTTTACAAAAACTGACTCGTCTTTAATAGTAAAAACAACTATGATTTTAGTACTAGAATTAATTAATAATTATTTAATTATAATTGTAGTATATCGTAGGTTTTATATTGCCATTTTACTTTATTAAGCTGATCCAAACAACTGGTACAATGCTGTCAGTTCATATTGATATACTTTTAATGATTCGTAACTACGAAGAAGTTACGAATCAGTCCTTGTTAAATTGCTAAATTACCTTAAAATGTTTTTAAACTGTTTCACTACATAACAATGGTTTATTTTTATCTGTGTTAGAAGTTATTAAGCCAAAATGTGTAATGATCTTTAATTTGTTCAAAATGGCGGGAAGATGTCTGACGATTTTGTTAGATTGACGTTTGTAGGATATAAAAAGGATTGTAATTACTTTATCGGCACAGTTCCTCGGAAGATGTGTAGTTGGTTAGTTCTAGTGCTGTTGTTGTGTGGAAATATCGAGCGGATGTCACGTAAGTTAAGTAATTTGATATTTTGTAACACTTAATGCTTATTATGAAAACGTTATTGTACCATTTATGTTGTTGCTAATATTGCGAATGTTTCAAATCATATAAAATTGAATATTCATATTCTTTCTTTGCCTAGCTATTGTTATTATTGTGATTATGTTGATATTATTCTGAGATCTCTTGGACAATCGTCCAAGAGATAGAATTAAATGTATTTAAGATAATGATAATTATGGCAATGTAAGAAGTTTGTTGATATAATACTTTAATACTGTTTCCATGGAGTTTCTTGTCCTTCTTCTCCATGAAGACCTAGTTTTGGAACGGAGAACTAGCTTTCTGATTAATTACTGACAAGCCTAATTGAAATAAATATCTAGTCTTGTCTTTCTGTGCTTTACTTAATGAAACCCTTTCCCAACAAACCATATTCACAAGAACCTTCATACACAATAAATAAACCGTAACCATCCTGATACACAAAGCTTGATATTAGGTATATATACACGATACTTATAGTTATATATAGATATAGACTTTGCTGTTATCAGAAGTGGGATTTGCTCCCTGTCCTTCTAAAACCACTTACAAATGAATTTAATTTTGTTATTTTCATGTTCGATGGTGGGGCTACTAACGATCTTTTGGAAATGCCGCTGCTGGTTCGCTGCCTTTGACATCGGTGCTGCGGTGCTGCAAGTTGCTGTGTGAGGTTTGAGACTGCGGAACCTTAATGTTTTGTAAGAATATCTGGAGGCTTTCCAAAAATAAGAAATTGATGAAACCTGTGAAATCCTTACAGGCTCTTTTTCATTAAAACGAAATGCAAATGAATAAGATGATTAAATTAACTTAATTTAAAATATTATTAGAGGATACAGTTTTTTTAAAAAAAGGGGAAGAAGTATGATGCAAGTGTTCACAAGGGTGGAACTCCGCGACCTCAGTTGTTTAGAATACAATTATACAATTCTTTATTTGCACAGAAATAGGGTGCTGGTTACAAATTTTTATAACTAACTACCTAGCCACTTTTAAATGGAACCACAAATTGAAAAAAAAAAAAACATTGCAATGTGAATTCGTTTTTCAAAAAACAACAAGAAATCGTTACGTTGGGGCCGGAATACACACTTGACTGGTCACTTATTTTATTTACCGTAGCATTGGAACAGTATAAGGAGAAACCGTTGATTAGGTTACAAATAAATAAATACATGAAATTACTTAAAAAAAATAAAAATAAGATACTAATAATGTTGACTAATTGTTTTCTGCATTTTTAATTTTGTCTTATCTGAGTTTGCTATTTAATTTTCAAAAATGTAAACAAATTAGTATAATAATAATCTTGATACCTACACGTAAAGCTAAATAGATGTTCAAGTTTCTATAATATCAATTTGATATTAGGATTTAAATACACTAAAGATAGACTTGTTGCTCCGACATAACATATATTTTTGTTTAAAGACATTTATTTCTCAAAAAACAAGAACATTACAGTTCAGTTAAAATATTGAGAAATGTAAATATAAAACTAAAAATAAGTGTGATTCTCTTTGCTCACAATAAGAGAATTAGGCAACAAAGGTGACTATTAATACTGTTAGTGTTGTTTTCTAACGTATTTTTCTAGGCTTTTTTTAAATTTAAATATGATTTCACTATTGGTTATACCGTCAGGTAGTGATTTATACAGTTTTGCTCCCTTGCACATTAGAACTGTTAATTCTTCACAGCTTGTTCAGTATATAATTTGTGTTCAATTAACATTAGATGTTCAAAATGACATAAACTTAACAAAACAGTATTTACATTAGTTACTGCTGGTCGGTCACTGCCCTGATATCTTTCCGAAATTCACGCGCAGCAGGTGATAGGACTGATATGTCAAGGCCAGAGACTATTGTATGAACTGCTGGTCGGTCACTGCCCTGATATCTTTCTGAAATTCACGCGCAGCAGGTGATAGGACTGATATGTCAAGGCCAGAGACTATTGTATGAACTGCTGGTCGGCCACTGCCCTGATATCTTTCTGAAATTCACGCGCAGCAGGTGATAGGACTGATATGTCAAGGCCAGAGGCTATTGTATGAATTGCGAGACTTTTTGAAAATGTTCATAATTAGCTTGGTACTTCGAGAGCGAAGTATAGGTCAGTCTGGCCGTGATAGATTATTCAAATAATTTCAGTTTGGTTAAAACACTTCTTTTTTTAATTGAACACAAAAAGAGACACCTCTATGTTAACTATAACCTTATTTACATTTGATACACAATTCCTCATCAGAATATTATCAATAATTGTTACGAAATACAGTTCAGTATGACCGTGAAAGGTTATTTTCAAATTTATTAGCATTCTGGTGCATTTCAGTTTAACCGAACGTTCAAACTACACATTAACAAAGATTCGATATTATGATTTATTAGAAAATTATTTTGTAACATGGAGAAAAAGGTATTGTGAATGTTAACATTCACAATACCTTTATATAGCATTAATGCTATAACAAAATGTAACAGTTGTACTGGGTGGTTACTATTTTGTTTGTAGGTATGGTCTGATCTTTTATATCTTCTTCAGTTATCAAATTATCAAGTAAAGATGTGTCGTATCTCTTTAAGCAACGGTACTGAGCAGATTATCACATAGAAAATTACATTTAATTGCATAACAAAGATAACCGATAAATCAATAAAATCTTTTAATTTCAATGGCTTGTCCATTTGATGAAATATAAATAAACTAAAAAGAATAAAATAAAATTGATACAAACATTTATATAATATTGAGTCGGTAAAGCTATATGAACATATTTTCGATCTGACTGTACAAGTAGTTTATAAACGATGTTATTTGAGGGATATTTAAATACCATTCAAATGTTCATGGTCATTTTACTTGTTCTTAGGTTCTGATGTTTACAAATTATTTCAAAGATAATTTTAACGTAGAAAACAATACCAAGTATAAATATTCGGAATAAATAGTTGGTGGGTTGTTTAACGTCCTGAAAATTCAACTTATACTTCGGATTGATTCTCCATCACTTCTTCAATTGGTCCCTAGTTGCTGGGGATCGTGATCACTGGACCCATTTAAGCGGACAGTCAGGCTCCCTTGACTCTGTTCCAAAGTAGCTAACACCACCTGCTGAAATTAATGTGTGGACGTGGCTTCTGTATTGATTTTGATATAAATTTTATTATTAATTCTATACAATTTTTTTTTTGCCAAAGTAGTGAACATAACATAATACGAAAAAAAAATATTTTTACTTTGGTGTGTTACTATTATTTAAAGTTATTGCTTCCAAAGGAAAGAACTAGGCAGAGTGGCCAAGTCAATAATTTGTGAAAATGTTAATAGTAAATGTTTGTTAAATACGGTTTTCGGTAATAATGTCAGAATGACCGAGCGATGAATTATAATATTCGAATTATTTTCGTGATCACTGGCTAGTGCTTCAATTCAACGGCTGTTGAATAGAAAAGGATTTTTGAATTGTTGTTATAACAATTGTTTTGTAAAACTAAATTATACCGGTAAGCGATTTATTATTTGTCTAATTGTTAAAGTACTTAACCTCTTTCTATTACAGTAGGGAGGTAAAGAAAAATATAAATGTGTCGAAACATAGGTAGATAAGTTATATTAAGCTCCGAGTATTTAAAATGAGAATTAACATTTTACTCTGTTGAAATCAAGAATTGTTTTTGTAAGGTGGATTCATGGGAGGACGGAGTACTTATCAGTCTGGCCGTGTTACATTCATTGTTTATTGGATAATCAAGTGCTGTCGTTTATGGAGACGGTACTTCGAGAACGAAGTACTTGTCAGTCTGGCCGTGTTAGATATTTCATTTTGATATTTTATAATTGTTGGGTAG
Organism: Aporophyla lueneburgensis; assembly: GCA_932294355.1. Taxonomy (NCBI): domain Eukaryota; kingdom Metazoa; phylum Arthropoda; class Insecta; order Lepidoptera; family Noctuidae; genus Aporophyla; species Aporophyla lueneburgensis. The sequence goes on along the minus strand of OW028736.1, from coordinate 19,780,323 downwards.
ATAATGACATCTATTACATTAACGAAGCATTGAACCAATATAGAAGTACCTAATTTGACTACATAAAGTGTTTACAAAAACTGACTCGTCTTTAATAGTAAAAACAACTATGATTTTAGTACTAGAATTAATTAATAATTATTTAATTATAATTGTAGTATATCGTAGGTTTTATATTGCCATTTTACTTTATTAAGCTGATCCAAACAACTGGTACAATGCTGTCAGTTCATATTGATATACTTTTAATGATTCGTAACTACGAAGAAGTTACGAATCAGTCCTTGTTAAATTGCTAAATTACCTTAAAATGTTTTTAAACTGTTTCACTACATAACAATGGTTTATTTTTATCTGTGTTAGAAGTTATTAAGCCAAAATGTGTAATGATCTTTAATTTGTTCAAAATGGCGGGAAGATGTCTGACGATTTTGTTAGATTGACGTTTGTAGGATATAAAAAGGATTGTAATTACTTTATCGGCACAGTTCCTCGGAAGATGTGTAGTTGGTTAGTTCTAGTGCTGTTGTTGTGTGGAAATATCGAGCGGATGTCACGTAAGTTAAGTAATTTGATATTTTGTAACACTTAATGCTTATTATGAAAACGTTATTGTACCATTTATGTTGTTGCTAATATTGCGAATGTTTCAAATCATATAAAATTGAATATTCATATTCTTTCTTTGCCTAGCTATTGTCATTATTGTGATTATGTTGATATTATTCTGAGATCTCTTGGACAATCGTCCAAGAGATAGAATTAAATGTATTTAAGATAATGATAATTATGGCAATGTAAGAAGTTTGTTGATATAATACTTTAATACTGTTTCCATGGAGTTTCTTGTCCTTCTTCTCCATGAAGACCTAGTTTTGGAACGGACAACTAGCTTTCTGATTAATTACTGACAAGCCTAATTGAAATAAATATCTAGTCTTGTCTTTCTGTGCTTTACTTAATGAAACCCTTTCCCAACAAACCATATTCACAAGAACCTTCATACACAATAAATAAACCGTAACCATCCTGATACACAAAGCTTGATATTAGGTATATATACACGATACTTATAGTTATATATAGATATAGACTTTGCTGTTACATGCCATATAGAGATGTATCGAATGTTGAGCATTTATGGTATTTTTGATACGTTTGATATTTTTTGTGATTTATTTTTAGTTCTACAACATTAATTTTTCTTTATGCGAAACCCGAAACACGGGTCTAGTATTTTTGTGTAAAGAATCTATGAAAAAAATTTCAAAACTGTATCATTAATAATCACAAAGTTATAAGCTTGATAATTTACCTGGTTGTCCACGCAAAAACATATGCAGATCACCACAAACAGCTAGTGTACGTACCATCTCCGTGTTATGGACGTTTGAATACGAGAAAGACATGATAATTTTAAAATCGAAACAAAACAGCGCGGCCCGCGACTTGGAAGCGTAATTAAATATTTTTGGTACAAAATATAACATGGTGTAAAAATTATTGGAATCGATTCAGTTACTGATTCTGAACAAACTATATTCAGGTTTCGCATATTCTAAAAATAATCTTGTATATAAATAAATGTGCCATTTAATTGAAATATCTAATGTTTCTTGCGAAACCAAAAAGCTTTATACCATTTAATTTTTATCGAAATGTATTTATAACCGCTTGTGTTTAAAGCACCTTAAATTGAAGTTACAATTACCCTATAATATTATAAAATAAACGACAATTTTATACATACATAAATGTATTTTTTTTTTTGTAAATTCCTACCTAAAACATACTCGTAAGTTGGAAGAAATTGTTATATACTACATGTGCAATTAGTTCAAGACACAAATTAAAATGCAGTAAAGAAAGTATTATGCTGCAAATTAGTCTGCAAAGTACCAAAAAAATCAAAGTTTTTGTAGTATCGAGTATTTTTACGGCATTTTAATCTGAATATGTGTAACTTTTTGCGTGCAGTAACTGCTAAGATTTTAAAAAACCCGGTTTTAATTAAAATCTAATAAACTAAATTAACATTGGTTTTTGTAAATACCATCTTTGTTGTCACTTAGTCCTCATAGTAATAAAAATATGCACCATACACATTAATAATATTAAAAAAACAGTGTTAAAAAGTTTTTCGCCATTTTCTCGAAACCGCTTTTTTCCTCATACTGCACTTTAGGGCCTGCACGGCAGAATTACAGTAGATATTATTTTAGGTTTAAGCTTTTTATTTAGTCCAATTTCGTATTATGTTTTGACTACCTTGGAACTCATATTTGTGTAGTTTTTCTATAGACTAGATTTTTATTTCTAGGTGGGAACTCATCAAAGACGTCTCCTGCTCGGGGCTGAAAGGGAGGGCGTGTTAGACTTTTACTGACTAAGACCCACCCGTGTTCTTTCAGTTGCCTGTGCCAGGGCCACGCTAACTCTTTCGACGAAATCTCGCGACCCTGGCAAGCATCTGCCCCAAAGATGTCAGCACTTATTGAAGGGGTCCTTCCTTCAATAAGTGCTGACATCTCTTTGAGGCGTGCGTGGAACACAACGCGCCTTAGGCCAGGTTCCTTAACGGGCGGTGAACTACGCATTGCTCACCGCCCACAAGCCCCCGCCTATGGTGAGCGGGAGACCGCTATAGACTCCCGACGCCATCGCGCCAGGGGAATTGACATTTTTCAAGTTTTTCTAAAATCAAGCTAGAATTGGACGTTCATAGTTACAATGAACATGTTTATCTTTTCATGTTCCAGTTACGCTAACAAAAAATAAACACTAGGTAGCTCTCAACGACTAAATTGATGGTTTGTGTTAGTTTAATCTCGAGTTGGTCTGTTTTATCTAGAGTTAGTAAATTTTACGTCCAGTTTAGTTGAATCGTTACCTGGGAGTATATCTCGTTAATTCTTGAAACCAATGAATAATTTATTAATTGTGTAGTTGTTTCGCTATGATTGCCGCTGACCGCTGAAAAATATTGTTTTTATTTGTTATACCCATAGTTTAGGTGCTATTAACGTGCTTTAAATTATTATGAAAGGGTTTGCGAATAAATATATAGTTTATTGTAAGTAATGCAGATAGGCATTCTTTCAGTTTATATTCGAAGATTAGTTTACATTATTCATTATATCACTTTTGTTCTCCATACATTTTGATTTACAACCCGCCGCGTCGCAACCCATCGCTCGCGCGCACCTTTATTTCTTTTTCATTTAGCAATCTTTTCGACTTTTTTATTATTGCATGACCAGTGCCAAGCCTAATAGTCATACCGATATGTTAAATTGCATTAACCATCCTCAGGAATTGGGATATCAAATGCAAAAATATTATTTCAAATCTGACTTAATCGTTTGTAAGTATCTTCCAGAGATTAACTTACAAACGAACAAATGTAACCTTTTCATAAAATTATTACAAATTATATATAGCGTAGAAAAAAAATTAGTTAGCTGAAAGGTTTATTACCGTGAGTATTTAAATATTTTTACCTTTAAGCTACCAACGTTATAGCCATTAAAAACTTACCAATCACTGTTACCGATAGATTAAAATTCCTGAATAAAAAGTGGCTTACATTTAAGTAGATAAGTTGTGGGTGGTGTCACTTGAACGTGGGAACTTCTAGAGCAGGGTTACTCAAGGTGGGGTTCGCGAACCCCTAGGGTTTGGCCTTGCGACAGTAGGGGGTTCGCGACAAAATTCACGTAATGGCGGCTACAGAAATCGACTTGATGCTGAATCAGAATTAAGGCTTAAATTGTCCAATATTATTCCAAAAATTGACTCAATTTGTGACAAGAAACAAGCCCATCCATTGCAATAAATTAAATATAATATAATATAATATAATATTAATAAGATATTTGTTACCTTTTATTCAATTAATAACCTTTATTTTATTCTATATACGATGTTATTCTTTTCTTGCCGGGGGTTCGCCCCCCCCCCCCCCCCCCGGGCGGGGGTTCGCTGTCTTCTGGAAACTTGAATGGGAGTGCGTGGAACCAGAAGTTTGAGAAACCCTGTTCTAGAGAGATAAATTGTAGCCGTTGACTGATGGCTCGAGGTTGCCAGTTGTAAAAAAGACTAGAAGTGATTGACTTGTGGCGCGCCGTCGACCCGAGCTTGGTCCTTACCGGGCGGCGAGCTACCCATTGCTCGCCACCCGCAAGCTCGCGCCTACGGTGGCCGGGAGTCCGCAATCGACTCCCGACGACCGGGGCGTCTCCTCCTGCGGCGGCTAGGGACGTGAGGGCGCAGAGACTGCCACTCCCTCACGCGCCCCGCCTCCTCCTTTACGAGCATTACTGCTTCGCAGAAGGAGGTGACGGCTTCCCATTCCCTCTCGCTCCATACCATGGCTCGCACCAGGGCCGGACGCGAGAGGTCGCCGCCGCCTATCGCCTCCACTAGGACACGGCGGTGCTCCGCCCAGGCAGGGCACACCTCCACCGTATGCTCCACCGTGTCCTCCAGACGATCCTCGCAATGGAAACACTCGGACGTATCCTCCCGCTTTATCCTGAACAGGAAGCTAAGCCGTTATGATCCAGTGTTTCGCGATAAATCCGTGAAAATCATGAACGAATTCCTCGCAATCCTCAAAAAACTAGCGGATTTTGTGATATAAATAAAACAGTTGAAGATTCCATCAACACGATCTGCGTCCTAAATACAAAGGAGATTGAAGGATTTGTTTTCGTTTTAATCTGATTCGTAAGAAAAAAAACAGCGGTACTATTTTTGTTCCATCACTTCACGGTACTGAACTGAGTGGCTTGTGGCTAAGTTATAACAGTCGTACGAGTCGATCGATCAGGTTAAGGTACGCCTTGTTTGCTCCGTGGATGAGTGACCATCTATCCATATCAAAACCTCTCTGTAGGTACTTCCGAAACCACATTAAATCTTTGCTCCGGGATGTCATTCGTAAATCCTTGGCATACATACGTTACGGGTTGGCAGAAGCCCGAAAGCCTACCAACCAGTCTTACCGAATAACCTAACATAGTTTGGAAAACAATAGGCAGACGATGACTTTGCGTTACCGAAATTAGACTTCAGACAATATTAGATCCTGGAAAGACCAATAGTTCCTCACTCGCAGTACATTTAACCACAATACTTCTACCATCTTGGAACACGCACACTCACATTAAAGTGGCTTTAGCCTACCACAACGATAACATATTATCGACTTCGAAGTATTTTGTTACGTATAAATTTTCGGGTGGTAACTTTTCAGGATAGAACGCACCTGGGTATTGTGCGCTGTGGTAGGTATTGGTTTGATAAAAAATCCTGTTGTTTGTTTATTACGTCACATTAGGTTTCTCGGAAGATTCCCCAGATATGAGTGTGTGAGGCATTTCTTTTGGAAGTTTTGTTTGTAATTACAATGATGGAGCTGTGACTTCTTTCTATACTGAGTTAAGGTAGAAAACTTTGACTTAGGTATTGACTTTAGATATTATGTTTATAACCACAAGCTGACTCGACATGCATGGAACCTACTGTCCCAATTTCAATAATTCTTACAAAATTCTAATTGAAAATGCATTTTCCTGAATTTTCTGTTTTCCTTTGAGGTTTTCCAAACTTCTTTTTTTTTTCAAACTACCTAAAAATAAAAAATTATTAATAAAATAAATCGTCACAGTGGTTGTGCCGTTTTTGAGTACAAGCGAGACGAACGAACAGCAATTGATTTTTATTACTTAGAATATATAAAAGTGTAATGTCGATCAGCCTTCGCATGCGCAGAAGATCACAAAATTACATAAGGCATCAAATATTATTGACCACCAAGTAATATATTTCCACCCGAAATTGCGAGTTTCTTAATTGGCATATTCTACAAATCTGTACTCGGAAAGGTGATCTAACGATAGCTTTATAACCCAGGTGACGGCTAAAAAGGCTCAGTATACAATACGTCTAAAGCTAAAAAATAAAAAATGCCAATTAGGCCGCGCTATTAATTGTACCGTTTTCCCGCGCCGTTATCTATTGAGTTACGAGCAATTTCTATATCAATTTATCACACCGGTAAATGCAAACTGATATCGCTTCGCAGATTTATTAAATGCTTAACGAGAGGGGACTCCTATGGAATACTGAAAATTGATAAAGATACCATTTAGAGAACATTTTTTGAATAACCATTATAATATTGACTGTTTCTTTTGAGTGGTTTATGGTTAAAAGGAGATGAAAGAAAAGGGAAATAAGGAGTTAGATGACTTAAGTGAGAGCAAATATTCAGCAACATTATTTTTTTGAAAGGAATCCGCGTTACTGTGGATTCAATACACGATTCTGAACCAAAAAAATTACTGTTCCATACACTTTGACCGCGTAGGTATTGCACTTTACTAAGAAAACGCAGTTTTTTTATCACTGACGTAAAATGCTGTGCTAATTAATTTGGGTTCTTGACACATGTGCTAAATTCATAGTCACACTTTGGGCGTTGATATTCCTGCCATTCTTCAGTATAACTAAAATGCATACGGACTGTCTCTAACAATCAAACGAATGCCTAATATAACACTTCCTTAAAAAAATCATTTTTGCTGTAATGTAAGATCATTTTTATGCTAAAATGCACTATTTCTCTTTTTCTACCATTACGAAACAAATAACAAAGATTATTACAGAATGAAGTCCTTTATTTACCCAACTGACAAAATAATATTAAATAAAAAGGGCCTATATAATTAAGCCTACAAAATAAGTTTTTGTTGCTTTCATCCTTGGATGTAAAGTTACTAATAATCTACCCTACAACCCTTTTAAGTGTACCTAAGTAAAGACAGCGTAGTCAAAAAGGGGCGAGGCTAGATAGAGAGCGTTTATCCGGTTCGGTATGAAAAGTGACCCATTGACCGGACGTAAAGTGAAGTCTTAAGAGGGTGCAATCTAGTAGTTGGCAACATCGCAAATGGCGGTCAAATATAACGCTGTTTCTATTAATCTAAGTATCAATATTAATCATTAACCCCCGACGCAAAAAGAGGGGTGTTATAAGTTTGACGTGTCTGTCTGTCTGTCTGTCTGTCTGTCTATCTGTCTGTCTGTCTGTCTGTCTGTCTGTGTGTCTGTCTGTCTGTGGCATCATAGCTCCCGAACGGATGATGCGATTTCAATAAAAAAAAATATGTATTAAAGGTGATTTACCTGCGAGTGTTCTTAGACATGTTTGATGAAAATCGGTTGAGCCGTTAAAAAGTTGTGGGGGGGAAAGTGGGAAAGAGTAACCGAATGTCAGCAAATATACTCGAGTGGGGTCTCAAATGAAAGCGCACTGAAAGAGAATATTGATGAATTAATCGAGAGTGTTCTTAGCTTCGTTTGATTCTACATTATATTAAGTATATACCTATAAAAAGTACAAAATAAAACATTAAATTAAAAATTTAAAAAACCCCCGACACAAAAACCTAATTTCCCTTTAAAAAGTAAAAAATAATAAAAAATAATTCAATCTTAAAATACCTAAGAATGTATTAATAATTCAAAAAAAAAAAAACGTCGCGTTGGGGGACCGCTCCGCGAGTGCAGACGTCGTTGACTGCTTAGGTAATAAGACTATTAGTAATTAAATTGTTAGGTTTGAAGCGGTCCCCCAATGTGGCGTATTTTTTTTTGAATTATTAAAACATTCTTAGGTATTTTAAGATTGACTTATTTTTTATTATTTTTTACGTTTTAAAGGGAAATTAGGTTTTTGTGTCGGGGGTTTTTTAAATTTTAAATTTAATTTTTTTGGAGGACGCTCTCATCGCTAAAGGCGGCCCTTACACCTAACAATTCTAAACTTATTTTAATTACAAAACTAACATCACTATAAAATGTATAAAAAAGTACAGAACAGAAAACTAAGATAATATATTAAGAACAACATACACATAAAGGATTAAATAAAGCTAATAAATAAAAATATATTAAAAAAAAAATACAATTCAATTAGGAAAGATTGCTCTGTAGTGCATTCAAATATTGAATTGCAATAAAAAATCTGTCCCTGAATTATATGCTATGACAGTTTAAGGTGTGTATAAAACATTTGGAAAGTTTCCCAAACTTTTTATACGTAAAACTAAATGTTTAGTTTTAAGATATTAATGATTGCAGGTTCATAACCAATCATAGGTCTTTAACAGAGCGATACTTGTTTATTTTATTTAAAAGCTAGTTTTTGCAAGTAGCCGTGTTAATCCAGATTACAAATTATACATATATGTGTGCCAAATCACATTCAAATTCGATCGGCCGTTTTCATTTACTTACAAACATCTAAACATCCTAATACAATTAAAATTAAAAAATTAAAAATTGTTTATTTTGTAAACATATTCAAATAAACCTGTTAGTGATTGGAGCCTCCTTTTAAGCAAACAATGCCTGTATTAGGAGACTCCGCTCTTCCATATCAAGGTAAGTACAAAATATACAAATTAAAAGTTGATGTTAAACAATAATTATACAAGTGCGTGTGTGTGTTTGTGTGTGTGCGCGTGTGCGTGTGCGTGTGTGTGTGTGTGTGTTTATGAGAGTGGGTTTGTATATGATCGTGTGTGTGTGAGTAAGTGAGGATGTGTGTTGAGAGAAACGAGTGAGTTAACTTATTGCTTGCAGTAGTGCCTCAGTATCTTCATAGGGAAGTGGTTTTATCCAATTTGTTAAGACTTTTTTACATACATGTGCTGGTTTAGTGTATATGTATATCTCCTTGTTCACCCTATTATATAATTGAGCAGAACGTATGTTGTATTGTATGGCAGCAAACTTTGTTCTTGTTTGTGAGATATGAGCAATCATGTCCTTTCGTCTTTTAGATATTATGTTTGCATCGTAAGGAAGTGTCTTGTGCTTTTTTAAGACCGTATGCGTAATGTACAGTTTTCTAACAGAAAGTAGGCCACTAATCTGGTAAAGACTCTCAGTAGGATATCTTATCTTTTTAAAGTACATAAATTTATTAGTGCTCGTTGTCCTCTCTCAACGTCTATAAATCTCGACTTAGCCGCACCGCCCCATATGGGGATACAGTAAACTATAACTGATTGCACAAGTGCTACATAAACTTCGTTAAGGAGGTTTCTATGAGGCCCTACTTTTTTATTTATATTTGTAGGGATGACATGTCGTAATGTTTTAAATATCCATCCCAGTTTCCTAACTCTTCCCGTCACATGCTCAAGATGAGCGTACCATGATAATTTTTGGTCAATCATGACGCCTAAATATTTGGTCTGTGAAAATTTACTAATTGTAATACAAACTTTCAGATTTATAATATTAATAGGATACTGATTAGAAACAAAAAAATACAGAAAATAATAGACAACTATGTACGAAGTTGCGTCCTCTCAGAATGCACCCTCTTTACAAGTACTTGTTTATTATACAGGGTGATTGGAAGATGGATGCAAAGCTTTAAGGTGAAGATAGTATAGACAATTTAGAACCATTTAAGCCATGGTTGTCTTAGACGAAGTCTTACCAAATTTTTTTAACCGAATTTTTAAGTTTTTTTTTTCGGAAATTCTCAAAATTTAATGTAAACTGCATAATTATGGCCAAATTGAATGATAAATGAATTAATTTTTTATTTATTTAATTAAAGTAATGTGTAAGCAACCAAGCAAAACATGTTTTAGGCTTCTGTGTCATTAGACATTTTTTTTACAGATATTTAAAGCTCAGAAAAAAATAAAAAAATTGTACAATACGTCTTTTAAAACTTATTTTAAAAAAAAACGGAGCGTGCTTTTTTTGTTCAAACCTTTTTGAAAACATGCTTGATAATCGTTCTTTATTTTGAGGTATCATTTATGCGGATATCTTACAAATTATTGAAATTAGGATCTACAAACCAATTCGAGGGAGAAATTTTAAATTTTAGGCAGTCTAACAAAACACAAAATTTTTGCTTAAAAGAATACTTTATGTGCTCGAAATGATAACATTGTTCAATTCTAAGAATTTTTGATACATGCAGGAACCAATTGAGGGGAAGCCATTGAGGGGATTCTCTAAACAATGGCCACCGTGCGCGGTGCGACGGCATTTCCAGGTAGAACGCCCAATGAATAGCAAAAAGCGATAAGAGTTGGTTTTTACAGCAAAATGGTCTTAGTTACTGAGGCAACAAAGTCGTTTTTCTTTAGTCAGGGTCAGTCGGTCTGTGATGAAGCCGTTACATCTTTTACTTATTAGTCAAACTACTGCCCTTGTGAGTGGACGTTGTCGTGTTGATTCACAATTTACCGTGTTCAGTTGTAGCCCTTTGCGTTCCTGCACGTGTTGTTTGCGTTAGTTTTGAACTTTTTTGTTTCACCGTGTCCAGTCGTAGCCTCGCGCTCCTGCACGTGTTGATTTTTGACTTAATTGTGTTGAGTTGACATTTAGTGCGCTCCTACGCCGTTTTTCTTAATTGTTAAGTGACTATGGCTACTTTTTCCAATCAAGAATATGCGGATATCATATTTATGTACGGTAGAGCAGACGGCAATGGATCTTTGGCGCGACGGATGTATCAAGAGCGCTATCCAAATCGCAGGATACCGAATGTCCGAGTGTTTTACAACACGTTTCGTCGTCTTGCCCAAGATGGGTTTCACCGCGTGGAACCTGGAGTCAACCCGGGCAGACACGAAACTGCCGTCGACGAAAACATTTTAGCAGCATTTCAAGCGGATCCTACTACCAGTACTAGAGCAGTAGCTCAAAATTTAAACATTTCTCAATGGAAGGTGTGGCATACAATGCACCAAAATGATAAGTATCCGTTCCATGGCAGGAGTGTGCAAGGTCTAGTAGAGCAAGATCCTCAAAGAAGAATTCAGTTCTGCCGTTTCCTCCTCAACAGAGACATCGAAGATGCGTGGTTTCTGAAATCAATCTTGTGGACGGATGAAAGTAAATTTTCAAGGGAAGGTATTACAAACTTTCACAACATCCATGAATGGGCCGACGCAGACAACAATCCACATTTTAAGAAGCAGGTGTCATTTCAGATGAAATTCTCTGTGAATGTATGGGCTGGAATAATTGGCAGAACATTGATTGGGCCCCACTTTTTGCCTGATCCATTAAATGGCGAAAATTATTTGCAATTTCTGCAAATTGATTTACCACTGCTGGTAGAGGAATCAGGTGTACCGATCTTCGAAAGAGACCGAACAGTCATCTTTCAGCAAGACGGCTGTCCAGCGCAATGGACCTTAAATGTAAGGGAACACCTCAACAATTGCTTTCCTGATAGCTGGATCGGCAGGGATGGACCCATCCCTTGGCCCGCTCGCTCCCAGATCTGACCCCGTTGGACTTTTTCGTGTGGGGCCGGGCCAAGGAACTGGTGTATAACAACATAGAAATAAACACTAGAGAAGAATTGATACAAAGAATAAATTCAGCGTTTGAGACAATGAAGCAGGAGATGATGTTGAAAATAACGACTGCAGAAGTTAGAAGACGATGCCGTGCTTGTATTAGGAATCACGGCCGTCATTTAGAACATGAAAAATAAATAATTTTAATTCAAATGTTGTTTTAATTAGTCTGCCTAAAATAAAAAATTTCTCCCTCAAATTGGTTTGTAGGCCCTAATTTCAATAATTTGTAAGATATCCGCATAAATGATACCTCAAAAGAAAGAACAATTATCAAGCATGTCTTCAAAAAGGTTTGAACAAAAAAAGCACCCTCCGTTTTTTTTTAATAAGGTTTAAAAGACGTATTGTACAATTTTTTTATTTTTTCTGAGCTTTAAATATCTGTAAAAAAAATGTTTAATGACACAGAAGCATAAAACATGTTTTGCTTGATTGCTTACACATTACTATAATTAAATAAATAAAAAATGAATTCATTTATCATTCAATTTGGCCATAATTATGCAGTTTACATTAAATTTTGAGAATTTCCGAAAAAAAATTAAAAAATTTGGTTAAAAATATTTGGTAAGACTTCGTCTAAGACAACCATCGCTTAAATGATTCTAAATTGTCTGTACTATCTTCGCCTTAAAGCTTTGCACCCATCTTCCAATCACCCTGTATATCTTTTGAAACAGTAAAATTCAATAGCGTAATAGTGTCCCGGAATGTTTTAATCTCGAACGGATCCTACCTGCTCTGCGCTTCGAACGCTTTACTTGGATAGACGATAAGTCGCCTCTCTAAAGTTTGGCAACGTACAGCGCAGCGCTGCACGCTGCAAGTATGAGTATAGTATGTATCAGTTGATACTAAGTTACCTACCCGAAGGATTTATACCTTGTTTGCGTAATAATATGTTCGGAAACAGTATGCTGCATGAAGTTAACAATGTCAATGTAACTATGGAAGCTAGGCTATTTTGTGCGATAGCAATCGTTGCCTTCCGGATTGCTATCTGTTTTGCGAGAACTGGGGTGTAAAGGTAAGAGATAATACTGGGAGATTGGGAAATACATCCGGGTAAAGAAATGTGGGATGTAACCCGAGTGACCGGATCAGACGTTTGCATACGCATGCCTTAGGTTCCTCAAACCAAATGGAGTGAGGTCACTATTTGTAATACTTAACTTGCCTTTTTCCGAGAACTTCGTTTGAATATTAATAAAATTAGCTTTATTTACAGACCATACATATTATTATCTAAGAATATTAGAGAAACATGATATTCTTGTTTGATAAAACAACAAGCCTTTTTAGGGTAAGGGTCCTTACCCTTTAGACCCACGCAAGCAAACAAATATGTATAAGTTGTTTTTGATTCCAATGTTTACTAACAGAGACATGTTACTGATTTTACTCCTACGCAGACGAGCATTTATGAATAAAACCCTCCTTCTACAATCTACTCGTACGCTGAAATAAAACAATCTACTAGACACTATCCTACTTCCTACATCTATACTAATATTATAAAGCTGAAGAGTTTGTTTGTTTGTTTGTTTGATTGAACGCGCTAATCTCAGGAACTACTGGTCCGAATTGAAAAATTCTTTTTGTGTTGGGTAGCCTATTTATTGAGGGAGGCTATAAGCTATATAACATTACGCTACAACTAAGAGGAGCGGAGCAGTAATGAAAGATGTTGCAAAAACGGGGAAAATTTATTCCTTTTGAGAGTTTCCGTTGCGTGCGCTGCGTAAACGGTTTAAGTAACGCAAAAATAATGTATAACGGAATTGTTCCTTTTAAAAAGTTCTAAAAAAAAATCCGCGATCGCATATGTCTATCTTTTAAGGTTGACTCACTATAACTCAAAAGGAGCGAGCAGCAACGAAAAGTGGACGAAAACTAGCAGGCAAATCGATGCGACGGGAAGGGTCAGGGGAGCAAAAATTTGACGTTGACGAAGTCGCGGGCAGAAGCTAGTATATTATAAATGTGGAAGTTTGCATGTTTGTACGTTTAGATGTATGAATGTTTGTTACTCAATCACGCAAACACGGCCCAATGGATTTTGATAAAATTTAACACAGATAGATCTGGATTAATATACCGGATGGGTTACCTATCATAAGTTCGAAAAATATTTGACCGAATTTCATTTCCCCTAAAACTTTTCAACTATTATCGTTTCGTTTTTTTTTTACTTCATCGAAGTCACGTCTGCCACTGTATCAGTTGACCTATTATCAATTCGACTTTTTTCGTTACTCCGACGTTTCATTTGGTCGATAAACTCTTTACCGAAGTTACACTTAGCAGAAATAACATTTGTTCGAAGTATTATGTTTCCAGACATTCATTTTACCTATGTTAAGATTTACCTACTCTTTGGTTTAATTAATTATTTATTTAAATGTAATGGCACTTAATAAAACAGTTTATTATGAACAAAAGTGTTTTAAAGGGTCCCAGTAAGAAGCATGCAAACAATGCTGCTTGTTTCAATCATGCAACATGCAACCATGCATGCAGCGTGCAAGCAGGCATGCAGCAGGCAAGCAGCAAGCAAGCATGCAGCATGCAAGCAAGCATGCAGCGTGCAAACAAGCATGCAACATGCAAGCATGCATGCAACATGCAGCAAGCATTGTTTCTGTCACGGCTCCGGCGCTGCGGGGTTTGGGCGGCCCCACGCGAGCTTATCGTCGCAGGTGGTTTTAATGCTCACCACCGCAGCTTCGGCTTGCTGGCCGGCTTTGCCGGCCAGCCTCAGCTGCGGCGGCGGGCCTTCAGACCACCTGCCCCTCAGCTCAAGGGCCGCCCTACCCCTCCGCGCCTGCGCGGGCTTAAATTACACTCTAGGGGTAGGGCAGACAAGACTACGTAAATTCGGTTTTACAGCCATTCGTTTCTCACTAAATTTTGTAGCACAATATATTGACTTTTTATGACGCTACATATATTTAATTTAATATTGAAAACGCTACCAAGTAACAAACTATATATTTGTGACCAAATAATATTCCCCAAAAATTTTGTTTCACTGTGGTGAAAATATGGCAAACAAATCATTTGGCAAATGAAAAAAAGGTTCAAAAGAGGCTTCGGCCAATAGCAAAAAGTTATTTCGTAAATCGGCGAAACATAATTCGGTAAAATAATATCTATGACACATGATACTTTGATGATTTAAAAATACGTCAAATGATGCATATTGCAAAAAAGACGTCGGCCAATAGTTTTCGGTAAAATGAAATTCGAACAAAAAAATTCGGAAAAGTAATCGGTTCCCACCAGATGACATTTTTTATCGTCTCGACCTTCATACGGTATGTTGTGTAACTAGAATAGAAGGCAGGAAGGCCTTCAGATTCATCGCAGGTGACTAAAAGAGCGCGAGACGCGGGCTAACGGGGATGCGTGTGCGGCTTGTGCGCTTGCGAAAGATCAATTTGGCCGCTTATCGGCCGGCTTCAAAGGGTAGGACCGCGCTACAAAATTATTGATACATGCCGCGCAATGAGTAGGGTGCGTATGATTTTAGTTTTGATAGATGTTAAATGTTTTTTTTTTTAATTTAGTTTTCCAAATTTCTGCTTTTGTTGTTCTAGTATGAAAATGTTACTTTAAATGTGTAATATTTATTGCTAGATCAATTTCATTACATGTTCTGACCAACCAACTGATGTCCAATAAGGCTCGACTGGCTGTTCACAATGGTGTACTGGTGCCTACGCTTATGTATGGGAGTGAATGTTGGGTGTGGCAAAAGAAGCATGAAAGTAGAATAAATGCTGTGGAAATGCGTTCCTTGCGAAGCATGTGTGGTGTGACTATGAATGATAGGCTGAGAAATGATGTGATAAGAGAACGGTGTGGTTTAAAAGAAGATATAGTGACAAAAATTGAAAAAAGTATGCTTAGATGGTTTGGTCATGTTGAGAGGATGAATGAAGGACGACTCACAAAAGGTATTTACAAGGCAGATGTGAGTGGAAACACCGGGAGGGGACGCCCTAGGAGGACATATAGTGACCTTATTGGTGATGTTCTTCAGAAAGGTCAGGTGCGTAGTACTCGCAACCGGCGTGTGTGTATGACCAATTGTATGAACCTTAAAGAGGCAAAAGGAGTGTGTAGAGATCGTAGCAGGTGGCGTTCCGTGGTTTCTGCCTACCCCCATGGGAAAAAGGCGTGATTGTATGTATGTTATTCAAAAATAAAAATAATAAAAATTTCTATGCCAAAGGCTGCTACTCCGTTCACCAATTACACCCATTTTTTTTCAAGACGTTAAAAAAAGTCACCCGGTATATAGGGTACTTTTATCCCGGTTGCGATAATTTCCGACTTTCACGCGAGCGAAGCAAAAGCTAGTATTAAAATAATCTTAGGAAGGAATATTTGCCGGTTTCTCTCAGTTTTTAACAAATTTTATTTCATTTGTTAAGTGATTTCGATTTATAACTACGTAGGTACCGACATACAATATTAAATAATAACTCAGTTAGTTTTAACGAAGGCATACTGGGATTTAATGAGACATATCTTATAGTAACTCATTTATTCCCAGACTCATTATAAAATATAGTTTCAACTTAATATTATACAAACGTGATACAGGTTGAGTGAGAGCTATAAAAGAACTATTCTAACAAATGGCTTATTTAAAAAAAAAACTAAAGTTTGGAAGTAGGCTTTGCTGTTTTACCTAAAAGCATACAACTCTATTTCAACCTTTTCATAAATTTTGGAAAACAGAAAATGTTGTACGAAAAACTGTCCAGTGCCCTAAGATCACAACTCCAACACCGCGTATGAGTAGACATACTAATCCTAAGCAAACGTAACCCGCAAAATCTAATAGAGTAGTAATAATATGCTCGCCTACAAATTTTAATGAAAGCATTTGCTTGTTTGTGGTGTGAAGCGAGACTTGAATAAAATTATCAGAAAGTCAGGCGCCCTACCATCGTCAATTTCTTGATATCAAGCCAAGTTGCTGAGTAAGCAGTAATTACATAAATTAGCGCGGGCACACGATCAAAAGAGCCAAATGGGGGTACGGAGTGCCTCCAACCAACACTCGCCCTACTACGGCGTTTCTCACGATATAACAGCAGTTGAGTAATTACATCGATATCAGACTACTGACCCGAACACAATGCTTAGAAGTGTGCAGGCAACCTATCAAGGGAATGTGTATTAATTAAATACATTTATGTCTGCTTCGTTGGTTTAGTCGTCGCCAGAGCTACTCGGGAGTTTAAGGTCATACTATAGGTTCGTTTCTCACGTCGAGTAAAGTGTGACGGGTTTTTCTACGAGGAATTTCACAGTAGCAGCCCCGAGCGTGGATTAGTACCCGGTTGATGGCAATAGGGTCGCCTCCTATGACAAAGAACTTAAACATCTAGGTACTGGTGAAAAGTGGATGTAATACTGGTACACCTCCGCCTAGTCCTTTGCAGTAAGTAGGCGTGATGTTATGCATGTATTCATATATGGATCGTGGTCCTCTTTTTACTTGATTAATCCTGGTGACCACATTTACGGTTGAGCGGCATTACAATGGGCTCAAGATGCTGTTAAAATCAATGTAATTCCAACTATAGTGACCACATTCTTGGCTTCTTAATTGGGTTCTATTGAGGACGTGCTGTCCACTCACCTGCCTTTATGTTCCTGACGTGGGGAAAGAGGAAATGAAACAGATGACTACGTGTATTGAATAAATTCCGTATACCATGCCAAAAGTGCCATGGCAATATAAGGTTTTTCATACGGGAGATACTAGCCTCTCAAGGAAAATGACCTATCTTCTATATTGTTAAAGTATTTTGTGTTTAGAAACTTTGCGATTAAAACATTCGTAGCTTAATAAAAATATGACAAAACTTACAGGACAAATCTACTTGCAAATAACGGTACAAAAAAAAAACTGAAAAGTTTGGGGATGCGCCCTGTGGGAAATTAGACTAGAACAAAAAGGTACACAAAACGAAAGTTTAAGACAGTTTGAAAGTTTTCACACATTATCTATGTAGGCACCTTGACATCGTGAAATAAAGCTTAACCAGAGCTAAACCGTAAAGGCTTGAAGTTCACTAGACACCGTCCAGTAATTCAATTTGCCAACAAGGTTTATATACATTGTGGACGAAGTCCTCAAGCCCTCATGTGATCCAATTTTAGGATAAAGCGTAACAAACTTTGCGTAACAAACTATTCCTTGATAGAATTTATTTGCCAGACGACACGACGCCGCACTGTATTTCATGTTAACTCAATTTTTCTTGAGTTTGTTAAACAAGGATTTTATTATCTTTACAATATATTGGCCGGAAAAAATTGTGAGAGATTGAAGTTTGTGGGCCTTTGTGGTTTTACTTTTTAATAAAATAAATTCGTTTGGTTTGTTTGTAACAAAAATGTTGAAGTGAAAACTTCTTTGCGCTCTTTCTGAACAAGGGAACTAAACTGAACCATCACGCCCAGATCGGTGAAGCTGGATCTGATATAGTCGGCTCCATTTGTTCGGTGACGCTCAATGACATATTCATATGCGCTGAATCGCGTAAACTTGGCTTCAGTTGTATTTACTCTATAGTGCGGTCATAAAACACAACATTTTTACTATGTTTCTTTAGGCTTTTTTGCAGATTTATGATAGGGTATGCCAGCGGCTCTAATCTAAACCCGTTCAGCCAATTTTACGTGACTAACCCTTAACGGCTACACGGGGTGACTAGTTACCCCAGGCTTAAAAAAGATGGAATTAGAGGTCTTAAACCTTTCAAATAAATACAATAAACGGCATCTGCCGGTGACAGACATGTGTGAGACGTGACTTCACTACATAGTAAGCCAAACAATTTCACACTGGCGTTGTGAGCGTTCGTTTTCTCGGCCTGGGGTAACTAGTTACCCCAGTGTGGCCGTAACCGCAGTTAATTAAAAAAATAATTTTTATTTTAATCGACTTATTGCAGTGTCAATTGATAAAATAAAGGTAAGTTTTTGATTTTTTAGTAACAAAAATTTCTCAATCTAGTCTATTTATGTAAAATATGAATTGTTTTCCGAATAAATATTAAGTACGTTCATTGTATGAAAACACATGAACTCTAGGTTATGAAAATATGATATATATATATACTTAGTTCCATAACATAAAAAAAAAACTTTTTTTTTAAGTTCCTAATCATAAATATATATTTTAAATCTAATAAAACGCAAAAGAGTCAATTTCATGATCAGTATTTGTTTTTTCATTTTCCTTCCAGTATTTTTTCAAAATAAATATACTTTTTGAATAATTGGTGGATACTGTT
This sequence comes from Aporophyla lueneburgensis, assembly GCA_932294355.1. NCBI lineage: Eukaryota > Metazoa > Arthropoda > Insecta > Lepidoptera > Noctuidae > Aporophyla > Aporophyla lueneburgensis. Next base: position 19,761,587 of record OW028736.1, on the reverse strand, counting down.
AACTTTTTGTGGTAGTGGTATATATTGTGCGTGTGGCGTAGTGAATTTTTTTGCAAAAAACGGCATTTTTCCAGAATTTTTACTTATATGACCAGTTTTTAAAAGGCCATCTATAAATTAACCAAGTTATACTATTAGAAATATTGAGAAACTCGTCAACGAACATGACACAATTAGTTAAAAGTCTCAGAACATTTACACATCTTGTCCTACCGGGTTTTTCAGCGTGGGGTTATGAGTTACCCCATGTGGCCGTTATGTGGCCTGGGTGAGGTGTGGCCGTTAAGGGTTAAGTAACAAAGATACAAACTTTCACATTTATAATAATAGCTTTCGCTCGAACTGGTACGACCAGTTACGGTAACGTACTACCGAGATAAAAAGTATCCTATGTGTTAATCCAAATTCTGAACGATAATGTTTGCCAAATTTTGTCTAAGTTCGTTCAGCCATTTTTACGTCTTTGAGTTACAAACTTACAAACTCTTATAATATTATATATAGTAAGATTATAGGGTATGATATTGTCCATTTGGTGCGAGTTATGCAAGCGGCGCAGGCCTAATGCTGTTTACTGATATACATTGCAATTACATACTTTGAGTCGATTTGATGTCAACTATTTAAACTGTTCGATGGCTCCCGACCTTCCAAACAAACATTCTCTCAATAAGATTACAATGAAAATAAAACTTCTTTATCACAATTTCTCACAATTAAGTGTATGTTTAATTAAACAGGCGGTGCAGATCTAATGTTGTTTACTGATATACATTTCAATTATATACTTTAAGTCGATTTGGTGTCAAATCTTTAGAGTGTTCGATAGCTTCCAAACAACTGTCATATTACAAAGAAAATGTTACTACCTCATCACAGTTTGTTGCAATTAAGTGTATGTTTAATTAAACAATTACCGTTGACTGCATTGTATTTTAATGGCGTCTGTAAAAGAACTCGTCAACATGTTTGCTGAATGAGAGCGAGGTAATGGAAATGTTTCATTACTGTGTGCCGGCCTGTTTGGCTGGCTGATAGCTGACAAGGTTATGTTCTTTGTTCCACTAGCTTCGTTGGCACTGTAACCCTAGTATGCATTGTTGACCGGGAGACATCCATTTAAGTATCAATTACCGAGAGGATGGGTTGCCCTGGTGATGCATAGCCCGATATCTACCGGAATAATTTGCAAACGACGCTTATTTGTGCATAAAGGAATCAATGGCAGAAAAATTGGGTCAATGAGTTTTACCTCTATTATTGGTTATTATTTTCCTCCTCCATCTGATGAGAGTTTAAATCTTGCCATTACTGAAAAGAGCTATTAATTTGGAAGTTTAACTGAATCTAAACACGGCCATTTCAATTGTTTCGTGGAAAAAATGGACGTATTTCAGCTGAAATTATGATGATGTAACAAAATATTTTTAGGAATTGGTCCTGGTATTAACTCAGATCAGAATAGAATCTTAACATTTTTGTCTAGTAATTCTATCTATAATTCTATACTAAACTAATCTATACTAATATTATAAAGCTGAAGAGTTTGTTTGTTTGTTGATTGAACGCGCTAATCTAAGGAACTACTGGTCCGAATTGAAACATTCTTTTTGTGTTGGGTAGCTTACTTATCGAGAAAGGCTATAGGCTATATAACATTACGCTACAATCAAAAGGAGCGGAGCAGTAATGAAAAATGTTGCAAAAACGGGGAAAATCGCACGGGTAGGCGATTCGACGCGACGGGAAGGGTCGGGGGAAAAAGAAATTTAACGCGGACGAAGTCGCGGGCAGAAGCTAGTAATATTATGAAGCTGAAGAGTTTAACGTTTAATAATCTTAGGAACTACTGATTGGAATTAGAAAAATATTTTAGCTTAGGGTAGCCCATTTATCGAGGAGGGCTATAGACTATATAACATCACGCTACGACTAATAGGAGCGGAGCAGCAATGAAACATTTTGCAAAAACGGGGAAAATGTATTCCTCTTGAGGTCTTCTGTTGCGTGCGCTGCGTAAATGGTTTAAGTAACGCAACAATCAATATACGACGTAATTGTTCCTCTTAAAAAGTTCTAAAAAAAGAAATAAATTTTGGATCCGTATTAAGAATAATGGCATGAATAAGTTTAACTTGAAGTAAACCTTCAACGGTAGTTTTTAGTCTCATCAAAGCCATTCATGCTAATATAGTTATAATGTGCGTCAAGATTTTAGTAGAAAGAGTTAATAACCTGCGGCGTATTAGTTGAGTAATTTTAAACGGTTTGAAAAAAATGTGAAACAAAATAATTTTGATAAAACTTAAACACAAGGCAGTTTTCCAATAATATTACAATTAGGTACATTTCAGCCGTTCCAGACCTAACATGCAATTTACTTCACACCCTGTATTAACATCATCCGTTAAATCAGCAGTAATGTAAAAAAAAAACAAAACTGTCAGAATTGTTCTCCTCGCATTTATCATTGTCCGACAGAGCGATTCCTTAATGGTACATTCCTTGCAGTTTTCTCAATTAATTAATTTTCAAGACAGCTGTTTCCCGACAGTTTTGCTCTTTGTTGTAGTGCTGTTAAAACGAAATTGTATGGGTAGTGGAATGCGGGTAATCTCTTCTTGTCTTTTTATCGTTTTTTAGGTTTCCAACAAAATGTATCAGAGGTAGGAGCTGAGAATTTCGTAACGAATTTGACGAATGAGAGTTAGACCGAAATTTTCAAAAAAAAGCAGCGTTAATTTTTTGTTTGGCGCCGAATCAAAATGATTAATTTTAGAAGCTTACCTTGACTATCAGGTTTATTTTTGGCTTTACATTTTCATCGGTAATTTTTTGTAATGTACATATGTATATATAAATTTGTGGACACAAAAGGGAGAATATTATCTTTTCAGTTTTAAATGGGATCACCTACAAAATTTAATTTTCCGTTAAAAAAAATATTTTTTTTTATCGGACTAAACTCGTCAAAGTATATATGTGGTCATACATAAAGAGACTTCTCCATTTCTAATATTATTCGTCAGTAAGAAGTGTAACATTTTGACCATCACAAAACATTGTCTATAATCACACAAACACGAACTATGTTCGTGTTTGTGTGATTATTATTGATTTAGTATAAACAAGAAAAAGAGAAATTTCCACCCGGCTGTCCTGCAACACCTCTCAACATTTCTTTGTATCGTAAGGTTCGTTTACAAACCCAGGTGTGACAAGTACCTACTTACCTATGGGCAACCACACTATGGAAAAGAGATCATACAAATATTATTTCGATAAGTGCGGAAACGGGACATCCGATACCGATCACACATTCTACCCATCTCAGTCAGACGTCAAAAGAAGGGTAAGGTTTTAAATAGTTTGTACCAACAGTATAAATAAACCCAATAGATTTTTGCATAGACTTCGTTACAATGACCGGCTAACTTCCGTTCTGAAACTGAATATTAACATCAGAAATTGGATTGATTCCATCCCATTTCTTCCCGTGGGTGTTGTAAGAAGTGACTAAGGGACTTACTACCGAATCGGAAACAGTGTTTTCTATAAATTTTACCACCATACTGCGATCGCAAAACCCCAGGTGGGTTTGGCGATCGCAGTATCCAAACGTGGTGATTATGAACCAAACCCCTCCAAATTCGGGGAGGCCCATGTTCAGCAGTGGACGTCTTTCGGCTATGATAATGCTGATGAATATAGAGCAAGGTGCCATTTAGGCAGAATTCCAAATACCAGTTCCAATAGCAGTCCAGGAAAGTTCTGAGAAACCGTAAAAATATGCTTGAAAAACAGCCCGTAAGTCTTAAAAGGTTCCAACTAATATAGTTTTCAATTTTAATACCAAACCTCAAAACCCAACTTCAATTTGAATACTCTGTTTAATCAACATTAAAATTAATTAACATCGGGACGCAACAGCCCGAAAGAAGAAATAATTTTAATTTTTCGGAATTATAAATACGCAAGGAATAACCGACATTATTGCAATAGTATTTTGGATCACATTCATTAGAATGTGTGTCAGTACTGAATATAAGAATGTTTTCTCGTTCCATTTCAGGTAAAAGCTTTTCCTAATATTCGTGGTTCCCAAATATGTTATTTCTCAGCGGGTAGGTAAATGTTTAGCCATCGCTCATGCGGGCCTGCATGTAAACGATACTTGTGGCATATTGGCAAAATACATTAGCCGTCTAATGTATGAAATTGTCAAGGAACAAATACATTTTGAGGTGTTTATGTTTTACCCGACTCCAAGGAGAGTTATGATTTGACCGGTAGGTATGTATACATACATATATGTTCATCTTTTCCTCCTAACTTCTAACTACGTATCAGAATTGGTATAAAACAAATAAGGTATCGTTGGAAGCGTCTCAAACAAAGCTCACATGCGCTACTAACAGTGTGCTGTAATGACACGTGTGTCTGAACTGCGTGACGCTAACTGGGACAAGACGTTGGGTGACTTCGAGCCGACTCATCTAGCATTCTGGGAATTTCAGAGGAAACACAAATCCTCCGAGTTTTCCTAAATGCCCCCCCTGACCCACCCCGACGCGACCATTGCATTGGAGGATATCGACAGGGCTGAATGCCTAGCCGATAGCCTCGAAGCCCAATGCACACCCAGTTTACAGCCAGTAGACCAAGCGTTTGTCGATAAGGTAAACGCTGAAGTCGAACGCAAAGCCTCACTCCCACCCGTTGAAGACCCTGATTATGCTCATGACTACCATCTTCAATGGTGCCCTGAGTAATAATCTTTTCAACCAAGCGTGGAAGGAAGCCACCGTCATTGGCATCCCTAAGCCCGGTAAGCCCAAAACCGTGCCCAAGAGCTATCGCCCCATCAGTTTGCTCAAAGCCCACGGCAAAATCTATAAGAAACTTATTTATAAGCGACTCAGGGATTATGCCGAGACAAAGGGCCTTATCCCCAACGAGCAGTTTGGTTTTTGAACCCAACACTCGTGTATCCATCAATTACATCATATCGTTGAGCATATCAATGCTAATTTTCAGCGTGGTATGTTCACGGGCGCTGTATTTTTCGATATAGCGAAAGCGTTCGACAAAGTTGACACAACGGCTTATTATATAAGCTGTACCAACTCGGAGTGCCAGACCGTCTCATGCTCATCTTACGAGACTTTCTTGCAAACCACACCTTTTGCTACCGCATCGAAGGGGCACTATCCTCCCCTCATCCGATCCGTGCAGGAGTCCCTCAAGGCTCTGTATTACCTTCCCTCATTTTCACGCTGTTCACTAGCGATATCCCCAGAAGTAGAAAGGCATACTTCTCGGGATACAGTGACAAAGCGCTGGTTCGCTACCACCAAACCGCAGTCGACGAGCTCGGCGAATGGTTCAGGAAGTGGCGAATTGTAGTTAATTCCGATAAAAGTCAGGCGGTCTTTTACACCTGACCGCAACGTTATCACCCCCCCTCCCCCCCCCCGACCCATCTCTATGTTCGGCAAGCAGATCCCTTGGGAGAAACGAGCCAAAAATCTAGGTGTGATCCTCGATCAGCACCTCACCTTTTCTGAGCACATAAAACAGGTCCGCTCGCGGGCCGCTTTCGGTCTCGGTAACTCAGTGTAAGAAGCGAATTTACACCGCTTGTGTTCAGTCCCGTTTAAATTGGTTACTCTATGCGCCTTCGGAACGCGCCCGAACGGAGTGACATCTGACTTGTCAAGTTTGACTTTGACACTTGACACTTCTTTTGACTTGGCTTGAGATCATCGTCGCCGTGTTGGCTTCCGCGACGCGTTTGTAAATTAATCCTTGAGAATCGGTCGTTTTGTGGACACCAGTCATGACCCAGTTGTTTTGTGCATAAATAACCCCAATTTGACGAAATAATACGAGTTGAGTTTGGATATATCTTTGTTGAAACTTGAAGGTTAAGTGTTGAAGACCGCATGTCTGGATGGCAGACCTCTTGGAGCGGCAGATTGTAACCTGGAGATACTCATAACTCACAACACAATACAATATACACTCACTTACATACATAAATCCAGGTAGGCCCCAGAAGCAGGTGTTCGTCTACCACCAGGTGAGTTCTTTTGTTCGTTGTATTGTAATTACTTATATCATTGTATTAAACAGTTCCGCGCACGGCAGAAAGTTTTGCTCGCCACTTCTTGTCTCCAGAGCCCCACCATCATAACTTCCACTACGCTATTAAAATCCTATGGTAGGGGTCTGGCCTGGCAGCGAACAACTTGGCAGCAGAGCGTGGTTCTAACCTACACAACCACCAAATTGGTAATTTACAGTAGGCTAATTGCTTGGCGGTCTCTATAAGGGAAGTAGTAATTCGCTGTAAATATTTGTTAATTATGATTGTTTGTTTATTTGAAATAATTTGTTTAAATAGTAACTGATGTTGCCGGGGTCAGCCGAGTTGCATATGCTAGTAAAGTTAATTGGTTTGGGCTATGTTATACCTCCTTGTAGGTTCTGACCTTTGTTGTATTGAATGTCAGGAAGACATTAAAATATTGAGTTTGTACCATCGATATGGTTGTTTGTGAATATTTACATTTTGAGCATTAACATTGTTTTAAATTGGAATAAAGGTTTATTATTGTTGTACCATTGATATAGTGGTTTGTGAAATTAACATTTGAATATTTGAATTGAATTTGAAGTAGAATTTTTTGAACGTTGACATTGGTTTTGAATTAAAATAAAAGTTTGTTGTTGAATTGAATTGAAACCAATATTTTGTTATTTGTTGAGTTGCTGACTAACAGTTTGGTAGTTTGATTGTTTGCTTTGGTTTTCCTTTGTTATTATTGTTTGAACTTAACAAAGTTTAATTATCTTGTTTGGTTTATTTGAATTGTATTGTATGTGCAATGGCACACAAAGCGGTGAGAGAGGCAATCAGTGGATTGACCATACAGCTACGGTGGTTCACTTCAGCTGCAGCGACTGCTGAGCGCCAGGATCTCGAAGGGATCACTCTTGCTCGGTTCGAGCAGTTGAACGTGAGACTCGGCAACGTTGATGCTCTGCTCACCCGCTACAACGAGTACATTTGTGATGTGGCTCTGGAAGTGCTGGACCAGGCAGCACGTGATAAGGTCCTTGCTGACTACGACCAGATCTTGGACCTGGGGGATGTTATTGGTCAACGTGCTCGGGAAATATTGCAGAGCCGGACACCAGTCCAGGTCAAGCCGGAGACCTCGGTTGTTTCAGGTCCCGGACTATTGAGTAGACTGCCTACTTTGGAACTGCCACACTTTGACGGTCGCTTGGACCATTGGTTAAGTTTCCAAAACCTGTTTGAAAGTTTGGTTGATGCACGCTCGGACCTCAGACCCACCCAAAAGTTGGCCTATTTGTTGTCTGTCCTAGAAGGTGAGGCCCGAGCCTTGGTACAGCATCTGTCGTTGACTGACTCAGCCTACCCTACCGCTTTGGAACTACTCACCCGGCGGTACCAAAATAAACGTTGTTTGGCTGACGTTCATATTAAATTGATTTTGGGGTTACCGGTCATTACTAGTTTGTCAGCATTGCGTACTGACCTGTTGAACCCGTTGGTGGCAGCGACCAACGCTTTAAAGCAATTGGAGTTGCCGGTGGACCATTGGTCTTACCTTTTGGTGCATGTTGTGCTGCAACGGCTTCCTGCCGATTTGAGGGCTCGTTTCAAGCAAAAGTATGGTGGGGATAGTGTCACACATCTCCCCCCATTTGATGACCTCGTCCAATTTTTGGAGGATGAGTGTCGGTTTGTGGACAACTCTGGCGTTGCCACTGAGTCATGCCAGCCGTCTTCCCGGCCACGAGACCAGGGACAGACTAGGGCTCGCGGGCCTGTTGATGGTCGCCCCGCCGCTCGTTTTGCTGGCGTCCAGAGTCGTCCTGGTTGTGAGTTTTGTAGGGACACGGGGCATGGCATGGCAACTTGCGCGGCCTTTTTGAAATTGCACGTGAGTGCCCACCGCCGAATTGCCAATGCACGCCGCATGTGCTTCTCTTGTTTGGGGGCTCACTTCCATCGGGACTGTCCCAACCCCCGCCCTTGTAGAATTTGTAGGGGGTCCCATTTGGACATTTTGTGCGCTAACGCGAACCACGCTGGCAGACCAGCCTCTGATGGAGGTTCGCGCACGGGGGGGTACCATGGAGTTGGTCACCGGGCTTCTGCCTCGCCGGTTCAGAACCGGGGAGAGGCCCGCAATTTTGAGCGCCGCACTCCACCCCCCGCGCAAGTTGATCGGGAGCCGCGCGACCGCCATTTGGTCTCCCCGCGTAAAGGCGATTACGTACTTGTTGCTAGGCAGCGCTGGCCAGACATACATAGTCAATATACGCGTGGCACGACGTTGCCGCTCTTTACTTCGGCCGACAATGCGTTGACGGAAACGGAACAGACGCTGTACGCTCGACGCACTAACGCATCATCGGTTAAGTGTGAAAGGTTGAATGTTTTCTCATATAATTGTTTGTTCTTGTGTTACGCGACCGATGATACGCGACGCATCTTCCGTTAGATGTGAACCGACCCTTATATTTTATTATTTTTCACAATATGGCGTCTGTTTGTCGCCATATAAATTTTTTATTACTGTCATGTCTTTAGTGACATTAGCAAGATCCCTACAAATGGCAAGAAAAATTTAATCATATTTCAGCTGCGGTATAACGGCAGCTGTCACTGGAAGACAATGACATCGTCTCACTATTCTATATAAGTTCTAACTCTCCCAGCCTAGCCTAAGTCGACCGTTTCCTATCGTGCCAGACAAATCGATTGTTGTTATGAATCGCCTCACGCTTTTAATCTCTAGAGTGCCATGAAGGAACAATCATATATGTATACATTATTTTCAGCCTACGTATTATGTATAGTACTGTAAAGGACTGGCGAGAGCGAAATGGCTTCATCACATTCTAACTGGCAGGGAGATCGAAAACAACTCTTCAAATATTTCAGCATAAGTTTTTTTGTGTGGGAGGACATGATTGAAATGCGCGTAGCTGTAAATACAGCGTGGAAAAAACTAAATATTTTATAATTACCTAGACGCATAAATGCGTTTTATTTAACTATAGATCCCGGCACAAGAGACGACCTCTGCGGTCTACATAGGCTGCAAAATAAAGTACCTACGAATATCATGTACCTACATCAGTGACGCGTAGAATGCGAAGATAAGTCACCTCGCAAAGCTATTTAGCTATCGATATTGGAGGTAGATAAATCCTCGCTCGGGTAGATAAGCCCCCCAAATTGGGGGAGGTCATGTCCAGCAGTGGACGTATTACGGCTGAAAGGATGATGATGATGAAATCCTCGCTGTATTTGAAATTTGCAATCATCGAAGTATTCGCAGAGCCAATCAAATTGGTTCGTTGCATAGAATATAAATGAGCAGGGGCTTAACACACTTACCCGTAGGTATTGGCACAATTTTGCGAAATCATACTGTTTAAATATTCATATAAGACTGGATCATATTATCATAATTGCATAATTGCACAAGCCTGGGGTATAACTCTGCTATTAAATACTATCTAGATTGAAGTGCTCGCTTTTTAGTCATCATTTTACTTTATTATAGTGAGTTTATTTTAATTAACTATGATGGATTATAATAAGGTAAGACCCTCGCACGATGTCTGAATGAGAAATGATGCGGAAAACGGAGTCCACTTACCACTAAGTTAGACATCTGTCATTTTGTATTAGCTATTAGGCAAAACCTGAAAGTGCAGATCATAACAAAGCCACTAAATTTAAAAAGAAAAAAAAAATAACAAGCAGATAGATTTGGTTTTACCAAATATTTATGCTATAGCAAGTACGCTAGAAGAGATTTTTTTGAAATAAGCATCACCTTTTTCGTATGTTTCTATTCCTTTCTTATTGTCTGTTTATACAGGGTGATTGGAAGATGGGTGCAAAGCTTTAAGGTGAAGATAGTATAGACAATTTAAAACTATTTAAGCCATGGTTGTCTTAGACGAAGTCTTACCAAATTTTTTTAACCAAATTTTTAAGTTTTTTTTTCGGATATCTCAACATTTAATGTAAACTGCATAATTATGGCCAAATTGAATGATAAATGAATTAATTTTTTATTTATTTAATTAAAGTAATGTGTAAGCAACCAAGCAAAACATGTTTTAGGCTTCTGTGTCATTAGACATATTTTTTACAGATATTTAAAGCTCAGAAAAAATAAAAAAATTGTACAATATGTCTTTTAAAACTTATTTAAAAAAAAAACGGAGGGGTCTTTTTTTGTTTAAACCTTTTTGAAGACATGCTTGATAATCGTTCTTTCTTTTGAGGTATCATTTATGCGGATATCTTACAAATTATTGAAATTAGGACCTACAAACCAATGCGAGGGAGAAATTTTAAATTTTAGGCAGTCTAACAAAACACAAAATTTTTGCTTAAAAGAATACTCTATGTGCTCGAAATGATAACATTGTTCAATTCTAAGAATTTTTGGCACATGCAGGAACTAATTGAGGGGAACCCATTGAGGGGATTCTCTAAACAATGGGCACCGAGCGCGGTGCGACGGCATTTCCAGGTAGAACGCCCAATGAATAGCAAAAAGCGATAAGAGTTGGTTTTTACAGCAAAATGGTCTTAGTTACTGAGGCAACAAAGTCGTTTTTCTTTAGTCAGGGTCAGTCGGTCTGTGATGAAGCCGTTACATCTTTTACTTATTAGTCAAACTACTGCCCTTGTGAGTGGACGTTGTCGTGTTGATTCACAATTTACCGTGTTCAGTTGTAGCCCTTTGCGTTCCTGCACATGTTGTTTGCGTTAGTTTTGAACTTTTTTGTTTCACCGTGTCCAGTCGTAGCCTCGCGCTCCTGCACGTGTTGATTTTTAACTTAATTGTGTTGAGTTGACATTTAGTGCGCTCCTACGCCGTTTTTCTTAATTGTTAAGTGACTATGGCTACTTTTTCCAATCAAGAATATGCGGATATCGTATTTATGTACGGTAGAGCAGACGGCAATGGATCTTTGGCGCGACGGATGTATCAAGAGTGCTATCCGAATCACAGGATACCGAATGTCCGAGTGTTTTACAACACGTTTCGTCGTCTTGCCCAAGATGAGTTTCACCGCGTGGAACCTGGAGTCAACCCGGGCAGACACGAAACTGCCGTCGACGAAGATATTTTAGCAGCATTTCAAGCGGATCCTACTACCAGTACTAGAGCAGTAGCTCGAAATTTAAACATTTCTCAATGGAAGGTGTGGCATACAATGCACCAAAATGATAAGTATCCGTTCCATGGCAGGAGTGTGCAAGGTCTAGTAGAGCAAGATCCTCAAAGAAGAATTCAGTTCTGCCGTTTCCTCCTCAACAGAGACATCGAAGAGGCGTGGTTTCTGAAATCAATCTTGTGGACGGATGAAAGTAAATTTTCAAGGGAAGGTATTACAAACTTTCACAACATCCATGAATGGGCCGACGCAGACAACAATCCACATTTTAAGAAGCAGGTGTCATTTCAGATGAAATTCTCTGTGAATGTATGGGCTGGAATAATTGGCAGAACATTGATTGGGCCCCACTTTTTGCCTGATCCATTGAATGGCGAAAATTATTTGCAATTTCTGCAAATTGATTTACCACTGCTGGTAGAGGAATCAGGTGTCCCGATCTTCCAAAGAGACAGAACAGTCATCTTTCAGCAAGACGGCTGTCCAGCGCATTGGACTTTAAATGTAAGGGAACACCTCAACAATTGCTTTCCTGATAGCTGGATCGGCAGGGATGGACCCATCCCTTGGCCCGCTCGCTCCCCAGATCTGACCCCGTTAGACTTTTTCGTGTGGGGCCGGGCCAAGGAACTGGTGTATAACAACATAGAAATAAACACTAGAGAAGAATTGATACAAAGAATAAATTCAGCGTTTGAGACAATGAAGCAGGAGATGATGTTGAAAATAACGACTACAGAAGTTAGAAGACGGGGCCGTGCTTGTATTAGGAATCACGGCTGTCATTTTGAACATGAAAAATAAATAATTTTAATTCAAATGTTGTTTTAATTAGTCTGCCTAAAATAAAAAATTTCTCCCTCAAATTGGTTTAATTTCAATAATTTGTAAGATATCCGCATAAATGATACCTCAAAAGAAAGAACGATTATCAAGCATGTCTTCAAAAAGGTTTGAACAAAAAAAGCACCCTCCGTTTTTTTTTAATAAGGTTTAAAAGACATATTGTACAATTTTTTTATTTTTTCTGGGCTTTAAATATCTGTAAAAAATATGTCTAATGACACAGAAGCCTAAAACATGTTTTGCTTGATTGTTTACACATTACTTTAATTAAATAAATAAAAAATGAATTCATTTATCATTCAATTTGGCCATAATTATGCAGTTTACATTACATTTTGAGAGTTTAAGAAAAAAATTTAAAAATTTGGTTAAAAATATTTGGTAAGACTTCGTCTATGACAACCATGGCTTAAATGGTTCTAAATTGTCTGTACTATCTTCGCCTTAAAGCTTTGCACCCATCTTTCAATCACCCTGTATATAATGTGTATACGTAAATGGTTTAATAAATAAATAATTAGGCGTAATTTCCTACAACAACATTAAGATTTGTTCCGAACAGAATGTATTCAAATCTTTACGTCATAGATGGAAAAGCTCTAATTTCTGAAAGTTTAAATCTAGTAGTAGTTCATATAAGATTGTTATATCCACGACATTTCACGAACAGATTAAGATGTTAGTATTCCACTGGTGAGTGGGCGGAATTGCATATAATGTTTAGGTAGTAGTTCTGAGAAATTTCTGCCGAGAGTAGTTGTGTGTGTATTACTCCTATATCGTGGGCGCGTTTACAGCCACAAATACCCTGTAGGTACAACTATCGGTAAACAATAGAATAAGCTACTTATTTGACTCTATTTGCTGGAATCGAGTTCACGAGAACGAACAGACACCAGCGCTTCAAGGTACTTACAAGGTACGTACCGAAACTGACAAATTCTCCCAATTAAACTTGAACCTAATGCTTTGGCGATAAAGTTGAAAATCTATTAAATAAATTTGACACATTGTAGTAGCTTGATGTGCTGGCGTCTGTACGTACTATGTTTAGGTACAGAATTTAATTTCTGATGATAATATTATAATGTTTGTTATAATCATAATCAGTATTTAATGTTCCCATTGCTGGTACACAGGCTTCCTCTCAGTGAGAGGGAGTGGGCTATAACCTACCATGCGGGCCTAGTGCGGGTTGGTAGATGTCACATGACTTGGAATTGTCAGTTCTAGGACACGCGTTACCTCACTATGTTTGATGTCTCTGTTTTGAGAGCAGTGGTTATAAAATAACTTACTCAAAGTAAACTGCCTACTTACAACTCGCGGCCGGTACCTATGGCAACCACTGTCTATTTTGTTTGCATAAAAATAGTTTGTAACCTAAAATAAAATCTAGTTTCCGGTTAACGAGACTGAATATTTTCACATTGTGGACATATTTAAGGCAGGCATACGTCTATTATACCCGCTTGGCCACATCCAGTCAGGCAGTAGGTATGTATGAGGCCTATAATCGGATTGCTAAGCTTGAGCTTATAATGTTGATCGGAGCTTTCGTTCGCTAAGCTGGTTTAACGGTTATATACCGAAACAATGACTGTTGAATACATTTGTGTGGGGTAGATAGTTTATGAATTTAAGATATTTTCAATTCAGTAATAAAACTGCTGTTAATTATGTAATGTCGATGCGAGGCCAGGCGCTAATCAACTCCTACAGCACATTTTTGCAAGCATGAGCATTGCTTACAAAATTAAACTGATTCCTGCTGATCACCATCAGTATTACAATTACTATTAGGTACGCAATTACCCCTCTAATTCCTGACAATGGAAATAGCAGTAGCCATTTCCAGTCATACATATACAAATATATTTATAAAATAACATCATGGCTATTATCCCCAAAGTGCTAGACAGAGGCATACTTATAGTACACCTGTATTTCGAGCTGTGGTAAAGTAGCTGTGGCAGAAAGACATTACCTGCTCATTTTGGGGGCAACCACGAGTAAGTATTGATCGAATTGGCTGGTTGCAACGCTTAAGAAATCCGCAACTAAGAAAGAAGCCCTTACCTTCTGGCTACGTACGCCCTGGTCCAGGTGCTAAATACGGCAGCAGCAGGTAGGTGGCTGGGAGCTCCCAGGTTTTGTTTTCCAGCTTGTAAAAGTTCGTTTTGAGGCTTCAAAATACACGGAATGTTGAGACTGATAACTTCACACACACAAAATAAAAGGTCCTTCACTATGATTTTTGGTTGCACGAGCGCACGTTTTTCGTGCGCCGGCGAAAAACGACTCCCCCGCCATATTGCAGTGACGCGGTGACGCGATCAAAATCAAGGCCCGGGATTGGCCAAGGCGTATGAACGGTGTCCTTACGTTCTACTATTGGCTCGAGCTTCCCCTCAGGTCACGGGAATCACAGCGTTGCAATTACCATTCGATCTTTGGGCGGGAATTCGGAATGAACTTTAAAATTTAAATATGTATGAACATGAATAATTAAGATAACGAAACATACCGCCCACCAAAATACACTTGTGTATTTTCTCACTTAAGAAAATTTAAAGAAAAATGGTAATTATGCAAACGAATAGAAAAGTAAAGGAAAGTACTAAATTTACGATAAAACTAACTTACTAAAATAGAACGAATAACGCATTAATCGATGAGGTTCGGTAAAGGACACAGCTTTGCTAACGGTCTCATTAATTGAGAACCATCGACTGTGCGAACGAACGGTTGCGACGCGCCCTACTCCATCTGGGCCAGGGTGAAGTTTCTCAACACGCGCAAGAGGCCAGTGCAACGGAATAGCGTTATCAGTTTTAAGAATGACAACCGATCCTACGTTTAAGGGTTTTGAGTGTTTGGTCCACTTTGCCCGTTGAGTGAGGGTTTGGAGGTATTCCTGCCTCCAACGATTCCAAAAATCTTGTTGGAAACGCTGTATAAGCTGCCAACGACCGAGACGGTGTATATTGATGGAAGTTTAGTCCTCATCAGGAACGGACGTTAACGGTTCCAATGTTAAGAAATGACCCGGAGTGAGTACATTTAAATCGTTGGAGTCAGAACTCAACGGACCGCGAGGGGCCGCGAATTAAGCATGGATTCGATTTGGACGAAAACAGTATTTCATTCCTCGAAAGTAAGTGCTTGTTCACCTATGATACGATACAAGTGAGGCTTAAAAGCTTTGATCTGGATTTCTCACACACCACCGAAGTGAGGAATTGAAAGTGGATTGAAACGGAATTCAATATTCTCAATATGAGCAGCAGATTTCATGAGTGAACGAAGTTGATTACTCGCGCCTACATAATTGGTTCCACAATCGGAGTGAATAATGCTAACCCTACCACGGCGACCGACAAACCTACGAAGGGTGGCGACAAACGCGTCAGTTGATAGATCCGAAACTGTTTCGAGGTGAAGTGCCTTTGTAGTAAGACAAACGAATAAACAAAGATAGGCCTTGCCGATTTTGGCACCGCGATGCTTGCCTAATTTAATACGGAATGGACCTCCGTAGTCCGTACCTACGACAGAGAATGGCTTCACCTGATTTACACGAACGGCAGGTAGATCGCTCATAAACGGTTCGAGAGGAGTGGGATTAGTTTTATAACACTGCAACTTTATAACACTGCATCTTAGCGATCGACCAGCTCAGAAGTCAAACATGGAGCCAAATAGCAAGCTAGACGATTTGTTGAAAAAACAGTATGCGAATTTTAAAGCCTTCGTGCGTACAACCGCAAACATAAACGTGGACTCTATCTCAGATAAGTGGGAATTTGAGGACGTATTGAAGTCACTACAGGCGAGATGGGCAGCTATTGACAGACTACATTGGGACATCGAGATCGAAATGGAGGGAGAAAATGAACAATACAACAACATGTACGATAAGTATGAGACTAAATTCAACAACCTGAAAAGGGCTATTAACACCAAAATGTGGTCAGTCGCACACAGGGAAAAATCAACACCTCAACTAGACATACCGAACTTCAACGGGAACTACAATAAACTAACTAACTACCAATGGGTATCGTTTAGAGACTTATTTATGGAAATAATCCATAACAACCCCTCGTTATCAAGCGGCCAAAAGATGCAGTATTTAAAGAGTAAGGTTCGTGGAGAAGCTGAGAAACTTATACAACATCTATCGATAAGTACCGATAACTATTCGGTGTGCTGGAATATTCTCACCCACCGGTATAACAACAAAAAACTAATATTCTCGTCTCACATGAACATTTTGCTAAGCCTGCTAAACATACAGCAGCAATCATTACAACAGATTAAGCGAATGCATGACACCACGCTGGAATGTCTTAATGCAATCAAAAACTTAGGAGTTGACACTACATCCTGGGACCCAATGATTGTACACATTCTGGGTCAAAAGTTAGATACAGAAACATACACGGACTACATAGAGTCGCTGAAGAATTCGAAAGAACTACCGGTTCTCGCAGAGTTCTTAAAATTTTTGGAAACAAAATTTACATATCTGGAAACAGTTCGCCGTAAAGATAGTGTACCCGTGAAGACTTCTCATCAAAACACTCATTCAAATCAAACATCTAACAATAAGAAAAATAATTACGACAATTCAAACAACAAAAGCAGCGGAAATAGAACATTAGCTAAATCCATGCACGTGTCGAACATAAAATGCCCTCTTTGCAATAACCAACACGGCATTTATAATTGCAAAACATTTTTAAAAATGGGTGACGACCAAAGGCTAAAAACTACAACCAAACTGAAACTTTGCACAAATTGTTTATTTAGTCATTTCGGTAATGAGTGCACCTCCAACTTAACTTGCCGTAAATGCCAAGATCAACATAACACCATTTTACATGACGCATTTGCGAAATTATCGAATGCATCAACGCTGTCGTCAAGCAACAATAACGCTGAGAAACAAAACGCAAAGCGCAATGAACCCGTGACGGGCAACGTGAATGCCTCCCAAGATGAAAAGGCGGAGATATTGCTAGCGACGGCTCTAGTTAAGGTCAAAGGTGTGGATGGAACTTACCAAACCATGCGCGCCTTGATCGATCAAGGGTCCCAGATATCCTTAATAACTGAGGAAGCGGCTCAGATGTTAGGTATCAAGAGACGACGATGCAAAGGAGTCATCTTTGGAGTGGGGCAAAAGGAAAACAGTTGTAAGGGGATGATAAGCATAGAATGTGCTTCTACGTACAGCAATTTCGAATTCGAATCTGATGTGCTCATCATGAACGAACTTATTAAAAGTTTGCCAAATCAAACATTCAACAAACCAAATTGGACTTACCTAAAAAACATTAAATAAGCTGACCCGGAATTCTACAACAGCCGACCAGTTGACTTGCTTTTCGGGGCGGATATTTATGCTAACATTATGCTAGGCGGAATAATAAAAGGAGAACATGCCCAACAGCCGATGGCTCAACAAACACAGCTCGGATGGTTACTATGCGGAAACGTCAAAACATACCAATGTAATGTGGTTCTAAATAACATCGAAGAGATCCAGAAATTTTGGGAAGTGAGGAAATTATAGAACCCTCAAATCTATCAGTAGAAGATCAGGAATGTATGGACTTTTATACAAAAACGACAAGAAGAAACAGTCACGGTCGCTATGAAGTCAGAATACCACTGAAAGAAGAGCTAAAACAACAGTTAGGGTCTTCGAAACCTATGGCTGTGGCACAGCTAAAGAATTTGGAACGCCGCTTCGAAAAACAACCAACTTTAGCAGACAAATACAAGGAGTTCATGAATGAATATGCAGCGTTGAATCACATGAAACCTGAACAGACAAACAATAACATAACACTCGAATGCTTCTTGCCTCATCATGGCGTGCAGAGAGAAGAATCTTCAACAACAAAGCTTCGTGTGGTATTCAATGCACCGCGAAAACATCCACCAAATACAGCTTGAATGACGTCATGATGAAGGGGCCCAATCTTCAAAAAGATTTACAAGCGTTACTACTGCAATGGAGACAATATCCCTTTGCCTTCACTGCGGACATCGAGAAGATGTACCGCCAAATCTTAGTTGACCCCATTGATCAACATTTACAGAAAATCGTTTGGCGTGAGTCATCAACACAAACTATACAAGTGTATCAATTGAACACGGTAACATACGGGACAAAGGCCGCACCGTTTTTAGCAATAATGACATTAAAACAGCTGGCGGTGGATGAGCGACATAAGTTTCCAAAAACAGCTGCTGTCCTGGAAAACAGTTTTTATATGGATGACCTGTTACACGGCTGCTACAACATAGAACAGGGTAAACAATCGATAGATGATTTAATCCAGCTCTTGAAATCAGGAGGCTTTAACCTTCGGAAGTGGTCATCTAACAGTCAGGAATTATTGGAGAACATATCAACAAATCAAGAGGAATTCGTTTATAGCTTCAAGAACGATGACATGTTGAAAACCTTAGGATTATGCTGGAACCCAAAGGGGGATCAATTTACATTCCGTTGTGACTTTTCCCAAGCCACCTCAAAACCAACTAAAAGGAGCTTACTATCAGAAATATCAAAATTATATGACCCACTTGGTTGGCTGACACCCCTATCCACAAAACTAAAGTTATTATTTCAACAATTATGGATAGATGATCTACAGTGGGATGATAAAGTGTCAGACAATATACATAAGGAATGGGTCAAGTTGATTGCAGAAATTGACAGCATCAAACATTGCAAGATTCCTCGATGGATATTATGCAACGAGAATGACGTCATCGAACTGCATGGCTATTGCGACGCGTCCATCGAAGCATATGCATGCGTGGTATACGGACGAACAAAACACCAACAAGAAACAGTAATCGTCGCAGCAAAATCGAAACTTACACCAAGTAAAAAGAGCGTTACATTGCCACGGATGGAGCTTTGTGGTGCTTATCTACTATCTAAGCTCATCAACAAAATAAAACAGAGTATAAGTTGTCAATTGGAAATCTATGGATGGTGTGATTCTATGGTGGTCATAGGTTGGATACAAGGCGAATCAACACGTTGGAAACCTTTCGTGGCCAATAGAGTCAACGCTATCAAACAGATAATGCCGGCAAACTGCTGGCGATATGTGAAATCGGGAGAAAACCCGGCCGATTGCGCCAGCCGAGGTGTAACAGCACCCCAACTATTACAACATCCTTTATGGTGGAAGGGACCAGCATGGCTAGCATCCTATGACGTAGAAAAGGAACAAAAACAGCCTATCTACCAAACAGAACAAGAGATGAAAACCATAAAATTGGTGAACACCGTTCAAAACATTAGCAGTAATAGTATAATAGATAATTTATTATTACAACATAATTCGTTTATAAAAATAACTCGCGTCTTGGCATGGATACTGAGAGCATTAACGCCAAAGTCGCAACGTAAACATTTACCGAATCACCTAACATTACAAGAACTGCGACAAGCCAAATCAGCAATTATAAAACGAGTGCAAAGTACAGAATTTACATCGGATATTGAATTATTAAACAATAATGGTACTGTTGCAAGTAACAGCAAATTATTGAATTTAAAAGCTTTCGTCGATAAAAGCGGCTTTCTCCGAGTGGGAGGACGTTTAAGGAACGCGAAGATGAGTGACGAAATGAAACATCCCAAGATAATCCCGAACAAGAGTCGATTGGCGGAGTTACTCATAGAAGAAGCTCATCAGTTAACATTCCATGGGGGTCCTCAATTGACCTTAGCTGCGCTCAGACAACAATACTGGATCACAAGCGGATACAGTACGATCAAAAAACAATTAAGAAATTGTGTAACTTGTCGGAAGTATGAAGCAAGGAAGCAACATCAAGTGATGGGTGACCTTCCCGCAGCTAGAACCAATCCCGCTCCTCCATTCTACCATACTGGGGTAGACTACACAGGTTTTGTGAACATCAAGGCAAACAAGGGGAGGGGAGTGAGAACACTGAAAGGCTACGTGGCAGTATTCATTTGCATGGTCACGAAAGCAGTTCATTTGGAATTGGTGTCTGACCTCACCAGTTCAACATTCTTAGCTGCACTCAAGAGAATGGCGGCCCGGAGAGGAACACCACATAACTTGTATAGTGACCAAGGAAGCAATTTTATCGGAGCTAATAGGTTGCTGCAAGAAGAGTACAACCAACTACAACAAGTTTTCGGTGGTAATTGCCAAGCTGAAATCGCTGAAATGAACATACAATGGCATTTCAACGCTCCATCTTGGCCGAGCGCAGGCGGGCTGTGGGAAAGAGCCGTCCGCAGTCTGAAGTTCCATTTAAAAAGAGTGGTTGGTGAACAAAGACTAACGTTTGAAGAATTCACCACTATACTGACACAACTGGAGGCGTGTCTGAACTCGAGACCGTTATGTTCGCTTACGGAAAATATTGAGGATCTAGATTATTTGTCACCGGCACATTTTTTAACAGGAAGATCTGACTTGACAGTGATCGAGACGAAGGAGGATGCGAGAACAAGATGGCATTTAACCACCAACATTTTTAAACAGATTTGGCAAAAATGGAAAAATGAATATTTGAGCCAATTAACAGCGAGAGGAAAGTGGTGTAAGCCCCAGGAAAACTTAAAAATAGGCAACATGGTGGTAGTGCATGAGGATAATATTCCAGCTGGACGGTGGATAATGGGCCGAGTGACAGACCTGCATCCCGGTAATGATGGCTACGTCAGGGTGGTGTCATTGAAAACTAAAAATGGCATCATCAAGCGACCAGTAGTCAAACTTTCGTTATTACCGGTAGAAAACAAAACAAACAACCAACAAAACAATTCAAGTGAAACAGAAATTTCAGCCGAACAGGATTCTGGGACCCGGAATATCAACAGTAAACGAACAAGAAAGACAGCACCAGCCACGTTATCGTATGTCGCCATGGCATTAACATTTTTTATGTCAATCTGTAGCGTTGCAAATTGCAGCTACAACGTCACCGCATTAAATAACCAATCTTTCTACTTTGACCCAATATCCAAAGTTAGTCTCGTAAAAGATAGTTGGGTCCTAGTTATATTCTATAATATGTCTCCGTATTGGGAAGGTATGCAGGCGTTTGAAAAAATAACAACATATTTGGACAAAACATGCAAAACAACAGGCAGCGAACAGTGCAACATGATAGTCCCTCAGCTGATCCACGAGTGTAATGAACTAAAATACTACAGCGAACTTTTGATGACGCAACATGTAAGTGAACACTCCAGACGGCGGCGGGGTCTTATCAATGCAGTTGAAACATTGCAAATTCCCTATTCGGCGTATTAGACGAACAATTCGCGGAAAAATACACCCGAGACATCAACATGATACAGCAAAATGAAAAACATTTAGCTGGTTTATGGAAGAACCAGACATCGATTGCTGAATCAGAGTACAATTTGTTGAAAAGAACAGAAGAAATCATGGCAAAACAACATAAAATTATTAATAAACATCTGATAACGCTGGATAATTTTTCAAACAAATTACAACGAGAAATAAACAACATATCTTTACTTCAAGAATTCACCATGACAGCCCTAACAGCCAGTAACTTATTGCATAACTTAAGAAGAACTCAAGACATTCTACTTGACATTCTGACCAATGTCCACCATGGCCAGGTGAACATTCATCTGCTCACCCCTGAACAGCTCCAAAAAGAGCTTAACATTATCTCTGGGCATTTATCCGATGATTTAACATTGCCTAGTGAATCACATGATATTCGAAAGCTTTATTCTATGATAAGCATTAAAGCACGAATAACTGAAGAATACGCCCTCTTTCAAATAACATTCCCACTTATCAGTAGAGACCGATATAAGTTGTATAGAATACATCCAATACCACACCAGACGAACAACACTATGATAGAGTTTATCCCGTCTTCAGAATACGTCGCCACGGATCTAAAAAGAGACTCGTACCTAAAAATTACGTCGGACGAATTTTCACGTTGTAAGCAAGAAGATGATAAGTATATGTGCAATTGGAAAAAGCCGATATACCATCTTAACAACGACAACAACTTTTGTGATGTCGATCGAGACACAGATAAGTGCAAGATACGAAGATCCAGGTGCAAAAACAAATGGATATCACTAGCAAACCCGTCACTGTTTTTGTACCATTGCTGCAACATGTATGCCGTCAAAGTAATTTGCGATGAACAACTGAACAAGATCCAACTGAACAAGGCTGGTGTAATTTACTTAGAACCAGGTTGCCTGTTGAAAGGTCAGGATTTTACTCTGAGCATTCAGAGTCAAAAGAAAAACATAATTAATTATGAGCTCGGATATTTTTATACCTGAGATGGATCAGTTGAACTTCATAATTTACAGTACCATGCCTTTCACAAATTTCCAAGACGTGACAGACTCAGGCGAGATGAAGTACGCCTTAAAAAAGCTACACAAACGCATTGATGATATGAAAAACAGCCAAGTGGAAGTAGGAGAAACATTATCCACACATGACATCCATCAGTATGCAGTAAGCTACATCCTGGTCGGCACGCTGGCGCTGGCGGCGGGAGCGCTGCTGTACAGATGGCTGAGGCTGCGAGCACGCCACGCCCACATCACGTCGGACATGGAGCTTCAACCAACCAGAAGTGTTAGTGATGTGAACATCAATAGTGTTAGAGTTAGTGCGCGGCAAAACATTAGTGAACGTAATTCTAGTGCGACACATATTTATGGTGAATTAAACAATACAATGGTGAATAGGGCGTGTCCTCGCGTGCCTAGGAATCCTTTAGGAACAATAAGCTCTTAATTTTATTTGAAATCATTTATACTTTGTTCTACTAACATCTTAATCTTAAGTGGCTTGTTTTCACCTTGTAAACATTATTATTATGATCATTCCATTACTTTACTAACAAAAATTGTTTCATCTCAGCATCCATATCCTTCGTGGCCCGGAATATGTTCGGTGTTTTCACCGAACACCTTAATTAGCAATATCGGCGCGACGCGTTGACCTAATTTTATTACTTATTACTAATCATTTATATTAGATTCAGTGCACTTTCGTCTACCGCGTTAGCCGGGTGTATTCAAACATTTTATTAACATTTTAACATTTAGAACAGTTTGAGTGGAATCAATAAATAGTGTTCAACATAAACATTTGTTTCTCCTCAAAAACACCGACACCTCGCTACCTACCCCAACAGCAGCGTTTGAGTCTGTTTGTGCCGGACCGCTACGTGTGGAGGCGGTGCAGCCCGCCACTGCTACTGGCACCTATAGCCAGAACTAACCTGCTTGCCAAGGCACCCCTTACCAGAGCTATCCGTACCATCAACGACCTTCAAACTCAGATTGATGTGTTTACAGTCATGTTGTTTTAGTGAATTCGCAAGGGTACTACTATATATATTATCAAGCAGTACATCAAATGACGGATTATATAACAACTAATTTGGATCAGGGCATGCACTCCATTGGGATCTTCCTAGACCTCGCCAAGGCCTTTGACACAATTTCCTGTCCTTTATTATTGGGCAAGCTTGAAAGACTCGGAATAAGAGGAACAACGCTTACACTGCTTTCTGATTATTTAAGAGACCGCGAACAATGTGTAAAAATTGGTCAGTACGTCAGTTCTGAGCTTCGAAATAGTAATTACGGAATACCACAAGGTAGTATATTGGGTCCTACTTTATTCCTAGTATATATTAATGACCTGTGCAGCTTAACACTCCAAAATGGTGTCATAATGTCTTATGCAGATGACACAGCTCTATTGTTTTCAGACAAGTCTCGAGAGGAGGTGTATAAACAAGCCCAGAACGGTTTTAATATAGTGTCTAATTGGCTACATGAAAATCTCCTAACACTAAATGCAGAAAAAACTAAACACATTTTATTCACTATGAGAAATACTAACCTGCCAACTACTAACATAAACATTTATGCGCATAAGTGCGGCAAGTACGCTGACAATGCATGTAATTGTCCTACTTTAGCAAAAGCCGATCATATGAAATATCTTGGTGTGACGATTGACACAAATCTGAACTTCCGTAAACACATTGATTTATTATGCACTCGAATGCGTAAATTAATATACATTTTTAAGAATTTACGATATATAACGGACTACAAATTAATTAAACAGGTCTATTTAGCTTTGTGTCAATCCATTCTTACATATTGCATAACTTCATGGGGAGGGGCTGCAAAAACAATCCTACTACCATTAGAACGTGC
Source organism: Aporophyla lueneburgensis (assembly GCA_932294355.1). Lineage (NCBI taxonomy): Eukaryota > Metazoa > Arthropoda > Insecta > Lepidoptera > Noctuidae > Aporophyla > Aporophyla lueneburgensis. The sequence continues at coordinate 19,737,223 of OW028736.1, read as the reverse complement.
GCAGAGAGCTATCCTTAAGGTAGCCACCTTTCGCCCATTTAGATTTCCCACATACGAGCTTTATACGGCATGTAAGGTTTTAACTGTGCGTCAACTATTTATATTAAAGATAGTATTACACCAGCATAGCAATCTCCCTTATACCCCCATACCTATACATAAGAGAAGAAAAGACTTAGTTTGCATAAAGCCTCAAACTAGACATACTTTTATAAATAAATTTTATGGTTTTTTAGGTCCGTTCTTATATAATAAAATCAATAAGTCTCTAAGTATATATAGTGTAAATTGTAAAAAATGTAGTGAAATGTTAAGTGAATACTTAGCGACATTAAATTACTCAGACACTGAAAAATTGCTAGAAATCATGCAATAAGTTTATTAATGTTAAGGCAATTTTTATTTAATAATATAATTATTATGTATCAATGCTAGCTCTATGTACATTAATTTAATAGTCCAATAAAACACTCAGCGTTGTTACGTGAAGGCCTGAAACACAGGTTTGAATAAATCTACATCAGGCAGGTCGCTATTGTTTTTCATTAGGCCTTTATCCAATATATTATATAAGTTATACCTACACTAGATTTATTTTAGGCATAGTTTAATATTTGCTTAATAATTTTAATATGTAACTCTGTACTGATGTCACTTCTATGTAATTTATATGTGATTATTTTTTTTTTATTTTTTTTTATTTTACTGACATTTAATGAGCAGATAGTTCAGTATTTTAATCATATTTAAATAATTTTCATGATTCCTGAATCATTAAACTTCTATATCAAAGTTTTATTTATTTATTGTTGAATAATTTAAAGAAATTAAATATACAAAGGTTACTGTCAAATTCGACATTCTTGTTATATTGATTGCTAGCTACATCACTACGTGTCATGATATGATGACTGTGGCGCTGAGGGCACTAAGTTTTTCGAACTTTATTATTGGTGTTAGTTTTTGCCATCTTATGTTAATACGGATGAAATATAAAGAAAGAAGCTCAACTAATATAAATTAGGACGAGTCAAGGAACATAATTAGCAAAGGAAATAATAAAAACAATGTTGTTTTATGAAAAAAAAAAAAAAAAAAGTTTATATTGTGCTACAGGCAAAATAATAATACTTAATTTTAACGTGTTTTTTTTGTACTACCTATGTTTTTTGTTAGTAATTATGTAATGCTGTTTTTTGTATTTTTTAATTTTATAATGTGCTTAGTTTTTTAACATAGTTTATTAGTTTAAGTTCTTAGCTGTCGCATTAGGGTAAACCCTGTAATGATAGTTTAAGCAGTTATAAATAAATAAATAAATAAATAATTCTTTTGTTGGTCTTGGTATTACCGTTTATAACAAGCTTCCCTCTGCTTTACTAGATTTGCAGTTTAATGAGTTTAAAGCTAAAGTAAAATCCAACCTTTGTTCAAAGGCATATTATTCTATCAACGACTACTTAAACGATAAGAATAGTTGGTCACTGTGATTAACTCAAGACAAACTCAAGACAATGTTTATGTTCTTTCAATCCAGAATTAGCTTTCCTACTGACAGTTTATATGAGTAGTTCATATAATTGTTTTTTATTTAACAGATTTTGTTAATTTATTTTTATTTTCTTTTAATTTCATTTATTGTGGACATAATCTACTCATTACAATGATTTTAAATGAGTTGTATTGTAACATGTAGTTAGCTAGCGACCTCGTCAGCTGTTCATAATATTCTTGTCTGACCAACCGGCAGCAAGTTCGTCATGCTCTGTACAACGTCCCAAAAATATCTCGCGTGGAAATAAAACAATGCGTGTCCAGAGTAAGACAATTTATTGCACATAGTACCGTGGAGGTCATGATTCGCAGGAGAGTCTTAACACCGCGACTTACAAAAGTGACGACAGGATGCAACGCCATCTATTATTTATTAGCGGTACTACGTTAATGACAAGTACGGTAATGATTGTATGTACTAATCATTTGAACAGCTTAGACATTCCGCCCGCCATGGACGGCTCTGTCCATCAACAACAATAAAAAATCAACAAACATAACATGACAATATTAGACTTAAATTAATGATTGGTGTTTCGGTTATAATACACCCTAAGCCTAGGGCCTTATATCTAAACTACACAACTAAACTATACACTAATTAAACAACGGTAAAAACAAGTAAAAATATAAGTTCATTAAAGTAAATTCACAAACTGTGTATAAAGTGTAAATAAAACTATCTATAAACCTTATCAATAACATAGGAACAGTAAACAACTAAGTGTTTACAGGTAACATAATTAATTTAGACACAGGTCTTTTTATCTCATTATTTTTACACCGTATGGTTACAACGCGAGTAATGTTGTCCAAACCTGGATGTTTGTTTGTAATAACCCCGTATAACCATCTAGCGGGTGGAAGACCATCCTCCTTCACCAGGACTACGTCTCCAATCTCAGGTTCAGGTTTACAATCTGACCATTTATATCGATGCTGCAGTTGGGTTAAATACTCTAGTGACCACCTACGCCAGAAGTGTTGAAGCATCTTTTGCGTAAGATGCCACCGCTTTAGGTTACTAATGGATGAATTTTCATAATTTGTATCAGGTACCGTTACCAGAGGTTCACCCACGAGAAAATGCCCAGGCGTTAAAGGACACAAGTCCTCTGGATTGTTGGAAAGCTGCGAGATGGGCCTTGAGTTAAGGCATGCCTCAATTTGAGCCAGCACAGTTGTCATTTCTTCAAATGTCAATGTGCTGGTGCCTATAATTCTTTTCAAATGGTGCTTCGTGGACTTGACACCCGCCTCCCACAATCCTCCAAAATTTGGAGCATGGGGAGGTATGAAATGCCATGTCGTACCATTTATAGATAGGAAATCAGCTATTTCAGAAGCTACCATTGACCTTTCAGCGTTGAATAGCTGTCGCAACTCCCTTGCACTACCAACAAATGTGGTCCCATTATCACTCCACAAGTCCAATACTCGGCCACGTCTGGCTACGAAGCGCTTAAAAGCCGCAAGGAAACTCTGAGAAGTCATGTCACTTACTACCTCCAGATGAATAGCCCGAGTGGACATGCAAACAAACAAGCAAATATAACCCTTAGAGGAGTGATGACCACGACCTTTAGAGGTTCGAATGCTGATTATGACGGAAGGGTTTCTGAGCAGACACCCTAGCCTTCGGTAACTGACCCATCATTTTTTGGTGTGTTTGTGTTGAATGTCGAAGGCAAGTAACACACTTATGAACATATTGCCTAACGAGAGTCCTTGCATTGAGTATCCAGTATTTGGATCTTAAGTAATTGAGCATCAATTGCGGCCCGCCATGCAAAGTTCTCTCGTGAGCCTCCGCAATCAAAAGATTGGTGAAGTGTGATTTATGAGGGATTAAGATGGGGTGCTTCATATTCTCATCAATAGAAGCCCGGTGCAAGCGACCACCAACTCTTAAGATCCCGCCATTGTCAAGAAAAGGATTCAACGAGGTAAGTCTACTACCTTTATTTAATTTACGGTTTTTTTTTACAGATTCTATTTCATCATTAAAGGACTGGAGTTGGCAGAGTTTGATACAGGTAAGTACGGCTTCATTTAATTCCTTTGTAGTTAGCCAAGTAGTTATTTTATTTTTATTATGATCATTTTCCTTCAATCGTAAAAATCTTCTACAGTAAGCTATTACTCTTATCAACCTACTGAACTTGGAAAATCTAGTAAATATATTACCATCACATTCTACCGCAGTTGCATGACATTTTGTTTTTATCTTTCTTTCTTCCAGCGTGGTTAATTGTATATTTCTGTTATTATAGTCTATTATTTCATTCTGTAACCATGCTGGGCCAGTTTTCCAGATTTGCATATCGTTACACTCAGAAGGGCTTGCTCCCCGAGATGCGCAATCCGCTGGGTTTTCTGACGACGACACGTGTGACCACTGACTTCTATCCATAATGGTAAGTATTTCGGAAACACGATTCGCGATAAACGTTTTCCACCGACTAGGGTGACTGCTTAACCACGCTAATACAACGGATGAGTCTGTCCACGCATATAAGTGCTGTTTAGGAACCTTTAGAATTGAAGCGACTTCATGAAGAAGCTTGGCTAGTAAGACAGCTCCACAAAGCTTTAATCGCGGGATTGATACCTGCTTAACAGGAGCAACCTTGGTTTTTGAAGTCACCAAGGTTGTGTGAATATGTCCATCCCCATCAATGATACGGACGTATACTACCGCGGCGTATGCTACATTGGACGCATCTGAAAAGCCATGCAATTCTAGAACTCTGTTCTCTTTGCTAGAGTTGATCCAACGAGGCAGACGGAACTTGACAAGGTCACAAAGGCTCTTCCGGAAGTCAAGCCACTCTGTCAGCAATGGTGCAGGTAGTTTTGCGTCCCATTCGATCCCAGTCATCCATATTCGTTGAATGAACACCTTCGCAGTGATGATTGTTGGTGCTAACCATCCAAGGGGGTCGAATAGTCGCGCTATGTCCGAAATAACTTTACGCTTTGTGACTGGTAAATCTGGAGCAGGAAGCTGAATACTATAAACGAACTCATCACTGTCTTTGTCCCACGTTAAACCTAATATTTTTGAAATTGCATCTGTTTTTAGTTCCATGTTTCCTTGTGTTTGTGATATTTGTTCACCGTCTTGAATCAATCTCAATAATTCTTTGTTGTTACTAGCCCACTTTTGGAGCTGGAAACCTCCACGTTTAAGCAACTCCGATGTCTGCTTATATACTTCTAGTCCTTCCTCTATAGTTTGACATCCCGTCATTAGGTCATCCATATAGAAGTCGGAAACAACACGGTTCTTGGCTAAAGGAAAGTCAGCGCCTTCGTCTTGAGCTAATTGCTGCAATGATCTCACTGCTAAGTAAGGCGCCGATGATGTTCCAAACGTTACTCGCAAATGACGTAACACCAGAATTTCGTCATCTGGATTTTCACGCCATAATATACGCTGAAAATCTGTGTGATCATCGCATACCTTAATCTGTCTGTACATCTTAACGATGTCCGCTACTAGACAGACAGGTTCACAACGCCAACGCATGATAATATGACGAAGCTCAGGTTGTAGAGGAGGCCCCACCATTAAATCATGATTAAGAGATATCCCGTTGCTACCTACACATGATGCATCAAATACGATGCGCAACTTCGTTGTACTTTTTTCGTTACGGCACTGAGAAAACTGACAATCATAAAAGAGGTGAATTCAGCTTAAAGTATGATGAATTCACTCAAAGGACGGAGCATAGTGATTCACCAAAAAGAACGATGATAATACTGATGTTGATGATAACAGTATTTAAGATGATGTGTCACCATGGATTTAGTTTTAGTTACCTACTATTTTTCGATGCCTTCCTCATATATCCAGTTATATCCTATTAGTTTTCCTACAATTTTTCGGTGACTTCCTCACATATTCAGTTATGTCATACAATTTTTCCAACTATTTTTCGGTGCCTTCCTTATATATCCAGTTATATCCTATTATTTTTCCTACTATTTTTCGGTGACTTCCTCACATATTCAGTTATATCATACAATTTTTCCTACTATTTTTCGGTGCCTTCCTCATATATCCAGTTATATCCTATTATTTTTCCTACTATTTTTCGGTGACTTCCTCACATATTCAGTTATGTCATACAATTTTTCCTACTATTTTTCGGTGCCTTCCTCATATATCCAGTTATATCATACAATTTTTCCTACTATTTTTCGGTGCCTTCCTCATATATCCAGTTATATCCTATTATTTTTCCTACTATTTTTCGGTGACTTCCTCACATATTCAGTTATGTCATACTATTTTTCCTACTATTTTTCGGTGCCTTCCTCATATATCCAGTTATATCCTATTATTTTTCCTACTATTTTTCGGTAACCTCCTCGTATTTTAGGTTAGGTCCTCTTACTTTTCCTACTATTTCCTCATATCTCTGGTTATAGCCTATTATCTTACGGAGGTCGCCCTCAATAGGAGGATTGTGTTTTTTAATAAACCAATTAATATCTCTATAATACACCAGTGATTAGTTGTAGTTCTACTCATTCTCCATCAGTAGGACTACAACTAAATACTGGTGGATTACACAGAAATTGTTTGGATTATTAGAAATCACAATCCTCCTATAATTGAGGGCGCCACTGGACTTACATGATCCCCTTATTTTTAAGTATCCAATATTGGTTCTTTCCTTTTAAATATTATTAGGTGTGAGCTCAACATTAAAAAAAACTGAAGAACCCTAAACTTGAACCTTAAAAAAATGGAGAGTAAGTAAAAAAAATAGAAAAAAGTACCTTGGCAAGAATGGTAAGAAGGTGAAAAGGGATGTATGTATAAATTAAACAGAAAATTGAATGGTATTTTTATTTCCATAGTATGAATGAATAATTATTATACTATTATCCTTGTCCGAGATGTTTTACGTGTAGTAGGCCTTATGGCCCAGCGCCAAATCACTAAGTTTCAAAGTTTCTGAAAAAAAAAACTTTAAATCTCTCTCGCTGGCAACCTCGCTTGTTATGTCATTACGCTTTTTGTGCACAGTGCCGGTCACTGTACCTCTCGCGAAAATGTTTGCAAATATTAAAAATTACACTGAATATAACTTTAGTTTGTACAAAATGAAATTACATTGGTTGTGTTTAGTGTAACGAACAACGAAGTAACAAAACGAAGCGAAAAGGATTAAAGGAAGATCAACGTTCATGGAAAACAACAAAATGAAGGTTTGTTTACAAGGGCAAGGTATGGTAAATTCTCTCTGTATTATTTCAATCCAGATTATCAACTTGTCCGTTTCGAATGATATTACACCCGCTGAGTAATTATGCTCAGTCGAATTATTTTTTTTATAGGTTAAGAAAGTTTTATTAGGTACCTACCATTTGAGGCTTCATTCATTTCCGGATCCTTTGCATCCATAGATTCATTTATTAGAATCATAGAGTTTTTTCCTTTTTCGTTCAGAATCATAGAGTTCATAGTGATCTGTGAAAAAACCGTTTTTTCTTTCTACTTTGAAAATTTTACAAGTGCGTGCGCCCAGATTTATGTTTGTGAAAATTAGTGGAAGTGAAAATATTAAATACGTCCAAACAAAATGGGAAAACGGAAATTACACGACGAAAGTTATTATAAAAAGAAGATAAGGAAATTAGAGAAAAAATTAAGGAAAGTATCGTCGTCGTCAAGATCTCCATCGCACTCAGGATCGTCACAAGTAGCTCCAGCGCATACGCTGACGACGCCTCCGGATGTGACGCCGGAGCATGAGCCGGGCCAGTCATCACCGGCTCAAGTGCTGTCGCCCTTGACACCGCAAGCCTGCGATGCACTGGATTGCGGACCCTCAACGTCAGGCTCCAACCTTCAACAGACCCCAATCAATACAGGTGTGTGATCATAAAATATCTTATAACTAGGTACCATATTAAATATATGATGTATCTTTAGATCACTTCAAACGCTTGGGTAGTATTTGTGATAATCAGGGTAAGTGACAATACAACAGATGCGATTGTACAATGCCCTTATCACATACATTGACAAACCATTGTCTCTATGCGGGTAAACATGTCAACAGCGACTTAATGAATTTTATGTATATATTCCTTATACTTTTTCTTTTCAAATGAAGAGAAAATCCCTCTTAAAGTATCCGGGCAAGCGACAATACAACAGATGCGATTGTACAATGCCCTTATTACATACATTGACAAAGCGTTATCACTGAGCGGATAAACATGTCAATAGTCACAGAATAAATTCTAAAAAATGCGTTATGCTATTTTTCAGATGAGGATGAAATTCCTCAGGAATATATACTTGCTCTAGGAGAAGAAGGAGCAGAAAAAGAAGAGGCAGGGGATCCTCTTCAAACCGAGTTGGCCCTTCGCTGGACAAGGTTACTACAAAATGGACTGGGTAAAGATGCAAAGGGAGCGATAATAAAAAAATACCCAACACCAAGCAACTTTGCACAATCCTTGGCCCCAAAAATGAACCCTGAAATGAAGTCTATCATGTCAGATCTCATGCTGAAAAGAGATGCTAGAATAATAAATAGACAGAACTTAACTGGAAAACTGCTTTGCTGTTTGGGGAAGTCGCTGACAAAGATTTTAAAAGGACACATAAACTCTAAGGAACTAATAGAGGAAATCAATGATGGGGCAAAAATGGCCTCAGAATTTTTTTATCAAGACTCATCATCCCGCAAATTCTTTGTTTTAGCAGGAGTAAATAAGAATATTAGAGAAAGCATAAAAAACTCAAAATCTGATGATTTCTTATTTGGATCCGATTGTGCTGAAAACATAAAAAGTGCACAGACACTTAAAAAAACTGGGGATCTTATAAAAAATGACACACAAGCTCCTAAGAAACAAAATCCTATTATTAGGAAACAGGGAAACTGGAAAGGCCCGCTGCAACAGCAACAACAACAACAACACCATGTGCGCAGTGGGCCTCGACAGCAACTACAGCAACAACATCCAGCCAAAACCCACCAGAGAGGACGGAAACAACCAGCCAAAACACGACCCAGACACCGCTACTAGAAAATCAGGTTTGTCATGCAGGTAGATTAAAATACTGTAGAAGTAATTGGTTAAAAATCACAGATGATGCTGTGCTATTGAGCTGGATCCAAGGATTCGAAATTCCTTTTTCTGTGCCACCACCACCCTATGATGTGGGGCCACAACATTGGTCTCATGAAGAAAAACAAAAAATTGAAGTAGAAATGATCAAACTCATAAAATTGGGTGCAATTTCAAAATGCTCTCACCACCCAAACCAGTTCATTTCACCAATCTTCTTAGTACCTAAGCCAAATGGCTCATTTAGGTTCATTTTAAACTTGAAAAAGTTAAATGAGTATGTGGATACAGAACATTTTAAGTTAGAAGACATTCGAACTGCTTCAAAACTCATGACAGAAGATTGTTATATGGCGTCAATCGACTTAAAGGAGGCATATTTGTCCGTACCAATAGGGGAGAATAGTAAAAAATTCCTGAGATTTAAATTCAATAATGTATTGTATCAATTTAATGCCCTGCCCTATGGTCTCTGTGTGGCCCCTTTTGTGTTCACAAAACTTTTGAAACCTGTATGTACTTACCTGAGAAACAATAATATTGTGTTGACCTCTTATTTGGATGATAGTTTATATTTTAACAAATCAAAGAACTCTTGTATAAGAGATATTAATTTTGCCTGTGAGTTGTTTGTCAACTTAGGGTTTGTTATAAATTTTGAAAAAAGTAACTGTATTCCCAGCCAGTTTTGCAAATATTTAGGTTTCATGTTAAATTCAAAAAACCTTTCCTTGTCTGTCCCTCTTGAGAAACAGACAAAAGTAATAGAAACTATTAGAATTATAAAGGAAAAAAGTTTTTGTAAAATAAGAGAATTTTCTCAGCTCATTGGAACACTTAATTCAACATGTCCTGCTGTTCCCTATGGATGGGTGTATACTAAATTGTTAGAACGCGAAAAATACATAGCTTTACTTAATTCAAATGATAATTATGAGGCAATTATGACAATTTCTGATGGCACTAGATCAGAACTACAATGGTGGTGTAACAATATTAACAAGTTTAATCTAATTAAGCAATATAATTTTCAATCAGAAATACACTCAGATGCTAGTACCACTGGCTGGGGCTGTGTTTGTGCCAACAGAAAAGCTTCTGGATCATGGTCAATAAGTGAAAAACGTTATCATATTAACTACTTAGAATTGAAAGCTACCTACTTGGCTCTTCAATGCTTCACAAAAAAGATGACTAATTGTGAAGTATTGTTAAGGATAGACAATACTACAGCTGTAGCATACATAAATAAGATGGGTGGCATACAATTTCCACACCTCAATAGTATAACGAGAGACATATGGCAGTGGTGTGAGCAAAGAAAGTTATGGATCTTTGCTTCATATATCAACACAAAAGATAACTTTGAAGCAGATAGGGAATCTAGAAAAATTAATATAGAATGGGAACTCTCTATGACAGCATATAATAAATTAATTAGTTGTTTTGGTATTCCAGACATAGATTTATTTGCATCTAGGATAAATAAGAAATGTGAAAAGTTTGTGTCATGGATGTGTGACCCAGAGTCATTTGCCGTGGATGCCTTTACGCTAAATTGGAAAAACTTTTTTTTCTATGCTTTTCCACCATTCTCATTAATTTTAAAATGTTTACACAAAATTCGTTCAGATAAGGCTACAGGTATTTTAGTTTTCCCCTATTGGCCAACACAACCTTGGTTTCCACTTATTAAGTCAATGGCTGTTAATGACCTTATATTATTTAATCCTCATAAAGATTTATTATCATCACCTTTTAGAACACACCACCCTCTGCATCAACATCTTACCCTGGCTGCAGGACTGCTATCAGCCAAGCATATATGAGAAGAGGAACTCCTCCTTCCGCGCTTCCGGTGATGATGAACTCAATTTCTAGTAACACAATGAAGCAATATGATACATACTTAAAACAATGGTGGTGTTTTTGTAAAAAACACAATGTAAATGTTTATGAGGCATCAGTCCCATTCATCTTACAGTTCCTGAATGAATGTTTTCAAAATGGAGCATCATATGGAACCCTAAACACCACTAGGTCGGCGTTGTCCTTAATAATTGGGCCTAGAATAGGATCTGATGATAGATTAAAAAGATTCATGAAAGGGGTATTTCGATCTAAACCACCAAGGCCTAAATATAATGTAACTTGGGATCCGGTAGTGGTTCTTAATTATTTGTCTGGTCTTTATCCTAATGAAGAATTATCTCTTGAAATGTTGACCAAAAAATTAGTTACATTACTAGCACTTACTACTGGACATAGAGTACAGACGTTATCTCTTATTAAGGTAAACAGTATAAAATTTGAAAATGATGGAGCATTAATACACATCCCAGATTTTATTAAAACTTCCAGAATAAGAAGCATCCAACCAACATTCCACCTCAAAAAATTTCATGACAAAATAGAGATTTGCCCAATCAATACTTTAAAGTCATATATAAACACAACAGAACGTATTCGGAGTGACATAGATAAGTTATTTATTACATTTAAAAAACCATATCATTGTGCCTCCACACAATCAATAAGTAGATGGATCAAGTTAACACTAGAAGCAGCTGGAATTGATGTTACAATTTTTTCTGCTCACAGCACACGACACGCGTCCACGTCTGCGGCAGCTAGATCTGGCATAAATATAGATTTAATTAGAAATGCTGCAGGATGGTCTCAAAATTCCGCTACTTTTGCAAACCACTATAATAGACCATTAAGCTTAGACCCAGCTTTGTTCAGCAGCACTATATGCGGACTAACTAATAGTTCCTAAGATATTAGGAATTATTAGTTGGTGTGCACTATGTTGTATGTATATTACTGTACCAACATCTTTAATTATTAATTGTTATTACTTATTTTTATTTTTTTAATTATAATAATGTAAGTGGTTAATTAAACCAAATGTGATTGATTTGTTCCTACTAGTTTAAATTGAGTAGCTTACAGAATAAATATTTTTTGTTGAATTTTTAACACTTGTAATAATTATTCACAACCCTATCTTTAAACATCTACACGTAAAACATCTCGGACAAGGATAATAGTATAATTACATGATTAAACGAACTTACCTTAAGTGAAGTTCGATCGTAATTATACGTAGATCCTTGTCCGAGATGGCAGTCCCAGAAAACCCACCCACTAATACTTTGTATTATCCCTTTAGAGGGTTGTTCATACATCTAAATTATGCTTTAAACGAAATGACATAACAAGCGAGGTTGCCAGCGAGAGAGATTTAAAGTTTTTTTTTTTCAGAAACTTTGAAACTTAGTGATTTGGCGCTGGGCCATAAGGCCTACTACACGTAAAACATCTCGGACAAGGATCTACGTATAATTACGATCGAACTTCACTTAAGGTAAGTTCGTTTAATCATGTAATTATATACTCTAAACATTTATATTCAGTATAAAAGAAGACTGTTTTGTTTAGAAACATCCTCGCCTTAATGATTACAGTATCTATTTGTCGGTCATTATAAAGAATCATTATATACATTATGTTCAATAATTCTAGTTTTTACAAATTAAAATAAAGGTTGAGACGAGTAGAAATTTAATTTACAAAAAATAACAAACTTTACATTAATGTACCTATAACTAAAACATTTTTGCCCTTAAGGTGATTGCTTCAGGGTAGCCGTTTTTTGCAATTTGCAGGCCAGTGCTAGGTTGTATGTTAATTAAATGTTGCACGCGGGTGTAAGTACATAAGTTGTACTACATACGTCTTACACCCGCGTCTAACATTTCAATCAAAACCTAGCACTGGCCTGCAAATTGCAAAAAACGTAAGAAAATTTGAATTTCGCGGGCTACCCTGACGCTTTCACCTTAAAGCTGCATACAATAAATTGGTTATATTATTATAGTAAATATCTATTTTCAAGTAAAGTGCTACTATAAACACTCCGATGAGACTAATCTATCCCTCATACAAATACTTTACTTTAAAATCTATTACTAAAGGTGAACGCACACTTTTCAGAGCCGAAGGAGGCGAAAGAATCGAATTTTAGAATTACTTGTATGAAATCCTATGGAACCTCGCACACTTACCGAATCGGACGAATAAGGTCGTACGATTCGGTGCGGATAAGTGTGCGAAGTTACATTGGACTTCATTTAAGTAATTCTAAAATTTGATTCCTTCGCCTCCTTCGGCTCTGATAAGTGTGCGTTCACCTTAAACCAGCTATTGGTGCTGGCTCATACCATTACTTTATGCGGACACCGTTATCGGGCCGTCTTTATAGGATATCCTAAAGGGATATCCGATAAATACCGTAACTAAGGGTAGATTACTAGTTGAGCGCACTCTGCTATAAAAAAATAACTGCCCTTGGACTCTGCAGTGCCTCAAACTAGCAACGCCGCGTACGGTATAAGTACATAATTAATAATTATGTAAACGTTTCCAAAAAAAATTGATATTACTGGATTCAAAATAAAAACACCTTAAAAATGAGCAAACGAGTTAACTCGTTTGCGCATTTTCAAGGTATTATAGCAGCGACCGTAAGCCGTTAGAATACCTACAGAATTTTGAAATTTTTACTCTAGGTACCATCTACTTGTAATATATGACGTGTTACCTCGCATTAGAGTGAGCGTGTTAGGACACGGAGAAACGGCATTTTGGCAAGGAAAGCACAGATAATCATTACCACGTTTAACTTCATAAGAATTGTAATGAGAATTAAATTCAATAGTTTCAAACATACAGCAACGGAAAAAAACCTCTTCAGTATCTGTCACCAAAATTGCATCAATTTGGCCAAAAGTGGGTAAGAATTGTTCATCATCTATATCTACAGTAACAATAGAGTTCCGCTGCCATATAACACCAGCTATTGTAGCGGAAGTAACCGAATATTTGAGGACAACGCCAGTGCCGAGAGAAAACTTGACAGTGTCTCCTGAATTTAATGCAGATTTTTTTCCTAGTATTTTTGTTGTAGGTATTGTATTTTTCACAAACAAGTCATTGAGCATAAGTTGACATTTTATTGCTAGAGTCTTGCAAACATTGACTCGATTAAAAGATGATCTAGCCACTAACTTAGATACCCTGTGCTTGGCTTCAAAACGCATAGCCCACATGTTACGTACGGGGCCGAACTTCATTAGCATGGTAGGATAATGAGTCAGAAAATGAAACTTTGGCTGCAGGGGTGATTTTGTTAGCTCCGTGTACAATTGATTAAATTCTGCTATTATAACCCGGAGTTGAATATTGGTGTCACTGAAGACCCTATGACTTAATAACCTGTCGGTGATTTGCCGCAACATAATGTATAATTTCCATACTTTATTTTCTAAAGGAATGTAAAACCCGGCTATTAGGCTGAAGTATCTAATAAGGGTAAGCATTTCTGATGCTGAAGTTTTCAATTTTACTTTCGAACCTTGGACAACTAAACAATTACTTGGTTTTGAATTCCTATCTGGTCCATAATCAAATGAAATTATTCTTTGTTGCAATACTGAGATCTTTAAAAGACCTTCGGCAAGGAAGTGGTTTATGACAAAGGTCATTACATAACGAGCTACACCTTCTAATATATCATGCATTGGGTCTACTGCTACATTTTGAAATAAATCAAATCCTGTCACCTTAAGCCAACAGCATGATTCTTTAATGCCCGTGTTAGGTGTATCGTTTTCTTGCAATTGAGCGTGGTATGAAGTCATATTTCTAAGCAAGTTACTGTTTTCATATAGAGCAGTTTGCAAACCTTTCTTGTCAATGTTACAGATTCTGCAACACTTGTTAGCTGAAAAACTTTCAGTAAACCCGAGAATTGAATTCAGGCCTAAATTATCGCCAGTTATAGCAACAACCTTCAATTTTACGGTTCCTTTAAAAAACTTATTTTCGATAAAAATTCCTTTGTTTTGCAAGTAATTCAATTCCTCAATAACAGGGTCAAAAATAGCTTTGTTTCCATATTTAGTTTTGTCAGCAGAATGGCAAATAGCTAACAGCAAAATGTTATTCAACAATGAAAATAAATGTGGTGGGAGTGCTGGCAAGGAAACGTATACACCACCAAGCTTATGCACCCCAGCGTGGCTCCCCAAAGGATTTCCAATTTCAAAATCATCATAGTATACTACTAAAGGAAGAATAATGTCCGACGCCTGCGGTGTACACATTGCCAGCCATACAGATCCCTGCATTACATTTTCTAGACACATTGGCCTCATCGGATTTTCTTCACGGATTATTAAATTACCCCTTAGGTGGTTCAAATAATCCGTTACATCTTTCCAAATAGTGTCAATGGAAAAAAAATTCTTCAAAACCTGGCGAAGTTGAATTACTTGCATTGTACGTGGCTTGGTGTGTAATGTTAAAGTGTTACTCCTTTGTGAAATGTCAGGACAATAACCAACGATTACTTCATGTGGTGGTATAAAAGAACCTAATAAATTCAATTCTCGGAATCTCAAATATTCTGAACGAAACGGAAAAAAGATGCCCTTCAAAGCTGTGATGAACTTATGAAGTCGTTTATTAATTTCGCTTCCAGACATGCTTTCCTCATCAGCTAGCACAGGGCCGAATACGGACATTAAAGACGGTGCGATATTGTCAAGAAGGGTTTGCAAATGACTAACCATAGCTTGTACAGACGATCGAGATACAGAGGGATTTACATAGAGCGTTGAAATAAATTTCAAAACTTCTTTATGAATAATACTATCAGCATTATCAAGGACTTCCGGTTCACTATCAGCTTCAATGTATATGTGCTCAGTTGCTACTTTGGTAGTCTCTGTTTCACACATAGGAACTACGCAAGCCTCGTTTGAGGTGGATGGCAAATAACGAGTGTTTACTTTATTCAAATGTTTTAAGTTAACATGTTTTCTAAATTGTCTAACGTCCGTGAAATACCGGTAGCATGCGTCTTCACCACATTTATAAACTCCAGTAATATCAATTTTTTCACATTCTTTCCTTATGTGGGTAATAAGTGAAGAAAACGTGGGAAAAGTCCTTTTACAACTGTGACACTTCATCTTAATTTAAATTGTGACTCCGAGAGTAACTAATATCTCCTTCACAGATTGTGACATACGATCGTACGATGTTTTGACTTTGTAAAAACCAATTTGGATAATAAGCCAAATGTTATAGCTTTCAGTAGGATATTTAGCCGCAGTAGCATGAAATATTTTAAAAGTCACATCAACAGCCTCAGTTAGTGTTGTGAACTTGTAAAACGTATTGTCACATACTGTGAAGGAGACACCTGACTGGCGGCACCAAATTATAAATGGTTGGAGGCTAATACCTAGGTTTTGAAGCTTTTGGCGACGCTCCTCAATTACCACTTGCACGTCTGCGTCATCATCCACGATGGTCACAAATCCATCCAATATCTCCGCTCGTGAAGCTTGCCAGTCTTTTCTAGATCGACGGGCAGGAGGAATATTAAAGAGACAGCCGAGTAGCAATATCGCTGCTATTAATTTTGTCTCCGGTTGTTCATCTGGAAAGAAAATAATAATAGTATATTTGACACAACACATCATCATTAACTGAGCAAATAGGGAAAAGTATCAGAACAAAATAAAATCTATCTATATAAGTAAAACCGGCCAAGTGCGAGTCGGACTCGCGCACCGAGGGTTCCGTACAAACCTGTAGGTATTTTTGGTTTAAAAATATATATATTTTTTAATTTTTATATTTCAGTTGATTGAATGTAAGGTAAATTGCGGTTTACGATTTATGACGTTTTAAAAAAAAACTACTCACTCGATCTGGTTCAAACCAATTTTCGTTGGTAGTTTACATGGTAATGTACATCATATATTTTTTTTAGTTTTGTCATTCTCTTATTTTAGAAGTTACGGGGGGGGGGACACACATTTTACCACTTTGGAAGTGTCTCTCGCGCAAACTATTCAGTTTAGAAAAAAATGATAGTAGAAACCTCATTACCATTTTTGAAGACCTATTCATAGATACCCCACACGTATGGGTTTGACGAAAAAAAACATTTTTGAGTTTCAGTTCTATGTATGGGGAACCCCAAAATTTATTGTTTTTTTTCTATTTTAGTGTGAAAATCTTAATGCGGTTCACAGAATACACCTACTTACCAAGTTTCAACAGCATAGCTCTTATAGTTTCGGAATAAAATGGCTGTGACATACGGACGGACAGACAGACAGACAGACAGACAGACAGACAGACAGACAGACAGACAGACATGACGAATCTATAAGGGTTCCGTTTTTTGCCATTTGGCAACGGAACCCTAAAAATGAATTGCCGAAATGTGTGTCCGCCCGCCCGTTACTTCTGAACGACTGCACCATGTTAGATAATTTTTAAATTCTTTTTTGTCTATATATTTTATAACGGGTTCACCGACCCAGGGAGGTCGAGCACCTAGAACTATATAACAGAATCATTTCCTTACCGTCACAAATTGCCAATGTATCAGCTATTTTTCGACGAAGAAACGAGTCCTTTGTGGTGTTAAGCTTCTGCTGAGCAGCTTTTAGTATGTTTTCCGATGAAGCATCCAAGGCGTCGAGGCCCCCGGATTTATCAGGGAACAGTGCTTCGTAGTCATGAGTCAGGAGTCGCCATCCATCACTTGACTTCAGGATAGGATACTTATTGAAGTACTCCTGTAATGTCCCTTCCTCGTAGTACAAGTACCGGAGGCGAGCTCGCACCGTCTCCCGCCACAGGGCACTGACCTCCTGCCACGGACCAGCTGAAGGACTTGACAGTTGCTCTAATGCTGACGCTACGTCCTCCACTTCACCTGCACACAAAAATTAAAACGATTAATAATTAGTACAATGACAATAACGGTTCTTAGATTCAGATATTTTGTAATTTGTAACGAAAATTTATACTAATTCAGATATTTTTCTCAATAATTTTGTTCTTGATAATTTAATTCAATCTGAAAACATACAATTTCTTGAAAAGGAGTTACCTTCTTTAAGTCCGGTCAGGTCGATTCCAGCGAGTGGAGGGGTGTCTAGCCTAGGACTGGACTTGGAGCGAGAACGTGACTTGGGCTTTTCAATAAGGCCCAACGAAACTAAATGCTGCCGTCGAGCCCTTCTGGCGGTGACTAACCAGCCAGAGATATTGCGCTTAGCCTGGTAAGCATCAGCCGGCAGGTACGGCGCGTAGTATAGGGGTGGTGACTCCTCTTTAAATAATCTGCCAATGTCGTAGGATAGAGCAAGCAGCTGCGAATCTGTCAGAAGTACCGGGTTTTCGGCCGTAATGAGCTTCTCCATAAGCAGCTTGCATAAACGCCCACGCACGTTTGAGGGTAAGGTGCCCGTTTTCTGCCCAATTGCTATTATTTGTTTTCCCTCGACTGATGAATTCAGTATGGTATTCACCTGAAACACAAATAGTATAAGTATGGCATTACAAACTAAATATGCAAGGTAAAAGTTAAAAAAAAATGTCACTAAAATGTTGAAAATACAGGTTCAATACCTACCTTCCATTCAGTATAATGATCAGTTGGAGTCGGTGCCAGTCTAGGCATCATGCATTTAGTTGTTAGTTATAGCTGTCACCAACTCCAAATATATTACTGATCTTTGTGACATATAGTATAGCTCCTAAACGGCCGTCCGTACACACATACAGGACAGGACAGGTACAGACGTTAAACTTATCTGTTTACGCCGGGGGTTAACAATATTGAATGTCAATTTAAATTCCTTATCAAAAGTACAGGATAATAGGCAATAACTTACTAAATTGCTCCCGGTGGACTCTTGTCTAACTGCTTCACCCACTGACGACGACGAGTCCAGTGGTATCACCAGTATGTCACCATCCTAAAATAATATTTACTTTGAGACAATGTTATAATAGTACATGTAACAAAAAGGTGTGATAATATGAGTATGTACGGTCAATTAACCTCAATAATCGTTGAAATAATCACTAAATGTGTCCGAGTGCGACCAAGTGCTTAACTAACAGGCTATAGCTAGCCCTAGCCGGAGATAACTCAAGGGAAGTGTTATATTTTTTTACTAGTAATCGGTTCAGCATTGCAGGTGTGAACGGTCCTGCCCTCGTCCCTTGATCCGGCCCTGATAAAAACTAATCGATCAAGATCAGGACTGATCCTGGTCTCAAAGAATGTCTATACCAAATTTTGCATCGGTTCAGTGTCTTAGGTATGAAAATGTGAAAAGGTCCTGCCCCAGCCGACAGATAGACAGACAAACTTACTTTCGCATTTATAATATTAGTATGGATGTAATTACAAATTAATACATATTGCTCTTGAACCAAAAAACAGTAAGTACGAGTACTTTTCTACAATTTTGCAGAACTTACCAAATTTTCCTGGTTAAGTCCTGCTTCGCAGTCTTGGTTGAGGATTGAGCTTTGCAGTCCTTCACACGGTGGCAGAGGCTCTAAGTTACAAGGTAGACTAGTTAACAAGTCATTCCTCAGGACCTCTTCAAAGAGTGATGAATTGTAGGAGTTATCCTGAAATTTAACAAGAAATTTAAAAAGGTAATAATAATGTACTTAGTTGGTAAACTAACAAGACTGATGAAAAGTTATGATTTTATTCCACTTTTTAAATAAATACTGCACCGGTTAAATTGTTAGGTATCTTAAGAAGACTTTAAAATAATAAAAGTTAATAAGTAGGTACCTACCTACCTACATGCAAGTAGGAGAATGTGCATTTAAGCGACGCAGGGCATGTGTAAGCAAAAAGTTTAAAACAAAATTTACTTTTTTGAAATACAATTTAACATGAAAACAAACCATATCTTTTGGTTGGTCGCTTTTTAACATGGCCAGAGCTGCTTCAAACCGGAGTCTGTCCCCTATTTGAGGGAACATACTATGTATGTCTTGTTTACTAAGCATCTGCATTGTTGCGATATCAATTCTTTCAGCTGAAAAAAAAGGTAAATTTAACAGCGCCCTGATTGCAGCTGTGAAATGCACTACGTCGCATCGACTTTATAAAATGTAGGTTGGTAGAGCTCGTCTAAGCTGAAATGACGCGCCCCACTACTTAAATTTGTATACGTACACTACGGTAAATGCGGTAGTGGGGCGCGTCATTTTAGTTTAGACGCACTCTACCTATTTGTTTTTTTTTGGGTTGCAGTTGCACATCGAATCTAGTGTATAATATAAATATGAACGTATATCTAGGTAGGTGGGTAGGTACCATACGACAAGACTATTCTTGGTTGGAGTGTACAGCGGCCAAAAAAGTGTTATTTTCGCAAATCGTTTATTTTCTCGATTCTATAGTATGTAACACCTAGAAAGGCTAAAAGTGTCTGGGTGTTTTTTGTCTCCGACCAACCGTTTGTCGTAAAAACGATGTCGAAGGGATCCATAGGTAAGGTTATGTTAGAACTGTGACCTTGAAATTGGTCGCGAAATTTTTTTAAGTATATTTTCATAGTGCCTCTAAGACGACACTCTGACCCTATTCTTGCTAGAAATTAGAATGTGTGAATGTAATGTGTGAGCTCATGCTAGCAACTTACTAGGTAGGTTTGTCAACTTACTTTCAAAACGATCGATGTAGCGTTCCAAATTCCACTTCTTCAAAAGATCACGCGTAGCCATATCCATTTTTGCACTGATCAAACACGTTCACTGGCACTAATGGAATTGTTATTGCTATTAATTAAACGAGTCGTGAGTCGTGACTTGCCGGCTGTAGCGGTGAAATACAAATGGCCGACCGAAATGGCGCGGCGGCGGAATGAAGTGAGAGAGGGAGACCTCATTATATAATGCCGTCACCTTAAATTTGTAGGACATCATTCAAATGCTACTCATAAATGGGTCTCTGTAATAATAATTTAGTAGGATACACATAAAATAATATGACTATATTATTGAACTTTGATGCTTACTCTAAAAATATGAGATTATTTAATCGTATTATCATAGGATTCACATAAAATAATATGACTGTAATATTAAAAAATGATGCTTACTTTAAAAATATAAGTTTAAAGCATTATAATTTAATATAGTACATTAGGGGGAGGTCATCGTATTTTTAGAGATACTTCTTCATATTAAACTATGAAATCTATTTATATTACGGTGACTGTCATTGTGTTTTTTAATTAGAATCTTATTTATAATTATCATACTAATTTATGGGACAGTGGACCATTTTCTATTACATTGTGTTATTATTTGAAGAAGACAATGTTATTTCATAATTACAAATTTTTACGATGACAAGTATCATAATATTGCATTATTTACCCAAAAAATTCGATTCCATCTTAACACATTTCAGTTCTAGCGTAATATTTACTTATTATCAACATATTATAAGACAACGCATCTATTTTAAACCAACGTCACGATATTTTAAGATTATGCCAAAATGACATTTTTCTCAGTGTAGATTCGTCATGTCTGTCTGTCTCTCTGTCTGTCTGTCCGTCTGTATGTCACAGCCATTTTTTAGTTTTATCATTCTCTTATTTTAGAAGTTACGAGAGACACTTCCAAAGTGGTAAAATGTGTGTCCCCCAGACACACATTTTACCACTTTGGAAGTGTCTCTCGCGCAAACTATTCAGTTTAGAAAAAAAATATATAAGAAACCTCAATATCATTTTTGAAGACCTATTCATAGATATGGGTTACCCACACGTATGGGTTTTAATTTTTTTTTTTGAGTTTCAGTTCTAAGTATGGGGAACCCCAAAATTTATTGCTTTTTTTCTATTTTAGTGTGAAAATCTTAATGCGGTTCACAGAATACATCTACTTACCAAGTTTCAACAGCATAGCTCTTATAGTTTCGGAGAAAAGTGGCTGTGACATACGGACGGACAGACAGACAGACAGACATGACGAATCTATAAGGGTTCCGTTTTTTCCCATTTGGTAACGAAACCCTAAAAAATATATGATGTACATCTATATATATATAAAATTCAAAGTCCTGAGTTACTGACAGATATATCAACGCACAGCCTAAACCGCTGGCTAGGGACCGTGTCTCGTTAAAACCCCAAACCTGGCTATCGGCCTCTTACTGAATCGACACTATTTAGCGAGACACGAAATCTGGATGCAGTCATCCTCTAATGGGGAAGAGTAAGGAAATGTGAAGTGACGAAATTCCACTACGGTATACGACAAGAACGATCGCAATGAGTATTGCTAGAGACTGAGTCTACGGTGCGCTTGTGCTAGTTTTGTGTTACCTCAGAAAGGGACTGTAGTAGTACTATAGAGACTGCTATAAAGACTGATCTAAAGACTGGTGCGCTCCTAGCGAAAGTTGGGCTAAGACTGAGATATAAATATCCTGCTCTGTGCGCCAATAAATTAATGTTGCCAGCATGTGGACGCGCACCAGAGGGTGCGGTCTATTAACTTTCTGTATAAATTTTAACGTTCCATTCTGTTTTATTGTACCGGGTGTGTTGCGTTCTTTGTTGCAATATTTTTTTGGTGAATTGCGTAACTAACTGTGAGAGCAGGGGTGTGTTTTTTCCAGGTTTGATAAGTTTACTATGGAAATATGGGTATCATCATCTACGACATCTCCCTTGCCTTATTGGGAGTGGCATCCAGTCTAACCGGAGTAACTGGGCAATAGAATAGATATTCCTTATGTGACTGTACCACAACTACCCCAGGCTGATAAAATTTTCGTTTTTCCTATTTACGTTAATATTAGTATTTAAGTCGGTCCCCCCCGTAGGGGGGAGGGCGGCACCCCACCCCGTACCGCCCTGTAGAGCTCGGAACCTGACCTGGTCACTCTCCCACCGACAGAGATAAAATGAATTCCAAATATGAGGTAGTCTAATTCCTTGTCACATCTAAGGAGCAAGAAAAGGATTGAAAGAAATAGTAAACAAAACTTAGGAGTTCATACTTATAGAAATACATTAGATGTGGTTCTAGAAAGCTAATAAATAAGGGAGAGGGAAGCTAAGTGTATTTTTTATATAAATGTATTAGTAACCGCTTATACGCTAGCGTAATAGGTATTAGGTCAATGGTAACTCACACGATGGCTCACGTCAACACTTGCAGTACTCAGGGCAACGCTTCCACAAAGTGACGCAAGCGGTTTTTCAGCGGCTGTACGTCGTACTTGTTCATATGGAACAAGGTCCCTAGCAGTTCTTTCGAACTGAAAAACGAGACGTGGCGGCTTTTCAGCGGCCCTATGTCGACATCATGCTCTAGGAGACATGGTCCCTATCAGTCCGTAGACTGAATATGTGATAGATGTAGCCACCCATACCCCTGGAAGTTCACCCGTTGTACAACAAGCATATCTTTACGACACGTGCTACTGTTAGTCTGACCGAATTATCGAACTGAGATTTAGAATGCAAACATTCAAGAATTATAGATAATAGCTATAAATAAGACATTGAGTTGAGAGTCGTGACTCAAGAATAATTTGATAGAGTTGTGGAGCAACTCTCTTGTAGATCTAGACAGCCCCAAAGAGCCCACCCTTCACCACTTCCTATTTAGTCATAATGACTTTAATAACCCTACCAACCTAAGGTAACTATTATAATGAATGTTTCATTCAGTCGAACCTCAAGTACACTCACACATACTTCAATGAATACTAAATTATTCTAATCTTGACTTCAAGCCGAATACATTCAACTTATCTAATTATAATTGCTCTCTTACAATAGCTGACTTGCACTTAACATGGCCTCTTGGCTTATACCAAGTCTCCTCCCTCACAGGTGAGCGCTAATCCCTGCAATAAAGTCTTAATTATGTGGAGAGGTAAAGGAATCGTTGCGCTTGCGCTTAAATTCATCTTTTATAGCTACGTTAATTTATCAGTGCACAGTTTACCCACTTCAGTGAGACGGGGAACCGTTTTATAACGTTTGTCTCCTTGTACGTGCTCCATTAGACCTAACGCATAGAACCTCTGAGGACACTAATACGATTCTAATGAAACACGTTCCCTAAGCAGCAATTAAATGTCTTTCTCAATCCTAGGGCAGTGTACTGCGAAGTCCACTGTTATCGAGAAAGACAAGTGTTGAGTAGCTTTAAACATGTACTCATGTGAATGACACCCTTATAGCAGTCTCTATAGTACTACTACAGTCCCTTTCTGAGGTAACACAAAACTAGCACAAGAGCACCGTAGACTCAGTCTCTAGCAAAACTCATTGCGATCGTTCTTGTCGTATACCGAAGTGGAATTTCGTCACTTCACATTTCCTTACTCTTCCCCATTAGAGGATGACTGCATCCAGATTTCGTGTCTCGCTAAATAGTGTCGATTCAGTAAGAGGCCGATAGCCAGGTTTGGGGTTTTAACGAGACACGGTCCCTAGCGTTCTTAGAACGACTACAAATTCACTTAGTGAACGTGTGTGAAGCCTATCCCCTCTCCCGGAAATGCGCATACAACAAAACCTTACGCAACGCGTTATGTGGTAAGACCTTTTTGGAAACAGTGATCATCACTAACGTTTGGTTGGTTTATAAAGCAAATATAGGCCTGCTTTATAGCCTAGTTATGAAGTATCTACGGTTTTGCCTCCCGGCTATCATATGTTAGGTATAGCGTGAGGCTTTCCCCGATTCCCTATAACCAACAGCCAATGACAAATATCTGTTAAGGTACGGATTAGGAAGTGGGCATGCTATTTCTAGATAATTTTATATCGTTGGTTAAAACATAAAAGTAGCTTCGTCATACCAAAGTAAATGGTCAGTAATGGATTCTCTGCAATAACACTAAACTTCTATGTATAATTCACAATATACGATTACCCTGCTAGAACAATAAAGTAATATAGTTCGTAGTTACGCTGAATGCACTATTACTAAAGATAAAAGTTAACAGTTACCAGATAAATCCTTGGAGAGAAATATATTACTTACGAAATACTGTGTGTATTACCAGCCACCTTAGCACCATTCGTCACAGTTCACACGTCTCCTAACTTCCAACTCTCTTAGATTCACACGCCTTTCATTAACTCTAGTCCGGCTCGGAGGACCACAATAATGGTGGGGCTCCGACGGAAGGCGGATTTAGGTACCGTCGACGCGGACAGAAAAACTGATGTACGCAAGTGTCTCGCCTAGGGACAGGAAGTGAGGGAATCGTGCACCTACCTCCTCGTGAAGCCGCTCGATCTGCCAGCAGCTCTGCTCCGGATGGCGCAGTTCGGCTCACCACATGTCGGCAAAGTCCAGAGGCACCACACAGCACTTCAGTTCAACCGTCTAAGCCACAAATAACACCACTAGAGACACAGCGGGACTGCCATGAACTTATAATATTAAAATTATATCGCTCTGCGATAAAATAGTACAGCGGTTAAAAAAAACACAGCGAGATGCGCTCACGCCGGAATCCATATTTGAACTGTTATAATGTCTTTCTCGAGCGAGCCATAAAGAAGGCGGCACTCGTCTGTGAGATGCACGATATAGGTGGCAGGAAAAGGAACTAGCTTGACATCTTTCGTAATAGTTTAACAAAATAAAAATAGATGGCGCTAACATTTCCTCCCCCTTTTATAGGGTCACCTTTAAACCCAATCATAAAGTGTAATAAAGAACTGCGAAAATATAATATTGAAACTGCGATTTATACAAGATAAACTGCGACAATCTTAAACTAACTAACTGCTAGCACTTAAACTACTGTGGTTACTAAAAAAAAAATAACAATCTTATTGCGTAGGTAATGGGCACAAACGTACGACTGGACGCATGTATGTACCTTTAGCTGTTCTTACAGAAACTACACGCGTTATACCATCGTTAGAAGGAAGAATCTTCTCTACTATCGCTAATGGCCACGATAAAGGAGGTGAATTGTCAGTTATAATAACAACAACCCTGCCAGGCTTGATTGGCACAGACGGA
This sequence comes from Aporophyla lueneburgensis, assembly GCA_932294355.1. Classification (NCBI taxonomy): domain Eukaryota; kingdom Metazoa; phylum Arthropoda; class Insecta; order Lepidoptera; family Noctuidae; genus Aporophyla; species Aporophyla lueneburgensis. Next base: position 19,711,639 of record OW028736.1, on the reverse strand, counting down.
GTATTCCATTTCTCTCGGGTTTTTTTACCTTTATTTTGGATAAGTTTCAGCAATTTGTTTTCTGCAAAGCTCAAATCAGCTGCGGTTATATGTACGGAATCGCGACGTGGTAACAAATTAGCGAATCTATAAATGTGAACAATCGTACGGAGTATTTTACTCCATGACGAAAGGCGGCAAAGAGTATCATAAACATAAGAAGTGTTAGCGGGAATTAAAACAACGTGAACGAGTTTCTTTTGTTCAGGTATCTCGTATAACGTGAGCGGTTCCGTACTTTCAGTAATAGGCCACTGCGACGGATGTAACGTTAGCCAGGGGGGCCCTTGGGATCACAGAGGGTGGTCTTTTAACTTAGCAGGAGAGACACCACGTGACAGACAGTCTGCCGGGTTCTAAACCCCTGCAACGTGATAAAAGTATCTGCGGAAATATTATCAGTAATTTTAATAACTCGATTGGCAACGAACGTTTGCCAACGATGCGGTGAACCTTTAATCCAATAGAGTGCGACTTTTGAATCGGTAAAGGCGTAAATTTTAATTGCAAAATGGTTGTCATAAGTCTCAAGAACAGTCCGAAGCAATTTTGACAGCAAAAGCGCTGCAAAAAGTTCCATATGAGCGATCTTTGACTTGGAACATAAAAAGTGGACAATATTGCCGGAGGCAGAGCCAAAGTGTAGGTATACTACGCCACCATAAGCTTCGCCACTGGCGTCAGCGAACCCGACCAATGTCAATTCACAGTCGTTCTTCACTTCTAAACAACGTGGTATTTTAATTTCGTTTAGGGCTGGTAACTCTGAAGTAAATTGTTGCCAAGCCTTGACAATATGAGTAGGAGCAGAGGCGTCCCAATCCACCTTCAACTGCCACAACTGCTTAGTCTAAACTGTTAAATATTTAACGTAATAATAACACTCTCGCTGTCACGACCTTTCCATACAGACATAGTCACACTCTCTATTAAAAGTTCTAACTCTCTCAGCCTAGCCTAAATCGACCGCTTCTCCTGGTGCCCTAAAGCCAACTGCCAACCTCCACACATCTTTCTTCCAACCCAAAATCACCACGAGCCTGAGAACCCTCGCAATTCCCATACTTGTGTAAAATCACTTTACGACCGTTTTTGCGTGAAATTTCTCAATTGTTTTAAAACGACCGTTTGGGTTCAAGTTATGACAACCAGATGTGAGAACGTCCGTCGCCTTTTATCCATCTACCCTTAGTTCTGAGAATTTGTACCAATTAAGGGGCTTCAAATATTACTTTCGACTGATTGTTGGCACTTTGCTGCTCGTAAAATATAAATGAATGGCTTTGTAAGTAGTTCGATATTGTCACAGTAAAAATATGGACAGTACGGAAACTAAGGACTAACGTTCGAAACGGCACACTCACACAAACACGCGAATCGACGAGACCTTTAAGCGGACATCGCGGTGCTGTCAGTCGTGAGTGCCGCGTCAAGACGAGTGGTTGCGGTTCGTTTATCTCCATAAAATGCCACGAGTGTATTGCGTAGTATACGGCTGTTTGAACTCGGCTTCATCAAAACCGGAGCTTTCGTTTTTTAAACTCCCTGTGGATTTTGAATGGTAAGAATGAGTTATCGATATCGTATAATAATTATAAGTCCGCGTGATCGATCAATAAATACTTAAATTAATTTGTTAAACCTACATGGTGGCTGCTACATATTTCTCATTGGGTGTCTTTTCATGGTTTTCGTCTTCAAGGGTGTTGAAGCCGATATTGCCGTCAAAATGTAAATCCAAGATGGCGGCTGTAAAGAAAATCAAGGTTTTCTGTCATGGATGTCGTTTTCATTGTTTTCGAGGGTGTTGAAGCTGATAGAGTACTGTCAAAATGTAAATTCAAGATGGCGGCTGCAAAAAATATCAAGGTTTTCGTCATGGGTGTCGTTTTCATGGTTTTCGAGGGTGTTGAAGCTGATAGTGCTGTCAAAATGTAAATCCAAGATGGCAGCTGCAAAGAATATCAAGGTTTTCGTCATGGGTGTCGTTTTCATGGTTTTCGAGGGTGTTGAAGCTGATAGTGCTGTCAAAATGTAAACTGTTCCGTGTTATAAACGATCTTCTTTTATTGGTATTAACCGAAGCCATGAGATTAACTATTTAAATTTTATTTGTATACTAGTAATTTTAACTCGATTGTTTGATCACTACAGAACACAGAATCAGATGTATTATTAATAAATACAGTTCAGTTTCAAAAATATTAAGAGTGACAACCCTAATGCTGCCGTGGAGCGTAGGTATTTATTTCTACAACTAGGCCTAGTTTCCATACTGTCCATATTTATACTGTGATATTGTTTTGGGATTTTAAAGAAATATATTACTTCGTTATTTATTACGGTAACGTGTCGAGCTGTCAGGCCATAAAGTTAAGATTTAATGTGCTTCCTCCCAAGAGGCACGTTATCGTGTCACAATTTTAGAAGAAATATAATAATTTATATTAAATAGGTGACATACCGTCACACTTAGTAAGACTGGTTGTCATACTTTGTTTCGAACGAACCCGAAGTACTGTCAAAGTTCCGCAAATGACAGCCTGGACAAACGGCTTAGCATGCTTTCCGAGGCTCGGTGGAGCCTTGCTATAAAAAAATGGTCATTCTTCCACAGACTAACCACGTCAAGCGTAGCTGGATCTGATCAATTGACCCGTACAGCTGTAATTACTCAGTGAAAAGCGCCACAAATATTGATTACATGTTTATTTATTGCTTTTAAACACACAGAAAATAAATGTCAAACTGAAAGACAGTAAAGCTGCTGGTGACAGTAGTAGGTTTGTTTCAACGCACAGGTGCAATCATGAGCATAAATATGTATACACATAGTCAAATTCAAAAGTGATTTTCTATTTAACCCTTTATAAGGCAGAGAAAACTAGACCTATGGTAATTCTTAAATAAAAATTCTTAGTAAATTTTTAGTATGTTAATAATTATATTTTTAAGTACGTTTTCAAATTGCGAATTCGATGGGATATTTGCGGAAATGTATATGTTATCATCAATGAAAAATAAAATCGTTTTCAACAATACAGTTGAATAAAACAAATATTTTTATTGGTGGCATGTCTACTGCCTCTACTTTAAAAGGATTAAATAACGATTGAATTTTGAAATAAAGCCTATTTCATAATAGTGTGTGTTCCAAAATATTATGTTCGTAATAACATACAATTACAATCAGTAAAATAGGAGAAAACTATATTTGTGTTCGTGACTGTACCTACTTCTTAAGCCTTTACATACTGAATTATTAAAGTTTTTTTACACTTATACAATTCAATTTGTCGTATTTTTTCAGAATATGAATTACTTTCAATTAGAAAAGTGAAATCAAAAAAAAATATTAAAATAATTTCTTTTAATTATGAATTGTAGGAAAAGAGACTCATTGGCCTACTATTATTATATTATCATCGCAATATTATATATAATCCGTTCCAATATTAGATATTGGAACGGATTACAGTATCATCGCAATCTATCGCTCACCTTCCACCCAAAATATTTCTTGCTTCCTGGAGTCACTTGAAGAGGTAATGAGCTTGGCTAAAGGTAACACTTGCATTATAACTGGCGACATAAACGTTGATATCAAAGTGAATACTACAGATTCAAGAGCTAACAAATATCTAAACCTAACTGCCTATAGCGGATATATATCTGGTCACCACTTTCCCACTAGAGGACCTAGCTGCCTAGACCATAAGCTACTTAAAACCAAGTCACCAGCCTGCGTCCTCGTTTGTGATTCCGACATTTCTGACCATGACACAGTAATTGCAGGCATTAGCAAAACTTCGAACCCCATAATGATTCCTAAATATTACAATAAAATTGATTACCAGGCACTTTCAAAAAATATTACGGAAACTGACTGGTCAAACATTACAACTGAATTAGATGTTAATGTTGCTACAGATCGCTTTATTAACCTAATGAAACAGAAAATTAAAGACTGTACCTCAAAAATAAAAGTCCGTAGTTCAGAAGCAATCCGTAAGCCATGGATGACTATAAGCCTACTCAGATGTGTTCGTAAGAGAGACCTACTGCATTGCAGTGCCAGGAAAAATCCTGATAATACCACAACGCAACAGGAATATAAGAGATATAGGAATTATTGTAACGACATTATCAAAAAAGTCAGTGAGGAATATTATCGAAAATTGCTCATTAAAAATAGAGACAACATTAAAAAACTATGGCAAAGTGTTACGGAAATTTGTTATACCAAAAAGGCTTCCAAAACAAATGCAGACATTACCAAAATTTTAGAAGATCCTGTGGAATCAGTAAATTCCGCCAATATGTTTTTTAGTACAGTCGGCAAAAACTTGGCTGATGTCATCCTAACAGAGCTAAAAGTTACTGAAAAACAACTGGCAAACGACACGAAACTGAACAGCACTCCCGGAAACTCTTTCTTTTTTACCCCTACTGATCCGAAAGAAATAATAAAAATTATTGAAAACCTAAAAAGAAGCTCAGCCCCAGGCAATGACATGATCAACAATACAATTTTAAAGCAATGTAAATTGACTCTTGCCCCTGTATTAGCCCACTTATTTAATCTTAGCATGTCTACCGGTGTCTTTCCAGACTGTCTCAAAGTAGCCAATGTCTGGCCTATTTTTAAATCTGGTGACCCACTTCAAGTTACCTTTGAATTAGTAGGTAATTTGAGAAACCTTTTTAATATCTGTTGCCTAATTAGAACCCAATTGTGAACCACTACGTGCACTTATATGTGTCATCAACCACAAGGATACTAGATCCCACGACACAGGGTATCCTAGTGTGGGGTCTAGGGTTTCTCCACTGCACACAAATTACTCTCAGGATCCAGTCTTTGTGCTTTAATTTTATTTTGTGCTTATTGTGTCTGTTAACTTGTTTTTAATAAATTTATTCTTATTCTTATTCTACTATGCAAAAGAAATTTTTAATATTGAGTTCCAGATTTAATATTCAAGGTATAATAATTGAAATCAGATTTAATACTAAGAATATTAAAAGATTTTTTTCTAGGCAGTCTGACTTCTATATTTATACTACCCCCTATATAAACTAATTTCGAAATAGTACGAAGTGAAATCGCTGTTTTCGTCTGTCTGTTTCTCCGCTTACTTCTTCTAAATCTTGCAACGGATTTTGATACAGTTTTAACTATAATTTAGAGATTTGATTCAGTAAGGCAACATTCAAAGGCAACCGACCGCCGAGAACCGAGCATTACCGACAAAATCCAAACTGTATACCCTATACCAAAGAGGTACCACAACACGCGGCTCCCTTCGCAACACTCATGTTTAAACGGCGGGTGTAACCGCAGGGTAAAGCTAGCAAAATAATAATAAGAGCGGTCGTTGTCTTTCTACCTGGATACTCGTTATAACTAAAACAGCCCATGTTTCTGATGTTTCTCAATAATAGAGCAAAACAACATGGTCCATTATTTTACCTAATGATATTATGTATCCTCCTTTCGTTTTAAGAAAATATCGGGTAATATTCATACATTCCATTGACATTATTGACAATATTCATACATTTCATTTGACAGGCCTGTTGGTCTAGTGGTTAGTGACCCTGACTGCTATGCCGGAGGTCGTGGGTTCGATTCCCACCCAGGACAAATGTTTGTGTGATGAGCACGATCATTTGTTCTGTGTTTGGGTGTAATTTATCTATAATATGTATGTATTTAGAAATATATAAGTATGTTTATCAGTTGTCTAGTACCCATAACACAAGCTCTGCTTAGCTTGGGACTAGATGGCGTTGTGTGATAGTTGTGGAATATTATTATTATTTATTTATTATTCTCTGTTATAGTATTCAAAGATAAAATTGTCCCAAATTACATGGCAAACATTATACAGATATGGCTTAGAGGTATGAGGAACAGGGAGTAAATATTCACTCAACCTCCGTAGAAAAGGGAGGATCCTCCGACCAGACAGGTGTCGTGTCTGGTGGGCAACTGCACGATGAGTGATTTATTCATTAATGACAACTCGCAGGTCAGTCTATGAGGTTGTAAGCTGCTTAACCGGTCTTGCCTGTGGGTACCTTAATATATTAAGGCCTCCAGCCAAGGTTTAAAAAACTTAAAATTAGAGCGACTAAGGGTACCTCCTGTGGGGTACAGACCTCGGCTTAGGGCATCACTGGTAGAGGGCAGCAAGGGACGGGCTGGATCGGAATGACTAATATTTAGGGGCGAATTTAAAGCTACAGGCGAAGTAGTGCGGGTTGACCCGAGCAAGGGTCGGGGTGGACATGGATTGGGATGTCGCGGTGGGCCTCGGCGGCGAAGACGGAAGGACGGTGGTCTGTGTGTCTTAAGAGTGCTAGTGAGTTTACTACTCTTCTGGAGAAAGGTGTACGTCATCGAAAACAGGGTATGTGTCGGTCGGAGACCCGATGAGTGATGTTAGGACGTTGTATATTATAAGGTAGTTGTGCGCTAAGCTCTGCTTGCGCGATGCTGGATTTTGCGTGACATCAGCGACGAAATTAAAAGTTAAGACTTATCTACTTCATATATTAGTTCCACATAAGGCAAACAACAAAATAATCCAGTTTATGTACCTAAAAAAACAAAAACAGAATTATCTGTCAGGAAAACCCTTTTTTTTTTGGATGGGAAATCATCAAATGACGTCCCCCGCTCTAAGGTGGAGCGGAAGGGCGTGTCAGACTTTTGCTGACTAAAACCCACCCGTGTTCCTTCAGTCGCCCATATGCCAGGGCCACGGTAACTCTTTCGAACGAATGTCGCCACCCTGGTAGGCATTGGTCAGCAGACCCTAGGAAAACCCTTACGCCAATTTGCCTTGATATAGCCATATCAATTAACTGTCAAAGAACGACAGTTGTGTTTTTTAATTACGGATAATAGCCAGTTGGCTTCGTAACATTTTTTCCCTGAAATGACTAATAAGTAACAAACATTTTGTTCGTTATTGATGGTGCTCTTTAATCATATATTGTACTTAATTATATTATGATTGAATTTTAAGGGCAAAAATTTGTTGTGACTATCACTACACCAGTCAAACGAGCTTTGTTAAATGTTAACGAGTTCATCTTTTCAGCGTTACTGAAAACTGACCGTGTTCAATGTCCGTGGTAAAAAAACGTCACAGCTTTGTAATACAATTTTTCAACTGGCTTTATAATTTTTATGCCATAAATAAAATGAAATACAACACTGTTTGCAACTTTGTTTCCTACAAATTCAATATCATTGTCTCCCGACGATTTTTGATGAAACAGGTTTGTTGTTCAGATCCGGAACGGAATTCACAAGTTTACTGTTTATTTACAACCACATAACCATATCAACGGAGTTGCAAGTTTGCGATTTACGATCAAATCCGTAGATCCGTACCGATCAACAAAGCAGTTTCCGATACAATCGTGTATTGGTTTAGAAAAGCCATTCAGTTAAGCCGAGTTAATTGTAGATCGCGGACGCTTTGCATACATTTGATTGTTTTGGATTTACGCTCTTTACACACTACCGCTTTACCGTCATGATAATCGTGACGTGGAACGAGGGATTGTGTCATGCATTTTGATCAGTTACCGCTAAGCGCTATGTCAGCGTAAACAGCGATCGTAGGGCTCGAAAGTTCAGATTTAGCTAATAAAGTTGAAAACCTATTAAAGAAATTTGACAAATTGTAGTAACTTTTTGTGCTGGCGTCTGTACATAGAAATACGTTGAAAGCTAAAAGCCGAAAAGCACAAAAAAAATGTATTTTTAAATAGTGAATGATGGGATCGGTGGGAGGTGAGAATTTTTATAAGTAAACCGATACAAATCGGCTAATATTGACCCGCTGTTATTGGTAATCATGTATGTATGTTTTACGATGTTATGTTTCTTACATTACGTCGTGAATCGTAAACCTTAGAGTTTCTTGTGTCCGTTCTTCTTCATAGAGATCTTTGGAATGGGCAAATTAGCTTCAAATTTCTAACTGATTGATTTTTGACAGTTCAAAAGTACCTGTAAATGGTTTTAATGCTTTGAGTTGAGTTGCCATAATTATTAATTGCCATAATATAATTACTGCTAATAGCTTCTATTTTGGTTGGTTATAAATTATCAATGCAAGCTGCATTAATAAACAGTTTCCGCGTGGATTCTCTTGCCAAATTAGAAATTAAATATTAAGATACGTAACAGAATCGTACTATGTTTGTGCTTAAAGAGGTGTAAATGTAAATCATACATAATATAGGCCTTTAAATGGGGTCTATAATTACTTTGGTATACATTCCGAAAAGCCATCATCATCATTTCAGCCGTATTACGTCCACTGCTGGACATGACCTCCCCCAATTTGGGGGGCTTTGCCATAATCGCCACGCTTGGCAGGCGGATTGGCGATCGCAGTATGGTGGTAAAATGCATAGAGAACGCTGCTGCCCATTCTCTAGTAAGTCCCGTAGTCACCTCTTACGACACCCACGGGAAGAAATGGGGTGATGCTATTCTTTACGTCCGGCACCACACGGTACTCCGAAAAGTAAGAGGAACAAAACTTAAATTAAACATTTAAAAAACCCCCGACACAAAAACCAAAGTTCCCTTTAAAAAGTAAAAAATTATAAAAAAAATCAATCTTATAATACCTAAGTATGTATTAATAATTCTAAAAAAAAACGTTGCGTTGGGGGACCGCTCTAAATTATTTATTATCTACGATTTTTTCTTCACATGCCTACCTATTTAGTCTTTTACCCAAGACTTATATATATTTTTTTATGTTAAAGTTAAAGTAAATTGATGTTAAAGTACATAACTACAACTCGGAAAGAAAATAGGAATATTTTGGCGCCGCACAGTGGGAAAATTGCGTATGTTTCGTCTCAAAGTTCCGTATCTCAATTGTTTCAAAACGAAATGAGCTGTTACTTTGCACACACATACTTGGATATATAAAGTATAATGGAAATAATTTTGATTTTGAAAATTCTGTTTATTAATTAATTATAAAATTAAACTTAAAAAATACATGCATTTTATAAGAAAAAAATACAAAATGTGTTTGTTTAATTTACATAAAACGGAATATACAGTACAAAACAAGAAAAAAAAAACGTACTCAATTCAACAAGCCACTACAGATTTTCATTGACAGCAAGACGGGCCTTGGCTTCATCTAAAATTTATTTCGATATTGTTTCTGAGGTATTTCTCAAACTTGATATATATGGATCAGAAGTGTACAATAAGGTATAGCACACGTCTACATTGGTAGCCGCTCTAGAACACTTTCTAGAATGATGAAGTCTAAATTTTTTATAATCCTTATTTCAAGATTCTTGCGCGTCTTCGGACAATTGTCCGATAGGTAAAATAGCATAATAATCAATGATTTTTTTGCCATGAATAAGTATTTTATGCATGGGGGAAGGCATATAATACCAGTTATAGTTATTTACGTACAGTTGGGCTGTACTATATGCGTATTCACCGAACTTTTTGACTCAACAGCCATTCCAGATGATATAGTTTGTAGTATTATGTACATTTGTTTTATAAGTTCTACGTCTACTCCTGTAATGTCTGCGGAGCAAGAGTAATTCTGAAAAAAATTCCGTGCTGTGTTTCCGTCATTACTATTTCCAGTGCCTTGTCGAGGTTTATCGACATGCAGTCCCATTTCTTCCCTAAACCGCTTTTGTACCAGTTTTTTCTTTTCGTCTTTGTTTTTTTTTTATTTTTGGGTGTAGTAGCTGACCACTTTTCAAAAGACAAGTTATAAGAAATGTGTAAGATCATCTCCATACTCCTAATCCAAGCATGTAGTGTTGACAGTCCGTATTGAAATGAACTTTCGTTCACATCTCTTGTCCTAACTGCCTCTAAGTTATTCATTTGCCAAGGAGTAGCACCACAAACTGTACAAGAAGCACTTGAACGAGTTTCAGTTAAAACTTGTGCCACTTTACCATCAATCATGGTTAAAAATAAGTCATGAGTAATTTCGATTACCTTACCATTCTTATTTATCAGGGAAGGAGACAGATTTTGTTTCTGATTGTTGATATCAGCCACAACAGACGTGGTTTTTTCAGGAGTTTCTTTGGCAAATTCTAACAGTATAGGTCTGTAATACCTTACCTTACCTTGTTAAACTATTAAGCAAGATGTCAAGCTAGTTCATCCCGCCAATCACTATCGTGCACCTCCTTGACGAGCGTCGCCATCTTTATGGCTCATTCGAGAAAGACATTATAACAGTTCAAATATGGATTCCGGCGTGAGCGCATCTCGCTGTGTTTTTTTTATCCGCTGTACTATTTTATCGCAGAACGATATAATTTAACTATTATAAGTTCATAGCAGTCCCGCTGTTTCTTTAGTGGTGTATTTTGTGGCTTCGACGGTTGAACTGAAGTGCTGTGTAGTGCCTCTGGACTCTGCCGACACGTGGTGAGCCGAATTGTGAAGACTCCGGAGCAGAGCTGCTGGCAGATCGAGCGGCTTCACGAGAAGGTAGGTGCACGATTCCCTCACCCCTTGGCCCTAGGCGCGACACTTGCGTTCATCAGGTTTTCTGTCCGCGTCGAAGATACTAATTTCGCCTTCCGTCGGAGCCCCACCATTATTGTGGTCCTTCGAACCGTAATGATACAGTTTCCGCCCCTTTTAGGTCACTTAATAGGAGATTTAGTGTTAAAACCCGCCGTTTTTAGGTTTCGTTAGCCTAGAAAACGTAACCTCCGCCATTACGCTCGCAAGCGTACCGCGAAGGTATTTATTTAATTTTGTTACCGCTTAACACTAAATACTTATTTTTCCCGCTGTCATACTAATATTTCATCTTATTATTCGCTGTAATATTCATATTCTCAGTGGTATTCGCGAAATAAGGTTCTATTTCGATAATTTTCGCTCAGATTTACCTTTTTAGAAGTACTCACTTGTACTTTTATATTATTCGCAAACTCACAAATAAATTATTTTGTATACCTTCAATTTAAAATTCTCATTTCATAATGAAGAAAGCTATTAAGTCTGGTAGTACGGAGTTTTCGTTGTTGGCGTTGGAAGCCAAACGGAATGTTTTATTCGAGTGTTTACAGTCTGCCTACGATTTATCTAAAGACATAGGCACGGGAGATGATGCGAAAGAGGCTTTTCTGGACGCTAGCTCAAACATTGACGCTATTCGTTCCGAATTTCATGAAGTTATGGATCAGTATAATAATTGTCTACTGACAGCCGATCCCACCGCGCGCGCTGATTACAAGGCGCTGGTTTCGTTTGAACAGTTATATAGTCGCTTAAAACGTTTGGTTGCTTCTACCAATGCAGACGTCGTTCCGTCCATCTGAGAGAAAAAAATCTTCTATCATTAAGTTACCGCCGATTCAATTAATGAGTTTTAACGGTGACATTCGTTCATGGCCATTGTTTTACTCAAATTATAAATCCGCTGTTCATGATAATCCATCTCTCTCGGATCATCAAAAAATACATTATTTACAGGGCTAATTGACCGGTAAAGTGCTAGCCGCATGTACCTACCGCTGAGAATTACGAACTCATTTTCAATACGCTAGTGAATAGGTATGAAGACAAACGCACACTAGCGGCCACTTATTTAAAACAGATCATAGATTTTAAACCGTTAACTTCCGTTACTTCCGATAATTTGGACATTTTTAATGATAAGTTTGTTAACGCCGTCCGTGCCTTACAACATTTGAAAATTCCAGATTTATTGAATTTAATTTTCGTACAAATAGCTATTACCAAGTTAGACAGTGAAACTGTTCGTAACTTTAAAAACAGTCAGGATCAGTCTAATATTCCTTTGTTTGATGATTTAGTCGATTTCGTTAATAAACAGAGTAAAATATTGTATCGCACTCACGCTTTAACAGCCGGCGCGCAAGTACATAATTCCGCAAAATCAGCTGATCCCTCCCGCAGTTCTAATGATCGTAAAAAACCGCTGTCCCCGCGTTATAACACGTATGTAAGCACGGTCGAATCTGATTCAACAGATAAATGTTTGTGTACTAATGTCACACATCAACACTTATTTAAATGTCCTGATTTTCATAAATCAACTCCGTATGAACGCTTGCAGGTTGTTAGGAAAATTAACGGTTGCGTTAATTGTTTAAGTATTAAACATAAAATATCGAGTTGTCAATCCGCATCTGGCTGTAGAGCGTGTAAGCAACGTCACCATTCACTATTAAATTTTACTCGGGATTCGAACCCACGGACCGCGGAAGCGGCGAGTTCCACTAGACCTACGCCGCAGCGCGAGGCGCCCGATCCAGTGACGTCAACGCAAGCGAACGCTGCTGTCGTCCTTTTCGCACCCGTGCCCGCATCCGAGCCGGTGCGCTCCGCCACGCAGCCTGATGTAGCTTTGTGTTCGATGTCCGTTGACGCTCCGCGTTCTGTTTCCTCTAATGCCGCTTGCAGCGAGACGCCGCAATGTAATTCGCATACTACTGTTTTACTCGCGACTGCGCAAGTCGTGGCGTACGATAATACTGGACGTGACATTTAATAAGAATTTTACTTGATTCCACTTCGCAAAGTCACTTCATTACTAGGGAATTTTGTGAACGTTTACTTTTACGTCAAAACAATACACGGTCTACGACTGTAAGAGGTTTTGGAGGCACAGAGAGGACGTCGTTCGGGACAGTAAATTTACGTATATTTTCACGCTTTAATAAAAATATCCGATTTGATATTGACTCGTTAGTAGTTGATCAAATTACGGACAACTTACTTTCCACTTTTGTTGATATTAAGGCCCTACCTTACTCGAATAAACTTCAGTTCGCTGATGATAGTTTCGCTATTCCAAGTAAAATTGATATTTTAATTGGAGCATCGCTGTTTCCGCAATTACTTTTGCCTGACGTGGTTCCTGGTGGCCCGTCAGTGCCCGCCGGTAGGTCGTACCTACACTCAGTAACCGCCCAGCATGTGTCACATCGTGCTGCGCCATAGTCCCTTCGCCTATGGATAACAATTTGATTTCCCGCTTCTGGGAACTTGAAGAAGTTCCTGGCCCGCCCGTTCAGCATCCTGCTGATGCTGAATGTGAATATTTTTATCGTTCAACTACGCAACAGGACCCAGATACTGGTCGCTATACCGTGGGTCTACCGTTTGATAAGGATGTGTTCACACTGGGTGACTCATTCAATATCGCTCGTAGACGTTTTTTATGCTTAGAGAGGAAGCTTGAAGCTTCACCTGAGCTACGCGCCGCTTATGACGAAGTTTTAAACGATTACCTTTCTAAAGGTTATATCTCGCCCGTCTCAGTTCTCCCGCATGAAACTGCAGATGTGTACCCTACTTATATAATCCCACATCATGGGGTTCTCCGCCCAGACAAGTCTTCGTCTAGGTTGCGTCCCGTGCTGGATGGCAGCTGTAAAACATCGTCCGGTGTTTCGTTAAATGATTTGCTGCACATTGGGCCCAACCTACAGGGTGATTTATTCAAAATTATTTTAAATTTTCGTCTACACTCTGTAGCGATGATCGCTGATTGTAAACAAATGTTTTTACAAATTATGATTCGCGAATCTGATCGACGTTATCAGAGAATTCTTTATCGTTTTAACCCTAACGACCCGCTTTGTTTATATGAATTTAGTAGAGTTTGTTTTGGCTTAAAATCAAGTCCTATTACTGAAGGTACGGAACCGCTCACGTTGGACGAGATACCTGAACAAAAGAAACTCGTTCACGCTGTTTTAATTCCCGCTGACGTTTCTTATGTTTATGATACTCTTTGCCGCCTTTCGTCATGGAGTAACATACTCCGTACGATTGTTTACATTTATAGATTCGCTAATTTGGTACCACGTCGCGATTCCGTACATATAACCGCAGCTGATTTGAGTTTTGCAGAAAACAAATAGCTGAAACTTATCCAAAATAAACGTTTCAATAAAGAAATTTTAAATTTAAAACTGAACACGCAGGTTTCATCATCTTTTTATAAATTAAGACCGTTTTTACATAACGATTTAATCAGAGTTGGTGGACGTCTCACCCATTCTGATCTAAGTTACTCACAGCAGCACCCGGTACTTCTGCCAAGCCATGACTTTTTTGTTAACTTATTAATCGAATATTATCATAAGAAATATTTACACGCTGGGCCTGAACAGCTCATGTCACCATTACGGCAGAAATACTGGATACTGTCTGCTCGTCGTGCTATTCGTAAGGTAGTTCACGATTGTAATATTTGTTCCCGCGCTCGACCGCGTCCCGTCTTCCCACTCATGGCTGACTTGCCGGACTGTCGGTCGCGTCAGGTTATTAAGCCGTTTACTCACACGGGCTGTGATTACGCAGGTCCTATATCGTACACTCCCATTCGCCGTCGGGGTGCAAAGGCTTTGAAAGCATATTTTGCGTGTTCACTTGTCTCACAACTCGCGCGCTACATATCGAAGTAGCCACTGATCTTAGCACCGCCAGTTTTTTAGCTGCACTTAAACGGTTCTTGTCTCGCAGGGGCCCTGTCCAAGTAATGCACTTGGACAGAGGCACTAATTCTGTAGGCGCTAATTCTTATTTACGCGACTTATATAAATTTCTTAATAATGTCGAGTTCCGCTCTCGCTTCGAAGAAAAGCTTGCTGAAAACCATATCACATGGAAGTTTAACTGTCCGGCCACCCCACATTTTGGCGGATGCTGGGAGAGTATGGTGAAGGTCGTCCAGACGCACCTTTTCAAGGTCATCGGTCAACAGCTTCTCTCTTACGAAGAGCTAGTTACAGTGCTCGTTCAGATCGAGTGTTTGTTAAATTCTCGGCCTCTTACGGTCCTGAGTGCCGATCCCGCAGAACCTACCGCGTTAACGCCAGGTCATTTTTTGCATACCGCTCCTTTACTCTCATTGCCCGCGCCTGAAGTAGAATCAGATAATCTCAACTTGCTTCAGAGACATTCTCTGCTTGATAAATTAGTGCAATCTTTTTGGAAGAGATGGAGAATGGAATATTTACATAGTTTACAAACCCGAGAGAAATGGAATACTCCGTCTATGCCAATCAAGCCTGGCACGGTTGTTGTTATTATAACTGACAATTCACCTCCTTTATCGTGGCCATTAGCGATAGTAGAGAAGATTCTTCCTTCCAACGATGGTATAACGCGTGTAGTTTCTGTAAGAATAGCTAAAGGTACATACGTGCGTCCGGTCGTACGTTTGTGCCCATTACCTACGCAATAAGATTGTTATTTTTTTTTGTAACCACAGTAGTTTAAGTGCTAGCAGTTAGTTAGTTTAAGATTGTTGCAGTTTATCTTACATAAATCGCAGTTTCAATATTATATTTTCGCAGTTCTTTATTACACTTTATGATTGGGTTTAATGGTGACCCTTTAAAAGGGGGAGGAAATGTTAGCGCCATCTATTTTGTTTTGTTAAACTATTACGCAAGATGTCAAGCTAGTCCTTTCCCGCCAATCACCATCGTGCACCTCGCAAACTTCTCCTTGACGAGCGTCGCCCTCTTTATGGCTCGCTCGAGAAAGACATTATAACAGTCCAAATATTCGTTCCGTCGTGATCGCTTCTCCGCTGTGTTTTTTTACCCACTGTACTATTTTATCGCAGAACGATATAATTTAACTATTATAAGTTCATAGCAGTCCCGCTGTTTCTTTAGTGGTGTATTTTGTGGCTTCGACGGTTGAACTGAAGTGCTGTGTAGTGCTTCTGGACTCTGCCGACACGTGGTGAGGCGAATTGTGAAGACTCCGGAGCAGAGTTGCTGGCAGATCGAGCGGCTTCACGAGGAGGTAGGTGCACGATTCCCTCACCCCTTGGCCCTAGGCGCGACACTTGCGTTCATCAGTTTTTCTGTCCGCGTCGAAGTTACTAATTTCGCCTTCCGTCGGAGCCCCATCAATGAGCAAGTTTCATTCTTCCAAACGACAGTATTAGTTGTCTCATCTATGAGTCTAATGGGTACGAGTGAAGCAATAAAAAGGTTTGCAACTGATATTAAATGGCTTTCTTCGAGCAAAACTTGCTTGTATTCACTCTGCCCAGATGACCCGTCACATTTTTTTTTTTCACGATGGGAAATCATCAAATGACTTCTCCCACTCTGGGCGGAGCGGCAGGGCGTGTCAGACTTTTATTGACTAAAACCCACCCGTGTTCCATCAGTTGCCCATGTGCCAGGGTCACGGTATCTCTTTCGAACAATCACGCGACCCCGGCAGGCATCGGTCCTAGTAGACCCTTACACTGCTGCTGACATCTCTATGAGGCGCGCGTGGAACACTGCGCGCCGTCGACCCGATCTTGGTCCTTACCGGGCGGCGAGCTACCCATTGCTCGCCACCCGCAAGCTCGCGCCTACGGTGGCCGGGAGTCCGCAATCGACTCCCGACGCCTGGGGCGTCTCCTCCTGCGGCGGCTAGGGACGTGAGGGCGCAGAGACTGCCACTCTCTCACGCACCCCGCCTCCTCCTTCGCGAGCATTACTGCTTCGCAGAAGGAGGTGACGGCTTCCCATACCCTCTCGCTCCGTAACATGGGTCGCACCAGGGCCGGACGCGAGACGTCGCCGCCGCCAATCGCCTCCACGAGGACATGGCGGTGCTCCGCCCAGGCAGGGCACACCTCCACCGTATGCTCCACCGTGTCCTCCAGACGATTGTCGCAATGGAAACACCCGGACGTACCCTCCCGCTTTATCCTGAACAGGAACCCACCGAAGCACCCATGCCCGGTGAGAACCTGCGTCAGGTGGAAGGTGAGGACGCCGTGACGCCTCTCTATCCACTCCTCAAAGAGGGGACTTACCGCCGCAATTGTGGCATGCCCAGCACTGGGTCAAAACCCCATTTACAGAATAGTTTCAACTTTCTTAAACCCTTTTTGTAAACTGAACCAATTAATAATATACGTGACACAGTATGGTCTAACAAGTCTTGCAGATTGACTTTTGCACTTATGTTAGTAATGGTTATGCTCGAATCTGGTGGGTCACATCTTCTTCGCTTCGAGTAAAGTTCGATAAGAAGGAAACACTGAGCAGTTTATGCCCGCTAAACACCCACCCGTGTTAAGGTCTAAGTCAATATAAATGTCCGTAGTGCTTCTTCCTTTGTAAAAGGTATAACGTCTTCAGGGTTCTCAGTTACGTATTTAAGAATTCTTTTTTATCATTTCTTGATGCAGTTCGTATAATATTAACGATTGAGGCCTCCTCCGTCTCACCAATAGACCGTAATTCCTGAGCATATGCATTGAGTACACAGTCCAATCCGTACTCTTGTATCAATTCCATGTTTTTTCTTTTTTTTGTTTTGTCTGAAGATGCTTTGTATGATTTAGAAGGTCTGCCAACACTACTTCCAGAGGAATTAGTTTCATTAACCGTGACTCGACACTCTAGTGGAACATGAAATTGACCGTCTAACCAGTGGACGTTCTTACTTTCAAAGCGTTCTTTTCTTCGAGATGCATTTCTCCAGCGTTCGTTACATTTAGATACCAAGTTTCTTTAAATGTAGGAGACCACAGTAGCCAAGATATGGCTACTGTAACAAATTGAAATTTTCTTGTAAGTACTCTTCTACATTATGCCCATTTATCAACAAATTGCACAACTCTCGTTCGCTACAAACAAATTCACCCATTTTTGAAATCAGTCAACATCTGCGAATATTTGAAAATAAGTAATAACTGCTTTTTAGGGCAACTGAATATCTAATCAAGAACTGTGAATGTTTCAGGGTTCGCCTTCTTTTTATTGGCCAATGAAATAGTGCTATGTGCAAAAAGATAAGAAACTAATCATTTGCACTCTTCCCATAACAAACCTGTTTCAAATTCAACCTTAATAGATTGTTTTGGACCGAACACTTTGTTACTCTATGCGCCTTCGGAACGCGCCGCCCGAACGGAATGACATCTGACTTGACAGTTTGATTTTGACACTTGACACTGCTCTCTGGATTTGCCGCTAAAAAGGTCCGTCGCCGTATTGGGACCTCGCGACGCGTTTGTTGAAATTAATCCTTTTAAATCGATCCGTTTGTGACAATTAGTCGTAATCCAATTGCTTTGATTGTTAATAACCCCAATTTGACGTAATAACACGGGTTGAATTTTGGATATATCTTGTTTAAATAGTTTGAAGGTTAAGTAAAGTGACGCTATTAGGAACGAGTGATTTGAAGACCGCATGCTGTGATTGCCTCCAGCCTTATTGCAGCGGATTGTAACCTGAAGAATACTCGTAACGTCACAACACAATACATATACACTCACTTACATACATAACTCCAGGTTGGCACCAGAGCAGTGTCCTTCAACCGACAGGTAAGTTCTTTTGTTGTATTGTAGGTGAGTTACTTGAATTGTACTTGTATTGTCTGCTCAGCGTACGGCGGACTAGTTTCAGTAGCCACTCTTGTCTCTAGAGCCCCACGATTATCACGCTTCCACTGCGCATTTGAAATCGTATTGTGAGGTCTAGTCTGGCAGTGAACATTTTGGTATTCAGAGCGCGGTTATAAGACATATAACCAACAAATTGGTAATTTACAGTAGGCTAATTACTTGGCAGTCTCTATAAGGGAAGTAGTAATTCGCTGTAAATGTTTGTTAATGGTAATTAATTGTTATTTGAAATAATTTGTTTAAATTTATTGAGACGGGTAACCTGATGTTGCCAAGGTCAGCCGGGCTAATAAAGTGGATTGGATTGGGCTGTGGTGCAGCCCCTTGTGGTAGCCCCTTTTTGTGTCTGATCTCTGTTGTATTGAATGTCAGGAAGACATTGAAATATTGAGTTTGTACAATCAATATGGTTGTTTGTGAAAATTAATATTTGAAATTGGCATTTTTGAGTATTACCATTGTTTTGAGTTGGAATAAAGGTTCATTATTGTTGTACCACACAGTGGTTTGTGAACTTAACATTTGGAATTGGATTAGAATTTGAATATTTGAATTGAATATGAAATAGAATTTTGAACGTTGATATTGGGTTTGAATTAAAATAAAAGTTTATTGTTGAATTGAATTGAAACCAATATATTGTTACTTCTTGAGTTGCTGACTGGCAGTTTGGTAGTTTGATTGTTTGCTTGTAGTTATTTTGTAATTGATTGTTTGAACTTTGTTATTTGATTATTTAATTATTTGGTTTATTTGAATTGTATTGTTTGTGCAATGGCATACAAATGGAAATATTGCAGTGCCGGACACCTGTCCAGGTCAAGCAGGAGACCTCGGTTGTTTCAGGTCCCGGACTATTGAGTAGATTGCCTACTTTGGAACTGCCACACTTTGACGGTCGCTCGGACCACTGGTACGGTTTCCAAAACCTGTTTGCAAGTTTGGTTGATGCACGCTCGGACCTCAGACCCGCCCAAAAGTTGGCCTATTTGTTGTCTGTCCTGGAAGGTGAGGCCCGAGCCTTGGTACAGCATCTGTCGTTGACTGACTCAGCCTACCCTACCGCTTTGGGACTACTCACCCAGCGGTACCAAAATAAACGTTGTTTGGCTGACGTTAATATTGAATTGATTTTGGGGTTACCGGTCATTACTAGTTTGTCAGCATTGCGTACTGACCTGTTGAACCCATTGGTGGTAGCGACCAACGCTTTAAAGCGATTGGACTTGCCGGTGGACCAATGGTCTTACCCTTTGGTGCATGTTGTGTTGTAACGGCTTCCTGCCGATTTGAGGGCTCGTTTCGAGCAAAGGTATGGTGGGGATAGTGTTACACATCTCCCCCCATTTGTTGACCTCGTCCAATTTTTGGAGGATGAGTGTCGGTTTGTGGACAACTCTGGCGTTGCCACTGAGTCATGCCAGCCGTCTTCCCGGCCACGAGACCAGGGACGGACTAGGGCTCGCGGGCCTGTTGATGGTCGCCCCGCCGCTCGTTTTGCTGGCACCCAGAGTCGTCCTGGTTGTGAGTTTTGTAGGGACACGGGGCATGGCATGGCAACTTGCGCGGCCTTTTTGAAGTTGCACGTGAGTGCCCGCCGCCGAATTGCCAATGCACGCCGCATGTGCTTCTCTTGTTTGGGGGCTCACTTCCATCGGGACTGCCCCAACCCCCGCCCTTGTAGAATTTGTGGGGGGTCCCATTTGGACATATTGTGCGCTAACGCGAACCACGCTGGCAGACCAGCCTCTGATGAAGGTTCGCGCACGGGGGGGTACCATGGAGTTGGTCACCGGGCTTCTGCCTCGCCGGTTCAGAACCGGGGAGAGGTCCGCAATTTTGAGCGCCGCACTCCACTCCCCGCGCAAGTTGATCGGGAGCCGCGCGACCGCCATTTGGTCTCCCCGCGTAAAGTCGATTACGCAATTGTTGCTAGGCACCGCTGGCCAGACCAGTACCGCCTTCCCTCCCCTCCATTGGCAGAACGTCCCCGGTTGGAGTCACGCCCCCCGCCATTCGGGCATCCGGTGGAATATGCCCTTCCAGCGATGGCACGTGGCTCGGGACACCGCGCGGACGAGGAGTTTGTCCTCCATCGTCGTCGGGAAAGACTTGAGCCTGGGTGCGGCGATCGGTTGGCGCCCAGGCATTGTTAGGACATTGGCGCCTGCCCCGCTAAGGTACCCCTCAGATCGACACTGTTTTGTTGCCAACGGCATCGGTTAGGTCTGGGGGCCCACGGGGGACTCTGTTGTGGTCCGTGTCATTATGGACATAGGAGCCCAGGGTTGCCTTTTGTCTATTGTTTTGTTGTTTGTTTGTATTGTTTTGGGCAAAATTGTTTTCTTGAGCGCCTTTGAACTGCGGGACTTGGCTGGGACGAGCCAATTCGGGAAACCCTGTTGGAAGATTGGCTCCAATTTGTATCCGCACTCCCTGCAGTCAACGAGGTCGTGCTACCCCGCGCTATCCTCCCCTCTGGGAGCTACACTGCTACCCTTGTTTGTGATGCGTCTTCGCACGGATATGCAGCTGTTGTTTGTCTGCGCACCGTCTGTGCAACAGGCCAGGTGAATTTGTCACTGGTCTTGGCCAAGAGCAAGGTGGCCCCCCTCCAGACGGCACTGACCACCCCTAAGTTGAATTGTCAGGGGCGGCGCGTCTTGTGCGTCTATTGAACCACGTTGCTCACAATTTGGGTGGAACTGTGGACATTCGGGTTTCTTACGCCTGGACGGATAGTCAAATTGTTTTATGTTGGTTGAAGACGTCCGTCCACTCTTTGGAGGTCTTTGTTGCGAACCGAGTGTCCCAGATTCAAAATTCTGAAACGCCTTTGATTTGGAGGCACTTGCCTGGAGATTTGAACCCAGGCGCCGTGGCCTCACGTGGGTGCATGGCACCCCGCTTGTTTGCTCACCCCTTTTGGTGGGGACCAGACTGGCTGACTCATCCCGAGGATGATTGGCCTCGATCGCCAGTCTTGATGTCGGGTCCTTTGCCCGGGCTCAAGGTGCTCGCTATTGGAACGAAGGACCCTGATTTTTTGTTGAGTCGATACAGCTCCTCGACAAATTGTTGAATTGTTGGTGACTGATCGTCACATTATGAACTCGCATGCCGGTTGCAATGCGCTGTTGGCCATTCTGCAGCGAGAGTTTTGGATATTGTCGGGAGCCGTTAGTAAGTTGAACCCCGTTTTGGACGATACGGGTCTTTTGTTGTTTGTTGTTTACGGTTGAGGCACTCTATCCTTCCTTATGGGGCCGTCACCC
This sequence comes from Aporophyla lueneburgensis, assembly GCA_932294355.1. Lineage (NCBI taxonomy): Eukaryota > Metazoa > Arthropoda > Insecta > Lepidoptera > Noctuidae > Aporophyla > Aporophyla lueneburgensis. Next base: position 19,689,858 of record OW028736.1, on the reverse strand, counting down.
CCTTTTGTTGCCTAAGGAGGGCCATTTGGTTAAATTGTTGTTATTGTTTGGTTGTTATTGTTGTTTGGTTGTTATTTTTGTTTGGTTGTTTTTGTTGTTTGTTATTGTTTTGACCCGCCAGCCTGCCCCCATTGGGGGGGTATTTTTGAGGCCGCGGTGAAAGCGGCACAGGGACTCTGGCGCAGATTGTTGGGAGACACCGTTCTCACCTTTAAGGAGTTAGCTACGGTATTTTGCCGTTTTGAAGCTGTATTGAACTCGCGTCCATTGTGCCCGCTGTCTTCGGACCCGAATGACTTGGAGGCCCTAACCCTTGGCCATTTTTTGATTTGACAGCCACTTGTCACCCTGCCGGAGCACCCTTTTGTCGATGTGAGCTAAAATTGGCTACCGCGGTTTCAGTTGGTGCAGCAGCTCGCTCAGAGTTTTTGGAAGAATTGGAGCTTGGAGTATTTGCACATCCTTCAGCAGCGCGTCAGGTGGACTGATAAAACGCAACCTTGTCGGGATTGCCAAGTGATTAGCGGACGGGAAGGCCCGTCCGGGGGGGGTAGATGTTTCGGACCGAACACTTTGTTACTCTATGCGCCTTCGGAACGCGCCGCCCGAACGGAATGACATCTGACTTTTTTTTTTTTTTTTTTCAGGATGGGAAATCATCAAATGACTTCTCCCGCTCTGGGCGGAGCGGGAGGGCGTGTCAGACTTTTACTGACTAAAACCCACCCGTGTTCCATCAGTTGCCCATGTGCCAGGGTCACGGTATCTCTTTCGAACAATCACGCGACCCCGGCAGATGACATCTGACTTGACAGTTTGATTTTGACACTTGACACTGCTCTCTGGATTTGCCGCTAAAAAGGTCCGTCGCCGTATTGGGACCTCGCGACGCGTTTGTTGAAATTAATCCTTTTAAATCGATCCGTTTGTGACAATTAGTCGTGATCCAATTGCTTTGATTGTTAATAACCCCAATTTGACGTAATAACACGGGTTGAATTTTGGATATATCTTGTTTAAATAGTTTGAAGGTTAAGCAAAGTGACGCTATTGGGAACGAGTGATTTGAAGACCGCATGCTGTGATTGCCTCCAGCCTTATTGCAGTGGATTGTAACCTGAAGAATACTCGTAACGTCACAACACAATACATATACACTCACTTACATATGTACATAACTCCAGGTTGGCACCCGAGCAGTGTCATTCAACCGACAGGTAAGTTCTTTTGTTGTATTGTAGGTGAGTTACTTGTATTGTCTGCTCCGCGTACGGCGGACTAGTTTCGCTAGCCACTCTTGTCTCTAGAGCCCCACGATTATCACACTTCCACTGCGCATTTGAAATCGTATTGTGAGGTCTAATCTGGCAGTGAACATAGATAATTGACCTTATTTTATCAAGTAAGGAAGTCAAAACCACATAAAAACTATTAATAATACTCATCGCTGTATATCAATTTGACCTAAATAGATAAAAAAATAATTTTGTGGGAAATAAAACAAATTTGAAAAAAAATATAATTTTATCTCACGATATGTTTTGATCCCGTGTCAGATAAAGCGCAAGTATGCGCAAATTTTTATTTTTTCCTTGCATATACTAATGTATAAATATCTTAATACAATAAATATCTCGACAGCGGCAAGCAGCGGTAAAGGGTAAAAGCTTAGTTAAAAAAAAAAAAAATGCACTAAGAATATACCATCTTACACTATATTGGTTAATTTTATTTTATTTAACCAATGTATATCATATTAATTAGTAAACGTTATGGGGACATTATAAGCATTCCGAAACTGTATAATACTTGTACATTTATATCAAACACTTTTGAGTAGTGTGGCGTTGAATTATAGTAACGTATTGCGTTTAAATTGGGTTATTGAACATGAGTTAGCGTTGATGCCTATTTATATACATTATGGTTAACTAAAAAAAACTAAAAAATTTGCGAAAAGAAAGCTTATTTATTAAACTATATTAATTTAATTCCATTATAACGACTTTCACGTAAAACAGTTTTGAGACGGCTTTGTATAGGGCTTTCCCACAGTGCGCCGGGGCGGCGCGGGGCGGTGGCTGCGGTGGTCGGAGTCCGTCGGAGTGCAGTACGTATTAATGCGCAGGCAGTGTGCGGCACGACGTGCGGTTGGGGAGTAAAGCAGACGGAGCGTTAAGTAGGTTGTCAAGTTTCGTTACCCGAGCGGGCAGTCACGCGAGGGCAGTCTTCGTTGACGGTCGTATCCTAAACGCAAAATTTTGAAGTAATTTTATGAAAGTTTTATGGAGCGGTCCCCCAACGCGACATATTTTTTTTAGAATTATTAATACATACTTAGGTATTATAAGATTGATTTTTTTTATTATTTTTACTTTTTAAAGGGAACTTTGGTTTTTGTGCCGGGGGTTTTTTAAATTTTTAATTTAAGTTTTATTTTATACTTTTTATAGGTTCTTATTATAATGATAGTGATATGTCGATTTAAGTTGTAAATACATAGGTTCTTGTCGAAAATTTTCAAACTTATATTTAAGGTAAAGATTACATTTAAGGTTAAGTTTGTTCGCTTTTATTTTACTTATTAATTACTAGTTTTTGTTTCTATAAGTAGTAATTGTTACTTAATGTTTATATATTTTTTTTATAAATAAATTTAGTCGTAACGAAATAACATACGGTCTAAAGATTACATTGGTGTAGGTTTTTTGTTTATTATTTCTGTAGTAATTAATTATTTAACCACTTACTTTCATAATTACCTGCACATACGTAATAGCATACGTAGAAGATTTTTTATTGAAATAATTACAAGTAGGTATTGATTGCGAATTTCCTCAATTTTTAAAAGGTTAAATAATTATTTTTTAAACCTAACTGTCCTAATAATAATATTATTTAAAATATTGTTTACGCTGCAAAATGGGTCTAGGAAGAAAAACTAAAAAAGCTCAAAACGAATGCAAAAGGCGCAAAATAACTCAGCCTGAGGAGAATACTCCCGAAAAGAGTGATTTTTTGCTATCACAAGCTGCGCGAAAAGCAGAATTATGCCGTCAGGAAAGTCCAACACCGAGACAGCGACGATTTGATAGAGGTGCAGAGACTAAAGCTTTGCATAGATCAAAAGAAACTAAGACTGCACATAGTATCCGTCAAACAAAGGATGTCAGTTATAGCAGTACTTCACGATCTAATGAGTCTCGAGAGAAACGTATCTCTAGGTTGGCCAGGAATGCGCAGTCTACTGCTGAATCTCGTTTAAATATGACTCCAGTGCAACGTACTTCCAGGTTGGTCAGGGATGCGCAGTCTACTGCTGAGTGTCGTTTAAATGAGACTCCAGAGCAACGTACTTCCAGGTTGGTCAGGGATGCGTAGTCTACTGCTGAGTGTCGTTTAAATGAGACTCTAGAGCAACGTACTTTCAGGTTGGTCAGGGATGCGCAGTCTACTGCTGAGTGTCGTTTAAATGAGACTCCAGAGCAACGTACTTCCAGGTTGGTCAGGGATGCGCAGTCTACTGCTGAGTCACGTTCAAATGAGACTCCAGAGCAACGTACTTCCAAGTTGGCCAGGGATGCGCAATCTACTGCTGAGTCACGTTTAAATGAGACTCCAGAGCAACGTACCTCCAGGTTGGTCAGAGATGCACAGTCTACTGCTGAGTGTCGTTTAAATGAGACTCCAGAGCAATGTACCTCCAGGTTGGTCAGGGATGCGCAGTCTACTGCTGAGTGTCGTTTAAATGAGACTCTAGAGCAACGTTCTTCCAGGTTGGTCAGGGATGCGCAGTCTACTGCTGAGTCACGTTCAAATGAGACTCCAGAGCGACGTATTTCCAGGTTGGCCAGGGATGCGCAGTCTACTGCTGAGTGTCGTTTAAATGAGACTCCAGAGCAACGTACTTCCAGGTTGGCCAGGGATGCGCAGTCTATTGCTGAGTCACGTTCAAATGAGACTCCAGAGCAACGTACTTCCAGGCTTTCTAAAGATACAGCTACAGCTCAATCTAGGGCCAAACTGATTTTAATAATTCAATTCAGACATTTGCTGATAAAATTTGTTTTGTGTGTAAAAAAAATGTTATCCTAAGCAAGGCCAATCAGTTACGTTAAGTAATTTACCGGAAAACATACTACCAAATGAGTTATTAACTAATAACGACGTTGTCGTTAGCTGTCACCTATGTGCCACAACGCTTCGTAGGGGAAGAACACCTACGCAAGCTTACTGGAATGGCATGTCATTAGACGAAATTCCCCCTGAAATAAAGATTTAATCCGATGTGGAAATACGTTTATTAAATAGGATAATCCCATTTGTAAAAATTGTGAAACTTAGTGGTCGTTTTGGACAACATGGTTTCCATGGGCAAACCGTAATTTTCGGCCAGGATGTTGAAGAAATTGCTGAGCAACTTCCACTTCGAATGAGTAGTGCTGGCCTAGTAATTGTTTGTGAGCAATTAGAGACAGTCAATTAGAGTTATTTTCAAATAATCCTTTATACGGAAATGTCACGATAAACTTTAATAATGATAATTACAATATTAATGAAATTTGTCAAGTTCATCATAACGACATAGCACTAGAAGAAAACGCACAAGAAACTAACAATGATTGTTTCCAAGATATAGGCAATGAGCGACGTATATTACGAGGTTCATTTCATCAAAGTCATAGTAAATTTAACGATCATTCTAGAGGAAAGCAGTGTACCGCAAACGCAGCTGTAGCTATAGCCGTTTCAAAAATTAAACGATCTGAGACTTGGTCTTCAAATATGATTGATTCAATCCTGATTTCCGGTGATCGTTTATACACAAATAGTATACAATCTCGGAGGGCACCAAATATTATAAAATTAATAACAACAAACATAATAACAAATATTATAAATATTATATTATAATATTTGGCCGAAGCTAACATAGAATATTTACGTGTACATGAGTTACAGGTCAATTTTAAGGTATTAAATCATTCATGTTTATTACAAATTCACGATGAAACTTCTTCGATTTGCGGTCATTTGAGTATAAATATTGACGGTTTTCCAAATCTAAAGAATGGCTTAATGGAATTTTTCACGGAATGTTGTGATGGTCAAGGAGCTATTATTACTTGTAATGGCATATCAGTCGCAATTTGGAAAAATGGTAATTTATATTACTTGTTTGACTCCCATTCAAGGGGGCCGAAAGGTCGTGTAGCTCAGAATGGAGCAGCTTGCTTGATATCTTTCACCGATATTACGGTCTTGTGGACGATTTTAAAATCAAATATACCTAAATCACAGGAAAATAGACGGACAATGACCAATATAGTATTACAAAAATTACTCCTGATGTACATACATTGATTCAAAATGTAAATGAACCTGACAACGATATTAAAGCTATAAGAAATTCTCACCTTTCATCACAATCATCCAATGACTTGAACAATGACAATATTGTTATTACCTCGTAAGTTTTACGTGTCATAGATGAACCTATTCCTGAATTATCTACTGTAATTGCTAACGATAATTGTAGACAATTACCAGTGCATCAGCTACGAAAAAAAACCGAGCCGCCCTTACAAATAACAATAGAAAGACGAGCAGAAGAACTATCTTGGTTCCACTTATTTCCTTATGGCAGAAATGGATTACAGGAAAATCGACCTCATCCGATTACACCATTAGACTACTGTCAAGCTAGAATAATGGCAGCTGATACAAGATTTCAAAGAAATGACTATCTTTTTTATGCACTATCGGTAATGGAGTTCTATAGAGCTAAGCAAAACGTTGGTGTAGTTTTAAGAATGCGCCAGGGAGAAAATCGACCAGACAATTTAGTAGAAAACATTCATCTGAATATGCGGAATATGCGAGGTTCAAATGCTTATTGGCAAAGTGCATGTTCAAATCTTATTGCGATGGTAAAGAATTTGGGCACTCCTACATGGTTCCTTACACTGAGCTGCAACGACCTTAATTGGGACGATATTCTGAGATCACTACTAATTGCTGCGGGAAGACGCGAAGAAAATCCTAAAGATTTAAGTTTCAATGACAGACAAAAGTTGGTAGACATCCCGTGACTTTAAGTCGCCAATTTATGATTCGTGTGAATGCTTTTATGAGATTGTTAAAGAACGACGATCAAATTTTAGGAGGAAAGCTAACAGATTTCTGGTGGAGGATTGAATTCCAAAACCGTGGAAGTCCTCATTTGCATATGCTGTGTTGAATAGAAAATGCACCAAATTTTGATTCTCGTGAAGGCAGATCTCTGATCAATGAGATCGTATCATGTTTTTTACATAATGAAGATGATGAGTTAAATGAAATTGTTAAACGGGTACAAATACACTCGCATTCATCAACCTGCTACAAAAATAGACAGGACCATCACTGTAGATTTAACTTTCCAGGACCAGTTAGCGATCAGACAGTTTTGTCAGGACCTCATGAGACTTTGCAAAATAATGGACGATTCTGCATTTTGCGACGACATTCTGATGAACAGTATATAAATAATTATAATACGTAGATATTAAAACTATGGAAAGGTAATATGGACATCCAACCCTCTGGAAATGTAACAGCTATATCTTACTATATAGCCAAATACACATCAAAGCACGAGCCCCAGGATGTAGGTCAAGCTGTAAAAGATGCCGTTAGTAAAGTCAGAGCCTGTCATGGAGATATCGGTCGACAATTGTTTGCTGTTTCTATGGCATTATTAAATCATCGCAGAGTGTCGGCATGTGAATGCACATATAGATTATGCTATTTGAAACTGAGAGATAGTTCTCGAAAAGTTGTTTTTGTCAACACCTCACGAGCGTTACCGAATTTTAAGATATGACAGTAATGAAGGTCAAACCTATTAAAGTATATTTGACAGGTATATTCAACGGCCGACTAATCTAGAGAACCTTAGTTTGGCGGAATTTGCCATAAATTATGAACACACAAGTCGAGCTGTTAACGACGAAGAAGACGGTTATTTGGAAGCGTATGCAGAAATAGAAGACGGTGAAATCTCACGAACGACTATCCGACTTTTAAATGGAAATATCATGAAAAAACGAAGAAAGCCTGCTATTCTGAGGACTCGATATTACACGCAAATGGGAGACAGAGAAGGCTATTTCTATAACTATCTTGTTGCCCATGTGCCTTTTAGAGATGAATCTAATTTGTTAACAGGTTACGAAACATGTGAAGAAGCTTTTATGGCCCAACGACATAGGTTACGTCCGTTTCACCGAGATACTGTTGAGCAATTTCAACACATTGAACGTGAGCTCTAGGAAGTTGTTGGCCAAGTATTAGCATTAACCAAACCTCCAGTATTTAATAATTCCAATGACCAAGAATTCGGTCCAGTAAATCACGACGTAGGAGCGATTGTCGATGGATATGATCCAAGAATGGCTGATGTTGATATCGAAGTGGAAGAAGTTGAAGATTCAATGCATGTCAACATAACAGATGAAGAGTTTCACTCCATGGTAGCCAGCATGAACACCGAACAAAAAAAAAATTTCGACCATATTACAAAACGTATTCGCATGGAAGTAACTAATCAATCAATCACAAATGCTCCCTTAAAATTATTAGTGACGGGAGGAGCTGGCAGTGGCAAATCGTTTGTACTTAAAACTTTAGTTCAACATATCCACCGTTGTTATGCTCCCACAGTAGATCAATTGTTGCATGCAAGTTTTGTCGAAATTACTGCACCTACTGGAGTGGCAGCACGGCTTGTCAACGGAAAAACCCTCCATAGTGTGTTTTCTTTAGGAATCGAGAAAGGTCCAGCCACAGTATACAGACAATTGACAGGACAGCGTCTGGAGGATATGCGGAGAAAATGGCGCCACATTCGATGGCTTGTGATAGACGAAATATCGATGGTGTCGTATGAAGTTTTACGAAGTATTCATCTACGTTTACTAGAATTAAAACATTCTCAAGAAGTTTTCGGTGGACTTAATATTTTACTTTTTGGAGATATTATGCAATTGCCACCCGTGAAGGGCAGCTGTTGCTTCAAGCAACCGACTATATTCGAAGGAGAGCCCCATTTATGGCGTTACTTTGGGTTTTGTGAGCTGCAAACTAATGTCAGACAACAAAATGATAGTCAGTTTATAGACATCCTGAATAATTTACGAGTAGGTGAGCTAAGTATGGAGCAATATGAAATTTTACTTGAGAGAAGCCGTGTGACTTTGGATAAGGAATTTGCTGACGGCGAAGCTATAAGGATTTTTCGTACGGTAAAATTAGTCAATAACTATAATGATAAAATGGTAGACATGATGGCTAAATCGGTAAAAATTTGTACCGTTAATGCTCTCGATGAATCGAAAGAACCTGCAACTTATGGGCAAAAACCGAATCAAAATTTTGTACCGCAAGATCCTAACTGTACAGGGGGGTTGCTAAGTACAATGCAAATTGCAATCGGAGCAAGGGTCATGTTGAGAGTAAATTTAAACGTTTCTGAAGGGCTAGTCAATGGCAGTATGGGCATTATTAAAAAAAATTAATGGAATGGACTTCGCCGTGACCAACTGGAAGATGGGGAGCTTCCAAAAACAATATTTATTCAATTTGATGATGCCACTATCGGCCGGAGTTGTGTTGACGAGAATGGGTGGATTCTGATAAGGCCACATAATGTAAACTTTCAAGGTCTTAGAGGATATGGAAATATTGAAAGAACAATGTTTTCTATCATTTTATGTTGGGCGGTAACAGCACATAAGCTGCAAGGGACGACAGTTGAAAAAGTTGTGGTTTACTTAGGCAAAAGTACTTTCGCAAAAGGCCAAGCTTGTGTAGCCTTAAGTAGAGTAAAAACCTTAGATGGTGTAGCAATTTGTGAGCTCGACCAGAGAAAACTATTTAATAACCCACATGATAAATCATCTTTAGCAGAATTGCAAAGACTGAGATGTCGAAATTGATACTCTCACATGAAAATCGGATTTCCATGTCCCTATTTTCCCACCATCAATTTTCTCACCAAACGAAGATAAGAACACTCTCGATTAAGTCATCATTATTCTCTTTCAGTGAGCTTTCATTTGAGACCCCACTCGAGTATATTTGCAGACATTCGGTTATTCTTTCCCACTATCACCCCCACAACTTTTAAACGGCTCAACCGATTTTCATCAAACATGTCTAAGAACATTTGCACATAAGTATCCTTTAATACAAAAAAAAAAAATGAAATCGCTTCATCCGTTTGGGAGCTATGATGCCACAGACAGACTGACAGGCAGACAGACAGACACGTCAAACTTATAACACCCCTCTTTTTGCGTCGGGGGTTAAAAAGGACCTAGCATGAGCACGCGGAGTAGATGTAACGTAAATTAGCACGATTTAAAAATTGAACATTTATTATTATTTGCACATACTTTGCTTAGTAATAACAGCTGCAAAGGTCGATCGATCAGGTTAAGCTACGCTTGCTGCGTTTGTTCCATGAATGGGTGACCACATTTACAAAACCCCTCCATGCCTCGGAAAGCACGTTAAGCCGTTTTTTCCGACTGCCATTCGTGGATCTATAACTGTCATTATCGATCATTAGAAGCCCCAAAGCCTAAAAACCGGTCAAACGGCATACCAAGGGGTAACGTATATCCCAGTAACTGGGTTATGAAATTCAGATAGGCAGTCCATGTAACTCCATGTAAAATACTGGTACTGAGTGCCTCCGGTTTGATTGGAAGCCAAATTTAACATAATGTTAAAAAGGGTTTAAAAAAATACTTTCTGTTTCTGTAAATTATTTAGGGATGACTGAGACGGCGTTCTGTTACAAAGTAACATAGAACACGGCAAATTGACGTAGTGTGTCAATTTGATAAACGATATCTCTAACCGTACAACAATACTAACTTGTTTTCTAACAAAACAGTTATAGAGTCGATATGGTAGTAAAGTTGCTCCTAATCAGTGTCGAAGACAAACACAGTGCGGTGTTTAGATTAATTAAAGTTGAAGTTACGTTCTGCACTTTAATTAAAGTTTTGTATATTCACTGGAGCCCTCCCGTGGCGATGCCCGCATCCCTCTACAAAGTTACCAAAGGAATGTGGCTAAGATATATCTCAATGCACATATATGTTAGTTACAACATTTTAAGCAAAGTTTCAAAACTTTTACAATATTCTTAAAGTTAATTTTCCTTAGAGACCAGCTTCCGCTGATGTACGTAGCTTTGTAAGTCTTCCTTTATTAATTTTCTTTCTTTAGTGGTTAAGAGAAAGGATGGGTTGTGAAACGGCGTAAGAGATATTGCTGGTGTTTCTTTTCTATTGCTGGAGGGCATTTTATGTTATGGTTTGGGATATAGCTAAGATTCGATGAACCTATATATATATATATTTTTTTTTTTTTGGATAGCTCTCCCATTTTAAACACGTTTTTATTAGCTTGGTATATATGTTTGCTACGGAATCTTTGATCGTGTTTTTACGTCCATCTAAACATCATATTAATTTGAAACTACACACTTAACGAGGACCAATGACAGTACAATATTTTCATAAATTTGTGCCATTATCCTGGCCTGGATTACCAGGATAGTAAAATAACACGCTTTTGTAGGAAGCCGAACTAAAAAAGTGAAGATGAATAATAGTTAAAAAACGTTTTTAAACTATAATATTTTTTTTTCTTTCAGGCTTTTTTTTTCTGGGTGGGTTATCATCAAATGAATTCTCCCGCTCTGGGCGGAGCGGGAGGGCGTGTCAGACTTTTACTGACTAAAACCCACCCGTGTTCCTTCATTCGGGGCCACGGTATCTCTTTCGAACAATCACGCGACCCCGGCAGGTATCGGTCCTAGCAGACCCCTTCAGCGCTGCTGACATCTCTTTGAGGCGCGCGTGGAACACTATGCGCCGTCGACCCGAGCCTGGTCCTTTCCGGGCGGCAAGCTACCCATTGCTCACCACCCGCAAGCTCGCACCTACGGTGGCCGGGAATCCGCTATCGACTCCCGACGCCCGGGGCGTCTCCTCCTGCGGCGGCTAGGGATGTGATGACTGCCACTCCCCTACGCACCCCGCCTCCTCTTTCGCGAGCATTACTGCTTCGCAGAAGGAGGTGACGGCTTCCCATGCCCTCTCGCTCCGTACCATGGCTCGCACCAGGGCCGGACGCGAGAGGTCGCCGCCGCCGATCGCCTCCACGAGGACACGGCGGTGCTCCACCCAGGCAGGGCACACTTCCGCCGTATGCTCCACCGAGTCTTCTAGACGATCCTCATAATGGAAACACCCGGGCGTATCCCCCCGCTTTATCCTGAACAGGAACCCACCGAAGCACCCATGCCCGGTGAGAACCTGCGTCAGGCGGAAGGTGAGGACGCCGTGGCGCCTCTCTATCCACTCCTCAAAGAGGGGACTTACCGCCGCAATTGTGGCGTGCCCAGCGCTGGGTTGCGACAATCGAACCCGCCATGTCGCCATGAGATCCTGCCGGAGCTCTGTCCGCCGTGCCGCGATTTGTCGCGGCAGCGGAGTTTCGTCCCGGCATTTCGCCTTCTCGCACCACTGCCACATGTGTTTAGCATGAGCTTAGTAGTATATTTAGTTAGGTATGCTATTAAATGGTTCAGTCAATTCAAAAGTTATTTTGCACTGCTTGTGACTAGCAGACTAATGAACTGTAGGTATATACCTTGCATTTCACGATACCACATTCTCTCACGCACATCCACTAACGCACAAACACTGGTTTAAATATGCACACATAGTAATAGCCTCATCATTAAAAATTACATAACATTACACCAACATATTATGTTTATTACAAACATTTGGGATAAATGCGCATTTGTTGTATGCTCGAGCCATCCGGAGTGTCCCACATAATTATATTTTGTCCCGAAAACCCAGGTGTGCCCAACGGAGCATGCGAATTTATATGCAACCATACAAATTTATCACTAGATTTATTGTTTTCTTCATATGTTTATTCAGATTTTGTCTCTGGAAAAAGTGAGTTCGGAACTGTACATGCCTGTTTATTTGAGCTGTACGAATTGAGTAAATTTTCCTATGGCAAACAAAATTTAAGGGCTGCCTAAAGAAATAATCTACCTAATGTACCTACTCATCATCTACCTAGCCATTTTTCAGGTAGTTTGGGGTCGGTTTCCGGTCAAACAGGGTGCAGATGAAAATTTGTATATTACATGGAGTAGCTGTCTATCTAAGCTCAACAACCGAATAACTGGGTGGGTCAATACTCCTGGGTAAGACTGGTTGTCAGATTTTCGGGCTTCTAATGACCCGAAATAACTATCAAAGATCCACGAATGACAGCCGGGGCCAATGACTTAACGTGTCCGAGACACGGAGGTCTCTGTATGTAAATATCAGGGCTTTGAATAACGTTAAAAATTTGGTATCGTTACTTTCATCGGACGACGATGACGTTATTGTTAGAGGTAACGTTATGCTAGGTAACGATACTTCGCATACGTTTTACCGGTAAACTGACTTAACGTTATCAAAGATTTTTACCGGTAAATGTAATGTTACCATCGCCCAGGGTTTGATAACGTTACCAAATGCATACGAAAAGTACCGTTAAATAACGTTATTTTCTTTCATCTCATTCTTTCGTCTACATTCATGCATTACTGGTTTAGTTGATCACGTTGGTATTCAAATCAAAAACACTTGCGCTGCGCAACATTTTCGGAATTACGTACATTATTTTACTGTATTAAAATGTCAAAAAGCATACGGAATTTTGCTCCAGAAACCGAAACAGACACGGAAGAATATTTTCGCCGTCATTGTAATGATAATAGTGGATATGATTCAGGATCCTGATGTAAATTAATCCTATACCTACCTAATTTTTTTTAACCTTCAATTGCATGACATATGTACGTCATATGTTTTTCGCTCATACATATTATATCATATGTTTAATATTTGTGGCTTTGAGGTCTAGTTAATGGGCGGCAATAAGGAAGTAATACTTTTCGAGCGTTTGTGGGTTTATGGCTTATGATACACATGAGCAATTGTTATTTAGTAGTAGTTAGTTAGTTTAGTAGGAAGTAGAAGAGCAAACATTGTTCAGGGTGCTGATGTAAAGAGCACGTGGACGAAGGGATTAAAACTTTCAATGACATAGTATGTATAATATAGTAAGTAAATAAATTAACCAAATCAGGTAGTAATGTGCCAGAGTTTAATGAATAAATAAAGAAGATTATAGGGAAATATAGCATCAAATTGAAAAGTTATGAGACTTCGTATATCGATTTATTAAAAACAAGTCTTAGTATAACTTAAAATACATAATTCGTTATTGAAATGGTTTATGATTAATAGACAGATTTAATGCTTACATTTTTTTTCTAATTTGGTCACATTTCAAACAATTTTAATGCTGATTTATAAGATACATCATATTCAAGTACCTATACATACAGGTTGAATTTTTAATCACATCAAAATTTAAGTCATTGTGGAAGCACTGTTGTTAAATTACTTTGACAAAATAAAATATAAATAAAAAAATGACAAAGTAATTTTATTTTAATCAAATAGATCTTAATGAGAGCTGTGGTAGCCCAGTGGTAACGGTTTATGCTATGCTAGATCTTGATTCATCATCATCATCATCTCAGCCGCAAGACGTCCACTGCTGAACATAGGCCTTCCCATATTTCGGGGACTTTGCCATAATCGCCACGCTTGGCAAGCTGGTTGGCGATCGCAGTATGGTGGTAAAATGCATAGAGAACGCTGCTGCCCATTCTCCAGTAAATCCCTTAGTCGCCTTTTACGACACCCACGGGAAGAAATGGGGTGATGCTATTCTTTATGTCCGATCTTGATTACTTCGTATAAATTATATTACTTAAGAGCATCCTTTTCGAGGTGCATTTTCATACAACCAACCGCTCTTACGTGATTATGATCTTATTACAAATTTTTACCCGACAACAGCAAAGGCAAAGGAGGGTTATGATTTTAACAGGCTATGTATGTGTGTAAGTTCATATGTTCCCTCATAGCCCCTAAGCTACTTATCATAACTCTACACATGAGGTATACATAGAACTGTTTTAATGGTCCGCTGAACATAGGCTATGTGACGTGTCACAAAACTCAATATGGCGGCGCCCTCTAGGGAACAAAAAGTATTGTGTTAAAAAAAAACATAAGATAAATACACCTGAGGAGTGGATAGAGAGGCGCCACGGCGTCCTCACCTTCCGCCTGACGCAGGTTCTCACCGGGCATGGGTTTTTTTTTTTCTGGATGGGAAATCATCAAATGACTTCTCCCGCTCTGGGCGGAGCGGGAGGGCGTGTCAGACTTTTACTGACTAAAACCCACCCGTGTTCCATCAGTTGCCCATGTGCCAGGGTCACGCTATCTCTTTCGAACAATCACGCGACCCCGGCAGGCATTGATCCTAGTAGACCCCTACACTGCTGCTGACATTTCTTTGAGGCGCGCGTGGAACACTACGCGCCGTCGACCCGAACTTGGTCCTTACCGGGTGGCGAGCTACCCATTGCTCGCCGCCCGCAAGCTCGCGCCTACGGTGGCCGGGAGTCTGCTATCGACTCCCGACGCCCGGGGCGTCTCCTCCTGTGGCGGCTAGGGACGTACCGGGCATGGGTGCTTCGGTGGGTTCCTGTTCAGGATAAAGCGGGAGGAAACGCCCGGGTGCTACCATTGTGAGGACCGTCTAGAGGACAGGGTGGAGCATACGGTGGAAGTGTGCCCTGCCTGGGCGGAGCACCGCCGTGTCCTCGTGGAGGCGATCGGCGGCGGCGACCGCTCGCGTCCTGCCCTGGTGCGGAGCCATGGTACGGAGCGAGAGGGCATGGGAAGCCGTCACCTCCTTCTGCGAAGCAGTAATGCTCGCGCAGGAGGGGGTAGGGCGCGTGAGGGAGTGGCAGTCTCTGCGCTCTCATGTCCCTAGCCGCCGCAGGAGGAGACGCCCCGGGCGTCGGGAGTCGATTGCGGACTCCTGGCCACCGTAGGCGCGGGCTTGCGGGTGGCAAGCAATGGGTAGCTCACCGCCCGGTAAGGACCAACCCGTGTCGACGGCACATAGTGTTCCACGCGCGCTTCAAAGAGATGTCAGCAGCATTGAAGGGGTCTGCTAGGACCGATGCCTGCCAGGGTCTCGAAATTGTTCAAACGAGATACCGTGACCCTGGCATATGGATAAATGAAGGAACATGGTTGGTTTTTAGTCAGTAAAAGTCTGACACACCTTCCCCCTCCGCCCAGAGCGGGAGAAGTCATTTGATGATTTCCCATCCCAAAAAAAAAAAGACGTGTGGCACTCGGGGACTGCCACGGTAAAGCTATTGCATAGCATTTTGTATCAAATTATGCAATTATAATTATTTATTTATTTTATTTATGCAGTATTTTTTTTTCTTTGATATTAAAAAAAACGTGCACTAAGGAAAACTTATTTTTGGTGGTAAAATTTGGAACTAAAGCATAAAGGTTAGTACATATGATTGCCACCGCAAAATTTGATAAGTAAACTTTAGTACCTAGTTTTGCCACCGCACAAAAGGACTAGTACTCCATGCCCATAATACTCTATGGCCTGGTTTGTTACCTAGTAACCGATGACAAATAACAAGACGATAAATATTTTGGGTTTTTACCTAGCAACCGATGACAAATAATACAAACACTTTATACACAAATTTTACAAGTACAGCTATTCACTGTTGTACATAAATACCTATACACCTATATACTTTCTCATAACCAGCTGCTTATGTATTCGTCCGATTTCGGAGCAGCTCGTCTCGATTCGTGCGAGCTTCGTAGAGTCGTACAATACGGCTAGTTGCACGCACACAAACACCGTGTCGAAGACTGCCGAAAAGAAACGACGTTAGACAATGCACGGCCTTCAAGCCACACCTCCGTGCCCGTCGGAGTGGGGAGCGTGAGGTTTTTTTTCGTTACGGAATTTCTGGATTCGGGCCCCGCACTCAAGGCCCTCGATAGAAGCTATGTAATAGCTTAAAAAAAGGATAAATACACCGTGTTTGGTATTATTTGAAAGGGGTTCACTTGGACATTTCCAAAATATTGCTCTTTAATGTTGTGTTCTAGTTATGATCAGGCAAGAAACTCGTACCATAAACGAGGTTTTACTATGTTGAAGTGATCATTCGACACCTACAACTATATTTCGATGGCAGCAAAGTAGAAACGGACATCTACAAAATCGCAATTTTACAAGAGAGCAAATTTAGTGAAAAATAAAAGTAATTTCGAGTTATGCACCGATTAACATGAAATTTTCTATGATGAATTAAAACAACCTTCTCCATGAATTGGATTTTTGGATTGATTATAAGCTCATTTTTGTAAAAAAAAAAGCATTTTCATTAAAATGTAGATGTCCGTTTCTACTTTGCTGCCATCGATTTAATCAAACTCACGCAAAAACACCTAGGCTCACAATTCTTTGCTTGACAAAACCAGTGTCACGTAAGTTTTGCGAACGTAAACGTCCACTTACACTTATATCGTGGCATGAATATTTCCAACAACCTACCGTCACTTTTATACACATAGCTATATGGCTGCATCTCTTTTAAGCTAAGAGAATGGAGCCCTATTTTCCGAGCGCACGCCTCTTTTTGTTCGGCCACATTCATTAATCTATACGAAAGAACTCTTAGCCCAAGGCCTTCTACGGCGTGCACTCTTATGGTACTCGACACTGCTGTATTACTCGGCGTGGTACTTTTTAATACTTTTAGTGCATTATAGTTTATTAATGTAACACTTTACTGTTTCCTGGTAATGGTTAGGTAGGTTTCGGTTTGTAATTTTGGTATTAGAATATTTTTCGAGGAATTTTTGCTACAAATTTTATCATAATAACTTAACTAAATAGACTTTACGTATACTGAAATTAATTTAATAGAGAAAATGATTTAGTGTAGATAGTTTGTCATATTTCTTTATTACAAGAACTACTTACTTTACATACATAACATTACTTACCCTAATATCTAAAATCAAAGAGCAGCTTAGTGTTAATAATCATCATCATCATTTCAGCCGAAATAAATCCACTAGTGAACATAATCCTCTCTCAAACGGCGGGTTTGCCATAATCACCACGTTTGGCAGGCGGGTTGGCTATCGCACTAAGGCGGAACGATGCATAGGGAACACTGCTGCCCACTTTGTAGGTCGTCCTAAGTTGGTTGAAATGGTGCTTTTCAGTACGTCTGGAAAGACACGGAACACGTTTATACGTGTTCCTTGTGTTTGGTATTATTAGCAAACACTATTAAAATATTTACATCATCTCAAACATACGTCTTCACTTGCTGTGACCAAGATTATGTCTGAATTTTAAATGTGGCTGTGGCCCCTGACTTTATTTCAGCCTTTCTCTTTTCTCAGAGTAGTGAGATAGAAAACGCCGACCTCATCTAGTTTTAAAAATATGATTGACGGGTTCCCTCTATCTAGCAGAAACTTGATGCTCCGAATTTTATTTGGCATAACACACTTGGCATAATCTACTTTAAACGAATATTTGTAAGGCATATTTTTTTTTGACATAATCATTGTTTGGCCGAATGTTTATATGTCCGACTGTACGCTGGCATACTTTTAAGATGGCAGAATTTTATTTCGCATAACCTTTGGCAGACTTAAAATTTCGCATAATTTCGTTTAGCATAACACTTATTTAGAGCGACGATTATTTGGTATAATTTCACTTGGCATACTATGAAGATGGCAGAATTACATTTTGAATAATTTTATAAGGTATATTTTCATTTGTATAATATTGCATTTTGACCTTAAATTAAAATTAAAATAGTGTCCCAAAAAGTCAATATATGTTGTGCTACAAAACTTATTGACAGAAACGAATCGCTGCAAAACCGACTCCACGTAGTCTTCTCTGCCCTACCCCTAGAGTGTAATTTAAAACCACGTAGGCGCGGAGGGGCGAGGCGGCCTGCGAGCTGAGGAGCAGGTGATTTTGACGCGCGCCGCCACAGCTGAGGCTGGCTGGCTTCGCCGGCTAGCCTCAGCTGTGCAAGCCGAAGCTGCGGTGGTGAGCGTATAACCATCTGCGACGATGAGCTCGCGTGGGACCGCCGGAGCCTTGCAGCACCGGAGCCGTGACAGAAAGCATACCGCAGGAGGAAACGCCCCGGGCGTCGGGAGTCGATAGCGGACTCCCGGCCACCGTAGGCGCGAGCTTGCGGGTGGCGAGCAATGGGTAGCTCGCCGCCCGGTAAGGATCAAGCACGGGTCGACGGCGCGTAGTGTTCCACGCGCGCCTCAAAGAGATGTCAGCAGCAGTGTAGGGGTCTACTAGGACCGATGCCTGCCGGGGTCGCGTGATTGTTCGAAAGAGATACAGTGACCCTGGCACATGGGCAAGTGATGGAACACGGGTGGGTTTTAGTCAGTAAACGTTTGACACGCCCTCCCGCTCCGCCCAGAGCGGGAGAAGTCATTTGATGATTTCCCATCCTGAAAAAAAACTACACGCATCAACTGCAATATTATTATGTGTCAATAAAATGCGCCGATACCCAGCATTGGCACTTAACTCGAGAGTTAGATGTTGCGCTCATACAATGACTGAAGTATGATATCTAGGATGGGCCAGATATCAAACATATATCACAGCACCCGCAGGTTTTCAGGTTTTATTGATGACAATGTGGTTAGAGAAGATGAGGAATAAATATTTAAAAAACAAAGTTGTTTTATTTTTCTATACCTACCAATGACCTACCCTTATCATGTAATGAATCATACTTTATCTATAACTAACTGCTCTAAAGATAGTTGACTAAGATTATTAAATAAATATTCTTCTGAACATATAATTAAGTAGGTAAGTACCTGCCTACTTACTTACGTGGACCATGTGGCAGACCTAAGCACGTTGGTTGGACTTAATATTCTGAAAACGTAGTCCGTAGTTTATTTTATATATAAAATGCATTTCTCTCAATGGTATTTTGAGCAATAAGTAGGTATTTCTATATATCTTTTTCGATAAGTCTTTTGTTGACGAGACATAACCTCTAAAACTTCAACCTGAAATATCTTAAATTCCTGACTTCCTATAAAAGTATAACAGAAAACAAAACTGTCACCAATTCAATCTCTATACTTTTACATATTTTTAATAGACAGACGCTAAAAAACATGTCAACAAAAATTTGTTCGGGAGTTCGCCACTGTTCTTTCTGAGATATGATATTTCTGCCTTTTAATGAGTATCGATATAAAATTATGCTAAGAGAAGATTCTGACTGGGAACTTTCTGCGATATGCTAGTTCTCCCTTTTGATTATTATGGATATAAAATGTATGCCTAAAGATGATTCTGACTTATAAAATTATGTGTTGTGTATGTATGACAAATGAGTGTATGCCAAACGATTTTCTGCGAAATGAAGTTTATGCTATCCGCTGTTATGCAAAATAATATTATGACGAAAAAAATTCTGCCATAAAGGGTGAACCCATGATTGACGTGTAAAAGTGCTTGTTCAAACCTTCTTACAAAAATAAAATTATTTATCATTTTATATGAAGCTTTTGTCGTAACACTTAAAATCAATTATGCATTTAATTTGTGCCAGAAAATCGTACAGATTTAAAAAGTCCAAATGACTGCTTTTCCAACGAAATTATTTATTATTTCACCGGGTACCGTCAGCAAGGCACGAATAATAAATTTGAACTATTTCGTTAGTTTGTGTTTTATTTGATTCTCTATTGTGTGGCATAACTTTTTTATCCATAATCTAAAGAGCTATATTTTTTTTTTGTCCTAATCATCATTTGTCCGAATGATAACTTGCCCGAACTAAATGTCACATAATATCACTTGCCATAAAATTGAAATCCCTAAATACAATATGCCCTAAATCCGTTTGTCCTATATATTACTATCAATAATATACAAAAGACTTAAAACTGTTTTCCATGAAAGTTATAAGTTCTAAATTGAAATTATTTTATGTTTATTTATCCTAATCATATTTTTAAAACAAATTTGTATTACGGAGTTCATTAAGAATTTCATTATTTTATAAAATCCAACTGATACAATACATAAATATTAAATATGCAAAAGCATTATGGCATTTATCAAGGCCTGGCATGGCGCTGCATGTATTATCACTCAATAAAACAGGTGATTGTGAACATGTGATTTTATTTCCCTCTAAGAAACATGCAAACAAGCATACACCATGCATGCATCATGTAGCATGCAAGCCAGCATGCATCATGTAGCATGCAAGCAAGCATGCAGCATGCAAGCGAGCATGCATGCAAGCAGGCAAGCAGCATGCAATTGAGCATCCAAGCAAGCATGCAGTATGCAAGCGAGCATGCAGCAGGCATGGTTTCTGTCACGGCTCCGGCGCTGCGAGCTTAGGCGGTCCCACGCGAGCTTATCGTTTCAGACGGTTTAACGATCACCACCGCAGGTTCGTCTTGCTGGCTGGCGAAGCCGGCCAGCCTCAGCAGCGGCGGCGAGCGTTACAACCGCCTGCTCCTCAGCTCGCGGGCCGCCTCACCCCTCCGCGCCTACGCGATTTTAAATTACACTCTAGGGGTAGGGCAGACAAGACTACGTGGAGTCGGATTTACAGCGATTCGTTTCTGTCACTAAAACCTAACTTGTAATATTATAAATGAACATTTGGCAAAATACACTTGATGTAATACAATACTTAGGACATATGACTTTATAACATGCAAAATTAGGAGATTTAATGATTATAGTATTTGATATTATGACAGAATAGTTTTAGAAGCAAAGATAATTATGTAAAACAAAATTTCGAATTTTAGAATATTATGGTTACTGCCGTTTATAGCTAACGTGTTATGGATAATGATTTTCGGACAAACAATTTTAGGAGAAGAAAGGGAGTACCGTTTTATTTATTTACGTCTAGTGTATTGAATGAATATAAAAGTCACTTACGGCTAAAATATAGCCACATATGGGACAAAAATAAATTGCTTGAAACTGCCTGGTACCGTCCGTATAGGTAACAACCTCGAGCAATTTATTTTTTAATAATAAAATAATACCTTAGTCGACATAATAATATAATTTCGCGCACTGCATCAACGCGCTGCTTGCGTATTTTCGACGATTGAGATGTACATACTCTGTTGGATTTTCAGTGCTCGGTTCACTAGTTCAAAATACAGTGCAGCTGTAGTCCAGTCCGTATATGGGAGCGTCCAAGCCAAGCGGGCCACTCGGCGCTGGCAGCGGGTTTTTTGCATAAAACACGTTCTGTTCAACTCGCTCACAAGCTTTGGGAAATAGCTAAAAAAAAATTGATCGATAGATTTTAAGCTGTTGTTTCGAATGGTGCTATTTGTTTTTACCAAAATAATTTTCTTTTTAGTGAAAATTGAGTTTCAATTTGAAGTTAGATTGCCTCGAAAAACATATTTTTTTAAATTATCACGTAGAGTTAAAAGGCCTCCCGCCTTTTAACTCTACGTGATTTTGATTTCGAATGTGCCCTGCCCATTGCCACTTATGTCTGGTAATTCTTCGGCCTTTTTTTGTGGTTGGGAAATCATCAAGTGACGTCTCCCGCTCTGGGTGGAGCGGAAGGGCGTGTCAGACTTTTACTGACTAAAACCCACCCATGTACCTTCAGTTACTTATTTGCCACGGGAATTCTTTTCAACAAATCTCGCGACTCTGGCAGAATTCTTCGGGCTATATCGGTTATCTTGATACGTGCCTACAACAAGTAAGGAACACACTTGAATAAAATTAAAAACTTACATTAAAAATAAGGTTTACCTTTATGCGTGTTTCACGATAAGTGAGTTTGTAAACAAACACACTTACGTACCGAATTATCTCCCTCGACTTGATTGGCAGAAAGGCTGATTAGCTCAACGAGATTGCCTGTGACACGGATCGCGGTTTGATTCCCGCGCGTCACATGTTGGATTCGCCCGCGTGAATGTTGAAAAATATCCCACAGGAACGTATTACCGGGATTAAAATTACCCTTTGTGTTTATCCAGGTAAACAGTGGGTTATTGCACTGCTTGCTTTGTATTATCCAAGGAGCAGCGTTCGGATTGATAAATGATTGTTGTATGATAAATGTTGCTAAAACAACAATATTGATGGAATATAACGGAACGGCAAATTACCTACTTGCATTGAAGGCAACTTTAAAGCGCAAATGTAAGTTCTCTTTATTTCCTGGGAATTTCGAAAAAAATTGTTACCTAAATTATTCAAATGACGATTTTACTTACATTGCTGTGGTTAAAGACTATTTATTTTTTAGTTTATACTGAAAGTATCTCTTTATATACTACTTTAGAGGTTCTGCCTTCAGGTGCTAATACTTACAACCAGGCTGCTAGATGAGCTCACTCTCGAGCAGGCAACGTAAACCTGGCCGAGCGAGAAGCAGTCCCCTCTAAGATGATATCCCGCTGTTTTAAGTGATTGTCCCCGAGACTTATTAATCGTCATTGCGAAACATACCATAAGGGGACTGCAGCCTTTTAAATTCGAATGGGTATTCCGACGGTATTAGTGGTATCTGCGGTATATAGTACACCGATTCACCTTGAGCACAGTCAGTAAATACAATGGCGGAGCCTCTACCCCGTTTTGATGTGAGGTTTTCACACGTGACCTGGTCCCATTGCACAACTTGGCCGGATTGAGATTTCGTGGTAGCATTGCTGGAGCACCCACTTTGAGGATAAGTGTGTGAGACGGGAACCAGATGGGTTGAATAAATTTAAAAGTTCCATAGGATAGTGTATAGTATCATCTTAAGAATTCGACACGTATGCATGTAAATAATTACAACAGATTTTTGTTGCCTGTGTTTGGTTTATTTCATTGGTTTATTTTGTATAGCTTCTGCCCGCGGCATTATTTTTTTTCAGTAACTAACATCCGCGCTCTCACTACCTCTCAGTTTAATACGCAAACTGACAATATCCCAAACAAATACGACGAAGTTCTTCGTAAAACTTAACTAATCCCTGGGATGAGAGTAGTATAGTTTTATTAGAACTCAAAGCGTGTGTGAAAAGATTTATTTAGGAGACAACCAGAAGTGAGTAATAAACAATTAAAATTGTTTACAACGAAATACTACTTATGCCTACCGCAGTATTTCTTTGTAAACAATATTTTTTGTTTTTCCTTCAGGTGCTAGAATCACTAGGCTGCTGGTCTGCACCAGACCATGTGAAAAGCAGTTCTCCCTTAAGTCTACCCCTGTTTAATTAAGTGTTTGGCCTTGAAATTTATTTATGGTCATGTCAAAGCAAACTATGAGGGGAAACTGCACTCTTTTGAACTCGAAGGGGTAGTTCGAGAGCGTTAGAGGGATCCTCGGAATAAACACAGACTCCTCTCTGGAATAACCTGTCAGTATAGTTACCTCGATAAGATTTCGTTGCAATATTTTCACTCGCAACCTGGTGTCATTGCATAACTTTGGCGGGTTAAAACTACGCAGCAACATAACTGGGACGCCAACACTAAATTTTAATATATGAGTTGGGAGACCAGGAGGCTTCAATGTGTTAAGAAATTCAACCTAGTAATGTATGGCGTCATCGTGGTTCATCACTCGAGTCCACTGATTTATAATGATTTTCAACTCTTTCGAGCGATATCAAGAAATTTTTATTGATGACTAGCTGACCCGGCAAACGTTGTTTTGCCATATAAATCAAAATCAAAATCAAAAGTCATTTATTCAAACTAGGCTGAGAGTCAGCACTTTTTGAACGTCAAAGTTACAAAAGACAGTCCCCCCAAAACGCCCACCCTTCGACACTTCCTAGTGCTGTTGCTGGGAAGAAGAAGTGGCGGAACAAACTCCCCAGCAGCACAGCTGTCTGTTAAGTTAGAAGAACTTGATTCTATACAATATTGTGTAAGTAATTAATATTATAAAACAAAACATACATTATTTGCCATATGTCAGCTAGCACACGCCAATATACCAACAAAAAAAAATTGAATACTAAAGTCAAGCTGAAATAATAAAACAAAAACGTAAACAAAACTTAAAAACTAAATAAAGCCTCCAGGCATAAAGGGCGTGCCCGCTTACATGTTCAACGATGCAAAATGATCCATATACATACATTGATGCATATAGCTAAGTTGAAGTTACAATAGTTAAACTAGGACCTCAGGAGTAAAATAAAATAACAGTTAATACAAATAACAATAACAAAAACCATGGTCAGCAAGGCGACCAGTCACCACAAGCAACACCCGTTCACGAGCATAACGCAAAGCTCAGCCATTACCCCCCTCGCCATATTTGAGGGAAGGTGGTAACCCGACCCCCGACGCTACCGCAAGCAGTGACATCTAAGGGAGCATGACGAACTTGCTGCCGGTTTGTCAGGCAAGAATATTATGAACAGCTGACGAGGTCGCTAGCTAACTACATGTTGCAATACAACTCATTTAAAATCATTGTAATGAGTAGATTATGTCCACAATAAATTAAATTAAAAGAAAATAAAAATAAATAAATAAATTAACAAAATCTGTTAAATAAAAAAATAAATAAAAAACAATTATATGAACTACCCATATAAACTGTCAGTAGGAAAGCTAATTCTGGATTAAAAGAACATAAACATTGTCTTGAGTTTGTCTTGAGTTAATCACAGCGACCAACTATTCTTATCGTTTAAGTAGTCGTTGATAGAATAGTATGCCTTTGAACAAAGGTTGGAATTTACTTTAGCTTTAAACTCATTAAACTGCAAATCTAGTAAAGCAGAGGGAAGCTTGTTATAAAAGGTAATACCAAGACCAACAAAAGAATTATGAACCTTATGAAGCCGGTGAAAGGGAGCACGTAGTTTGTCCTTATTTTAGTGTACAGGTGTATATTTTGCCTAATATATAAGATGTTGGCGAAGATGAATTGTGATGCCACCGTAAGAATACCAATATCTTTAAACAAATCAACTCAGAGAAACTCTAGCACCTAGTTGGTAAATCGCTCGAACAGCTCGTTTTTGAAGAACAAAAATATTTTGAATGTCCGCGGCTTTGCCCCACAGCAGAATGCCGTAGGACATAATGCTATGAAAATAACTAAAATAGACTAATCGAGCTGTATCAACGTCCGTATACTGTCTAACTTTCCTTACTGCGTAGGCGGCCGAACTGAGCCTTCCCGCTAGGCTTGATATATGTGATCCCCATTGAAGTTTGGCGTCTACTGTTATGCCCAGTAAAACCGCCGAGTGTACAGTTTCAAGCACCTCATTATCTAAAACGACATTGGGTCCCAGATTCCTAACATTCGGTAAGGCGAACTTTATACATTTCGTTTTCTTAGCATTGAGAACTAGGTTATTTGTGGTAAACCATTCCGTAGCCATTGAGAGCGCACTATTCACGTCGTCAAAATCTTGTCTATTTCTGTCTACTTTAAAGATAAGTGAGGTATCATCAGCAAATAGTACAATTTCACAGATATTCTTTAAATAAAATGGTAAGTCATTAATATACACTAAGAATAAGAATGGACCCAGTATTGAGCCTTGAGGTACACCTAACTGAACTAGTAGCCCGGAAGATTTTACACCATTGACATCTACACATTGGTGCCTATTTTGCAAATAAGAACTTATGACACTGAGAGCTTCGTTTTGAACACCGTAATGACGTAGTTTACGCAAAAGTGTGTCATGGTGAACGCAATCAAAAGCTTTGGAGAGATCACAGAAAACTCCGATAGCATTTTGCGAGTTCTCCCATGCGTTGAAAATATGTTTCAGCAGAGCAACACCCGCATCTTTTGTCGAACGACCTTTTGTAAAGCCATATTGCTCATTATGAAGGAGGCTATTTAAATTAAAATGTCTTAGCAACTGCTTGAGTATTAACTTTTCAAATATTTTACTAAATGCAGGTAAGATAGAAATGGGCCTAAAATTGCCAACGTTATTTTTATTACCTGTTTTAAATAATGGTATGACTTTACTGCTCTTCATGAGGTCAGGAAAAGATCCCAAATCAACACATTTATTAAAAGTTACAGCCAGATAGGGGGCTACGATATCTATTATATTACTTAACAGTTTAACAGAGATGCCCCAGTAATCACCAGTGTTTTTTGACTTGAGTGTGTTAAAAATATTAATCACATCACGAGGCGTTACATGTTCGAAACTAAATAAGCGACTACATCCGGGTACACTACTATGCAAAAGGTTTTCAGCTTTAGACGGGGACGAATTTAAGGAGCAGGTCGTAGTTATAGGTATGTTGGCAAAAAACTCATTAAATGCCTCAGCTATGTCGGCTGCTTTATTAACCAATTTGTTGTTAATCATAATCTCTAGTTGTTTTTCCTGTTTAACCGGTTTACCCGTTTCAAATAATTTCCTAGGCGGGGATAACTAATTAAATGACGATTGATCAGTTTTCGACCGGAGAGGAAAAATGATTAAATTACTAAAATGGCTATTAAAAAATAAGGGTTGATCGTAGAAGGGTGAAAATTGAGGATTATATGTATTTTTGTATGTTGTATCATAAAAAAATAGAAATTAAAAATTTTGTCTAAAAAATAAAAAAATAAATTTAGGGGTGGACTACCCCGAACATTTTGGGGGATAAAAAATAGATGTTGGCCAATTCTCATAGATACCGGATAAGCACAAAAAATTTCATCAAAATCGGTCAAGCCGTTTCGCAGGAGTATGGCAACGAAAACTGTGACACGAGAATTTTATATATTAGATTGCGGCTTGGTCGTTATGTTTTAATTTAATGTATAAACTAAAGTCGCATTATTACTCACTGAACGTACGGATGTATGTGTCCAATTAGCTTTAACTTATAAAGTTGCTTAAGTATCTATTTAACAATAGTCACTCCAGTTATTTAATTTTATTTAATACAGAAACAAACGCGTTTTTTACTTGTACTTACTTATTACTTGCAAATATTGTATTAGTTCATATTAATATCACTTACATTTTGATACATCCCCGTTAACTTGGTTGAGATTGGACACGGGTGACGACAATGCGCTCCCCGGGCTGCCCCGCACGCCATGCACCCTACGTGGCCTAGTAGAGAGGCCACGTAGGATATTCGAAGCCCTATTTGACTCAGTAAGGGGATGATTTTTGAAAAATTGTGATACACGTGTCATAATTATACTTGAAGAGTATGTGTACCAATTTGTGTGTCAATCGACCTAAAGAATGAAAAGTTTCATAGAAAATTCAACCCCCCATTTAACCCTCTTAGGGGTGGAATTTCAAAATATCTTTTCTTAGTGGATACCTACTCTTTACAAAGAACACACCCTTCAAATTTCATGTCTCTAGGCCCAGCAGTTTAGGCTGTGCGTTGATATATCAGTCAGTCAGTCAGTCACTGAATTAAAAATTTGAATTTTATATATGTAATATAGATTGTGACTGTGTTTGATTTATGTATTATTTTATGTTATGAGTTGTATGATTTTATGATTTGTAATTGGTCCTTGTTGGCTTGAATATAAATAAATAATAATAATACTACAGTCGTTGTATGAGCGCAACATCTAACTCTCGAGTTAAGTGCCAATGCCGGGTATCGGTGCATTTCATTGACACATAATATGTTGCAGTTGACACACATGATGCGTGTAGGCCTTTTTTTTTTTTCTGTATGGGAAATCGTCGAATGACTTCTCCCGCTCTGGGCGGAGCGGGAGGGCGTGTCAGACTTTTACTGACTAAAACCCACCCGTGTTCCATCAGTTGCCCATGTGCCAGGGTCACGGTATCTCTTTCGAACAATCACGCGACCCCGGCAGGCATCGGTCCTAGTAGACCCCTACACTGCTGCTGACATCTCTTTGAGGCGCGCGCGGAACATTGCGCGCCGTCGACCCGAGCTTGGTCCTTACCGGGCGGCGAGCTACCCATTGCTCGCCAACCGCAAGCTCGCGCCTACGGTGGCCGGGAGTCCACAATCGACTCCCGACGCCCGGGGCGTCTCCTCCTGCGGCGGCTAGGGACGTGAGGGCGCAGAGACTGCTACTCCCTCACGCGCCCCGCCTCCTCCGTCGCGAGCATTACTGCTTCCCAGAAGGAGGTGACGGCTTCCCATTCCCTCTCGCTCCGTACCATGGCTCGCACCAGGGCCGGACGCGAGAGGTCGCCGCCGCCGATCGCCTCCACGAGGACACGGCGGTGCTCCGCCCAGGCAGGGCACACCTCCACCGTATGCTCCACCGTGTCCTCCAGACGATCCTATGCGTGTAGGCCTTACACAGTTACTCATCGTGATAAACAAATCGATGCACACACAACAAAATCCAAGGTATCAGGCAAAATCGGAATCCAGAGTCACAGAAAAATGTCGTCGTATAGGCAAACAATCAGAATCCTTAGGCAAACACTAGTCACACAGGGAACCGTACATCTCAGAGTCCATGAGCAGAAGCAGTCGATGAAGTAGAAAATCACGGAAAATCGATGAAATATAAAATAACGAGACGCACGCGAAGACAACGACAAGTTATCAGTGCCGGCCGATTGACAATTGAAATGTCATGTTTTTTTTTTTGCGATGTTGCCCTACTCGAATGTAATGTGTGCAGTACGATGTCATTTGCACGTATTAAAATATTATGACCGCTATAATCTTTAGCACAAGCAATCATTTTTATTTTAACACTAGCTTTTGCCAGCAGCTTCGCCCGCGTGGTGGTCGGAAATTATCCCGCGGGAACATACTACCGGGATAAAAAGTAGCCAATGTCCTTTCTCAGGCTTTAAACTATCTGTGTACCAAATTTCATTTAAATCGGTTCAGTAGTTTTAGCAGGAAAGCGAGACAGACAGACAGACAGACAGACAGACAGACAGACAGACAGACCGACAGACAGACAGAGTTACTTTTGCATTTATAATATTAGTATGGAAGTATGGATATGGATATGGATTTGTATTCTGATGCAGAAATATATTTCCTAAGTCATCATCATCATCCTTTCAGCCGTAAGACGTCCACTGCTGGACTTAGGCCTCCCCCAATTTGGGAGGCTTTGCCATAATCGCCACGCTTGGCAGGCGGGTTGGCGATCGCAGTATGGTGGCAAAATGCGTAGAGAACGCTGCTGCCCATTTCCTAAGTATATTAATGCAATACGTAAAGCCACAGCGTATGTAACTTGACTAAGATTTATATTACATGGCAATATTAAAAGTATCGCTTTGCCAAAAGTCATGAAGTCAAGCAAGAAAGAAAAAAAAATACTAAGCCATGATTATTTCTTAGCATCAATAATCTAGTCAAATAAGCTCTTTATTATGATGATTTTTTTTTCAGACTTTGATAGTACTTATGTTTGATTTGATAAAACTTAGTAAATTATTTCGTCGGTATCTAGTAGGGTGACATACGTAGACGCTTAATAATTTCATCAACAATTCTCTCGTCGGTATCCTTTCGATGTTATATGAAGTCGTAAAAAACGTGCGAAGCAGATACAGGTTACTCACGAAAACGTCTAATCAGTACTAATTGAAATCACGTGACGTCACGGACATGCTCCACGTGAAACTAACAGATATAGGCAGTTAACAGTTGAGTGATAACCGATATCAATCTGTAGATAATGTTCCATAATTAATTATCCATATCGCATACTAGGTACCTAATTAGAGCTTCACCTATGTGTGTAAGATTACCTACTCAACAATGATAATCCACTAATATACCTATGGATATGTTGTATCCATTAGCGTATACTAACATGTTTTTTTGTCGTGTCGGATTGCGGTTTCATCGGACTATGAGAGTAAGGGAGGAGCGAGTGCCCTGTCTGCTCACACACTTGTGCACTATAATATCTCGTGGGCCGATGGTTGGTCTCGGTTGAGAATTGGCCGCCATGGCTGAAATACGATATGGAGGACTGTATGTACAGTCGGTAAAAGATAATAGTATCAACCTATAGTCTGTTTCGAAAGTATCTGATAAAAAAACAACCGACTTCCTTAAAAAAAACACTACAAAGTCAAAAATAACTTTAATTTCGAAAGTCGGTGTCTTAGGCTCTGTATTTAAGGTTTTTGCCACCGACTTCCGAAATTAAAGTTATTTTTGACTTTGTAGTGTTTTTTTTAAGGAAGTCGGTTGTTTTTTTTGTAAAAAGTTTTTATTTTTTAACTTTTTAGTTGTGGTAGATACTCCGTACTAATCTAATCGCGTTATGCGTACATTTGTCGCGCAAATACGTAATGAATTTTAAGACTTATATGGTTTTCACATGGACCCCATTGTCCAAATAAAACCAAATTAAAATGGGACCATTAAGAAAGCACCAGCTTCCAAATAAAAAAAGAATCATCAAAATCGGTTTACCCAGTCAAAAGTTATGAGGTAACAAACATACGGTATTCGTTCATTTGTCGCGCAAATACTTAATGTAAATTTAAGACTTATATGGTTTTCACATGGACCCCATTGTCCGAATGAAACCAAATTTAAATGGGACCATTCGGGAAGCACTAGCTTTCAAACTAAAAAAGAATCATCGAAATCGGTTCACCCAGTCAAAAGTTATGAGGTAACAAACATAAAAAAAAAAAATAAAAAAAAAAAAATACAGACGAATTGATAACCTCCTCCTTTTTTTGAAGTCGGTTAAAAAATGAAAACAAATTGATCAGAAAACGTACCTTATCTTATAAAAACAATTATTATTTTTCGAAAAATAAATGTGTTACTAATTCCCTTTTTAGTGAGGTATTGTTGGTTGAAGAATTTAACCTAAAACGGCTTGTTTACCCTTTCTACTGGCACTTTTGAAACAGACCCCACCTTAATCAATTTTTAACTCAGTTACACGAGAGCTATGTGACAAAGTCTTTGTCATAGCTCGACTGAGCGTGACAGGTGCAAAAAAAACACAAACACAGTTGCACTCCCTGAGGATATTCGATTTGTCCAGTGATTGGATTGCGCTTCGAAAAAAATACGAATTCTCTGCTTTATCGCTTAGATGGAAAGCTGCCCTAAAAATCAGATCAGCTTTCCATCAAACTTGAAAAGGTAGAGGTAGAGATTCAAGAAATGAAATAACAAAAGCTATGAAATTTATAAGCTGGTGATGTCTCTTTCATCAAGTGCCCTTATAATTTCATAACTTGTAGGTATTCATTTCCTGAATGCACACTTCATTATTTTGCCGTCTGTACCTATATAAAGTAGGAACTTTGGTACTTCCTCCTGTCTATTTTTCTTCTAAGTAGCATAAATAATCAGCTGTAATGTTCCATGAGAGAGTGAGCTGTAATCTGCCAAACGGTCCCAGCATGGCTTGGTAGATGTCACGTCTTCCAATTTTTGGTTCTACAACATACTCGTTTCCTTATGATGTTTCCTTTACCGTTTTGAAGTTTTGCGAGCAGTAGTGCTGAAATAATTCACACAAAGTAAAATCCATATGCGCGTTTAAACCTACTACTTACAACCTGCAACTCGTAAGCCACGGCCTACACAAGTGTCAATCGCTTTCAAAGTCATTCCTATTCAACAGTTTTTCGGTAGCTTATGTTGTCTCATACATTTTTGTTTGGTGAGGGTCTAGAATCATGTACCACTCACAGTGGGTCACATGTAACTTAATAGAAACTAACAAACTCTTTTACTTCACATCAATTCCGCAGTTTCTATAACAATATTTCCGTTAGAAAGTTTACATAACAAGGATAATTTCTCGGAAACCCGAGAGGGAAAACCGTACGGAAAAGGAATAAACATTTATTAAATCATGCCGTATGTGAGAGTTAGAAATGACTGTTTTATTACCGACCCAAGTTTGTGGCCAGGAGAACTGCGATCAGAATATCTATCGAGACTTTACATTTTTGTAAGGTGCTGTCTACCTGGTTGGTATAGTCGTCGCCATCACTACTACGAAGCATGTGATCATGGGGTCGAATTTTTTTATTTAAAAAATCTTAGTAGCAACCCGCAGTCTACATTTGTGTTCAGTTTATGGCAATAGTTTTGCCTATCGCCTTTCTGCGTGCTTGCATGTGGACCTGGGTTAGATTTCCGGGTTGGACAAAGTGTTAGGTTTTTCCATAAAGATTTCTTAGCAGTAGTTCGGAGTCTGAATGTGTGTCCGGTTGATGGCAATAGGGTCGCCCCTTATTACCTACGTGAGACTTAAACATAACTTTCGAAATGTGGGTGTTACCTACTATAGATAGGTACTTCTGTCTAACCCTTCGGAGACAACAAGCGATGTTATGTTATGTAAAGCAATTTCTGGAGTATTTGCGATGTTTTTAGGTGATTTTCGGGGTAGGTATTTTGTTTGATGGAGTGGTCCGGAAGCGGAGTGTCTATTCTACTTTAGATCGCAGTCATAGTAAATAATAAAGTTGCTTCCCGCATTTGTACACACTGCTACACATTAAGCTATACATTTCCACTTTAAGCTGACCTCTCATTATATGAATATCCCATACAATGTGAGATCAGTTTATACTTTATGTCACATGTGTACTACATGTGTAGCGTTGTGTACGCTTAGATCTGTTAAACCACGCAACGTATTTTAATGCGGTTTTCATAAATAGACAGAATGATTCAAGTGGAATGTTTATATGTATAATACGCGGACCAAGCCACTGGCAAAAGCTAGTATGTATTAATTAATGGTGTCTGAGGAAGCATAATGTTTGTAAGCTGTTCTTTTGTGCATCGTACATCTTAGAGGCTCACCATAAATGTTGTGTTGTGTTAAGATCAGAGCAGCAACAGATTCCTCACAATTTCACTTTGACGGATTCTGTAACACAAGATAATTAGTCTAGTTCCTTATCAGAATTAATAAATAGTGAGTAAAATAATCAGTTCAGTGAATAATAAATATTTCGTAATTACAACGCATATTTCGTGGCTCAATGTGGCATTATGAGCGACGGCTGTCGTAAAACGTCAAAACAATATTAACACGGAAAGTGCTTACATGACGTCTTTTACGAGCGTTAAGCTTAGTGCCTCGGAGTACAGCAGTAGTACAACCGATAATTAGCTCGATATAATGTTGCATGATTTCGTTTTGAAGTAGGTACATATTAGGCGAAAGACGCCTTTATTTGTATAAAACTAAGCTAGAAAGTTTCTTACATAATAAATTATCGCTATGTCAGAAAACATTCGATACAACCACCGACGTATTTACCTCCGTAAAACCTACACGTAATATTACAAATATCGGATTATTACTTAGTAACGAATTCTCTTACTAATATCAGAAATCGCCTTTTGTTTTCTCGTAATTTATAAGTTGCACGTAAGCCAGCGTGCCGACATCGAAAAACTCGTTAAACACCAATACGTAGGGGCAATGTTTACACGTAGTCATAGCGAAACGAGCCGTATTGGATGTCAGCCAATAGCGAAGGATATTTGTCGAAAGCCATGACAACCGTGGATATGCACCTGTGCTTCGAATATTTGGTCAATATGTACAACAAACATTCCGAATAAACGCGAATAAATTTTAACGATAAATCAAGACGCTAAGAAAATCGCTAACAGCCTCTACGGACGAGTCAACGTGCCGGCTGTCGAAAGGTG
The DNA here is from genome assembly GCA_932294355.1 of Aporophyla lueneburgensis. NCBI lineage: Eukaryota > Metazoa > Arthropoda > Insecta > Lepidoptera > Noctuidae > Aporophyla > Aporophyla lueneburgensis. The sequence goes on along the minus strand of OW028736.1, from coordinate 19,656,138 downwards.
CCGAGTTAACTTTTGCACGGACTTAGAAAAGTCAGTTTTGATGAGCAACTTCGAGAGGCGGGCTTGGAACCAAGTTCGGCCCGACGATGAATGGAACTTCTACTGGGCCTCCACGCAGACGTGCCGGAACTTATTCACCGTCGAGAGCGGATACCGGATGAATGACAACCAAATAATAAATCACTTTCCGAACCACTACGAACTGTCGCGGAAAGACTTGCTCGTGAAAAATATAAAACGCTATAGAAAGGAGCTCGAAAGGGAAGGCAATCCTTTGGCGGAAAAAGCCGAGGTTGCTTTACACGGAGGTCAAGTGGTAACTCGGTACGTTCATCTAGACTTTGTACCTATTACGTTTGTGCTACCCGCCGACTACAACATGTTTGTCGAGGAGTACCGTAAATCACCGCAAAGCACCTGGATCATGAAACCGTGCGGAAAATCTCAGGGAACGGGAATTTTTCTCATAAACAAGCTTTCTAAACTGAAGAAATGGTCTCGTGAAGCAAAAACGCCCTTCCACCCGCAATTGACTAAAGAAAGTTACGTTATATCGCGTTATATAGACAATCCCTTACTAATAGGGGGCAAAAAGTTTGACCTGAGACTTTACATGTTGGTTACTTCTTTCCGACCTCTGAAGGCTTATCTGTTCCAACTCGGCTTTTGTAGGTTTTGCACGGTGAAGTACGACACAAGTGTAACGGAGTTGGATAATATGTACGTACATCTTACTAACGTTAGCGTGCAGAAACATGGCGGTGACTATAATAACATTCATGGCGGGAAGATGACGGTGCAGAATCTGCGTTTGTATTTGGAAGGCACGCAAGGCCGGGCGGTTACTGAGAAGCTCTTCGCAGCGATGCAGTGGCTGATAGTGCATTCCTTGAAGGCTGTTTCATCTGTGATGGCTAATGACAGACATTGTTTCGAGTGTTACGGTTATGACATTATAATTGACAATCAGTTAAAGCCGTGGTTAGTGGAAGTGAATGCGTCCCCTTCATTAACATCCACGACGGTGAACGACAGGATATTGAAGTATAAATTAATAGATAACATGTTATCAGTGGTACTTCCTCCAGATAGTGTGCCGGACGTTCGTTGGAATAAACTACCGAATGCTGAAGCGTTGGGTAACTTTGACTTATTAATTGACGAAGAGTTGATAGAAAAGGAGGATCCTCCTACTCACAGTCGCGCAGTGAAAACTAAATACAAGTGAAAACAAGTTTCTTGTGCAATGTCTAGCTAAATTAGAATAAGTTCACCCTGTAGGTCCCGATAGCTTTGGGAACGACGCATTTCAGAAACATTCACAATAGCGATACGAAGTTGTTACCAATAAAATTCAAACGTTCTAGAAAATTGCAGCGAGCGAGAACGATTGTAGAGGAGAACGGTTCTACGGTGAAATGGCACTAATAGTAAAGTTGTAGTAATCAAAGACAGTTCAAAGTTGCATCCTTTGAAAAATAAAAGAACTATTTACTAACTTTGTTTCCAGTTAACCAAATTCAAGACCGATTTTCTTCTTAGTTTCAAAATACCAAGTTCCTTACAACATAAAAGTTAAATCAATTTATAAAAAAGGCGAAAATCCCCTTGAAAAGTTCAGGGGATGTCGACACGCAAACTGTTACTATGAATTCATTACATGCCTTAGCGTACAGACGCCAACACATCAAGCTACTACAATCTGTCAGATTTCTTTGATAGATTTCCGACTTTATTTCTAGAGCATTAGGTTCAAGGTTCATTGGGAAAAATTGACAGTTTCGGGTAGCTTGACCTGGTGGCGTCTGTACTTAAGCGGTCAAAATAAAAAGTTTTTTTAATAAGTAACAAAATAAAAAGAACCTATCTTTGTTGCACGCCGATGTCCCTACCTTCTTATATAGTTTTGGTGACTGTTTGGATTAGGAAAACTTGGAAAGTGTGCGTATAATGTTGTATGTTAATCTCTATTTATAAACGAATGCAAGATTACACATTACTGCCACCACCATATACGTTATTAAAACATTCAAATCCCTATCACATGCCGCGATATCGTAAAGCTGCCACAAGAGAGGGTAAAATTACAGAGTACGTCAAAGAAGCCGCCGCCGCCATGCATACGTTGCTATTTGCATTTTATAGTTTGTGGTGGAAAAATAACACCGTCGTCGGGCCATTCTATATGCTAAATAGTAAAGAACTTCCGGCCGGTTAATGCTGTACAAGTTTATATTTTTCATTCGTTCCGTATGGTGCCGGACGTAAAAAATAGCACCAACCCATTTCTTCCTGTGGGTGTCGTAAAAGGCGACTAGGGGACTTACTAGAGAATGGGCAGCAGCGTTCTCTATGCATTTTAACACCATACTGCGATCACCAACCCGCCTGCCAAGCGTGGCGATTATGGCAAACCCTTCAAAAATGGGGGAGGTCTGTGTCCAGCAGTGGACGTTTTTCGGCTGAAATGAAATGATGAAGTTTATATGAAGGGCGAGTCGTCGATCACCACAACTTGGCTTTGCTCGCACCTTTATAATTTGGCTCTCAACGTACTGTTTGCGAATTCGCGAAGTTCTCTTTTTAAACTATATGGCACGTGTGGAGGCTTTGTATGTGGTTTTGTTAAGTAGATCTGCAGTGCTATTCTGTAACGATCTCACCGGGTGAAGTGAGCGTGGAGTGAGCTATCAATGTCATTCCACCCGATGCTAGGGATGACCAACTATCATATTTACAATCATAATAGAGATTTAGATACCTATTATTCTTATGCTAATTCCATTGATTATTTTTATAAGGATTTCAAACCTAGCATAGTGTCTAAACAATACTACTCTTTCGGGAAGTTTTTCAAATGAAATAGCAAAACCGAAATTCAGAAATTGTTGTTTTTTTTCTATTTTTTCCTCGACTAGCCCTTTATGCCTGACGCACAAGTGCGACACGCACGAACAATTAATGAATATAGTAAGACATATGTACATGTATAGGTAAGATAGCTACAACAGAAAATGTGAATCGACATTGTCAGTTATTATGAACCCACTGTAAACTGATTAAAATTAAATACGTAAATGCAATCTCATGGCCTAATCACGATGTGTCTTGGAGAAGCGATTGTAGATCGACTCGAGTAAAGAATGTGCAACGTTCTTCAGCGTTGTTACTAACCCAAATCTATTAAAAAAAGATGAAAGAACCTGGCCGTGCCTGACTGACGGAGCATAGAATTCAATCTCACATATACTATGTGGGAACCCACATCTAGGCGCTGTCATATTCACATTGACATTTGTTTACTAGGTAGGTATTTATTTAACTTATAACGTGTCACGTATGCGCACTAAGAACATTAGGAAAATGTAATAACAACATCCAAAATGTGGCGACTAACATTTTATTGTAGACTAGCTTCTGCCCGCGTTAAATTTCTTGTTCCCCCGACCCTTCCCGTCGCGTCGAATCACCTACCCGTGCGATTTCCCCGTGTTTGCAATATTTTTCATTTCTGCTCCACTCCTCTTGGTTGTAGCGTGATGTTTATAGCCTTCCTCGATAAATAGGCTACTTAACACAAAAAGAATTTTTCAATTCGCACCTGCAGTTCCTGAGATCAGCGCATTCAATCAAACAAACAAACATACAAACAAACAAACTCTTCAGCTTTATAATATTATTAGTACAGATAAAGATATACCTACTTACTTACTTATGTCGTTATTATCAATAAAAAGAATATTCATCAACTGTCTCAACAGCACCTATAACTAGATTATTGATACGCCTAAATATTTTGTGTATTGTTGTTATAAGGTTTGTATCTTAAACTATTGTTTATCCAGAATCTAGATGATAGCTGTTTAAAAATCCTTTAGGTATGCTATTTACATATATTATGTAAATAATGTTAACGAACACATCACCAATCACTGAATACTTCCTTTGCACAATTTAATGAAGTTTCTCGATCTCACCTCATCATCTGCCTGCCTTTGTCCAACTGTGTTGGGGTCGGCTTCCAGTCTTAACCGGTTGCAGCTGAATGCACGGGTATTTCACATGCAGTGACTGCCAATCCGACTCCGACAACCCAGTTATTTGGTAATATGTTACCCCCTTGGTAAGACTGGTTGTCAGAGTTTCGACCTTCGTGATCTTGGTATTTAAAGATGGTCCCCATAGACGGACCGACCAAGGCAAGCGTAGCTTAGCCGGATCGGTCGGACTATGCGGCTGTTTTTATTTAGCTACAAGCCTCTCGATTCACCGAATGCTCGATCTCACACCTCTCAAGTAAGTAGGTACCTAATATTAATTTGTTGAAAACATAATATATAATTTTGAAATGTTCAAAAAGGGTTGAAATTGACATTAAAATATACTTCATTGGTTAACTGCGAATACGTCATTGCCTTTAGCAATGACTTGAAAGGCTGAAATTTAAAAAAAAAACTGTCTTGACAATGACAGCGTCGGTCACCTTACTTCACCCGAAACCGTTACTCACACGGTGTTGTTTCCATAGCAACCACACCGAATGAGTAACTGCTTGCTTGACGTGAACACTCCACGCGATTCTCGTCACATTTAGTCAAGGTGGAGTGAACTCACGCGGGCGCGCTACTCGAGTTTCATTTGAAATGTTGATTTTTGACATACCTAGTAGGTAGGTATCAAGATGATGATGATTTGATGAATATTCTTGTATTAATAATACGATTATTAAGTAGGTATACATGCATTTATATGAATGTTTCGAATAATTGCGCACTAATTATTCTCAATCCGATTACGAAATGGCTTCTGCATAAGGTGATAAAAAAAAGTTGATACCTATTGATGAAAGCGTCTAGCGCGCATGCGCGGCTTGATCACGCGATGCTCGCAATTTCGTTGTCATGGTAACATCACTTCACCTCACGAGCACGCGGGTGACCGTGTTGAACTATTGAATTTTGACATTATTAACAAGATGATGACGATTCGATGAATATTCTTTTTTATTGTTTGCAACCAAATAGGTTACCTTCAAACATTGAAATAAATGAGTATCTAATCATTTTGTCTGAACTCTAAATATGTTCAGGCACATGGTCATCAAAACAAAAATAAAAGAAAAAAAAATGTATGACATTGATGAACTAGTGGCCTAGTGCGCTTGCGCGGCGTGAGCACTTCACGCGATTCTCGTCGCATCATCGCATGTATTCTCGGTGAAGTGAACACGCGCAGAAACGCGCTATGCGATAGTCATTTGAAGCGTTGAATTTTGATTTGAAGATGATGATTTGATGAATATTCTATTATTATAGACAATGAGTTTGATGAGAATGATGGATGATGATGATGAGTGTTTAAGTACACATGCACATCATATTTTATGTCTCATCATCGTTACCTTACCAATCAATGCTCAGACTACGAGAAGATTCTGTGTTACTACACAAGAAGTACCGTACAGCTACCTACTGGTAGCTGTACGGTACTTCTTGGTATTGCATATTATTAGCGTGCAGGTGTCACCACGCGATAAAGGTTAAATGAGCAGTAAGTAGGTATGTACATAGTTTAAAAAAAGCGGATTAATTGTTGACATCAAAGTGTAGGTACTAAACTGACATTATACTTGTATGAAAACTGTTGTAAGTATTAAGATAGACCGTACATATCTACAAGAATTGAAATAAATCCCTGCGTGCTAATTATTCTCTAAACCGAATACGAAATGGCGTCTGCACAAGGCGAACAAAAAAAAAGTTGATACCTATTGATGACACCGTCTAGCGCGCATGCGCGGCTTGCTCACGCGATCCTCGCAATGCCGTTGTCATGGCATAACATCACTTCACCTCGCGAGCACGCGGGTGACCGTTTTGAACTGTTGAATTTTAACATAATATTTTCAAGATGGTGACTATTTGATGAATATTCTTTTTATTGATAATAACGACATAAGTAAGTTAGTAAGTCGGTAAGTAAGTAGATTTTTATCTACAATAAAATGTTACTCGGCACATTTTTGGACGCTGGTATTGCATTTTCCTAATGTTCTTAGTGCGCATACGTGACACGTTATAAGTTAAATAAATACCTACCTAGTAAACAAATGTCAGTGTGTATATGACAGCGGCTAGATGTGGGTTCCCACATAGTATGTGTGAGATTGAATTCTATGCTCCGTCAGTCAGGCACGGCCAGGTTCTTTCATCTTTTTTTTAATAGATTTGGGTTAGTAACAACGCTGAAGAACGTTGCACATTCCTTACTCGAGTCGATCTACAATCGCTTCTCCAAGACACATCGTGATTAGGCCATGAGATTGCATTTACGTATTTAATTTTAATCAGTTTACAGTGGGTTCATAATAACTGACAATGTCGATTCGCATTTTCTGTTGTAGCTATCTTACCTATACATGTACATATGTCTTACTATATTCATTAATTATTGTTCGTGCGTGTCGCACTTGTGCGTCAGGCACAAAGGGCTAGTTGAGCAAAAAAACAGAAAAAGAAAACAACAATGCGTTTCTGACTTAATTTCTGTTTCGCTATTTCATTTGAAAAACTTCCCGAAACAGTAGTAATGTCAAGATAGTTTACTAGCTTTGAAATACGTATAAAATGATCAATAGAATTAGCATAAAAATATTATCAAAATCTCGATTATGATTGTAAATGTTATGTTTGGTCAATCCCTAGCAGCACTGGGATGACACTGACAGCTCACTCCACGCACCTTTTCACGGTGAGATTTTTACAGAATCGACATGCTGATGCGGGTTTAAAAGAGTGCTTTTGTTTTCCGGCCAGTGATGTGAAATGTAGGATAGTGTGCACACTAATTGATGTGACCAAGATTATAAATCGTATTTTTTTGTTATACCCACTGGCATTAATGAATTGTAATAAACAATGACATTAAATATTTACTTCGTCACGTATGTAAATACTGTTTTAATAATAGTGAATGTTAAGATAATGTGAGTATTCGTTTTCTTTGGTTTCTTTATTTATCATTTATTTTTAATCATGGTCTGACAGTTTAAGTATACTTATGGGGCCTAACCGAAATGTATTTTCTTTGGTATTGTTTGTCAAAATCGTTGAGCTTCTTAAGATCTGAGTTCAGCTGCATGATTACTGACAAATGCATGCACTGACTAGAAAGGTTCACCCAGTCTGTGTGGTTCTTTCCTCACAAGACCCACACAGATTGAGTGGGACCTTTTTAGACACCAATCTACATAATCTTCACATGAACTAACCAAGATTATGTCTGTTGTTTAAGAGAGACTGAGACCTCTATGTTACTTTCCTTTCTTCTCAGAGTAGTCACATAGGAAATGCCAACCACTTTTAGTTATAAAAACATGGTCGACTAGTAAAAGTGTTTGTACACATTTACACGCTCGTCAAGTGTCGAGAAAAAAACTTTTTAACAAAAAATTAAACCGCTGAAAAACTGAAAAGCATAAAATAATAAACCTTAAAATTATGAGTCGGCGCTTCGAGTGTTTCTTGTTCATTGATTTTTCAGCGCCGACTCAAAATTTTAAGGTTTATTATTTTATGCTTTTCAGTTTTTCGGCGGTTTAATTTTTTGTTAAAAAGTTTTTATTTTATGATTTTTTGTGGCTTTAATGTACTAATAATACTTGGCAAGGTATACCCTATCCAACAGTAAAAGAATTATCAAAATCGGACTACTCTGTACAAAGTAATGCGTGTTTATACGTTACAATCAGTAAGTGAACAATCAATCATCCCCTGTTTTCCAACCCTTAGGGTTCGATTTTGTTTTCCAAATTTATATGGGACCACCTTGGGAGTATACCCTTTCCAATAGAAGAAGAATTGTCACAATCGGACCACTATGTAAAAAGTTGTGAGTGTCAGTGAGTGAATAATCAATCATCCCCTGTTTTCCAACCCTTAGGGTTCGATTTTGTTTTCCAAATTTATATGAGACCACCTTGGGAGTAAACCCTTACCAATAAATGAAGAATTGTCTCAATCGGACCACTATGTAACAAGTTATGCGTGTTTATACGTTACAATCAGTGAGTGAACAATCAATCATCCCCTGTTTTCCAACCCTTAGGGTTCGATTTTGTTTTCAAAATTGATATAGGACCACCTTGGAAGTATACCCTTTCCAATAGAAGAAGAATTGTCACAATCGGACCACTATGTAAAAAGATATGCGTGATCATACATAAAAAAAAAAAAAAAAAAATATACGCGTCGAACTGAGAACCTCCTCCGTTTTTTTTCTTCGGTTGAAAAAAGTTATTATTAATCGTTGTGATGCTGGATGTGGCTGCTGGGGTCGCGTGATTGTTCGAAAGAGATACCGTGACCCTGGCACATGGGCAACTGATGGAACACGGGTGGGTTTTAGTCAGTAAAAGTCTGACACGCCCTCCCGCTCCGCCCAGAGCGGTCAGAAGTCATTTGATGATTTCCCATCCTGAAAAAAAAAAAAATGCTGGATGTGGCAGTCGCCTATACGCGGATATTATTTCAAATTGACCAGTGAATCACTACGCAGCACTACGTTTCGTCTAGAACAAGCTAGCTGGACAAAATTATTTATTAATGGAAATAGGTTTTAAAACCTTTGCTGAACACTAATATAAAAGATTTTATGGCATGATTTGTTAGAAATATCAATTAAACTAATGGATATTTAAAGCTAAATACATTATGCAACAATTAAACTAATATTATAAGAATAATTAAACTAATTAATACTTATACATTTAATTAAAAATTACGACTAAGTAAATTATCTACACAATTAACCTATTAAATAACGATTTACTACTAAAAAATAATATAAATAGGCCGTCATGACATCTCGATGCGCAGAAATTAAACGCCTCACTGTTTTTTATCTTTAACAGCTTGTAGTTTAATTTCAGCACGCGTCTCAGTTACCATCACATCATGTTCATCGGGTGGCAAACAAGCTTTCTTGGCCCTACTAAGACTATGAAATGATGGAAATACCTGATTTCCAGCCAGCATACGCCACTTCCGCGTCTGTTTCACTGGACTGTAACTAGTAGACTTGGAGTCTACTCATTAACTATTCGAATCAGTTTTGCGACGTTGCGTTTGCCCGATTGACGAGACGCTATTTCAGCAGCAACTAAAAGTTCCTCAGTGCTTCATAACTGAACCAAATCATCGACACGTCGCCGTTTGGTTTTGGCACTTGCGTTTGCCATATCCACAGACGGTCTCCCGGGACCTGGCAGTGAGTGTGATGGTATTGATGCTTCTGCAAGGTCATAAGACATACTAAACTGTCTGTCTTCACTTTCTAGCCACGTAGCATTAGAAGCTAAGAAACGATCTCGAACCCGGGCAGATTTACCCATTTCTCCGAAAGTTTCGAAGAAAACCGGGAAAGAATAATCTTGATATCCTTCACAGATGCTTCGGTTATACCACTGAGATCATGTTTTTGTAAAACAAACATAAAAAGCGCCTTATTTCGGTCAATTTTCGTATGTTTCACCCATTCTTCGAAAAGCTCCATTTTAGTGACTGTAAAACTGCTACCTGAAAAAAAATATTAATATCATCTTAGGTTGCAGAATGATGCAGACAAAGAAGATGTTTTTATAATTAAGAAGCATTTGTCTATCAACTGAAAAAAAATCAGACGGGGTATCCGGGGGGATTTTTAGTTATCGTCCATTGAATTTGAATTTTTGGAAAAAATAACTCGATTTCCGGATTTGCGGCGCTCAGAAAGTAATTTAGTATGAATATTAGTTTATTATAATTACATAGAAAAAAAGTACTTACTCTTGGCAATAGAATTCATAACTAAAATTTATCACAACTACTAAAATAACCTTGGGAGACGCAATTGTGTCAGTAACAAAAATGCAACTGAAATTGTGATTTTTTCCCAATTACTTTATATACTTACCCTCATTAACGATGCTGTGTATGACTATATGCTGATAGTTGATACTGTAATTACCAACTAATATCCTAACTACCCCCATTAATGTTTCAAGGAAATCTTAATGTTGTTTTTGTCCAGCTAGCTTGTTCAAGACGAAACAGAGTGCGCAGGGAGCTTATAATTATGTGCGCTCACGAGCTACAATGGCCACATCGTGCGTAATAGCGCCGTTTGAGGTCCACAATGCATGGTTTAATGACATCTAGGGGCGGTTTTGTAAAAAGTAAATTATGTGATAGTGTTCCGGTTTTGTAAAAAGTAAATTATGTGATAGTGTTCCGGTAAATGTGTTTTATTATTACAGTTATTTTAATAACTCGTGAAAAATATGGGAAGGTGCAATATTTTTTGTAAACATTGTAAGGACTCACTGTGGCTACCTATGCCTTTAGAAAATGTGGTTTCTTAAGATTTTATCTGATAAAAAATTGTTATTGTTATATGTTTAACAGATAATCAAATATAAAATCTAACGTTAGTACTACGTTTCTGATACTTGAAAATTGTTAGTCTAGAAATTGCACATCGCACATTTTGTTGAGTTAAGTATTAACACATAGAAAAAAAAAATGGAAGCTAAAATAAAATAACCACGAGAATTACCAGGGTGTGTATTTATTTATATTACCCGCAACGGAAAATGCCTAAACAAAAATTTTCATAAGTAGCGTAAACACGTCTGAAATGAAAATGAAAGCATATCAAAGGAAGTAAATACCGTAAAATGATGGATTGGAAGAAACATGACACGTACGTGACGTTGAAAACATTAAAATTTGCACTCAAAGAGGATAATGTGAGATCAAAATACGCGAAATGGAAACGCAAATTCAATATTATACAATGAATAAAGATTCTATACGTCACATTATGCTGAAGCTTTCACGAGTTTTATTATCAACGTGAATAAATGAAATACATGATTTAATCAAATAAATATGTTATCGGAGCTGTGGTGGCCCCGGTGAAGGAAAACATGGAGAGGAAGCGGCATGTCCTAGAACCAAAAGATCGTAGACATTTCACATCTACCGACTCGCACTGGGACCGTGTGGTAGACTACAGCCCTCTCCCTTCACTATGCGGAGGCCTGTGTCCTAGCAGTGGAAACGATATTAATAATTGATACTAATATTACAAATTCGAAAGTAACTCTGTGTGCATTTTACCTTTTCAAAGCCAAAAACAAAACTACTGAATGGATTTTTATCAATATTGTCAAGGAGATAGATGGCATTCTGGGCTAGGGCTAAGGCTAAGATAAATGGCACGTCCCCGTGGGATAATTTCTGACATACTCGTACATGGTGAAGCTGCGGGTAGAAGCAAGTGTTATAGAAAAATAAAGCATTTATTATATAACTAGCTTCTGCCCGCGACTTCGTCCGCGTCAAATTTTTGCTCCCCTTACCCTTCCCGTCGCATCGATTTGCCTGCTAGTTTTCGTCCATTTTCGCTCCTTGAGTTATAGTGAGTCAACCTTAAAAGATAGACATATGCTCTTGGGACTTTTTTTTTGAACTTTTTAAAAATAACAATCCCGTCATACATGATTTTTGCGTTACTTTAACCGTTTACGCAGCGCACGCAACGGAAACTCTCAGAAGGAATAAATTTTCCCCGTTTTTGCAACATTTTTCATTACTGTTCCGCTCCTCTGAGGTGTAGCGTGATGTTATATAGCCTATAGCCTCCCTCGATAAATAGGCTACCTAACACAAAAAGAATTTTTCAATTCGGACCGGATTCGATTCGGAGATTAGCGCGTTCAATCAAACAAACAAACTCTTCAGCTTTATAATATTAGTATAGATAATTAGTTGACCCAGACGTACCAAGTTTGACAACCTGGTACGCGGTGGTGATCTGGTAAGCGTTTTCTAGCTGACACTCATATGTTAGGTTAGCTCCTACCCAGTTATGATGACCTGGTACTTCGAAGGCATAAAGCGTTTTCTAGCTGACACTCCTTTGTTTGGTAAGCTCCTGTCAAGTTATGATAACCTGGTACTTCGAAGGCAACGTTTATAGTGACCTGTATTCTCTTTGACGTTTTATGTGACGTCTCACGGGAACGCGGTCGAACGGAATAAATAAATGATTATGGTAAAAAGTAAAAAAAAAAAAAAAAAGTATCCTATGTCCTTCTCCTGGCTCTAAACTACCTCCCTGCCAATTTTCAGCTAAATCGGTTCAGCCGTTCTTGAGTTATAAGTGAAGTAACTAACACGACTTTCTTTTATATATATAGATATTTCTTCGTTTTTATGCAGTTAAAAAACTGTTTCATAGAAAAATGCGCGGTCGAAATGTAATTAAATGCATTTTTTTTGTTATAATAACTAACGTAGGGATGTTCAAGATCCATGGTTACATGTTATGCGTCAATGTGTCTGCCACCCCAAATATGTATTAAGATAAAATCGGATCAGACCTTAACATATATTACAAATTTAAAATTAAAAAATAACCCCGACAAAAAACCTAAGTTCCCTTTAAAAAGTAAAAAAATAATAAAAAAAATCTTAATCTTAAAGTACTTACTTTTGGTTACCTGAACCAGCGGCTAGGTATTTTAGAAAGTTGCCCCGTTATGAAACTCATTTAAAACTAGATTTGAGCCGAATGAGTTATGTCTGATCAATTGGTAGATTCCTATTGGACACTTAGTTTCTGAACTAAACTCTACGCTAATCTCTAGAAACGAGTAGGTTACTATATAAATTTAACAGAAATTTCAGTCATTACGAAAAACAAAGTTCTATAATTACTAATAAGCCAAGTGGCCTTATTAGTCGATTCGCACAAATTTACTAGCCCTAAACGGCTGATAACTAATGACTTGTACAGGTACCATAACATAAGCACCAATACACCGTTTTCCATAACGTTCATTTTTTCTTGGCAAATTGTTTTTGTGAAGCTTAAGTCTGATTGATCTTATTTTTAAAATGATTTGTTGTTAAAATTATAAACAGAGTCTAAATACGTTATTCATAATTATTTTAAAGAATCTAGAAGTATAATATGAATACATTTATACTACAACATTCATCGCTCACACTTTTTTCGAAATTCACGTATTTCTAGTAGGTAATAAAGTTTAGCGTGTATAAAGTTTCTGTATTAATATCAGTAATAATGAGTAAAACTATCAGTAGTCTCGACTATCTTCATATTATTTACAGTCTGACGATATACTCAATATTATAGCACACGTTCAAGAAAATCTTTCAAGCGAAAACACCGAGCTGTTGCGGTTCAAATAGGATTATATGTTTGAGAAAAAAGAAAATATTGTATGACTACAATACACTGGTGCAGTGGGGAGTTTCAATTTTATAAGACTATATTGTACTCCAACAAAGGAGACATGAAGAGCTTTATAAAAGGAAAAAACAAAATTGCTTTATCTGTCGCACTAACGCGTGCATAGAAAAAGGAAAGTTGCTCGAATAATAAAGATAAAATTAAAACTAATATATCTATAATCACGAGCCAACAAAGAAATAGTCGGCAGATGCACGTTAATACCGTGGCCCTGGCATATGGGCAACTGAAGGAACACGGGTGGGTTGTAGTCAGTAAAAGTCTGACATGATAAGCTTAACAACCAGTTTTGTCACTACATCTTCTTTTAAACTACACCGTTGTCTTATTACATTGTTCCTCAGGCTATCATTCATAGTATCACCACACATACTTCGCAACGAACGCATTTCTACAACATTTACTGCTTTTTTTGCCAACATTCACTTTGATTCATAAGCGTAGGTACCAGCGCACCACTGCGAACAGCGAGCCTTTTTGGACGGAAAAATCAGTAAGGAAATAAACTGCCTCACACACACAGACACGTTGTCATCAATATTTCTGTGACATCCCTAAACTACATGTTCCGTCATTCCAATGGTGAACGGTAAAGGGGAATTGGCAGAAATTGCACTCAATTGACGGCATCGTCCCTAGCCTACAAATTACGAATGTAGTCGGGAGCTATAACTAGGGATGTGCGTTTCTATTGCTGGTACGTGATCATGAAAATCAAATCCGCTATTCATAGGTTGTTGTGACTAGGGGGCGTTTTCAATGATTGGGAAGGGAAAAATTTACTGAATTTTGGCACACAAATAGTTTATAACTTAGATTAACACAGGATAGGTTCTTTTTATCTCGGTAGTAGTTTCCCGTGGGATAGTTTCCAACACTGTCTAATTTGGTTGAGTTTATTTATTGGTACAATTATTCGACCTATAAACTCATCATTAACCAATTCAAGTTTTGGTTTTTGTAAAGTCGTGAAAATTACAAAAACATCTGGTCGATTACGGCTATTGACCATCGCTCATTGAATGATATTTATTTTTATTTATTTATTCGTTTTCGATATCAATGCCCAACGCACGGGTAAAATATTGCAGGTTAATTTAATCTGACCCTGTAGACAAAACATTGATCAGGTAGGGGCCATATTCCTACCATAGCTTTAAGTAACTAGTTCACTTTAAACATCCAAATCTATAATCCAATATCTGTTTTCATATCCTGTAATAGCCCTACACCAACCGGGGGTATCCTTGGGTGCACTTCCATAGTGCGTACTCCCTGTACTGTAATCGTCAGTTGGTGGTTCATTTAACTGAAAGCATTTATCGAGCCTCTGTGAGTCTGCTTCGGCCCTTGGTATGCTTTCCATATTTTCAGTACCCCAGAACCCCGAGATATGTCAAAGAAACAGTAATAATAATTATGGTTATGTACTAAACCGTTAAACTGAACAAAACAATTTCCATCTCAGCATAACATCAAGCTGTAATAACTAAAATCTATTAATAGTTTTCAAGAACATTCTTGAGCTTAATCTTCTCCAGTCGTTGAAGCTAACTTATAGCATTTTCGAACTTTCAAACTGTTATCAAGGTTCACGTTTAATATGCCCTAGGAACTACTTAGTATCACAAGCCGGGAGAGGGTTTAATGAGCTCTTTGGAGCAAAAAGCGGTTAAATTTATGAGTGCAGTGCAACGATAAATTGTGGCTGAGCCTGTTTACTGGTTATCAGTATACGTGGGATATTATATTTAATCATTATTTCATATTATATTTTATTACGTAGTCTGTATTTAAAGCCGACCGCTGTGTGGGCGCGTTGGGTTACAGTCACAGAGTCTGTTTCTCAAAAAGTAATCCGTCGCAGACGAACGGAGAAGTGTGTGTAAGTGTATCTTAATAACATACTCGTATAGTGCCAAAGTTTAGCCAATTACAACCTTGACTGAATCGTCATAGTGAAATTGACAATTTGTGGAAATAATCTATTATTCAGCAAACGCAACTGAGTTTTAAATAGTACAGTTTTATGTAACATCTCAGAGAAAGAAGTGATATATTTTACAAACCTTTGTTATACTATATTTTTAACCAACTGTTTTAAAAATTAAATCAAAATCAAAAGTCATTTATTCAAACTAGGCTGAGAGTCAGCACTTTTTGAACGTCAAAGTTACACAAGACAGTCCTCCCAAAACGCCCACCCTTCGACACTTCCTAGTGCTTTAGCTGGGAAGAAGAAGTGGCGGAACAAACTCCCCAGCAGCACAGCTGTCTGTTAAGTTAGAAGAACTTGATTCTGTACAATATTGTGTGAATAAGTAATACTATAAAACAAAACATACATTATTCGCCATATGTCAGCTAGCACACGCCAATATACCAACAAAAACATTGAAAACTAAACTCAAGCTGAAATAATAAAACAAAAACGTAAACAGAACTTAAAACCTAAATAAAGCCTCCAGGCATAAAGGGCGTGCCCGCTTACATGTTCAACGATGCAAAATGATCCATAAACATACATTGATGCTATAGCTAAGTTGAAGTTACAATAGTTAAACTAGGACCTCAGGAGTAAAATAAAATAACAGTTAATACAAATAACAATAACAAAAACCATGGTCAGCAAGGCAACCAGTCACCACAAGCAACACCCGTTCACGAGCATAACGCAAAGCTCAGCCATTACCCCCCTCGCCATATTTGAGGGAAGGTGGTAACCCGACCCCCGACGCTACCGCAAGCAGTGACATCTAAGGGAGCATGACGATGGGCACGCCACTATTGCGGCGGTAAGTCTCCTCTTTGAGGAGTGGATAGAGAGGCGTCACGGCGTCCTCACCTTCCGCCTGACGCAGGTTCTCACCGGGCATGGGTGCTTCGGTGGGTTCCTGTTCAGGATAAAGCGGGAGGATACGTCCGGGTGTTTCCATTGCGAGGATCGTCTGGAGGACACGGTGGAGCATACGGTGGAGGTGTGCCCTGCCTGGGCAGAGCACCGCCGTGTCCTCGTGGAGGCGATCGGCGGCGGCGACCTCTCGCGTCCGGCCCTGGTGCGAGCCATGGTACGGAGCGAGAGGGAATGGGAAGCCGTCACCTCCTTCTGCGAAGCAGTAATGCTCGCGAAGGAGGAGGCGGGGCGCGTGAGGGAGTGGCAGTCTCTGCGCCCTCACGTCCCTAGCCGCCGCAGGAGGAGACGCCCCGGGCGTCGGGAGTCAATAGTGGACTCCCGGCCACCGTAGGCGCGAGCTTGCGGGTGGCGAGCAATGGGTAGCTCGCCGCCCGGTAAGGACCAGGCTCGGGTCGACGGCGCGCAGTGTTCCACGCGCGCCTCAAAGAGATGTCAGCAGCAGTGTAGGGGTCTACTAGGACCGATGCCTGCCGGGGTCGCGTGATTGTTCGAAAGAGATACCGTGACCCTGGCACATGGGCAACTGATGGAACACGGGTGGGTTTTAGTCAGTAAAAGTCTGACACACCCTCCCGCTCCGCCCAGAGCGGGAGAAGTCATTTGATGATTTCCCATCCTGAAAAAAAAAAAAAAAAAAAAAAAAAAGGGAGCATGACGAACTTGCTGCCGGTTGGTCAGGCAAGAATATTATGAACAGCTAACGAGGTCGCTAGCTAACTAATTGTTGCAATACAACTCATTTAAAATCATTGTAATGAGTAGATTATGTCCACAATAAATGAAATAAAAAAATAAAAAAAAATTAACAAAATCGTTAAATAAAAAACAAATATATGAACTAGCCATATAAACTGTCAGTATGAAAGCTAATTCAGGATTGAAATAACATAAACACTGTCTTGAGTTAATCACAGCGACCAACTATTCTTATCGTTTAAGTAGTCGTTGATAGAATAATATGCCTTTGAACAAAGGTTGGATTTTACTTTAGCTTTAAACTCATTAAACTGCAAATCTAGCAAAGTAGAGGGAAGCTTGTTATAACAAAAGGTAATACCAAGCCCAACAAAAGAATTATGAACCTTATGAAGTCGGTGAAAGGGAGCTCGTAGTTTGTCCTTATTTCTAGTATTAATATTATGAAAATCACTGTTTTTAGTGTACAAGTGTATATTTTGCCTAATATATAAGATGTTGGCGAAGATGAATTGTGATGCCACCGTAAGAATACCAATATCTTTAAACAAATCTCTCAGAGAAACTCTAGAACCTAGTTGGTAAATCGCTCGAACAGCTCGTTTTTGAAGAACAAAAATATTTTGAATGTCCGCGGCTTTGCCCCACAGCAGAATGCCGTAGGACATTATGCTATGAAAATAACTAAAATAGACTAATCGAGCTGTATCAACGTCCGTGTACTGTCTAACTTATCTTACGGCGTAGGCGGCCGAACTGAGCCTTCCCGCTAGGCTTGATATATGTGAGTCCCACTGAAGTTTGGCATCTACTGTTATGCCCAGAAAAACTGCCGAGTGTACAGTTTCAAGTACCTCATTATCTAAAACGACATTGGGTCCCAGATTCCTAACATTCGGTAAGGCGAACTTTATACATTTCGTTTTCTTAGCATTAAGAACTAGGTTATTTGTGGTAAACCATTCCATAGCCATTGAGAGCGCACTATTCACGTCGTCAAAATCTTTTCTATTCCTGTCTACTTTAAAGATAAGTGAGGTATCATCAGCAAATAGTACAATGTCACAGATATTCTATAAATAGAATGGTAAGTCATTAATATACACTAAGAATAAGAATGGACCCAGTATTGAGCCTTGAGGTACACCTAACTGAACTAGTAGCCCGGTAGATTTTACACTATTGATATCTACACATTGGTGCCTATTTTGCAAATAAGAACTTATGACACTGAGAGCTTCGTTTTAAACACCGTAATGACGTAGTTTACGCAAAAGTGTGTCATGGTGAACGCAATCAAAAGCTTTGGAGAGATCACAGAAAACTCCGATAGCATTTTGCGAGTTCTCCCATGCGTTGAAAATATGTTTCAGCAGAGCAACGCCCGCATCTGTTGTCGAACGACCTTTTGTAAAGCCATATTGCTCATTATGAAGGAGGCTATTTAAATTGAAATGTCTTAGCAACTGCTTGAGTATTAACTTTTCAAATACTTTACTAAATGCAGGTAAGAAAAAAAAAAAAAAAAAAAAAAAAAAAAAATGGGTCTAAAATTGCCAACGTTATTTTTATTACCTGTTTTAAATAATGGTATGACTTTACTTCTCTTCATGAGGTCAGGAAAAGATCCTAAATCAACACATTTATTAAAAGTTACAGCTAGATAGGGGGCTACGATATCTATTATATTACTTAACAGTTTAATGGAGATGACCCAGCAATCACCAGTGTTTGTTGACTTGAGTGTGCTAAAAATATTAATCACATCACGAGGCGTTACATGTTTGAAACTAAATAAGCGACTACATCCGGGCACACTACTACGCAAAATCAAGATACACCCACAGCTGCTCTTAATTTTGCATGGAAATACAGATAAAGATTTGGCTATAGATACCTTGCTCCATAGTATTTGAGTGGTTATAAGAAACTCGAAAGCTGACAGAATTCTTAAAAGGAAATACCGAAGGTAAAAAAAAAAAAAGGGTTCAAATATTTTTCATAAACTATTGGGTCTACCGGAAAGTTCTGTCGGTTTTTGTAAATAAAAGCCGTGATTAATTTTTAAAGCAGTTATCTATATTTTACTAAATTACATACTGTCCTCGATTTACTACTACCTTCTTCCATCTATCTACTAGCATATAAATGCCATTCCTGTAAAAATGTATATCTTTTGATGCCAAAAAACTTTCAACTGCTGCTGAAACCTCTTCTTCATTTTTAAATGTTTTTCCTTTTAAATTTGCGCTTAGCGACCGAAATAAATAAAAATCTGATGGTGCAATATCTGGGGAGTACGGAGGATGAGTGAGGACTTCCCACCCTACTTCAGATATTTTGTGTTGTCTTTGAAACATGCGGCCTCGCATTGTCGTGGTGTAAAATCACACCCTTTCTATTGGCCATATAAGGTCGCTGATTTTGAATTGATTCATTTCATTTACTTAACTGATTTCAATATTTTTCAGTGATAATAGTTTCCTGTGGCCGTAGAAATTCAAAATACAAAGGTCCCTTGTGATCCCACCAGATACATAACAGCTGTTTTATTTGGTGTGAATCTGATTTCGGCGTAGGAGATGCAGGTTCTCCTGGTTTTAAATAAGCTTTCCTTCTTGATACGTTATGGTAGACAATGTACTTTTCATCGCCTGTAACTAATCTATCCAAAAATGGTTTAGTTTCGTAACGATTAAGATGTGAAGAATATACCGTTATTCTCTCTGGCAAGTTTTTTTCCGATAGTTTCGACGGTACCCACTGGGACGAAAAACTGGGAGAAACAGAAATGTTTGCTGTGCTACGCCTAGTCTCAATGCAATATCTGATGATGTAAGAAATGGATCTTCTTTTAATATCGCTTCTAAAACGTCGTCATCAATTAAGGATGGTCTTCCAGAACGAGGTTCATCATAAAGACTTAAATCCCCTTTTTTGAATCTCTCAAACCATCTTTCACATGTACGTTCAGAGACACTGTCGAGCCCAAAAACACTACACAAATTCCTACAGGCGGCAGCAGCGTTATTGCCTTTCTGGAACTCGTAAAGTATACAATGCCTTAGATGAACTTTATTGTTGACACTCGTCTTGACACCGCGGTTACTCTAGAGTAAATAATAAATTATTGCGCAACACGTCTATTTATACAAAATTTTGTAAAAATTGTGACGCAATATAATTCAATGTTTTTAACCCATTGCATCTAGAAATAAATAGACAAACTTTTATGTACTGTTAGAACCGACAGAACTTTCCGGTAGACCCAATAGTAAAAAGAAGCCTCAAAACCGCATAGGCTTACTTTAATAATCTACAAGCAAAATTATTCCAGTTCAAGCTATATGGTCACATGAGTGAAACCTAGGTTAATAGCTAGTGCAATAAATTTCGCACCGAATTTAATTACGGCCATTTAAAATACTACGAAATTCGTTTACGAGCTACGAGCCACGATATTACGAGCTCCATACAACGTGAACATAAAAAAATGAATGAATCAAGTTAAAAACGAAACGTTTCTAATTAATGTTATACATAACACAACGCGTGGCAATTACGTCATATAAAGTAACTACATTTATCGCGTAGCAACCGCTACGGCGTAGGCATTCGTAGCAGATGTGGTGTAGCCATAAGTACGCGGCTACACTACGCGCCGAATGGAGTCGAAATATTTCGGTGAAATATTTGTATTATTAAACCTTTCACTCTGCCTTTATTGGGCACGCCACAATTGCGGCGGTAAGTCCCCTCTTTGAGGAGTGGATAGAGAGGCGTCACGGCGTCCTCACCTTCCACCTGACGCAGGTTCTCACCGGGCATGGGTGCTTCGGTGGGTTCCTGTTCAGGATAAAGCGGGAGGATACGTCCGGGTGTTTCCATTGCGAGGATCGTCTGGAGGACACGGTGGAGCATACGGTGGAGGTGTGCCCTGCCTGGGCGGAGCACCGCCGTGTCCTCGTGGAGGCGATCGGCGGCGGCGACCTCTCGCGTCCGGCCCTGGTGCGAGCCATGGTACGGAGCGAGAGGGAATGGGAAGCCGTCACCTCCTTCTGCGAAGCAGTAATGCTCGCGAAGGAGGAGGCGGGGCGCGTGAGGGAGTGGCAGTCTCTGCGCCCTCACGTCCCTAGCCGCCGCAGGAGGAGACGCCCCGGGCGTCGGGAGTCAATTGCGGACTCCCGGCCACCGTAGGCGCGAGCTTGCGGGTGGCGAGCAATGGGTAGCTCGCCGCCCGGTAAGGACCAAGCTCGGGTCGACGGCGCGCAGTGTTCCACGCGCGCCTCAAAGAGATGTCAGCAGCAGTGTAGGGGTCTACTAGGACCGATGCCTGCCGGGGTCGCGTGATTGTTCGAAAGAGATACCGTGACCCTGGCACATGGGCAACTGATGGAACACGGGTGGGTTTTAGTCAGTAAAAGTCTGACACGCCCTCCCGCTCCGCCCAGAGCGGGAGAAGTCATTTGATGATTTCCCATCCTGAAAAAAAAAAAAAAAAAAACTCTGCCTTTATAGTATTTTGGGCTCACACTAATGATCCATAAAGGGGTAAATAGTAATACTAGAACTACCGAAATCTCCTAAGACATAAACAAGGGCGTTGGATATAATTATTGTATAGTTATAAGAGCTGTGCCATTGTTTCCTTTAGTTAATAATTCAACAATAGCCCTTTCCTATTGTCATCATTTACGACTCGCGGGGCGATAGGTTGGTTTATGGACTTCGTTATGTTTTCCGTTAACTTGAGAACAACTTGAAAATTTCAAAATTAAACTGCCTTTTAGAATTGAGCCAGCTGATAAATGGCGACAACCGGTTTAGTTAAGGTAACTCAATAAAACTTCCGATAAAACGTCAACTCTTTGAATTATTTAAGTAACGAAGTTAGCCAAAGTAATCATTGACTTTGCGAGAGCATCTACGCATAATAAATGCAATTGAAATATTTCTTCCTTTTGTTGAGAATTTTGTTGTATTCATATCAGGTACATTTAAATAGTCTTCAAGAGTAGCAACGGGTTGTATGTAGCTGAAAATTTTCTTCAGGTGGTCACTTTGTATTGTATTTTCATCTGACATTATGCTGACCTGAGGCCGTTTTGGCATTATATTGGCTCTCCTCAGTGCACGGGTTTGTAGATGCCACATTTCTTCGAATTTTTGGTTCTAGGACATTCCGATTTCTTCACCATATTTTCCTTCACCGTTTCGAGAGCAGTGGTGAATATATAAATTTACGAGAATTGGCAATCAGCTCCACTATCACCTAAAATTATTACTAAGTGGTACTATTTTCCATTTTAAGATGCAGATTGGAAAGAAAAAGAAGCCATTTTACCACTGCAGGATAGCATCTATATAAATCTTAAGCCCTTGGACTGACCATTCTTTGATAATCGTCATAAATGTATAACGGAAATCGCGCAAACAAAACATAGGATGTAAGCGACCTTGAATTTAAGGTAGCAGTTTGACTATCGATATTCCTTACATATAACCTGTATTTACAGCTGCAAGACGAAACACTGTCAAACATCGTGGACAGTATGATTTGATTGAATGTTTATCAACAAACATCTTCTTCTTCGTCTGCCCTTGTGACGGTAAAATATGGAGGACTTTACTATGTAAAAACAAAACCTATCTATTAGTTACCCATATTTGCAAAAAATAAATGATTTGATTTGATTTGATCTGATTCGTTTTCATTCTCGTTGGTTTGGCGTTATGATTATGTAATAAACACAATGACTAGCATTGTGTTTATTACATAATCATAACGCCAAAACCCACAACTGCCAATACGTAGTTATATCTGCAACCAATTCGCCAGTTTCTACCGTCATAAACCGGTTTGCAGTCAGTATGTTCGTAATTCATGTCGCACGTGCTGCGGCGCCAAATGCAATTTGGTCGCAGATATACAAGTCTGTGCGATTACTGGTAACAATTTGTGGACTGTGCTCGGCGTATGGTCGAAGTAGGCATATATGAAATGGCGTTTTGTTCACCCTTTTTCCGTTTTCTACAGTTGTCTTTTTAATGGAGAGAGGTGAAAGTGGACTTCAAATGAGAAGAAGTACAGATCGGCTTAATAAGGATTTAAAATTCTCTGTTAGATAAAGCATAGAGTGAAATATAGGTGGGTGAAAAGGGGATACATGTATCTCATAGTGTGAAACTTTGCGCAAGATCCTTATTTAACAAGAGTGAACACTAAGGAAGGATTATTTGAAAATTCGTCCTCTAAACGGATTAAACTGGAAGAAGGACGCGCGGGTTCGTGAAATATAAAAGAAGTAGAAAGAGAACTTTGCCCAGGAGTGGGACAACGTAGACTAGCAAAAAAAGAAAGATTAAAAGGTAAATTTCGTATAAAATCGTCACCTTGTTTGTCGATTATACTTTGGGTATGTTGCATGTGATGATAAATTTTATTTTGTTATTGCAAGAATATTACGCGAATAAACTCTAAGTATCTATGAGAATCTGGCAATTGGGACTCAAGGTGGCCCTGCACAAGTCCGAGGCCTTGGTTTTCATGGTCCTCAGAACGCGCCACCTTCGGGTTCCCAACTCACGGTGGGAGCAGTTCACATCGGCGTCGAGTCGACGGTGAAGTACCTGAGACTCATCCTTGACAGCCGGTGGAACTTCGTTGAGCATTTCCGACGCTTGGCTCCCAGACTGGAGTGGGCTGGGGCTGCATTAAAGCGACTCCTGCCCAATCTGGGGGACTCTACACGGGGGTCGTGTGGTCCATGGCCCTATACGGGGCACCTCTGTGGGCGCCCTCATTGAGGCTGCGCCCAGCGCGCCGGTTGAGTGCGGCCGAAAGGGTCATGGCCATACGGTTAATCCGGGGATAACGCACGGTCTCCTGCGAGGCGGCGAGCCTCTTTGCTGGAGTATCGCCATGGGATCTGGAGGCAAAGGTCGTCGCCCACATGTGGGAGTGGTGCGAGGTGGTGAAACGCCGGGGCGAAACTCCGCTGCCGCGATAAATCGCGGCACGGCGAAAAAAGCTCCGGCAGGATCTCATGATGACATGGCGGGTACAATTGTCACAACCCAGCGCTGGGCACGCCACAATTGCGGTGGTAAGTCCCTTCTTTGAGGAATGGATAGAGAGGCGCCACAGCGTCCTCACCTTCTGCCTGACGCAGGTTCTCACCGGGCATGAGTGCTTCGTTGGGTTCCTGTTCAGGATAAAGCGGGAGGAAACGCCCGGGTGTTTCCATTACGAGGATCGTCTAGAGGACACGGTGAAGCATACGGTGAAAGTGTGCCCTGCCTGGGCGGAGCACCGCCGTGCCCTCGTGGAGGCGATCGGCGGCGGCGACCACTCGCGTCCGGCCCTGGTGCGAGCCATGGTACGGAGCGAGAAGGCATAAGAAACCGTCACCTCCTTCTGCAAAGCAGTAATGCTCGCGAAGGAGGAGGTGGGGCGCGTGAGGGAGTGGCAGTCTCTGCGCCCTCACGTCCCTAGCCGCCGCAGGAGGAGACTTCCCAGGCGTCGGGAGTCGATCGCAGACTCCTGGCCACCGTAGGCGCGGGCTTGTGGGTGGCAAGCAATGGGTAGCTCGCCGCCTGGTAAGGACCAGGCCGGTGTTGACGGCGCGTAGTGTTCCACGCGCGCCTCAAAGAGATGTCAGCAGCATTGAAGGGGTTTGCTAGGACCAATGCCTGCCAGGTTCGCGAGATTGTTCAAACGAGATACCGTGACCCTGGCATATTGGTAACTGTAGTAACATGGGTGGGTTTTAGTCAGTAAAAGTCTGACACACCCTCCCGCTTCGCCCAGAGCGGGAGAAGTCATTTGATGATTTCCCAACCAAAAAAAAAGTATCTACAAGAATCTTAATCAATATTCAACGCAGGTTTTGTTGAGCGTCGACATTTAACTTAAACCAACACGTGGTGTAACTGTCTCTTCTAAAGCTCACAACCATGAAAACATTTTCATTTAAATCACAATACTCGACTGTAAACCATAAGCACACCATACCAATAACTGTAACGCGGCTTGAGTAAATTCACGAAACAATTTGAAACACAGCACGAGTTTATTAGCAAAAATTGCTTTTATCGCTCACCCGAGCGAACTCTGGAGTCTGTTCGTTGGCGTTCGGTAATAACTTTACAAACAGAGTTACCGATCACGATCCTGCCCTTATTCACTCACTATCACTGTATTATGAAATTCTCCATTTACATAACTAACATAACTTACATAAATAAAGTTTTATTTTTACTACACTTCCGTGCGTATTAATAAATGTTGAGTGCGGGTGTGAGGCCGCGTTTACGTTTGCGTTGATGAATTTTCGTTAAGAAAATCTTTTGTGGGCGCGTCCTTATTACAGTTACGCATGGTCTAGGCTTTTTTTTTTTTTTTCTCAGGATGGGAAATCATCAAATGACTCCTCCCGCTCTGGGCGGAGCGGGAGGGCGTGTCAGACTTTTACTGACTAAAACCCACCCGTGTTCCATCAGTTGCCCATGTGCCAGGGTCACGGTATCTCTTTCGAACAATCACGCGACCCCGGCAGGCATCGGTCTTAGTAGACCCCTACACTGCTGCTGACATCTCTTTGAGGCGCGCGTGGAACACTACGCGCCGTCGAATCGAGCTTGGTCCTTACCGGGCGGCGAGCTACCCATTGCTCGCCACCCGCGAGCTCGTGCCTACGGTGGCCGGGAGTCCGCTATGGACTCCCGACGCCCGGGGCGTCTCCTCCTGCGGCGGCTAGGGACGTGAGGGCGCCGAGACTGTCACTCCCTCACGCGCCCCGCCTCCTCCTTCGCGAGCATTACTGCTTCGCAGAAGGAGGTGACCGCTTCCCATTCCCTCTCGCTCCGTACCATGGCTCGCACCAGGGCCGGACGCGAGAGGTCGCCGCCGCCGATCGCCTCCACGAGGACACGGCGGTGCTCCGCCCAGGCAGGGCAAACCTCCACCGTATGCTCCACCGTGTCCTCCAGACAATCCTCGCAATGGAAACACCCGGACGTATCCTCCCGCTTTATCCTGAACAGGAACCCACCGAAGCACCCATGCCCGGTGAGAACCTGCGTCAGGCGGAAGGTGAGGACGCCGTGGCGCCTCTCTATCCACTCCGCATAGTCTAGGCTTCAGGTGACGATAAAGATGGAAGGTAGTAAATTGGCGAGACTCTAAACATTTTCGCTAAAATCCTGATAAGGGAATTCAAAACGTTGAGTATCTCTGTTCGTATTGCACGGCTGGCAGAGATATTCAGTTTAGCGTCAATCATTCTGAAGTGAAGCTCGACACTTGATGGTTTCATGTTACGCTTGAATAGTTTATGCCTCACGTGATAGATGGCTCTGTCAGCGTTCTTGGCCATCATATGTTAGGCTTCACGGGAGACACGAGAGAGGTTCGGTTTTACTTTATTTTCTTCCGTGCGCTACATCCATCAAATTGTGCCTCGTTCATGTTTCGCTATCCGGAACAGATATTATTAGAAAAATGACTGACTTCTTGTCTATATTCGAAAATATTACAATCATTACCAAAACTCTTAGCTTTGCTTTGCTGCAAACTCATCAAACATTTTTTGTACAAAAAACATAATTCTGCAGCA
This sequence comes from Aporophyla lueneburgensis, assembly GCA_932294355.1. Taxonomy (NCBI): domain Eukaryota; kingdom Metazoa; phylum Arthropoda; class Insecta; order Lepidoptera; family Noctuidae; genus Aporophyla; species Aporophyla lueneburgensis. The sequence continues at coordinate 19,629,591 of OW028736.1, read as the reverse complement.
AAATATTATACAAAAATGCCAAATCGCAAGAAGAAACTGCTGATGAGAACGTACTTCTGTAAAAAGAAGATAAGTTTGCAATAAAAATCGAATGCAAGCAATTTAGCTTGATAGCTTCAAGTCCAGATAGACGAGAAAAACTAATTTATCTTTTGATAGTTAATGATTTAATCTGTTCAATTCTACCGTACGAGCCACTTACCCGTTCCAGACCACGTGAAGTTGTAAAAAAGCCATTTCGAAATACCTATATACTAAATAATGTATATCGATACCGGAAATTTCAATTGTCGTAAAGGACATTTTGCCGAAAATGAGTTATATATATATTTGGAATCAGCGTCGCAAGCTCTATCGATTGGTATATTCAAAAAAATTCTATCTTTAAAAAAAAGCCCCTTACGATCTGGCTTTCCAACAGCTCTAGCGCGATTTTTTATACTATTTGGGATGTATCGTAAAAATAATTTTCAATAGGGGAGCGTAAAATCATGTTTTAATTATTTAAGAGGTCGTAATCCTCATTTTTGCATTAAACTTTTTATACGACATTCTTAACCACATAATAAAGATATAGTCTTAACCCTTACGACCAAATCTATGCTTTGTTTTAACTTACGTAATTAGGGCGTAAAGGACGTTTGCAATGTGTCTGGTATACATACCTTTATGTAATATTAACGTATGGAACCTCCACGCGTGAGAACAAAAAGTTTTAAGTTTTTTTTTTGTAAGGGTGAAAACACTTAAAGTTAATTTATTTGAAACTGAATGGAACTGAAGGGCTGATGCTCACAAGAGGTATTGTACCATACACGGTTATCAAGGTGACATCAAATTAATATACCTTTCAGTGCCGCTTCGCGCGTACCAAATTTTTTGAATTTTCGATACGTGATTTTTATAATCTTTGACATGGTCAAACGAAGTTGAGCATCGATTTACTTGTACTGTCGTTAGTTAATAGCCTATTAATGACTTTTTTAATGAGAATAATTAAATACGATATTGATCAATTACTTTTTTTTTACAAGATTGCATAATTAGTCATAATCACGCTGATTAACAAGTGACTAAAAACTGATGTTACTAAGTCCCTCATTTGTTAATCACCGTGACTATGGCTGAGTTATAATGACACGCCCTTCCGCTCCGCCCAGAGCGGGAGACGTCATTTGATGATTTCCCAAACACAAAAAAAAATCTCTAACTTATTCATTTCCGTAGGAGTTGCTTTACATATATATCACAAGTCGGAGATGAGGTATTTGATAGATGGGAAGTGATTTTGCCATCAGTCATGGTCGTAGGCATCGAGTGCTGAACAGAACGGCCTCCCATAATAGAAGGCTGCAGGTCTTCAATCTCGTTTCCAATCGTAGCCTGTTCTTCAACTATGTTCAACCTGTTTTCGTTTGAAAACTTAAAATATAATGGTCTGCAGAACATTGTGAAAGATGGCTCTGGATTCTCCCATATCACTTCTTCGCCACAAATTAAGCGCAGGGGCTCAAACGAACATATAAAAATGCTAGAATCGTCATCCTCTGCCAAAGTTTGCTTATATAAACTTTGCCCTGAAGCACCATCAAATCCCCACTTGAATATAAGTATACATTCTTTGCCATGCAGTGAAGATTCTACACGAAAAAATATTCTAAGTCTAGCCACTGTTTTGTTCAAAATAGCTTGAAGTTTTACTTTAACCCCTCTTTTCGTGACTTCTATGGCATCTTTTGGCGGATAGCAGTTCTTCTTCGCTTCAAGGATAGCTGTATAAGAAGGATACAATGGTATTCCTTTTTCTTTTGCACAATATATTAATGTTATATACTGCCACTTCGAAAGCTTCAACGAGGTCAAAATGCCTAAAGCTTTATCAGCAGAATATATGGGCATAGTTTTCTATGCCTTTAACAATTCCTTTATCTTTGTAGCTTCTTCGGGATGCTCCGAGACTCGTTTAATGATATCTGCTACATTCTTATTTTGTGCTTTTAAACCAATTGCATGAGCATGACTTTCAGTTCTGTACGTTAGGAGCTCTTCCACTCTTCTGTAGCGGGCTTAGCTTCACAAATGGTTTTCTTGGACTCACAACTGATGTTGATGTTCCAACACTGCACGTTTCCGGTCCACAGGATGTTGATGCACCCTCATTTATAGCGAAGTCAGAACTGGAACATGGTTGCTGTTCTAGTAACACCATAGAAGGGGTTATCTTTTCCCTCACGACCTCAGGCCATTTTATGTCCTTTTGCAGCTATGTCTCATACTTTTTGATGAATGTACGTCTCGTGCAATTACGCGAGATCCATTTCTTCCTCAACGAGCACACATAAGTCTGACGGAATTGTTTCAATTCGTTTTTTTCATTTTTGACAAATCAACTTTATTCGCTAAAACTTCAAATAACATTTGAGGTTGTTAAAAAAAACTGGTGTTTGCCACAAACAGGAAAATGTCCAAATTAGTAACAAAACCTTCCATCACAACCAATAAAATTATAAATATAACGTAATAGCGCAAAACATTTTGTTTAAATTTTGAATTCCTATTAGAATAATATTTTTACTACTTTTTTACTAAATATTTGAATAATAAATAAAAAATATTTTAATTTCACTTGTTTTTACTACATATTGTAGGTATTTCTATTCAAAACTTTACGTTTTTTGTTCCTTTTACCCCCTTAGTCTCTGGTTTAATTGACCTGTACTATCCAATGATAATCAAGATTAGTCCTTTACGACACATCTGACTTTATCATAACCAATTTTTCGTGGCTGTAAAGTACTTCAGTAATTTTTTTTGGGCTGTAAAGGACTCTCATTTTCGTCAATAATAATATTTGGTTTATTTTATTAATTTTTATGGATAGAACACAAAAAAATAGTGAGGGTTTCTTTTGATATCATGAATATAGTACTTTGTTTGAAAAAGATATAAGTCAAAAACAATATTTCTTTTTGTTTTTTGGCTCTACTGAAAACTCGTGTTTTGTCCTTTACGACAATTGAAATTTCCGGTATCGATATGCATGCACCCCAGTTGTCTTTGTTTTACGGCAGTGAGGCGAGAGGTGCTAAAATGTTAAATACTTACTTACCGTCCCACATGTAACATGGATGCAGAAATGTAAAAGTAATGACATATTTTTTGTTCTTTTAGAGATAAAACCTTTTAATTTTAACGCGCTACTTAGAATACATAGTCACACAATATATGTAGGTAACGCAATATAGCTTAAGGTGACGTAGTGAGATAAACGTGCTTTTTCTTTTTAGCGTACCTTTCTTACCGTATGACATCCGTACTTAATCTTTTAGTGTATGTTTTTTCACTATATAATCTAGTATCCTGTGAAAGGAATACACGATACGATGAAATTTTCTCGATACATAAAAAATCGCAAAGTTCTATCTATGATTATGATTTTTTTAGCCTCAAGACGCGATGCGTATGTATTATTAAACATAGTTTACTTTAAAACATTGATTATAATTGTGTCTAAGTTTTTGTAAAACAGTTTTCGTTTTAATAATACTTTTCATTCATAAAGAACGGCGATTCGTTTTGGCACATACGTTATTTTATTCCAAGCGCATACACATTATCGCCATCTCTTCTTTTGCCTATCATAAGTAGTGTCATCACTCTCATTCGTTCATAAATCAGTCGCCCAGTAGGGCTCATCGACGACGAACCTATGTCACTTTTTTACAAATCGGTGCGATCAAAATTACGTTTTTTTAAATATTTGTGTTCACAGAAAAAGGTAGTAGTTAAGCATTTTTCTGTAATTGTTTAGTATAATAAGTGTTGGCTTTCCAAATAACTTTATATTTCGACTGTATATGTGTCTATTTTTGTGACTGTGAACAATATAGCATTCTTTTTCAGTTACCATTTAGAGACGACCTAAATTATGTATGAAAATGGGAAGAACCATAAACCAAAACTGAACAGTATCTTCAAGGTTAGGAGTGCCTGCACAGGGCAATTAATTTACATCATTTTGCAAGAATATAAATACCAATAAGATGATGATAACAATAAATCTAATTCACCACCTTCACTAAAGCATTACAGCAACAATCTATTCTCACTTTGTAAAATAATATTGAGTAAACACCTTATTTTATAGAAAAGAACGTCTTTTTTATCCCAAAAACTTATAATAATCATTCATTTAGAAATAAAATAAAATATATAATTAGTTTTTAGGTTTGAATTATGTCAACAATATATCTATATGTCAAGTACTGTCACTTCAAATGCAAGAGCACAACGAATGAATGGAGTAGCATTAGAATTGTAAAAAAAGGTGAAGTTTTACTTGACAGCAGCCCAAAGAAGGGTAATGATTTAAACAGGCTGTGTCAAACGCCGAACTAGTTTAAAAACATATCATTGGCATGTAAAAGTGTGTGTACAAACCTACTTACAGAAATAAAATCATTTATAGGAGATGTGAAGTTTTATTGAAAATATAAATTTTAATTTCATACATCAATCAATCAATAAAATCAGTTTATTTCGGGCTACAAAGACTCAAATCATAATACCATACAGACTATCATACATACAAATAGAACCACGTAAACATAACTATTGTACACGAAGTGACGGCGACGTGTAGCGCTGTGTAGTATCGCGTAGCCTTCCGCGGAATCGCCGATACACGACACCCTTCGGCCAAAACTCTTCCTTGAGGAAGGTCTCGATTTGATGAGTTGGAACTCGCACCACGAATGACTTGAAGCTCGTGTTGTGGCACGGATCCAACTTCTCGACCCTCAAGGTCCAGTTGGACTTAACACGTACAAACTCCACGATCTCCTTAACCTTCGTGGTGTAATGTAGACGGGACACATAGAGTTGCGTCGTTAGTGTAGCTGGACGCAGCAGCATATTGAGTCCTGCTAGCGCGGTCTCACACTGGTTCCGTCTACGAAGCTTCTTACTCTTCTTCCTCTCTACCTTCACGAAACCATCCATGTCAGACACGTGGCCTGAAGCCGGGCCTAGCAGTTTCGAACCCTATATGTACCGTGTTTGATACCTAATCATTAGCAGCCTATAATGTTCCCACTGCTGGGACACAGGCCTCCTCTTGGTGAGAGAGAGTGGGACATAATCCACTACGAGGGCCCAGTGCGGGTTGGTAGATGTCACATGTCTTCAATTTTTTGGTTCTAAGACATGCCGGTTTACTCACGATGTTTTCCTTCACAGTTTTGAGAGCAGTGGTGTTGAAATAATTTACACAGAGTATAGCGCCTGCTCGGGTTCGAACTCGTAAGTAGTAGCCGTTGCCACTGAGCCACCACTGCTTCTCGATATGTAATTGATATCTAATCAAAGGTCTACAAGAGTGCTTTATGAAAACATATTGGCTATTTATAATTTTTCATTCCTACAAGATTTTATGGATGATCAAAACAATGGTGTTTTACTCTGTTTTGAATAACACTAAACATACTTCTATCATCTTATGAAGACTGTTTAGCCACTCAACTGTCCATGGTTAGAAAAGTAACCAAATAAAATTTTGTCGAAACGTCCATGGTTACTTTTGTAACCATGGACGTTTTATGCGTCATTCGTCACTTGAAACGTGTTTATCGCTACAGTCCTTTGATAGTCGTACATTAGAAAAATACTAGATGTCGCTATATGAGATTTGTCATCCAGGAGAGTGAATTTCATCTATGGACCGGCAACATAAAATTTAGAAAAAAAAAAAAAAAAAATTACAGTTCATACTTGTGTCTAGCGAACTATGTTTGTGTGTGGATCTCCAACTAAAATATGGTAAGTTTTCTGTTTTTATACCACATTTATATTGTTATTGTACATCAAATTAAACGTGAAGATATTTCCTTTGCGAAATATGCATTACTACGCCAATTTCGAAACGTTTACATGGAATAATATAGCTGGAAATGTTTTATGATGACGGCGCGGACATTGTTCGTTCATTGTAGTTGATCGATTTTCGAATTGGTTGTTTTTGTTAAATAAATGCTTAAATATAAGAGAATACTTTACTATTAGCACTATAACAGCTATTTACAAACGAAATATATTGAGATAGAGTCTACAAATTATTCAAAAGCAACTCGTAATTCACGATTTTAGTGTTGGCTCGGGGAACTTGTGAGAAGTATTTGTTTTTTCTTGATAGAAAAATAAATACTTATATTTAGATACTGGTGTCATTTTGAAGGGTATATTATGTACTATTATAATAAAAATAATTTTGCCTAGTAACTATTATACTTTTCTTGCTAAACATGAAATAAAAAATAAATCCGATATTTTTTTGAAATCCCCGACTTTATTTTCTAATTAGAATTCAATATCTTATTAGCTTTTTGTTTGATTAATTTAGTTTTTTCCAAATAGAATTTAATATCTTATTAGCTTTCCGTGAGTATTTCTTATTAGAATATAGCTATCGTAGTTTTTCAGTCGTAATCGTTTTTGTGCAGAAAATTTCGCAATGTCGTAAAAAAGAAAGTGAAATTTGATGCCCAGACAGTTGGGGAGAGAATCGCCGCGCGGTTGGACAGTTGAATGGTTAGCAAATTATTTTTGTACTCCATCTCTGAATTACCCCTAACACCAAAATAACTGTAATGAAAAATAAAGTTAATAAAAGAACAAACATACATACGAGTTAATAGGCTAATATACACATTGCTCTCTGCAGTCGGGTAAAACACCCAAATAAAAAGATATAATCTAGACATAGTTACAAAATATCGGCAATAATATTTAGTTTTTGGTTTTCTAACCGCAGTCACACGTAATTACTAAAATATGTATGTATGTCAAGTAATTTTGACATTTATCATACACATTGCCATACGAAATTTACCTTGAAGGAAATATAAATGACTTGTAAAATAAGGTGAAAAAATTACTCATAACTAGTATTACGTAATGGACGAAGTCTATGTAAAATATTGTAATTGTCATTTACCAAATAAATGTATAGTAATCGGTGAAACGAAATTGAAGTTTATTAATCTCTTAAACACCATCACATATTTTATTTATAGACCTCTAGAAGATTAATTCGTTATTTTTAATTTCATGTTGTAAATCTATATATATACGTGAAGCGAAAGCTTTTGCTCCCTTTTTACGAAAATTGGGCGGCCGGAGGAGTAAGAAATTTCGTACACGTATAGTTTATACAGAGAAGAAGTGACAAATGCTAATATATTTTTTTAAATTGTGCGTAAAAATACATTATTTTCAATAAATAACACGTTACACACACTACTATTCATTACCGTGTATTTAATAATACACACATGTATAGATATTCTTTTGTTTATGGTCCAAATCTGTGGTCTATAGTCTTACTGAATGTCAGTTCAGTTCAGTTTATTTATTTGTTAACATAGGTAAAATATAAAGATCTTATTTGTTTGTATTATTGTCAAGTATAAATATAGGTAATAAATTAATTTCATAGATATATAACCTATTTCATTTTTAAAATCTATGATCATATCGAGAATATTTGCCTTTAATATTATCTGTCTATAGTGTTACTGAATGTCAAATTTAACCATATTTTTTTAAATATTTATTATTATATACATTTTTTCACTTAATAATGTATTTCTATTCAAATGAACCACGGTCAAATTTCGGCCAATGGGCGATCACTAGTAATTAATAAATACTTAAATTGTTTATTATATATTTTTAATTATGTTCAAATTCAAATTCAAATTCAAAATGTTTATGTTTTGTTGAGTTAATCAATATCGTATAACCCAACATCCGTACATAAATATTAGCTAGCTTTTTCCCGCGACTTCGTCTGCGTAAATCTTACGTTACGCGGACGCAGGTGAAGTCGCGGAATAAATAGGGTTAGTGGGTAACAAATAAGGTTTAGTCGTGAAAGAGTAACAGACAGATAGAGTTAGTTTCGCATTTATAATATTACGTATAGATAAAGAAGATAATTTCTTGCTGTAAGATAGTTTTATTGCTTATAATTAAATATTTTTATTATTTGTCTACTCCACCGCACGCTATGTGCAAAAATTTCATAGAGCGACTAAATTAATGATACTTTCACGTACTTTTTTCTAAGATGTTTCCGTCTCTACCTTGCTATTGCATTTTGACAGATGTACAACAGTGACAGGAATAGTGCTTACAGCAAGGCTATGCTAAGTTAGTAACGTTTTTTATATCGAGACATTTTCTGTCATTAGTTCAACTTCTGGCCGGTGGTTTTCCTATTCTCTATAAACGGTTCAGATATAAGTTTGTGGTGGCCGGCCACTTTAGGTTGACCCGCCATAAACCACGCCCATCCTACTATCATTCACATTCAAGGTGGGCCCTTAATGAAGTAAAAAGAAATCCTTAGAAAATAATACTATATTGCACATTAAAACCTATTTGCATACTGGCCAGTTTTATTTAGGCCCTTAGCTAGTGGCTTTTTAGGGTTTCCTACCCGAAGGGTAAGCAATAGGACCCTATTACTAAGCCTCCGCTGTCCGTCCGTCCGTCTGTCTGTCACCGGTCTGTATCTCATGATCCGAAATAGTTAAACAGCAGAAATTTTCACGATTGTGTATTTGTGTTGCCGCTATAACAACAAATATTCCTGCTGTCTTCACCAGTTATTATTGTATACGCCTGAAATATTGGAAAAAATCAGAACCTAGTAACGGTACATAGATCTGAGATCTCATCTACCAATTATCTGAGTATTAATATGTTTTTACAAAAATTACGCAGGTGAAATGTTTAAAATTTGGTTACATAGGTAAAGCTTATATGAAGGAGTGCATGCTTTAGAAAAACATTGAGTTTTAAATTAATTATTAGTTAATTTTCGACCACTGGGGACCACTAGTTTTCAGTATTTCATACGTAAAGCTGCCCAAATTACAAAATACGTATTTATTCTCAATTCACATAAACACAACAAAGGTATCAAATTAACATCCAGATTTCAGAATATCTGACGGCAGATAGGCTGAAATCAATACGCGTAATCCAATTAGGCGACGTAAAAATAAGCCGAAACATAGTATACAAGGGGTGTCAATTATTGAGTACCATCTATTTCCGCAAGGAACTCGATTGGTAATTGAACGATATTTTAATCGATTCTGTATCGAATCGCGCCCGTAACTGGGATCGCTCAAAGTTTGGCGATGTTTGTCCATAGTGATAGCTTCGGATATCTTATACCTTTGAACGAGCAATTCTTGTATATATATATATATATATATATATAATCTGAATCTCGGAAACGGCTCCAACGATTTTCATGAAATTTAGTATACAGGGGGTTTCGGGGGCGATAAATCGATCTAGCTAGGTTTAATTTTTTTTAAATGTCGTTTTATTCGTGTTTTCTGTCACCAACTTTATCGATAATCAACTTGAACATAAACTTATTATTTTAAACACAATTTACCAAAAAATACCGGGCAAAGCTTGGTCAACCAGATATTGGTGCCGATTCTGTTGTACACGAAGTAAACCATCTATCTCTAAAATTCCTTACTTTTGGCTATGAGAATTGTAACGCTATTCTGCAAGAAAAAATCTCTAAATTTAAAAAATATTTTGACACGACTAAAATCGCATTTGACAATCGCGAATCAACGTGGTATTTTTTTTCTTTTGGCTTCGCAACGTAGTACTTGTGTGCGCTACGCAATGAATTTTTTGAGAGACGAAAGCGCGCGCAAGGTGGCAGCCTGGACGTGTTTTATATGGAATTTTTTACTTTTTGTTTAAAAAATAAAAAAAAATATTACCCACGTGTTGAGATTAATATGTGACAGGGTTGCATAGGGGGTCGAAAATTTCATTATTTTTGCGATAGGACACGCCATTTTCGAGATATAAGCAAAAGAAAAGGAAAAAAATACAGTGCTGTTTTTGCACGTGAAGGTGAGGTGTTGGTGTGAATTTTAGTTCATGACCACTAGTTTTATTCCACACCTTTTTAATCGCGATTAAAAGTAGTCAGATTTAGTTAAAATAAATTATTATAGTCAAAATTTTTGGTGAGATCCGGCAAACTCAGAATAGCAAAATTGTCATTTTCACTAAACTAATAACTCAGTGCAATCTTAGTGCTGTCAAACTAAAATATAGTTAAGTTGTGTCACTTTAGTCTATTTCAGAATAGGAAATCGTCATTTGACAGGAATAAACCAAATTTTAGTGATTTTTAGTTTAGTTTTGAGAATTTTGTAACAACAGAATCGGCACCAATTGTAATATAATATTTACATGACTCAATTAATTGGTATCTTAATTTGTGTTGTATTAGCGTTTCGATGGTTTTGGGACTTCGCACGGTGGTAAATAAGTTAAGTGATGCTGGGGAGTTCGTTGTGCCACTTTTTCTTCCCAGCTAAAACACTAGGAAGTGTTGGAAAGCGGGCGTTTTGAGGGCTGTATTGTATGATTATGATGTACAAAAAAGACTGTTATTTGAAATGATTTGTTATTTTGATTGATTAGTTTTATAGAATGATTTTGTTTTTGCCGAAAAATGTTATTTAAGAATATTTTACATTAACTAAAACCACATCATTTATGAATATTAAGGGACATAGACATAGATATGATTTCATCATTTGAATCATTTATGATTAAACTAACTATCCTGCTAGGGTCACGAGATTTGTTCGAAAGTGATACCGTGGACCTGGCATATGGGCAACTGAAGGAACACGGGCGGTTTTTAGTCAATAAAAATCTGACACGCCTTTAATAGTTGTCAATCATGTTTTTTTTGGATGGGTAATCATCAAATGACGTCTCCCGCTCTGGGTGGAGCGGTAGGGCGATTCAGACTTTTACCGAATAAAACCCACCCATGTAAGGAACATTGTTGAGTTGAGTTGCCTATGCCAATGTTTGCTCATCCTTTGACGTAATATTTCGAAAAATAACTGACTCAATAATAAACTTTAAATCGAAGAAATAAAGACATTGAACTCCTTTGTGTCGCATACAAATCTATAATGTACACTGCAATCAACACAAAAGGGGAACGGAATATTCAGTCGAAGTATTCCTGGACACAAAGTGAAACAAAAATAGTTCCTATTGAAACGGGTTGCTTTAAATTGCCCTAATGTAGTGAGGATTCCCCGTATATCGCGCTTTTACTTGGCATAAGTGTCACGTTTCTGTCCTCCCCCTTTAATCACGGAGTGTCCTTTGATTTAATGTACAAGTAACTGACTGCAATTTAGTTATTAAACTTGTAAGGCTCTATCGATAGAAAGGACAAGACATTTTCTATCGAAGGTACTAATACAGCAGTCACGGCAACCGAATATGTTTTGGCTATTATATGACAGCAGGACGAGCTTATCGCCATTAATTGGGCAGAGTCCAATATCGGATACAACAATTTCTTCTTACGGACGTGAGTCTATCTACTGTTTATGAATCAAGTTTTCCGATATCAATTAAAATGTAAGATGCTTTTGGCACGGTAATGATATCTATACAGTAGTCTATCTTCATACAAACGCTCGAAACACAAGTCATACCTACGCGCCTCGAGTCTGAGTACACTCCGAGTACATTCGTAGTCGCGTACTCACCGCTTTGACAAACGGACGGCGGGCGGTGTGATTGTTTTGTTGTAAGCAGTTAGTGTTCGATTTGTGAATATTTGATGATAATCAGTGCAAGACTTACTTAAAATGGCAAACAGAACTATATTGTGCTGTTTATGGTTGCTTGAATTCTTCAATAACGCACCCAGAGATACATTTTTTAAATTACCTGGAAACTCTGAAAGGTTATACTAGATTTTTTTTATATATCTACTAGTACTATTTTTTTTATAAGTAGGTATTTCGCTTTTTCCAGCAATTAAAATACCTGGATTATTAAATAAGTAAGTGAATAGAGTGAAAAAGTGACACATGAGTGACCACCTACCTACGCTCGTAGAAGTAGAAGGTAGTTTCCTAGTCTGGGGTGCCCGATCTTTTCGATCGATCTTTTGGATCGTAATAATTGAATCGATACACGATCTTGATCGCAGGATTTGAATTGGTCTAGCAAAGATCGTATCGTAATTAAAAATAAATAAAAGTTGACATAATTTACATTACAGATAATTTAGATTACAGTGCGTAACAGAATATTAAACTAAGAATCAACTCAGCAATGAATTAACGAAAGATTATCACCTACCTACCTTCATATTTCATTTTTAATAGTCTCCATTGAGCATAGCCGCAAAATTTACTTACATGAGTGTACTGTAAACAATTTTGTATACACTTTGAACCAGACTTGTTTTTGTTTTGGATATCGTATTAGTAGAACTTAACAATAACAATCCTCCGATTTCTTTCATTTGATAAGGCATGCGATTATATTAATATTGAATTATAAGAAATTTCATAATGAAATGATTATGAGAGTATTAATAGTAGATAGGTACAGACGCCAACACATCAAGCTACTACAATCTGTCAGATTTCTTTGATAGATTTTCGACTTTATTTCTAGAGCATTAGGTTCAAGGTTCATTGGGAAAAATTGACAGTTTCGGGTAGCTTGACCTGGTGGCGTCTGTACCTAGGTGTTGAAGTATGTAAGGATCAGAGTTCGGTAACCTTCGGCGACAGCCGTTTTAAAAGGATTTTTTTTTCCAGACGCATTGAATGGCTGCAACTGATCTGTCGAAATGATTTAAAAAACAAACCTAATTTTGCTGCATTAATTTTGCCTAATATTTACAATCAAAGTAACTCAAGTAGGTAGATGAAGTTAAAATACTTTATGCGGGCAGCCCTACCGCGTCTACCGCGTGTTTACATACCGCGCGTGCTGTAGGTAGTTATTTCAAGGATAGGGCTGAGTCAAACTACTGTATAGATATCATTACCGTGCTTTTGGTGTTTTGTCAGATACAATAATTAATTGTAAACAAGCAATTAAAAAAACAAAATGATGCACGGATTTGAGAAAAAACAAAAGAATGCGTAACGATTGTATGAAACGGTGCATGAATCTGGAAGAAACGAGCATAATGTCAGAACGTCACGTTAACAAAGGGGAAAAGCATGACGTAACAAAAAATGTATGTTAAAACATGAAAAAAAACACGTCTCGTACCTTTTATTTGCATGCGTGAAAGTGCAGACAAGCGAATGAAACAACACTCCATTTGCTGCCTCGAATCACGAGGACCCTCAACAGTTCCCGCGTTCCATTAGACATTGCCCCAATTTGTAAAGACTTTCATCCCACTCCATCTTTAGAAAAAGGAGAAGAAAAGATGGAAATGTATTTATTATTTCGCCGAGGTCAAGGATTTGAGATTATACCGAAATTTTTGTAGACTTCGTAATGAATGAGACGTGAAAGCTTACCTGGGAGAAAAACTGAATAGACCTTTTATGTAAGTTTTCGTTCGTTAACGTAGGTATTTCATGAGGTTGAGATTTTTTTTGCGTTGTAATTATATTGGAGTTTATATTTTATTTATAAGACTAAATAAGTATTTCATAGGAATATATCTAGGAAGCATTTTGATAAAATCTTTCTCAGTTTTGTAAAAAAAAGTTCGTAATGTTCAATTTATTCAGTTGCCAGTTCATCGCCATCGATTTTATCGTCACGACGAGGTTTATTTACATTCATACAACTTGCGAATAGAGATATTAATATACAGTTCGAAATGCCCATTGACGGAACAAGGTAAATAGCTTACCTTGTTCCGTCAATGGGCATTTACTTTATCACATCATCAGCGTCGTTTCAGCTAAATGACGTCCACTGCTGGACATAAGCCTCTCCAACCAATTTGGGGGGTTTTGTCATAATCAACACGCTTGGCAGGCGGGTTGATGATCGCAGTTTGGTGGTAAAATGCATAGAGAACGCTGCTACCCATTCTCTAGTATGTCCCTTAGTCGCCTTCTACGACACCCACGAGAAGAAATGGGATGGTACTATTCTTTACGTCTGGCACCACATGGAAACTTATTACATACTAGCTTCTACCCGCGATTTCATCCGCGTTAAACCCTCTTAGGGATGGAATTTCAAAAAACCCTTTCTTAATGGATACCTACTCATCACAAAGAACACACCCTCCAAATGTCATCTCCTAGGACCAGTGGCTTAGGCTGTGCGTTGATTTATCAGTCAGTCAGTTAGTCACTCAGGACTTTGAATTTTATATCTATAGATTTGAGAAAAAAACACTTCAAAATCTGTATTGTACGAAATTTTGCTTACGAGTAAGTTCAACAGTAAATGTTTGCCAACTAAAAAAAAAAAACCTGTAAGAAGCAGGGTCGTCGTTGGACTATTAAGTTGTTTTTTTCATCAAAGTTTCGAACATTTTAGGAAGCACTTAAAACTTAAATTGGCATTTAGAGACAGTTTCTAAGTCCAGTTTGTTTGCTAAACCCGGCTTCGAAGAAGATTAAAAAGGTGTCCATCAAAATGAACACAAATACCAATCATTAAAACAGAAACAAATAAAACATGAGAACGAGCAGCACCCTAGTTGCGCCACACGGTGTTCATCAGAATCATTCCAAAATGCAAGGAATACTGTTAGTGTATTCAGCAATTAGCCCGCACTATTTCCATTTATATTTTTGTTATTAATATATAGTTTCATCGTCATCATCAGCCTATAATATTCCCACTGCTGGGACACAGGCCTCTTCAAGGTGCGAGAGATTGGGCCATAATCCACTACGCGGGCCAGTGCGGGTTGGTAGATGTCACATGTCTCCGATTTTTGGTTCTAAAACATGCCAGTTTCCTCACGATGTTTTCCTTCACCGTTTTGAGAGCAGGGGTGATGAAATACTTTACACAAAGTAAAGAGCCTGCTTAGGTTCGAACTCATGAGCTATTTATTACTCCTAAGTCGCGGTCGTTATAAGTTGGTCACCACTGCTTAATATATAGTTTACTATCATTAAAATACGAGATGTCTTGTAATCAAAATTAACTATGTTTGGTAATAAAACATAAAAAACAATTTGCATAAGCTATTTCAATCAAATTTCCCGGAAATCAATATCGCTACTAAAAAACGCCACACACGACACGCGAAACAAATTCACACGTTTTTATGTCTTTCTGTAGTTTTATAGAAAGTGAATTTGGATACGAATATACGAAATTGGGTGAACATTTACATAAGGAAGATTTACAAGGAGGTCCTCCTTCGTCTGCCGGGGTCACGTGATTGTTCGAAAGAGATACCGTGACCCTGGCACATGGGCAACTGATGGAACACGGGTGGGTTTTAGTCAGTAAAAGTCTGACACGCCCTCCCGCTCCACCCACAGCGGGAGAAGTCATTTGATGATTTCATCTTTTGATTGCGTTCGTATGACATGGGAGTTGGGGACAGTGTGGCAAGTGGGAAAAATAATAGCGACGACACGAAAATACGAGATAATTTGAAAATATAACGAAAGAATTTGTTTCTTTTTTTAAGTTTTTTCTTCTCATTTTAAGTGTTGAACATGAATTTCCTATTACTATTACTAGTAGCAATTATGAGAAAATAATTCACAATATTCCTACTCATAATAATTCATGTTAGGGATAGTGGGTACAATCTGCTTTCTTCACTTTTATATTCGACTACCCCAGAACTAAGATTAAGATTGTAAATTAGGTTACAGGTATGCATGTTTCATTGATCCTGTTTCAAAAAGATAGAACCGGTAACACCAATGGTGTGACCAATATTATGATTTAGAAGAGTATCCGTAGAGATTATCGTTAGTTTTTCACAACATTTTACACATTGCGAAATAGGCGACTTGTTTCTTCTCTGTGCCCCGACGACCCTTACACAATTCAAAAGTAATAGTTTAAAATTAGAAAATACTTTGAGTATAAAGATGTTTAGATAAGGCTGGATACACGATAATTTCTTAGTTCTAATAATAACACCGAGAACGAGATACTTATCCCTAGAGTTCTAAAGTTTACTTCAGTTTACTTTGAACTCCATCGATTAGCATCTTGTCATTTCCTGTTAAGATGAAGATATATACGAGTTGTGTGCAAGGATATTACATAATCCCTCCATTGAATCTAGAAGTCACATTGGTACTTATACAAGGTAAGAAGCAGGTAACTTCTACCTATTTACATATGTATCTATAGTTTTCTGTAAATACATGTTTTGGTAGTGGCGTAACTATTTCCTTATACAGGTAAAATACAAAAAGGCCCACCGTCTCACTTGACACATTTCTCTTGTTTCCCTTTTCATATTTTGGTGGAAAACACAACAAAGAAATAAGAAAGCATCATCAGGTTTACTCCCTTGCGGCGTAAGCAGTGATTGAGTGTCGGCCGCCATGATGGGTGATAGGTACTTGAATACAGTGCCTTTGTCGACCCAAAGGTAGCCCACATTGCTTATCATATTTTGTATCCGCATTTTAGTATAATTTAATATTAAAGTTTGCTTCCAACTTTTTTAGACAAGATTTATGGAAAGCATCCGTGAGAGAAAAAGCAATGCAAGAAAATAAAAATCATTAGGAAAAATGTCTCAGTTTGTGACCTTACATATCATTATTTGACTGTTTTTTTTTTTTTAATATAACAACATTAATCAAATAAATCTTGAGCTATTATTTTCTCACGCATTTGAAGTCAAAACGGCGTAATTTGTACATACGTATTAAATAGAACGAGCAAACACAAATATATAAAAACTCAGTCAAATATTTCTTTTTGCTTTTACGGCATATATAGCCGGCTAAAAACATTGGTTCACGCTCACACCAAAACTTTGTATATTGCGTCGTGCTTTCGAGTAGCCGCCCAATATCCCAACTAGGGGCCTATCACGCCAAAATATTTCAGAACAAGATAAACAAATAGGACGTAAACAATAGCATATATGCCATATCGCTATTTCCCTTTGTTTATCCAAGCTTATTCGGCAAAAGCAGAAAAACAGGTATTTTCGTGCCGTCAACGTTGGGTTCAGATAGGATCTAAATAATAAATCATGTGTTCCAAATATGTTACACAAGCTTCAGTTTTAGTTCCCCCAAACATAAATAATTCTATGATTTTCCGCTATCTTTGTAACGTAACAAAAAGTTCGCATCTACGATATGAAAAGGCAGATTATCGCGGCGTAGTTTAGAAAATGATACAAACAAACAAAAGAAGAGAAAATATTGAGAGAGATTTCCACGGGGAATTGAAGTCACCTCCACTAAAATTGGATGGTAAACTGAAGACACAATGGCCATTATTCTTTTTTACCTTGTCGCTAGGGAGTCGGCCCCACTACAAAAATATTTGATCGCCCGCCTGCCCATCAATCAATGTTGGTTTTTTAATTTGCTGTTAAAAGCATGGGCCACATCGCTTCAGATTATTAACATCGATGTTGCAAATTAATTACCACAACACAGTACAAAATACTCTTTAAAGTTTTCAACGTGGAGTTAAAGCTACGATAAAAAAAAATAAAAGCAAATTTGACAATGACAAATCAAACCCGTTGCCGTATGTTTTATTTTATTTTTGTTATCACTATATTTTTACTTTTGTAACAATGTCTTTAATTTAGAATATTTTACTACGTAATGACACAAGAATCTAAAAGATATCCCCCTCAGTTTACGGTAAAGTTGCGCCGCCAGTTATGGAGAAAGGTAGAGTGACATATTGTACGGACTTGGAGAAGTCTGTCATAATGAGCAACTTTGAGCGTCGCGGCTGGACTCAAGTGGGGCCCGACGATGAATGGAACTTCTACTGGTCCTTCACACAAAATTGCCGCACGGTTTTCAGTATCGAGAACGGCTACCGAATGAACTTCACAAACACTTCCCAAACCATTACGAACTGTCGCGTAAAGATTTATTAGTAAAAAACATCAAGAGATATAGAAAGGAGCTTGAAAGAGAGGGTAATCCCTTGGCCGAAAAAACAGAGATTGCGTTACATAACGGACAATTTATTACCCGCTATTTACATTTAGATTTTATACCAGTGACGTATGTACTGCCTGCCGACTACAACATGTTTGTTGAAGAATACAGAAAGTCCCCTCAGAGCACATGGATTATGAAGCCGTGCGGAAAGTCACAAGGGGCCGGAATTTTTCTTATAAACAAACTATCGAAACTTAAGAAGTGGTCCCGTGAAGCGAAAACTCCGTTTCATCCCCAACTGACCAGTAAAGAATCTTACGTAATATCACGCTACATCGACAACCCGCTCCTAATTGGCGGGAAGAAATTCGACCTATGACTGTACGTGTTGGTGACGTCATTCCGCCCTCTAAAAGCGTATTTATTCCAACATGGCTTCTGTAGATTTTGTACAGTGAAATACGATACGAGTGTTACTGAGCTCGATAACATGTACGTACACCTGACTAATGTCAGCGTACAAAAACACGGTGGTGATAACAATAGCTTGCACGGCGGGAAAATGAGCATCCAGAATTTCCGACTCTATTTGGAAGGTACTAGGGGTCGCTCTGTAACCGATAGATTGTTTGCAGAAATGCAGTGGCTTATTGTTCACTCTTTGAAAGCTGTCGCCCCCGTGATGGCTAACGATCGCCACTCCTTTGAATGTTACGGGTACGATATTATAATAGACAATACTCTCAAGCCTTGGCTTGTAGAGGTGAATGCTTCACCGTCCCTACAGTCGACGACTCATAACGATAGAATATTGAAATACAAATTAATAGATAACATTGTGTCTGTGGTTGTTCCGCCTGATGGTATTCCTGATGCGAGGTGGAACAAGATCCCAACCGCAGAAGCGCTCGGTGACTTTGAACTGTTGATTGATGAAGAACTCATGGAAAAAGAAGACGCAAATTCGCGCTACAACAAGTACCATCGTTTTAGACCATAACTTAGTAACAATTTTCTAAAATCTTGTATTATTAGTAATTTGAATAAAAAATCAAACCCAGTTTTACTGTTTTATTCAATGAAAAATCCGTCTAGAATACACAATATTCAAAATAATTTTGTTTTAGGTTTTGCGAGCACCTTTTTCAGAGCGTAGCTCCATCTCACCCTTGTGCATAGAATCTTCATCGATGAGTATTTGAAAATCCCCTAAAGCCTCAGCGGTGGGTGTTTTGTTCCAGCGTGAATCCGGTATCCCACCCGGGGGTAGAACTACCGATAAAAGATTATCCAGGAGCTTGTACTTGAGTATCCGGTCGTTAACCGTCGTAGCCGTCATCGAAGGGGAAGCGTTCACCTCTATAAGCCACGGCTTTAAGTTATTGTCTATGATTATGTCATAGCCATAAAACTCGAAGCAATGGCGGTCGTTCGACATAACGTGCGCCACCGCCTCTAACGAGTGCACTATCAACCACTGTATGCTCTCAAACAGACGGTCGGTCACTTCCCGACCCCGGGTTCCTTCCAAATAGAGCTTTAAGTTATGTATGCCCAGCTTTCCCCCGTGCTCACGATTGTAATCGGCGCCGTGTTTCTGCACGCTGACGTTCGTTAGGTGTACATACATGTTGTCGAGCTCAGCGACGCTCGTGTCGTATTTCATTGTGCAAAATCTACAAAATCCATTCCGAAACATGTAAGCTTTTAAAGGGCGGAACGACGTAACAAGAACGTAAATTCTTAAATCGAATTTCTTCCCTCCGATAAGAAGCGGATTATCTATATAGCGAGATATGACATAAGTATCTTTACTCGTGAGATGATGCTGTAAGTATTTCTTAGATTCCCGCGACCATTTTTTCAGTTTCGACAGTTTGTTTACAAGGAAAATGCCGGCGCCTTGGGATTTGCGGCAGGGCTTCAAAATCCAGGTTGTTTGAGGGTATCTTCGGTACTCTTCGACAAACATGCTGTAGTCAGAATGTCACCGGAATGAAATCTAAATATAAATAGCGAGTGATGACTTGTCCGCTCGGGAGTTTCACTTCAGTTTTTTCCGCAAGGGAATTACAGTCTTTTTCCAATTCTTTTCTGTATCTCTTTATGTTTTTCACGAGTAAATCTTTACGAACTATTTTTTTTTTTTCGCTTTTGGCAATTGAGCCGATGTCGACTATTCTGCCAGAGTCACGTTTAGAAGGTAGCGTAGCGCAAACTGGCGCAAACTGTCGACTTTGTACTTTTTGGTAGGTTTACAGATTCTGTTAGTCGTGAAGTTAGTCGTATTTAAAATTTTAGATTATTGTCGTTTAAAAAAGTTGTTAAAATTTGAATAATTTTGGGGGAGAAGTGAAATAGAAGGGAATGAAAGTTAGTTGGGAGAGGAATGTTACACTTGGAAATTTCTTCATAGAGGTCGAAGGATTTGGTATTCAAGGAGCAGGAGAAAAATATATGGTCCAAAGTACCGTCTGCAAGACCGCATTCACAGAGGGAACTATCCTTAACATGGATCTTTTTCAGAAACACTGGGCTACAACAATGTCCAAGTCGCAATCTGCAAAGCGAGGAAACAGTTCTTTTGGCCAATTTTGGGTACTTAAAAAACCAAGGCTTCGGCTGGATGTCAGGCTGTATGGATGAATAGTAGATACCCTTGACTTTTAAGGACTCATTCCACTTTTTGGTCCATGAGTCGAACAGTTTGGGTTTGGCACCATTTCGCAAATCGTAGTTATGGGCTACGTAGTGCTTTCGATCAACCGGATTTGATGTGGCATACTTTGCTAACGAATCAGCGCACTCGTTGCCAACAATCCCTGAATGACCAGGTATCCAGGCTATCTCGATATCTAAGCCGTTTTGGGAACAGTCAAATAACAAGCTCTTAATATCTAAAATGATTTTACTATGGGTTTTACTACGAAGTTGATTCTGTTTTAGGGCCTGAATACTACTGCGGGAATCTGAGAAAATAACTGCTTTTGTAATTTGGTGTGACTTGATATAGTGTATGGCTTCTAAAATGCCAATACACTCCCCTGTAAAAACTGATGTTTCTGGTGGACATTGAAAGAGTAGGGCAATTTTGGAATTTTGAAAGTATACAGCTACTCCTGTACATTCTTTTGGTGATAATTTTGATGCATCCGTAAAGAAAAAATTCTATCCTTCCCAATAACGTTTGATGGCTAACTCAAAGTCACGTCTTGCGTTTTGAGAATTCTTCGAGATTCCCAGTCCCAAAACGGCCTTTGGTTCGAAATGGATCGTTTCATATGCAGCGGAAAAGACGGGCAGGATTGGGTATTGACAAACAGGCGAGGAGAGGTTTTTAAGCTCTCTGTACCTATTTATCAATAGTGGGACTGTTTTATTTTTCCAATAGGGAGTGTTATTGAAGGAAAGGTCAATTTGCTCTAAAATTGGAAGTAAGGGATGGGATGAAAGAGAAAATACCTTAGAGAGGAAACGATCTGCCAAATACTGTCTTCTTAGGAAAAGGGGAGGTTCTGCACATTCATTTTGAAGCGCATTTATGGGAGAGGATCTAATGGCACCAATAATCATTCTTAGGCATTTGGCCTGAATGCTGTCCAGTCTCTTGAGCGCTTCTTTGTTGCAGGGCTCTATGAGAAAGCAACAATAGTCCAGAGCACTCCTGGTCAGCGCATTATAGACCAGTTTGAGGGTGTAGGGGTGAGCTCCCCACCATACCCCGGCTAAGGCCTTAAGGATCGACACAGAGCGTTCACATTTTTTGACCGTGTTATTTATGTGATCAACTCCAGACAATCTCGAGTCCAGTATTACTCCCAGAAACCTAGCACTATCCTTAACTGGAATGATTTGCCCATCGATATTTATATCTACTTGGGGAACGGAACGCTTGCGGGTAAAAATGACAGCTGAACTCTTTGGAGCACTTAGAGATAACCCGTGATCAAGGAGCCATTGGTTTAATGAGGATAAAGAGACATTCATTGATAGAGCGGCATCCTGGATGGAATCGCCAGTGACCAGTAGAGCAATATCGTCAGCATACTGAAGGATTTTGCAGTCATAATTTAGGGATGAGGCCAAATTTGCTGTATATATATTATATAATAGGGGACTCAAAACAGAACCTTGAGGTAAACCTCTCCATACTGTTCTTTGTTCAGGGTCAACCCCGGGGATTCTTAATTGAATGACGCGATTGGCAAAGATGATACCAATGATACGACAAATCCTAGCCGGGATTTTCAGCTCGTGTAGCTTTTGCCTGAGAACAGGGAGGAGGACTGAATCATATGCAGCTGATATGTCCAGGAAAACTGCCACCACAGACTCATTCCTGCTGAGGGCCAGCCGGACCGCTGACGTGAGGATACCAACACTATCAGCTGCTGTGCCCAGACCTTTCCTGAAGCCGAACTGGGTTGCCGGAAGCAGCCTTCCACTCTCCACCAACCACTCTAAACGGTTTTTAATAAATGCTCCAGTAGTTTGATGAGTATGGACGATAAAGCGATAGGTCTATATGAGCAATGATCGTTAGGATCTTTGCCAGGTTTTAATAACGGGATGACAACTTGAACCTTCCATTCTGAGGGAATATATCCGGAAGTAAAGCAAAAATTAGCCAAGTCCAAGTAATATTGGAGAGTTTTTGGTCCGGCTTTGACAATAAAAGAGTAGGGGAATCCATCCACCCCTGAGGCAGAGTCTTTAACATGGGATAGTACATTTTTTAACTCTTCCAAGCTAAATGGTCTGTTCATTGGGTCACTAGTATTGCCTATATCACCAATGCTAACACAATTGTCCTCTACACCCGGAACATATGCTGGAGCGATTTTGGAGAAAAACTGGTATCTCAGTTCTTCTGAGAGGATTTTCGAAGAGGTAGGAGCTAAACTATTTCTAAAAAGTTTTATTTTCCACCATACCACTGAAATTGGAGTAGATGGACTCAGCGAAGAGCAAAACCTTGACCAACCCTTTCGTTTTTTTTTCTTAAGTAATTTCCTAGACTTGGCTAATATTCGCTTGAAAGTGATGAAGTTATCCAGGTTCATATTACAGTTAACAGTCTCTTCAGCCTCATTCCTGGCCCTGACAATGTCAGTGCATTCCTTATCCCACCATGGCGGAGAAGGAATTTTGTCGGATTGGGGTTTTTTGGAAGGGAAACAGTCATCTGCTGTAGCAGAAACAGTTGAGGAAAAAGAAGAGAAACATTCCTGGGCATTATCCTCGTTGACTTTTGGGAGGGAAGATACTCTTAGGTTCAAAATTTTGGAATATAAATCCCAATCACCGGAGTCAAGTCGGTATTTTAAAAGGGGAGGGGAGACTATTGTAGGAACATGTTTTGAAGGGAATTTGATCATGATGGGATAGTGGTCACTTCCATAGGTCATATCCAAGCGACGCCAAATGAGGAGGCTAGACATATTGGGCGAACAGAATGTCAGGTCAACACAACTATTACTCTGCCCAGGAGCAGACCTGCGTGTGCCACTGCCGTCGTTAATGACACAGAGATCCAGATCATCCAATATATCCAGCAAGCCAATGCCAAAGTTATCACAAGAATTTGATCCCCAACGATACTGATGACAGTTAAAATCACCCATAACAAGAATTGGACCACTAACACTGCATAACATATTTCTAATCGCCGAAAGATATTCGAGTTGTGGGTGAGCAATATAAAAAGAGAAAATATTTATATCCTCAGCCTTAACAGCAACAACATTTATGTTGTCACCGACGAAGGGTAGAGGAATCGGGGAAAATGATACTTTGCTATTGATAAGCAAAGCACATCCCCCATATCCATCAGGTCTGTCATTACGAACACAGCTAAAACACGGCATCCTAAAATTACTTTCAGGTAATAGCCATGTCTCAGCTATGCCGCATATTGATGGTTTATATTTGTTTATTAAAAAGGAAAGATCAGGCTTCCTGGGAGTAATACTCCTCGCGTTCCATTGCAGGAATGTCAGGGGATGGAACATTGTGAATGTAATTTAGGATTGAGGTCAATTTTAAGGCAACGTGGTCAGGTAATGATTGAATAGGGTTTGTCAGAACAGTCATTAACATGTTTGTAATTAATTCTAAAATGTTTTTTGAGCTGTCTGTTTGTGTGAAAGTTATTGGATCGGCGGCTTCCGCTGGGAAGGCGCAGCCATTATTGGAGGGGGAAAATGAATAATCTCTAGTGAGTGCTTGATGAGCTTGCTTATTATAACCTGGAGAAGGGGGGGCACGGGGCTTAGGGTTAGGGAAGACCGTTTTACGGTATGATCTTTGGGTGGCAGGGATTGGGCTTGAGGACTGGGATTGGGACTTATTAATTGTAACCTTGTTACGAGGGGAGAATTTTGAGACATCGGCATATGATCTGGAAACAGGAGGGAAAACCCGACTTGCCTCTGCATATGAAATTGATTTTTCGGCCATCAGAGCTTTGATGCTCTTCTGTCGGCCCAATTCAGGACAAGCATTGTAATTTGCAAAAAAGGTTACAGTACAGGAAATGCAGAAACCTAACTCAGGGGTGGTTCCACATCCATCACCTGGATGGTCACCACCACATTTGAAACAACGTGGTTTTGATCTACACAAAGTCCGAGTATGCCCAAACCGACAACAATGGTAACATTGGATTGTTAGGTATGTGTATTTCTCAACTGTAAGAGCTGAGTAAAAACAAAATACCCTTTTAGGAAGAACTTGCCCATCAAAAGTAAGTACGACTGTCTGCGTCGGCTTCCATTCAGCTATACCAGAAGAGGTAACCTTCCGGCTCATCCTCCTAGCCTTCATGATAGCACCACAACCTTCAGGAACCTTTATGTTTTCTATAATTTCATTTTCCAACCATTCAGTAGGGATACCCCTAACAAGACCCATTCGAGTAATATTGAACTGAGGGATGGAAGCAATATAATTATGTTGAATTAGTAAATTACTCATTAGAAAACTATTTGCATCCTGATGCGATTTGAACTCAACTGATAATTTATTTCTACCAATGCGTTTGACCCCATCGAGGCGTACGTTATTAATGTTATTTTTAGTCAAAAACATACCAAACTTGACCGGTTGTAGCACAGTGCCTGAAGTCTGACCATCCTTAAGGGAAACATGGACAATATATGGCGCGTTATCTCTGGCTGTATAAGTTAGTCTGCCAATAATGTTTTTCGGTACCTTGGGTGGAATCTTTGGAGTAGCAGGAGGGGACACAGCGACTCTCTTCCGATTTGAAGTCTCCGTTTCTGTTTTGGGGTCTTGCGTGATTATTTGGGTGTCATGGGGTAGGGAGACGGTCAAGACAGGAGGAAGATCAAAAAATTCATCAGGGGGGTCGGGATCAGGAGGCTTTTTGGAGTTCATGATGGCGGATGAAGTTTTTTCTTAAGAAAATGGAAAGTCTCGAAAAGTTTCACTCAACTCGGAATCGGTCCACTAGGAATCGGAAAAATTAAAAGAGAAATAGATTTCTTGGAGATTTCAAGATATATTTTCTTAAATTAATTAAATTTTCCCAATTTAGCACAGTCTGTCAGGCTGTCGTATCGTCCGTCAAGTCCGTCCGTCTTTGTGAATTCCTTCCGTGTTGTGACTTATTTTGGATTTTCAAATTCTCACCATCTTTACGAACTAGTTCGACCGTCTTAGTTTTGACAGTAATACTCGACTGTCATGTTGTTAGTAATCGCTGTTGTCATGGTAACCCAAACTTATATTTTTAGGGGAGAAGGGGAAGGAATAATTTTATAAATCCTTGTTGACCATGGAGAATTTAAAAGACTCTAAAAACTTTTAAAACATTTTCAGTGGCACTAAGTACTACTACCGTCCATTAAAGTTCCTTTTAAAAAATGTATATATGTTATACGTATTAGTTGATAAAAGCTACCACAAAACTTTTTCTTCGCTGTTTAAATTATGAGGAATGATAAGCAAACAGTTCCGATATGGGGCTATACTTTCGGAAGACGTTGAACAACGGCTTATAGGGTCATCATCATCATCATTTCAACCCAAAAACGTCCACTGTTGGACATAGGCCTGGGTTGGGTTTGCCATAATCGCCACGCTTGGCAGGCGGGTTGGCGATCACAGTATGGTGGTAAAATGCATAGAGAACGCTGCTGCCTATTCTCTAGTAACTCGAAGAAATAGGATAGTATAGTGCTATTCTTTGCGTCCGGCAACATACGGCACAATACGGGCTTATACGATGTAAGAGACTTATAAATCATCCTGGAGCAAACAGCTTATATCTTAAAGCTTGAGTTTACAGGTTAAAGATTTCTGGAACTAAGTACGCTTCGATTCTTTGCTCATCCGTCAAACGCAGAGACGAAAATATTAAGAGGTTTACGTTGATATGAAGCGGGATGTTATTGAGCTTACGATATCAATTCAAATATAAATATCTGAATAAATATTATTCACACCTACCTCTCGTTTTGAGAGTTTGATTATAAGGGCTATACAACCGTTTCTGTACCTACAAAAATGTGTTTTTACTACGGTCTTTTCCTTTGCCCTCGCCTCTTCCCATACGCGGGGTCGGCTTTCGTAATCAAGCCGCGCCATTCACTTCGCTAGTAAGCATCGCCATCTGTAAGGCCATGTTTTTACTACGGTATATGGTTTTTTTTCTGTTGTTATTGTTCGTCACCTACATGTTCCTCTACATGTTAATCCTAATATAATAAATATAATCCTAAACCTAAATCTTCGTCTATGTTTGGTATCGATATCGAAAAGGAATGGAACGAAATAGAAGCAAAACTAAATTATTTTGATCAGTCGATGGGCGAAGGTCAATGGCCCGTATTCGATCAGCTGTTATTGTTTAGTTGCCTTAATGTACTGTAGTGTAATTGCCTCAATGCTCATTATCAGTCAGCGAACCGCGTCTCTCAGTTGTTTTTATATTTTTTTGGTGAACTTTGACATTTTTTACGAATTTGCTAAAACAATAACAGTCGGTAGTTGCCTTAATGTTATCAGATAGTCATCAGAACAAAGTTCGAATGAAAAAAAAATACATTTAATTACATTTCGGTATCGATACCCAACACGTGTGTAATGTATTTGACAATACTTATTTAATTTAACCCTATCAAAATGTTTCTATTTTTTTCTCTAACGTACAGATGCCAGCACATCAAATTACCCGAAACTGACAAATTCTCCCAATCAACATTGAATCTAATGCTATAGTGATAAAGTTGAAAATCTATTAAAGAAATTTGACAGATTGTATTAGATTGATGTGCTGGCGTCTGTACAACAAATTCACTTCAGCGATAGTTTTCATGTACGTGTCTAAAGGAGAGTTACCCAAATGAATTAAGTATTCTAATTTCAAGCACAATTACGTATATTTAGTTCTATTTCCAGCCTCGTTCAAAATACCCACAGTTAAATATAACACACGGCAAGCTATTCGACTTTGCATTCGTAATCACCGTCATAAATTAATGGCGTTTCCTAATAGCCGACAACTGGCGAAACGTGGCACATGTAAATTCCACTTGAGCTTAATGGCCATAAATTCATTTATTATTCAAAAGTTAGGCCCACTTATCCTTCTTCCTGCTAATTCTGAATATGCTGTGCTTTGAATTCGTCATCAATAACTGGAAAAAGGCTTGACAGAAATTAAGATTTTCTGTATATTTCTATATCTGCCTAGCCTTTTCTCAACTATGTTGGGATCTACTGGAAGCCGACGTTAAACCAGATGCAGCTGAATACCATTATTACACATGGAGCGACGCGAGGTTAGTTCAACGAACACGTAACTCCGGGACCGATTGTTGTCAGTGGCGGTGCCCTCAAGGTTGTTCGAGCATACGTTTAGCGGCAAACAAATACGGCAAACTCAAAAGTTCAGGAAAGAAGTTAACAGAAGAATTCAGCTAGGCTGCTTTGTCGAGTCTTCTCGTCGCGTATTCCGCAGAGCCTTAAGACTAAAGTCTTCAACCAGTGAGTCCTGCCTGTTATGACCTACAGAGCCGAAACGTAGACACTCACAGTACAGCTGGTCCATAAATTCAAAGTCGCTCAGCGAGCTACGGACTGCCTATCTGACCTCTACAACCCATTAATTGGGTAACATGATGCCCCTTGGTAAGACCGGTTATAGAACTTTCGGGTTTCGGACTACCCGTTAGGACTGTCAAAGATCTACAAATATTAGCTGGGACCAATGGTTTTACGTGTATTGCGACTATGGGTAGCTGTTAACTCCCGCTCTCAGTTTACTGTTTGTAGGTACTAAATTAATAAAACAAAATGATCCTAATCGATGGTAATCATGTGTAATCATAATCATCGTAAATTTCCAAATAGCCAGCAATGAGTGCAACGTGTAAACGCCACTTGAGCTTAGCGCCTATAAATTCATTTATTATTAAACATTACGGCCATTTACGGCCACTTATCTCTCTCCCCACTAATTCACGCCGATAGGCCGTGCGTATGGCCATTATTTGCAACTCAATGTGCGTCTTCGTATGAATAATTCAATCAACAGGAGAGGTGGAATGAGCTCAAGATATTAATGTTAGTGCTCTTTTCTTACTTCCGTACGTATAAAGGTAGCAGGGCAGACAGGCTTAGCATAACATAATTTAAGCCGAAGAAAGTGAGTCGCCGAAATTACGTTGAAGTTGGTTGTGTAAAAATTAGAAGTTTGTGCAACGTTCGGCTCAATCTTGCGCAACAAGTAAGTCAGAGAACGTAACCACCTCAACTGATTTTGAGTATCATATTTATTATACTTCCGCTACTGTTATAGGAATTATCCTCACACAGCCCCATTTACACGGTGCTAGGGTCTTGCCTGTGGCATACAAAGAAATTGAAAAAACTAAAGTTTTTATTAAATATGATTTAAAAAAAATGTCTGTCATTTGTTACGCATAATGTATATGGTATATTTTCTTTGGTTTCAATCAAGCAGTAGACAATATTGTCGAACTTTTATTGGTTTAACTGTCTAAACAATGCTTAGACGCTGCAAATAAATTGTAAAATACACTCGGGTATTGGCCACTTTGTCTGTGTGAATTTTATGTTTTTTTTTATGTTGTAATGTCCGTTTTTTGTGCAAAATTACAATTTACAATTTATTTGCAGCGTCTAAGCATTGTTTAGACAGTGCATGGCGTACTTTTTTAATGGTTGCTGCAACTAATGGAAATCCACATGCAATTACATCCTACTGTGTAAATCGGACTTAAGTTGTGATATTTTTCATCGTCGTAGAGTTTTATTTGCCGTACCTAACTATGTTTGAGTCGTTTTCATACATTATTTTCACAGAACTGTGAGAGCGTTGACACCGCAGTGATATAGCGCAGTGATAGGGAATACAATTTCATTCTAGCGAAAAACTGTCGATACGGGAACTTATTGAAGCGATCTCTCGTGATGTTCGTGATACAGTGGGAATGAATATCGGTATGAAAAATATTTTAAAGACGGTTTTACACAAGTTTTCCGCAGTTAAAAAAATATTTCAATTAAAATACCTAACTGTTGAATTTACTGATAGGTATGCGACGTCAAACAAATGGAGTCTTGTCTATTGTTATAGTGATGTTTATTCTAAAATTGTACGAAGATTTCTGCAGCAGCAGCGTTCTCTAAGTATTTTACCACAATAATGCGGCCGACAACCCGCTTGCCAAGCGTAGTGATTATGGCATCCCCCCTCTCCAAATTGAGGGAGGCCTATGACCAGCAATGGACATCTTTTGACTGGAATGATGATGATTATGGTGAAGTGGAAAAAGATACGTAATATTGAAGCTAATTCAAAAACTACCCAAGCAAAATTTAAATAAAAAATATACGCGACCAGCTTAAATGGTCACCCATCTACGAAAAAACCACGGTAAGCGTAGCTTAACCTGATCGTAGTTTTACTTAGCCACAAGTCATTAATCATGTACCTACATTGTTTCAGACGCTCTCAGGTTATCTTTCAAAACGTGTAACACATGTTAAAAATAAATCGTTGGAAAATGTGTGAGAAAGCAAATAGAATGACTTAAATTACAGTGTGGAAGTTGGTCAGGATTTATTGCTTCCTTAGAACAGTTAGCCCTGTACTATGATTCTTTAAAAACATGTGTTTAAAAGCTGTGTGTCATAAAAACAAAGGATAAAGACGTTCCTTTCGTGTATCTGATACATTTTTAGAGTTACGTACCGAAAAAGCACCTTTTAGGTACGAAACTCTAAAAATGTTTTTTTTTATAAATCGTCTGTCTGTTACTATGTCCATTTGTCTGTCATAGGACAGTATCTTTAGAATATTAATAGGCTTCATGCACATAATGTAGGGCCCCACTGGTGCTGGACCGCATGATTATAGTATACGAATGATAATCGCGCTCACGCCGCACCGCTGTCGCTCTGGTGCCGCTCCGGAACCGGTTTCATAGTAAAGCATCACTTTTTTTTTTTTTTTTTGATGGGAAATCATCAAATAACTTCTCCCGCTCTGGGCGGAGCGGGAGGGCATGTCAGACTTTTACTGACTAAAACCCACCCGTGTTCCTTCAGTTGCCCATGTGCCAGGGTCAAAGCATCACTCAGAGTTAAATATTGTCAGCGAACAATTATTTCAAACTCGGCATCAGTGCGGTACGCATGCGGTTCCGGTGCGACACCGGTGCGGTGTTTTCGCGATTTATATTCGTATACATCATTATGTACAGACGCCAGCACATCAAACAACCCGAATCTGTCAAATTTTCCCAATTCATTTTGAACCTAATGCTTTAGCGATAAAGTTGAAAACCTATTAAAGAAATTTGACAGATTACATTAGCTTTATGCACTGGCGTCTGTACATGAAGCCATAGATAGTTGTTTTTTTTTTTTTTTTTGCAGAAAACCCAAACGCATAAGTTTATAAATAGATCGATTACAAAAAAAATAAATAATGATTGCGGTATTTGATGCCAATAAACTCACAGTCGATAAATTCCAAAAATCTTTTATAGAAAAATATTTTATTACATGACCTTTCGTGATAATCCGTCTACGGAGAAATGCCGCGTGCGTGCGTGTGTAAAATTGGCTTCGATAAACGAAAAATCGCACTTGGAATCGATTCGATACAAAATGAAGAAAGAGGGAGAGCAGAGACATTACAAAAAGGGTGTTCATGCGATTGACATAGTATTCGTGGAATGGATTGAGTGTAGAAAGCCGCGATTCGGCGTTTACGATGTTGAATCTAGGTTTTAAAGAAAGTAATTAATCCTGGAAAATCAGACGTTCAAAGACTGATATTAATACAATAAGCACTGAAAATGTCTCCATCCATCTAAAATATCTATAATATACTAATGAATCGGCAGCAGCGATCTTTATGTATTTTATAACCATAGTGCTACTACCAAGTCGCCTGCCAGGCGTGGCGAATACAGCAAACCCCCAAAATTGGGGAAGGCCTATGTCCAGCAGTGGATGTCTTACGGCTGAAATGATGATGAATGATGACTATATGTATAGTTACTGCCCGCGACCTCATCCGCGTGAATTGTATTATTTTAATATAAAATTCCTTCATACATTTGAAATATATATTACTACTAGCTTACCGTACAGATGTTGTCCTGTTTCCTAGAACTCGATAGCAGCGCCACCTACAGTGAATCTAAACCATCCAGGTTACCACCCAAACGCAAACAAAAAAATTCATTCAAATCGGTCCAGCCGTTTAGGAGGAGTTCAGTGACATATACACGTACAGTAGAAATATATATGTATAAAGATATAGCTTCTGTCCGGGCCTTCGCCTACGTGAAATTTCTAGTTTCAACCATATATTCGGAATTAATATTGTAGTTACCCATGAGTAAATGAATTTTCGGAATCTTATCCAAAGATTTCCTCTACATATAAACTCACGAATCGTTCTTCTTAGTATAGATATATATCTTTATAATATCTGCAGACAGTGTAATTGGACTGTTCCGTACTGGGATTGACTTTGTGAAACACGCAGTGCTGAAGACAATAGTTCTGTGTAAACTATGCCGTCAAAGTCACTCGTGAGGTGCTTCCGACTGTGATTGCGTTACGTAATCGGGGTGCTGGTGCGATGTCATGCTTGACGGAGCGTGGTCGTCAATATGGCCGATACGGTTGCACCCTTGCACCGATAGGTCTGACAGTAAAGTGATGATGCGATTTTAATTAATGTAACTACATGAATTAAAATACCTTTGTAATAATGTCAATGCGGTATGATGGATGTCACCTACCTTCAAATATTTAGTTTTAGGTTAAGTTTTAGATTCGTGCCTATTTCATGACGATGAGTCCCCTAGGACCGATGTCTGCCAGAGTCGCGAGATTTGTTTGAAAGAGTAACCGTGGTCCTGGCTAATAGGCAACTGAAGGAACACGGGTGGCCTTAAGTCAGCAAAGGTTTGACACGCCCTTCTGCTCCACCCAGAGCAGGAGACATTATTTGATGATTTCGCACCCACAAAACAAAAAAAAAACCGGCCAAGTGCGAGTCGGACTCAAGCACCGAGGGTTCCGTACAAGCCTGCAGGTATTCACGGTTTATGCATAAGGTTTATGTTTATGAAATTTAATAATTTTTTTTTAATTTTTACATATGAGTTGATTGAATGAAAGGTAAATGGCGTTTTACGATTTATGACGTATTAAAAAAAAACTACTTACTAAATTTCGTTCAAACCAATTTTCAGTGGAAGTTTATATGGTAATGTAGGTATATCATATATTTTTTTTAGTTTTATCATTCTCTTATTGTAGAAGTTACGGGAGGGGGACTCATTTTACCACTTTAGAAGTGTCTCTCGCGCAAACTATTCAGTTTAGAAAAAAATGATATTTGAAATCTCAATATCATTTTTGAAGACCTATCCATAGATATCCCACACGTGTGGGTTGGATGAAAAAAAAAAATTTTTTCCATTTTAAGTATGGGGAACCCCAAATTTTTCTTTTTCTATTTTTGTGTGAAAATATTAATGCGGTTCACTGAATACATCTACTTACCAAGTTTCAACAGCATAGCTTTTATAATTTCGGAAAAAAGTGGCTGTGACATACGGACGGACAGACAGACATGACGAATCTATAAGGGTTCCGCTTTTGCCATTTGGCTACGGAACCCTAAAAAAGCTCGCATCCTGTTACATAACTTGCAAAATATGGGTGTACTATATGTCCACCTCTGCCTAATCCTCCGGAGAATACCAGCGTGATTTTATGTTACGGTATTATAACTAACCAGAGCCAATTATCACATTATAAACCCATGTGTTTTTCTAACTAATATTTCTATGATTCTTATTCCCTATGTACCTAATTAGTTCTAGAGTTTAGTTTTATGTTTATCCATTTTTGATGATTACACTGGTCAACATTTGATCTAAAAATTATCGCTGAACCTTAGTATAGTTTCTTAGGGTTTCTAGGGTCGCTGATTTTGCATTCAAGGTCGGTTGACTTCCATCACATCAGGTTCAAGGTCACATGTATGCCAAATTTCAACCCAGTAGCTTCAGTTTAAGTTGGTGAAATATTAATTAAAAAGTTCCAGGACACAAGTCAAGTTAAATACAAGACTTTAATAAAACAATGAACCTTCATCGTAATGTGTCAGCTGACTTCATTCTTTATTGTTAATACAAATTTTGAATAAATAATTATTCTAAACTGTATAACAGTTTTTCGACATTTCTCGTATAATGAAGGTTTACAAATTATTTTGGAAATAACTGAAGATATTATTATAACGTAGTATAATAAATATGTCTTCCTAAATTTGAAATGAAAAAATGAAAATTATCACATTTACAAGAAAGGCGCTATAAATTTTACAGAAAGCCTTACAAACATAACTATGGATGTTATGATAAATAATGTTTTGTAGCACACTTTTATTTATATCTAAGGGTTTGGCCCTTAGATTTAATTCAGCAATTTGACAAATAGGCTACTTAGTACCTATATAATATGGTCATCGTGAACGGAAAGTTATCGATTAGGGCGAATTTCTTTATTGTAATGTATCTAACCATCGGGTGCCTATATGTATGCGGACACTGCTTTCCTCTACACTGTTAGTGTTTATTCGCTGACGAACCTTGAACGATACTGTGGAGTTTTTTTTTAATTATCCATAAATATCCCACTGATGGGCAAAGGCCTCCCTATTCTATTTCCACCTTTCTTAATCGATAGCTGCCGAGGATCAAACTTTATAAAAGGAGTACAGCTCATCCCACCATCTCCGTCTGGTCCTACCGCCAGGTGCCTCTAAGTAGGGGACTACTGGGTCGTAACTTTGGCTCATTGGTCAAAATCAAAAAATCAAAGTCATTTATTCAAACTAGGCTGAGAGTCAGCACTTTTTGAACGTCAAAGTTACACAAGACAGTCCCCCCAAAACGCCCGTCCTTCGACACTTCCTAGTGCTTTAGCTGGGAAGAAGAAGTAGCGGAACAAACTCCCCAGCAGCACAGCTGTCTGTTAAGTTAGAAGAACTTGATCCTGGTCGTCTCACATATAGCAGGTGTGTCCAGCCCATGATTTGTGTCATTTATTCATCGAGAAGAAAATAAACTTTTTGTATACTAATTTTAAAGTTGTCTATTATTAACGCCTAGGTTTATTTTAAAAATTAAGTCATTTAAGAGCCGTCATAATATTTTAGAATCAAGTTTTAAAATAGAAGTAAATTAGTTTACACCAAAATAAATTTAATTCTTCAAGCCATTCAGTGAGTTCTAAAAATTAATGTTTTAATAAAAGTTATGAACAATTATAATAGTTACGAAACTTTCGCCTCAGAAACTTTTCTCCTAATTACGAAAACAATTGGTGGCGTCTTTCAATTGACATTTCAGGTTCTGTCTTAGTAAGAATATTGTATTTTCATAAAAATTACTCAATTATTTGAATTGAAATAATTGACTTCGTGGGTAATAGTTAACGAAACTCCACAGACGTGGTGGATAAACGTGTCGCTAACTGATGTTATTTGACCTTGTATAACTACGTACATAGGCATTCAATATTATACTTAATACACAAAGTATACTTAATGAATTACGAACTGCCTACGTCCTCGAAACCACAACCCACAGGAGCCTACGTAAACAAAACCCAACGTAATCTTATAAATACTGATACAATAATGCTTACAAGCGTCATAGTTCTGCTCGGGTAATTCTCAGTATCAATTTAACTGTAAGCAGGTACACGTTTCAGACATTAATTACTTCCTGTAAAATAAAAGTGCCTTGCCAAAATAATATTAATTAACAATGGTGCTCCATTTGGTACCATAATTAGGTAAATTGGTGATTGTTTTTAACTGTAGCTGTGTCCATGGATCTACTTGAAATTTTTATGGTAGGCATAACACATCTAATTTGGAATAAGGCGTCACTATATAACTCGCCTCAACGCTGACAGGCGGACTTAGGCAGTGACCGAGTGGCGTCCAAGAACTGGAAGACGAGAT
The DNA here is from genome assembly GCA_932294355.1 of Aporophyla lueneburgensis. Classification (NCBI taxonomy): domain Eukaryota; kingdom Metazoa; phylum Arthropoda; class Insecta; order Lepidoptera; family Noctuidae; genus Aporophyla; species Aporophyla lueneburgensis. The sequence continues at coordinate 19,594,101 of OW028736.1, read as the reverse complement.
ATCAGTCGTTGGGTAGTGAGATTTACGGAAAACATTTTTACCGTCGCGGGATGAATCTGGATGAAGCTGGCATAGGAGCGCGGGGATTGGAACAAGAAAAGAGAAGCCTAAGCAATGGGTGAAGCGGTCAGTGGATTATGTAGATGATAACACTCAACCAGGCTGCAGGAATGCACAAATATAAAAAGAAAATACATTTATTTAGAACAGACTAAAAAGCACACACTATACAGCAGGAAAGAGTAAAATTAAAATCAAATAAGAAAAGTGTAAGTTGCGATGTCGTAAACTACCACTATAGTGTGCCTCGCGGTTGCGCCAACAACGTCCAAGATTATCTTGTCTGTCCTTAACTTTGATAGGATTCGGTAAATACTGGAAAAATCTATGAGAGAAAACATTCGATTTAAAATAAATATTTGAACAGACTTTAACCCTTAAATGCATGATTTTTACTTTTTAACCAGTTAAATTTATTTGGATGTAAGATTAGCTATATAGTAAGGAAAAATATTTAATAAAATATATTCATAAAAATACTTTTTTTTAAATGGGTTGGTGGAAATTTACATCTTTATGTAATCAGAACTAACCTACTGAGAACGAAATGTGTAGTGAGATAATTAACTTACTCATTATGGCATTTGCTGAAACAATTATTGTTTTTGTTATAATCCCCGTACTCTGTAGAAACGAAAAAATTACATTGAATTGGTTGATGGAAATTTCCATCACAATGCATTTAAGGGTTAAAGTCTTAAAAAAAGTAGAATAACGCTTCTAAGTCTTCACAGTAGGTACTTGTAAACACAAAAGAAAACATGGCGTCGGGAGAAGGAACTTGTGAAGTATTGTGTGAATGATAAATGAAGTCTCTCTGTGTTATTAGGTGGCTGCAAGTAAATCATCTGCGATATGTTACATGTCAACTGACATGGTGATCCTTTGTGAGAGGTTTTATTGAGTCTTTCAGTACCTATGTTAATATCTTTTGGCTGAATAAGAATTGTTTTTTGGTGTCAAAGATGGTGAGGTGAGCTTCTCTAAACGTTAAACTACAAGAAGCCGAAACTAAACGATTCTAATGACATAGGTTAAATTTGAAAGTTTTCATTAAGTATGTATTAAAAGTTATTAAATTCACTGGATTTATACTTAATACTCGTAGCTAAGTACTTTTACCAACTACATATTAAAATGTTGTTCAATTTAGGCTCAATAAGAGTACTGCCCGCTTTTTACGAATTAACAAAACTTCGAAATATCTATAGTATATTATATTAGTTTAATTTAGTGTATTTTGCTGTTAAATTTTATCTCTAAATCAAGGTGTACATCGCATCAAAATCCGTTATGAAATGTAAAAAAATAACGCAGTCACAAGACAGACATGATAGATACTTTATTTCATAAATATCTGTTGCCAGCGGCTTTGCCCGCGTACTTGTCGGAAAATAATGTTATTTTAAGTCGTTTTTTTAATATTACAGTGCTGTTTAGCCTCAACTTTCTTTATTTCTGAAAACAAAACAAAACGTTACTGACAGGTAAGTGCTATCAATTAGGTTGTTACTAATGAGCAGATATTCGGTAATTGCATTTACATAATTACTTTTCACGCTCCATTTGCGCGGTAAGGATCGTTGGCGCTCACATGCCTGATTGCGTGCATTCTTTCGAGAGAGCGCGCTGAGCGACCCGATCGCTGTAAGTCCTGTTCATTTATGAATGCAATTACGATGTATGGAATGGAATGTTACGTGATTCGTATTTGCATGGGAAATAAATGTTTCAGAAATTGAGTGTTACCGAAATAAATCGAAAGTAGTATTATCGAAAGTAGTTTGATTAGAGATGAGCACTAGATTTTAGTAGAAAAGAAACGAAATAAACTTTGTGCCTACCTATTATGGTGGATGATCTTAGATAACCCATGGCATTTAAATCTTCTTAAGTTTGTTGCGATTTGCAGCTTATTGTCAGCATATGTATGTTGAATAAATATGATTCGCGACCGTAATACCTATGTATATATAGCTTTACCAGAATTATAATAATTTTAATCATCAAGACAACCCTCTCAATTCATTTACTCCTATTGAATGACTATTTCAAGAACTGATATCTCTAGATATAAATCTAATAAGATCGAATGAAAAAAAAAATTGGGCTGCCTTGGCACTTCCCCCTTAATACCAACTTTAAGTTTTCTGTTTCTGCATTCGTTTGCATTTTATCACTTACTTTATTTTTATTAGAACTACACCCGAGACCTGGATGAACACGACTGAGTTCTGGTCTCTCTCTCTAATGGACCAGGAATTGGATGAAAAATCAATATCTGTTGACACTTAATTCTTCATCACCATCATAATTTTCAGCCAACAGACGTCCATTGCCAGACCTAGGCCTATCCCAAAAGAGCCCCCGCCTTTTTTCTGGGAATTTTTAATTAATTAAATCTTTGTAAAAACAAAGTCTTTGAAGTTATTAAATTCTTGGTAAAATATTTAAATAAGTTCTAGGTAAAGCTGAATCCCAAACAATAACAAACATTCGCAAATAGCTAACATTCGTAGAAACCAAAAAGTGTTTACAAAATTCAAAGCAGTATAAAATATGTTTTAATTTTCTCTCTGCAATTCCGTGAATCGTGGATATTAAAAATATGAGAGAAATAAGTGGGGGTATAAAAGCACAGTTTTCAGTAGCTAACTGCTTTTATATCTCCCCACTAGTCATAAAACTATCGAACTTTAGATCTGGGAACGGGCCACCTTATAATAATGATGGGTGTCGTTACTGGTGTAATAATTCCTTGAGAAAGCATTCATTTGGGGAAATACTATAACCATTTCATTTATGCCCGGTTGATGGTAATAAGCTAATCCCCTGTTAAATGGGACTTAAACCTAGGTGAACAAAATGTGTATACCTAAGGTGCACCTCTGTGTAACTTTTAGTTGAATATAGCTATTATATTATTTAACGTTACTATTGCAAGATAGACCGATGATGTGGTGAAGACCGCAGGAATTCCCTGGATACGAGAAGCACAGAACTGGTCGAGGTGGCGGTGCGTGGGGAAGGCCTATGTACAGCAGTGGACATCTTTCGACAATAATTGCACTAGTAGGACACATTACCTATTTTTAAGAAATAAGACATTTGGTTTAGTTCAGGAACCAAAACTTCCATTACAACGTCCATTGGCCAAAATACGGAAACAGTTTACTTCGTAAGTGTCGGCACCTTTTAAATAACGTACAGAAATGGTTGTTCATATCGAGTGTCAGGAAACTCGTTTATTGCAAGAAAAATGGAGTCGCCTTCGCGTATTCTTATTTCAATTGAAGTTATTCACAAGCAGCATTTCAAGCTACACAATCCAGCTTGAATTTATGGAGGGAAGTTATTTCAGCCGCAGTGCTTTGTGTTGAGTTAGCTATTCGAGCTGTTACGAATGGCGATGGTAAAAATATTAACGAGTTTAAAATAGAACGTATTTGTTTTCAATAAACAAATTCTTTGAAAATTTTTTTTGTTTACTCTATTATGTAATCAATGTTATGATTGCTGGCTATTTATAGATTTTTTTGACAACTATCTATACTGTAAATATTATCTAATCTAATATTATAAAGCTGAAGAGTTGGTTGAACGCGCTAAACTCAGGAACTAATAATACGAATTTAAAAAAATAATTGTGTTGAATAGCCCATTTATCGAGCAAGACTATAGGTTACATTACATCACGCTGGGACCATTAGGAGCCGAGTAAATATAAATAAAGTCACGAATACGAAGTACTCACACGGACAGGCGATTCGATGACGGGGTGATTCCGGGGAGCAAGAAAGACGAGGACGAAGTCGTGGGCAGAAGCTCTCATATATACTAATGTTTTAAAGGTGAAGAGTTTGTTGAACGCTCTAATATCGGGAACTACTGATTCGAATTGAAAATGTATAATTTAATATATTTTAGTGTTAAATATGTAGCTCATTTATCGAGAACGGCTATGGGCTATATAATATCACGCTGGGACAAAATCAATCAGTCAATATCAAAATGAATTAAAATGATGAATACGAAGTATACGCACGGGCAGGTGATTCGACGCGACGGGGGAGCTAGAAATTTGATGCGGAAAAAGTCGTGGGTAGGAGCTAGTAACTGAATAATGGAATGAAAATAATCCAAAGCCCGCACCCAATATAAAAATGAACTAATAACGTTAATGACGCTTATGAGTGAGAACTCATTAATAACAACATGGACTCACCGTGAAACAACACTTGCTCTGGAAAATAACAAATATGAGATAGAATGGCTACTACTATTTAGAGGTAGCTCCAGAAATAAAACACGTAATCACTTAAATGTTATAAGACATTAATAAGAAACGAAACGGTTAAGGAGATAGCGCCAGGGCAGCCCGCAATTTCGAATTATCTTACGTTGTTTGCCATTTACATGTCAGTGTCAAGTTGTATATTTCTTAAAATTTATTTCACGACCAAAAAAAATGTCGCATTACAGAATTACAACCCTTTATGTTCATATAATAACGTAGAATGACATTTTCATGAAATTCTGTAAAGCCATCCTTGTTGCGCTCGCGAAACATATTTTAATCAACATAATATAGTATATAGTTATTATTCTTATTTGTTTTTGTTGTTTTGTATTTTCTGGTGTATAATAAAGCATAACTATATAAATAAATATATCAATAAATAAGCCCAGCAGTGGACGTCATACGGCTGAAATAATGATGATGATGATATCAATAAATAATAACTTGACACTGAACTGCAAATTGCTGAAAACGTAAGAAAAATTAAATTTCAAGGGCTGCCTTAGCGCATTCTCCTTTATAAAAATTCTGAAATAGCGTATTAAACGATATACATAACCCGTCCTAATAGAATATAATTATCGAGATAATTTCCTTATATTTTGTTTGTACGTTTGATCACTATTTGGGTCATGTTTACCACAAATAAACGCATTTTTCTTTCTTTTTAAGGGGGCGCAGAGCGAAATCATTCAAAACAGTCGTGACTGTTAAAGTGATACAATCAATACTTTTACCACAATAACCATAAAAATATGTCATGAATACCACAATAAATGCGTTAAACGATTATATTTGGCAAAAATTAAAAATATTGTACAGTTTAATAAACAAAAAATCGTAAAGTTGAACAATAATCTTAAAATAGCATTCTCGGGTTTAGTTCAATTTTGATAGTAAACTGTAAAATGATTTTACTAACTTGAATTCATATTAATTTCTTAGTATCATACTACAATTTATAGTTTTTACATTTTGAAACGTCACTTACTTATTTTATTATTAATTTTTGTTTTGATTCACGCCCTGTTTTGAGTCATACGCAACGTACACGGGTCGAAAATTCAGCCGTTCACCAGAGCTCGGAGAGTGGTCACGTCGCATCGTGGAGCGACGCGGCGGTTACGATAATTCGCGATCTATTGTGTTCGTATACGTTGCCGCAAAGAGTGAAATAGGGTAAGTCCCATTACTGTTTTTTTTTTTAATATGACTTATATTTAGTAGGCATAACTAAATTTTACATTTTTTTTGTTTTTATTAATTATTTAAATTTAAATTATTAAGCATTTTTCGCATGGAACATCATTCCATTCTGTATCTGGAGAAGGGCGTTGTTAGCTGCGCTACAGTTTATACTTTTGCAGTTACCATCGTTTTACTTGTCAAACTTGTCCTGTGTTATTTGTTCCGAAACAAATTTTTAAACTTTTTTAAACTTTAACATTTTTTTACTATAATTTTTTTTTAATATTTTTTTTATATATATGGGAAAGCGTAAGGACAGCTATTGTAAGAAAAAAGTTGGCGCTCATTTCCGTAAAAAAAGCCGTTATCATAAAATGTACGTATTTCTAATTTGTGATATTAGTTCCAGTTATTTTTTTTTCTCTTGCATTCAATATGAATATCGTGGGGCTTTTGGGGGTGACGTTTGCAAATCTGGCTTTCATTTTTTAATCCAAAATGGCGGATGTAGCTTTTTCTCAAACGTTCGATATGGGTGTCGTGTAATGGGTTTTGGGGGATGGCGATTGCAAATCTGGCATTCATTTTAAAATCCAAGATTCAACTTTAACTTTTCCGTTACACTCTATATATTATATATATATACTTATGATTTTCGCATGTTTTTGTAAAGTAAGCAAGGTTTCTATTCTATTAAGTAATATATGTCGGGACGGGAGCATTATCGGCACCGTCGTCGGACATTATGTGGGCGGATATTAGGGTGATTGAGCAAAGAATAACACTTAAAGCACAATAATCACTTTTAATGATAACCAAACAATAATTAGATAAAGCCAAACGAAACATAGGATAGTTCCTAGACTGGAGGTTGTGTTCTGTAGAACGGTCGGAAGGCAAGTGCCTTTCTTCCTGGCACCCCTCCACTAGCTAAGCTCTGTCGTAGCACGAAGTTAGCCGAGTGTTAGTGCTGCCACCACTCTGGCCATGTGCCGCGCTTCTTTTAGCGACCGTAGGTACTATTGACCGTCTCCGACACGGCCATCCTGCGTTAATACACGTCCTCGTGTGGTAATCCTGCAATAAGGAAAACATAACGAAGTACACGTCTTTCGGGCACTTCTGTCGAAAAGCTTAATTAACAACTTGAAAATGTAAATGAAATTCATCCCAATGACTTTATTTATTTATTTATTTATTTTATTATTTATGTACACACAGTAAAAAAACAGAGTGATAAGGCATATTCCGCACTTTCCTTTATTTCTTTACAAATAATTCTTTATGTCTAAAGTTCTAATCAAACAACTAGATCAGACATACAATTAGGTCAATTAAAATGCTAGAGCAACCAAGCACCTCTTCATCCAATTTATCACTACACAAAGCAGGAAACTCATTCGTGGCCTATGGCCAACATGACCCTCAAACAAACCCCGGTTTGTTTTACTACGTTCCTCAAGAACGCCGAGTCTCACATCACTCTATGGTCTCTACTAGACCCGACCTCTGCCAGAGCCGCCCGCGCACCGCGCATCCACGGACTGCAACAAGCAGACACCGACTTCTACTGGATACCGGCTACGAAATGGCTACTGGTATAGTCCGACCATCCGAACTAAGTTTCCACACTATCTCTCAATTCCAAATCCTCTACTTCAAACGGTACTTGGCCCTCGGGCATTTTCCTTAATCTATCATGTGCGTACTTGTAAGTACGCTTAGAATTTAATGCTCTCAATGTGTAGCGATCTCCTTCTAACAATTCTACAACTTTAAATGGTCTCTTATATTTGGGGTCTAATTTGGTGTGGTTGCGTTCTTCATTTTGAAACAACACAAAATCATCCACCGAAAACCTATCCAGTCGCGCCTTAGTGCTATCAAACCGTTTTTTGTCATATACAGCTGAATTTTCGATTAACCGGGCTGAGTTTTCCCTAACTTGTTCGAAATCTGCCTCAGTATTATCGTCGTAAGCTATTAAACTAAGGGGGCGCGCAACTTTACCGACAAGTAATTCGAGTGGACTTGCCTTTGTTACCCTATTGACAGTACAGTTTATTGCCAACTGCACATCTACTAACGCATCCTGCCACGACCTATCTTCGTTCGCTTCAACCGCAGTAAGCATAGATTTTAACGTGCTCATTGTGCGCTCAACTTGACCGTTAGCTCGCGATGATCCCGTAGCTATTAAATGAAGCTTAATGTTTTTACTCACACAAAATTCCCTAAACTCGTGACTTGCGAAACAACGACCCTGATCAGCAATAATCCGAACTGGTGCTCCAAATAATGATACGCTCCTTGTCACAGCTTTTATACTACTGGCAGAGTCAATGTGCATCGTGTGATGTAAAAGGACAAACTTAGTAAACGCATCAATGAGTACGAATACATACTCCTTGTTATCGCGTTTTCCGCTGAGCTTACCTGTCGCATCAATGTGAACAGTGTGCCAAGGCACCGCAACTTTTGGAATTGGGTGCAACTCTGCCTGTACCTTGCCTGAATGACACTTTGCTACTTTACATGTAACGCAAGTATCCACGAACTTACGAACATAGCGACACTTACCTTCAAACCAGTAATAGTCGTAAAGCTTCTCAAGCGTCTTCTTCCAGCCTAGATGCACAATGGAATCGTGTATGTTGTGAACGACTGACCATCTTATATTACGAGGCAGCACAGGTAGACATTTGGTCTTCCGGTTGCGTTGGATTTTACGAAATGGTAAACATGAATCCTTATTTTGTTTAATTAGCCGACACTGTGCCATTGGTCACCATCTCATCCTTATTTGTACATTTAGGTGGTTCTATAACATCAAGATGTCTTCTAGTAATCCCACCTGACTACCTAATGCAAAAACAGCCAATAGTCATGTACCTATAAGGTATTACCTATCTTCAATAAGCCACATGGTTCAATACAGTTTATCGTCTCGAATAATAGTATGTTAATCTATTAAGGGGTTATCTAAAATTAAGACCAGTTCACTATCGTACGGCAACAGCTAACCGTTGCAACAACAGCTTAACAATAGCTATTGTACTGGTTTGCGTCTAGACCTACCTATAAGTAGTCTAATAGTTGAACACTACACTACGAAAACCGCCCTTAAGACGGCTGTTCCCGGTCCATCAATCGTAAACGCGAGCGTGATTGGAAGTTTGTTGTTCGTCAATATTTTTCTTGTTCAAATAATTCTGTACCTAATATTTATGCTAGATTCGAGTAAATCCAGATAATTAACTAGGCCTATTTAAATTAGCTCACCGAAGCGTAACTAAATAATATGATTAAATTAATACACTTTCCTTCTCCTTATAATATGTTCGCTGCTAAGTGACCGGGACTCATGAATTTTACATTTTAAACTTAACACAAATACGTAACTACCAGTTCAGTTAATCTTGTAAATCCAGCCTTCTAAATAAAGTGTATTAATAAAGTTATGGTAGGTATATTAACATTTTTCCGGCATCCATGTGGTTCCGGACGTAAAGAATAGCATCATCCCATTTATTTCCGTGAGTGTCGACTAAGGGACTTAATAGAGTATGGGCAGCAGCGTTCTCTATGAGTTTTACCACAATACTGCGATTGCCATCCCGCCTGCCGAGCGCGGCGATAATGGCAAACCCCTCCTAAATAGGGGGAGGCCTATGTCCAGCAGTGGACATCTTTCGGCTGAAATGAGGTATAATAAAGGTCAGGGTCAACATATTCGTCCGTCGTAATAAAACAGGTAGTAGTGATGTTTAAGTCCGGAAACTCCTAACAGAAAGCCCACCCAATAACGATTTGCCCGACCTGAAAATCAAGCCCATAAAATGATAGTTTGTCGCCAGAGATAACTCTTCTATTTAAGTTTCTTCAGAAACGTGCGACACGACAGTCAATGTAACTCTTGTGAAACAATTTCCATGACGATTTCACAGAACTTGTTCTACAAGAGTTGCGTCTCGCCTGTATGGTGGAGCCTTTACGAAGCCGTGATATATGGTGCGGTATTTGAGCTGGTGCAAAGTTTGAACAATTGATTTTACTTTTTGCCTTCCGTCTTACATAATGAATGAATGACCCAAGCCAAGCTTGACTAAAATCGATTAATCGAATGAACCCCAACATTTGCACTAACCCTTGAAGCCTCATATTTCATGACTAGCTTTTGCCAGTGACTTCGTCCGCGTTAAATTTCGTGTTCCCCCGACCCTTCCCGTCACGTCGAATCGCCTACCCGTGCGATTTTCCCCGTTTTTGCAACATTTTTCATTACTGCTCAGCTCCTCTTAATTGTAGCGTAATATTATATAGCCTATAGCCTTTTTCAATAAATAGGCTACTCAACACAAAAATATTTTTTCAATTCGGACTAGTAGTTCCTGAGATTAGCGCGTTCAATCAAACAAACAAACAAACTCTTCAGCTTTATAATATTAGTATAGATATTAAAGAGTTGCCTTCTGTTTTATATAAGCATTCAAATCTTAGAATTTTTATATGTTCGACACCGGCTTTATCCCATTCGGATACAATCCAATCGGGTGTCTTAAGTCAATCTGCAGGCAGCCTTAACAAAGTAAATTAATGGAGTTATGGTAAATTAAAGGCTGAGGCCGGGTTATCCGTCTTTCACAATAATCTCAACGCAATTTGGCATCATTCCATTTGTAACTCTTGTTTGTTATTTGGACATCTCATTTATCTTGCTCTCAATTATTCTGTGACAAAGCGAAGTATTCATATTATAAATCCTAAGTATTTTATGAGTGCTGAGACGTTTCGTATTTGAATCATGAAATAAAACGCCCCTTTTGTTTGGCAGTTTAAATCTTTCCTTAAGATGTTATTGTTTTTCGGTAAATTATATCACTTAACGTTTAAATAATTCATGCTTCATGGATCTTGGCTTTGTTTATCGTATTTGAATAGACATTTAGACTCGTCATCATTTCACTATTTATGGTTCTACTAAGAAGGTAGAACTCTTTTCTTTCACGCAATTCAAAACGGTATAGTACTACGAGTCCACATCTTTTAAGCAAGCCTTACAATCCCATTTGAGCACTTTGGTCTGACGCTTTATATTTTCTTCTCGTTGTAATATTTTCATCGGACTTACAAAGGTATCCAGTATTTTATCTATTAGATTTACGTGCCTATAATATCGCATTGACGTTTTCAAAACCCTCCATTGTAGTCCATTGGCGCGACTCGCACAAATCTTCGAGGTTCACAACACCACAACCCGCGACCTTAGCAGGCGACTATACTTTCAATAATGATTACCACTATTTTCAATAGCAGATAGTTTTTATAATAGTACCATTGCTTCTGATCATACTTCTGGGCAAAGGCCCAGAGTAAAGCCACGTACGTATTGCCACTTTAATCACGGAAAGGTTTTAAATGTCCTTCTAACGGTGAACCTACGGGATTAGAGATACGAGTAGACGTTTTAATTAGGGCAGGTATTAGGAAAACTCGTTAAGAAAGATGAATACGCCGCCGGACGCGTCCTAAGCTTCAAGTCGTTTCTTTTATTTTCATAGATTGTTTTACGTTTAGTAAAATTGTTTAGAGCTTTTATTCCCATAACGAGGAAGCGTTTTGGAATATTTCGTGAACACATTTTTGTTTAGTACGAAATTTTTGCATCAGTTGTATCTAACAAAAAATTGGTGTAAAATAATATCTATTACTAATAAGAGAAGCTAAAGAGATTGTTGGTTTTTATAAGTTCGCTAATCTCGGTCGGATTTGTAAAATTCTTTTTTTATTTATAAAACCTATTTTTGAGACTATATAATTATGCTAATTAAAATAACGCTAGCACCCTTAGGAATGGAGCAAAAAGAAGATAAGGAATGAACGGGCAGGTGATGTGATGCGTGCTAGGTTGGGGAAACAAAAAATTTTCACCCGGTCAAATTCGCATACTTTGAGACGCGCCCAATGATTTAAGAGACGCAGTAATATGCTTTTCTCTTTATTCGGTATTTTCGGCTGCTATCGGAGTTTCGTCGACAAAAGTTATGACTTGCTTTCTCTTATTATTTTCATCCAGAACTACAAAATATTTCATAAGGACTATCTTCTTTCCCCTTACTTTACTGTGGAGCTTTCGGTACACGGTTTCACAGGATGTAATTGAATATTGTAAGCACAAGCCGGATCGTTCTGCAACGAATCTGAATACCGACCGGATCTTCTTCGCTATGTACTATTATGTATGCGCCTGATCTCTCTTCGGTCCGGTCGGATTGCCGTCTCATCGGATTACGAGAGTCAAAGAAGAGAGACTGAAATTGTGTCTTGACACACTAAACTTGTGCACTATAATTAGGTACACATCTTCCGCACGGAATGCTGCTCTCTGTTGAGATTGGTTGCCATGGCTGAAATTCGGTCTGGAGGATTATCATTACAAGGTGTAACACAATAGACACAAATCCTGCATGCTTTTTGCTCATAATTGACTACTGAATCGATTTCAGACATTTTTAGTAGAGGTGTTTTCCAAAAATTATTTACTTTGCCGTACCTACCGCCGTTTGAGTCAAGTAAAATTCAATCGTACTTGAAGGCAATAATACCCAATTTTAAATGCATAAAGTATTGCTAGGGTCACCACAATTTTCTTGATAATAACAGTTAGCTGTAATAAAATAAGTTTTAGTCATTGTATAATGCTTTTAACACATTACTAAAACTGGGGTGGTCTTGCGTTAATTATGTTGCACGTTGTATAATGTACCTTAGTAGGAATATAAAGGTAAACCTCTTCAGTTTTCATACGGTGCTACTTCTTTTGTTTCAAAGGTCTTTCATAACGGAACGAACTCACTAGACAGTGCCGATATAAAACTGCTCACGGAACAGTCGGCCACATAATTTGATCAATACTGATGTATTTTCTAAATTGATACAAAATCACATATGACAAGATAAGATACATTACTCTTCCGCATGTCATAAAACAATGAAGACCCTAATATTTATTATCAGTTATATGCTATGAATCTTTTGTTCAATAATTTAATTAGATTTAAAAAGTGAAATGTTAATCACCTTTCTTTGTTTGGTGACCGTTAATTTGAGGGTAATTTAAACGCACCCCGTTATTTATTAGCTGTAAAAATATTAATAAAGGGTGTACGCTGCCAGACTAGACCCCGTACAATACGATTTCAAGTGCGCAGTGGAAGAGTTATAATCGTGGGGCTCTAGAGACAAGAGTGGCTAGCGTACTGTCCGCCGTACGCGGAGCAGACAATACAAGTACAAGGTACAATATACAAACAAAGGCACTTACCTCATGGTTGAAGGACACTGCTCTGGTGCCAACCTGGAGTTCTGTGTGTAAGTGAGTGTATGTGTATCGTGTCGTGACGTTACGAGTATTCTTCAGGTTAGATTCCGCTTCCAATTAGGCTGGAGACGATCACAGCATGCGGTCTTCAAATCACTCGTCCCAACAGCGTCACACTTTGCTTAACCTTCAAACTATTTATCGAAAATATGTCCAAAACCCGTGTTATTTCTTCAAATTGGGGGTTATTAACTCAAACAACTGGGTCATGGTCCATTGTCCACCAAAAACGACCGGTTAAGAGATTGATTTCAACAAACGCGTCGCGGAACTCAACAGGCGAACGGGGCTATTTTAGCGGCAAAAAAAAGAGGAGCTGTCAAGTGTCAACGTCAAATTGTCAAGAGAGATGTCACTCTGTTACTCGTTTAGAAACGTAGGCGCATAGAGTAAACAAATCGTTCGGGACTCAACATCTACCCCCCCCGGACGGGCCTTCCCGTCCGCTAATCACTTGGCAATCCCGACAAGGTTGCGCGTTATCAGTCCAACTGACGCGCTGCCGGAGGATGTGCAAATACTCGCAAGCTCCAACGCTTCCAAAACTCTGAGCGAGCTGCTGCACCAACTGAAACCGCGATAGCCAATTTTGGCTCACATCGACAAAAGGGTGCTCCGGCAGGGCGACAAGTGGCTGTCAAATCAAAAAATGGCCCGGGGTCAGGGCCTCCAAGACGATCAGGTCCGTAGACAGCGGGCACAATGGACGCGAGTTCAATACAGCTTCAAAACGGAAATATACCGTAGCTAACTCCTTAAAGGTGAGAACGGTGTCTCCCAACAATCTGCGCCAGAGTCCCTGTGCCGCTTTCACCGCGGCCTCAAAAATACCCCCCCAATGGGGGCAGGCTGGCGGGTCAAACAACAACAAACAACAAAAACAACCAAACAACAATAACAACCAAACAACAACAACAACCAAATGGCCCTCCTTAGGCAACAAAAGGGGGTGACGGGCCCCATAAGGAAGGCTAGAGTGCCTCAACCGTCCCCCAACATGCAAGAGACCCGTATCGTCCAAAAAGGGGTTCAATTTACTAATGGCTCCCGACAATATCCAAAACTCTCGCTGCAGAATGGCCAACAGCGCATTGCAACCGGCATGCGAGTTCTTAATGTGACGATCAGTCACCAACAATTCAACAACAGAAAAACAATCCAACAATTTGTCGAGGGAGCCAAATCGACTCAACAAACTCAGGGTCCTTTGTTCCAACAGCGAGCACCTTGAGCCCGGGCAAAGGACCCGACATCAAGACTGGCGATCGAGGCCAATCATCCTCGGGATGAGTCAGCCAGTCTGGTCCCCACCATAGGGGGTAAGCAAACAAGCGGGGTGCCATGCACCCACGTGAGGCTACGGCGCCTGGGTTCAAATCTCCAGGCACGTGCCTCCTAATCAAAGGCGTTTCAAAATTTTGAATCTGGGACACTCGGTACGCAACAAAGACCTCCAAAGAGTGGACGGACGTCTTCAACCAACAAAACAATTTGACTGTCCGTCCAGGTGTAAGAAACCCGAATGTCCACAGTTCCACCCAAAGTGTGAGCAACGTGGTTCAATAAACGCACAAGACGCGCCGCCCCTGACAATTCAACTTAGGGGTGGTCAGTGCCGTCCGGAGGGGGCCACCTTGCTCTTGGCCAAGACCAGTGACAAATTCACCTGGCCTGTTGCGCAGACGGTGCGCAGACAAACAACAGCTGCATATCCGTGCGAAGACGCATCACAAACAATGGTAGCAGTGTAGCTCCCAGGGGGGAGGATAGCGCGGGGTAACACGACCTCGTTGACTGCAGGGAGTGCGGATACAAATTGGAGCCAATCTTCCAACAAGGTTTCCCGAATTGGCTCGTCCCAGCCAAGTCCCGCAGTCCAAAGGCGCTCAAGAAAACAATTTTGCCCAAAACAATACAAACAAAACAACAAAACAATAGACAAAAGGCAACCCTGGGCTCCCATGTCCAAAATGGCACGGACCACAACAGAGTCCCCCGTGGGCCCCCAGACCTGACCGATGCCGTTGGCAACAAAACCGTGTCGATCTGAGGGGTACCTTAGCGGGGCAGGCACCAATGTCCTAACAATGCCTGGGCGGCGACCGATCGCCACACCCAGACCCAAGTCTTTCCCGACGAGGATGCAATTCAAATTCCTCGTACGCGCGGTGTCCCGAGCCACGCGCCATCGCTGGAAGGGCATATCCCACCGGATGCCTGAGTGGCGGGGGGCGTGACTCCAACCGGGGACGTTCCGCCAATGGAGGGGAGGGAAGGCGATGCTGGTCTGGCCAGCGCTGCCCAGCAACAACTGCGTAATCACCTTTACGCGGGGAGACCAAATGGCGGTCGCGCGGCTCCCGTTCAACTTGCGCGGGGGGTGGAGTGCGGCGCTCAAAATTGCAGGCCTCTCCCCGGTTCTGAACCGGCGAGGCAGAAGCCCGGTGACCAACTCCATGGTACCCCCCCGTACGCGAACCTTCATCAGAGGCTGGTCTGCCAGCGTGGTTCGCGTTAGCGCACAATATGTCCAAATGGGACCCCCTACAAATTCTACAAGGGCGGGGGTTGGGGCAGTCCCTATGGAAGTGAGCCCCCAAACAAGAGAAGCACATGCGGCGTGCTTTGGCAATTCGGCGGCGGGCACTCATGTGCAACTTCAAAAAGGCCGCGCAAGTTGCCATGCCATGCCCCGTGTCCCTACAAAACTCACAACCAGGACGACTCTGGGTGCCAGCAAAACGAGCGGCGGGGCGACCATCAACAGGCCCGCGAGCCCTAGTCCGTCCCTGGTCTCGTGGCCGGGAAGACGGCTGGCATGACTCAGTGGCAACGCCAGAGTTGTCCACAAACCGACACTCATCCTCCAAAAATTGGACGAGGTCATCAAATGGGGGGAGATGTGTGACACTATCCCCACCATACTTTTGCTCGAAACGAGCCCTCAAATCGGCAGGAAGCCGTTGCAGCACAACGTGCACCAAAAGGTAAGACCAATGGTCCACCGGCAAGTCCAATTGCTTTAAAGCGTTGGTCGCTGCCACCAACGGGTTCAACAGGTCAGTACGCAATGCTGACAAACTAGTAATGACCGGTTACCCCAAAATCAATCCAATATGAACGTCAGCCAAACAACGTTTATTTTGGTACCGCCGGGTGAGTAGTTCCACAGCGGTAGGGTAGGCTGAGTCAGTCAAAGACAGATGCTGCACCAAGGCTCGGGCCTCACCTTCCAGGACGGGCAACAAATAGGCCAACTTTTGGGCGGGTCTGAGGTCCGAGCGTGCATCAACCAAACTTTCAAACAGGTTTTGGAAACTTAACCAGTGGTCCAGACGACCGTCAAAATGTGGCAGTTCCAAAGTAGGCAGTCTACTCAATAGTCCGGGACCTGAAACAACCGAGGTCTCCGGTTTGACCTGGACAGGTGTCCGGCTCTCCAATATTTCCCGAGCACGTTGACCAATGACATCCCCCAGGTCCAAGATCTGGTCGTAGTCAGCAAGGACCTTGTCACGTGCTGCCTGATCCAGCACTTCCAAATCCACTTCACAAATGTACTGGTTGTAGCGGGTGAGCAGAGCATCAACGTTGCCGAGTCTCAAGTTCAACTGCTCGAACCGAGCAAGAGTGATCCCCTCAAGATCCTGGCGCTCAGCGGTCGCTGCAGCTGAAGCGAACCACCGCAGCTGTGTGGTCAATCCACTGATTGCCTCTCTCACCGCTTTGTATGCCATTGCACAAACAATACAATTCAATATACCAAACAAAATAATTAAGTAACAAAGTTCAAACAATATATTACAAAATAACTACAATCAAACTACCAAACTGACTAATCAGCAACTCAAGAAATAACATTAAATTGGTTTCAATTCAATTCAACAATAAACTTTTATTTTAATTCAAACCCAATATCAACGTTCAAAATTCTATTTCACAATTCAATTCAAATATTCAAATTCCAATCCAATTCCAAATGTTAAGTTCACAAACCACTTTGTTAATGGTACAACAATAATAATCCTTTATTCCAACTCAAAACAATGGTAATACTAAAAAATGCCAATAATTTTTCAAATATTAATTTTCACAAATAACCATATCAATGGTACAAACTCAATATTTTAATGTCTTCCTGACATTCAATACAACAGAGGTCAAATAACAACAACAAGAGGTTATAGCATAGCTCAATCTAACCAACTCTGAAGCATATATGCAAACCTGGTTGACCCCCGGCAATATGAGTTACTCGACTCAATAAATTCCAAATTATTTCAAACAAACAATTAATTACCGATAACAAATATTTACAGCGAATTACTACTTCCCTTATAGAGACTGCCAAGTAATTAGCCTACTGTAAAATTACCAATTTGGTGGTTTTGTAGGTTAAAACCACGCTCTGCTACCAAAGTGTACGCTGCCAGACTAGACCCCGTACAATACGATTTCAAGTGCGCAGTGGAAGAGTTATAATCGTGGGGCTCTAGAGACAAGAGTGGCTAGCGTACTGTCCGCCGTACGCGGAGCAGACAATACAAGTACAAGGTACAATATACAAACAAAGGCACTTACCTCATGGTTGAAGGACACTGCTCTGGTGCCAACCTGGAGTTCTGTGTGTAAGTGAGTGTATGTGTATCGTGTCGTGACGTTACGAGTATTCTTCAGGTTAGATTCCGCTTCCAATTAGGCTGGAGACGATCACAGCATGCGGTCTTCAAATCACTCGTCCCAACAGCGTCACACTTTGCTTAACCTTCAAACTATTTATCGAAAATATGTCCAAAACCCGTGTTATTTCTTCAAATTGGGGGTTATTAACTCAAACAACTGGGTCATGGTCCATTGTCCACCAAAAACGACCGGTTAAGAGATTGATTTCAACAAACGCGTCGCGGAACTCAACAGGCGAACGGGGCTATTTTAGCGGCAAAAAAAGAGGAGCTGTCAAGTGTCAACGTCAAATTGTCAAGAGAGATGTCACTCTGTTACTCGTTTAGAAACGTAGGCGCATAGAGTAAACAAATCGTTCGGGACTCAACAAAGGGTATAAGGGACAGCCCTCCATAAACTGACAGAATGCATTCAGCTTATTTTGAATCATATTCCACCGGAATTTTTCTCAGGATTTTTTTAAAGCTTTTTTTCGGCTTTTTCTGTTTTATTTCAATGTAAAATTACATTACTTGAAAGCAGCACTTCATTTATGTAAACAATACAGCTAAAATGAAAAAAGCAGCAATGGATGTTGAAATACTCTAACGAAGGACGCGTAAAATCAGCTGTTCACTTCCTGTCTAAGTACAGAGTTCATCAAACTCGTCGTCGGCGATTGCACAAATGTTACACGTTCTTATGCATCTCTCATCACCACCATATTGCGATCGTCAACCCACCTCTCAGGTGTGGCGATTATGGCAACCCCCCTTTCGGGATGGCTTTTGTCCTGTAGTGGAAGTTTTTCAGCTGTAATGATGATGATGATGAAGCTTTTAAACTAGGAGAGGTCCTTACTTCAAGCTAAAAGAAAACACTTATATCGTTAACTGACTGTAGAATTCTGTATTATTATCATCTTACAAACTGAATACGTAGAAAGAGAACAAACAACTGTGTTGCGAGTCAATTAATGAACTCAATTACTAACTACAATTAACTGAATTGCTTTACAACTAGTACTGTTGGCGGGAACACGTTCACACGTGCGGCGAGGGCCTTCCTTTATGCTGGTGCGCCATTTGCTTTGTCTTGTCGTGTAATTAATTGTCATTTACGACTAGTTTATAGTTTGATTTAGGTGGGGCTGTGAATGTAGTGTTGGAATTGAATCTGGCTTTAAGGCTTGAAGTTTGATATTTCGTTCAGTATTGACGGTTAATTTCGAACATTATTTAAATGATCACACGAAATTTTAAACCGGATTCACACATCGACAAGTTTCAAATTTCGTAAGGCTTAAAAACATCTACGGTATGATTGAACATCATTGTAAAATAGGGATCTAAAAGTGAATTAAAAAATCTATTCAGGTAAGATAAGATAGAACCTTATTTAAATGATCGCACAAAACTCCAAATCGGATTGACAGTTTAATACATTTAAAATTTCTAAAGGTTTATAAATAAAATCTAGAGTATGACTGAGCATCATTCTAAAACACGGTTCTGAAAGTGGATTGAAAAATCTGTTCAGGTATAAAATATATATACGATACATAAATCGTTTATTTAATGCGCTTAAAAGACATAACACAAAAAAAAAAGCACGTTGTAATAATAACTGAACGTAATTACTAATAAACGAAGTAGGTACAAAGTGCCAATATGCTAAGAGAGAAAAAAGATGAAGAAAGGAAGACATTATATAGTGATAATGTCACTTTAAGCTGTGACACAATTTAAATGAAAATAACGTGCGGTAGGTATTTCAAGTTCATTAATTTTGAATAAAGGCTAAAAATCTACATTATTTATTTTAACGTCTAGAAGCTTTTGATGGACGGAAAGAGGCTGACACAACCTTTACAAAAGAGTTCCGAAGACCCTTTGAGTCCCAAAAATATGTTTATTGAACCCTACAAAAATACACTTCATATTTTCCTACTAAAACCTTAATAAGTTTAATCACCTACGCAGTTTTTTTGGTAGGGAGTTATTACCACGCGTGGTCGTTTGGGCAATTAATAGTGCGCAGTCAGCCTCTCGACCCCTAGGAGTGGGGCGCCTTGACACCCGCAAAAAACACTTTGTGGTGTCACCGAATGTGGCGGGTCACCATGGATATTGTTGGTACTCATAACTGGGTATATATTTTAAAATACACTGACTTTGTTGTTTAAAAATTGAGTAAGGTTTTCACTTTGCTGCATGTCGTTTTTAATAAATGGCTTGTTGACGTAGGGTCAATTACTACGGCAGTTTTATGGGTTCATATTAAGACAACTGACCTAAATTAAGATTAAAGGGGAAATACAGTTCTAGCTAGTCGATTTCAGACAAATTTTGTGAAAAAATTACAATAAAATATGTAGTAAAAACCCGACTGCAAAAAAGACAAAAAGTAATGCAGTGAAAAGATATAAATAGATTGAGAATAGAAAACAAAACTAAAATATTGTAAACATAATACAAAGTAAACTCTTCTTTGATTTTTAGGGTTCCGTTGCCAAATGGCAAAAAACGGAACCCTTATAAATTCGTCATGTCTGTCTGTCTGTCTGTCTGTCTGTCCGTCCGTATGTCACAGCCACTTTTCTCCAAAACTATAAGAGCTATGCTATTGAAACTTGGTAAGTGGATGTATAGTGTGAACCGCATTAAGATTTTCACACGAAAATAGAAAAAAAAACAATACATTTTGGGGTTCCCCATACTTAGAATTGAAACTCAAAATTTTTTTTTTCATCAATCACATACGTGTGGGGTATCAATGAATAAGTCTTCAAAAATGTTATTGAGGTTTCTAATATCATTTTTCTCTAAACTGAATAGTTTGCGCGAGAGACACTTCCAAAGTGATAAAATGTGTGTCCCCCTCCCCGTAACGTCTAAAGTAAGGGAATGATAAAACTAAAAAAAATATATGATGTACATAACCATGTAAAATTCCTCGAAAAATTGGTTTGAATGAGATCCAGTAAGTAGTTTTTTTTTAATACGTCATAAATCGTAAACCGCAATTTACCTTTCATTCAATCAACTTAAATATAAAAATTAAAAAAAAAAAAAACAATTTAATTTCATAAACATAAACCTTATGCATAAACCGAGGATACCTACAGGTTTGTGCGGAACCCTCGGTGCGGGAGTCCGACTCGCACTTGGCCGGTTTTTTTACAGACTGTATTATAAGCTGAAAGCCTCAGTTAAATATCCGCATTAAATATAGTAACAAGCGGAACCCATTCATTTTCTTTCAGTTTATAGTTTGTAATTGGGTCCCATATAATATATAGGTACAAGATACACGCGAAAGACATAACCCTTCTTTGGCAGTCGGGTAATAAAAACCAGTGTCATAGTATTATGATATTTTATTTCATTTTGTGTGTATATTTATAGTGAAACGTAGGTATTATATTTTATTGATATGTTGAAATGAATTTCATGTATTTGTGGTTTGCTTATAAGGACTTTGTGCCATAGTAAAAAAAATAAATAACAGTAATCAATATCACTATATTCAATCATTCAGAGATCGGTTCTCAGATATATTATTCTGATTAAGATAGGTAAGATGTAGCAAAGATACTCAATAAGTACTACAAAACAAAAAAGTACCAATGGAACATAAAATAAAATGCGAATTACACGTTTTTAGAATTACGTTTTTCTGCTTTGTCAATTTTCTTTGTCCAAAAGCTTTTATTACCATCCCACTCAAGGGCTGAAACCTTAGGCCTTTCTACGATCATTTATAAGGCACTTGAGGGAAATTCTACATTGTTCGTATACATTAGAGGGAAGATCGTACTAAAAATTTAAACACCAAAAAGTATTTTATTTTTTTCGAACCTTTTTACGCACTTATGCTATCTAGATCAATCCTTTTTCTCATGAAACGGATTTTTAGGGAGCAAAATTGGCATAATAAGGCTTTTTTTAGGGTTTTGTTGCCAAATTCAAGCCAAAAATGGATGACTGTTTTTTGCTCAGTTGTCGTAAACATTTTTAACACGCTTTCCACGGAATCTTTGAACGTGATTAACACCCCCTTTAAAACGTCGGATTAATTTGAAACTTTGCACACTTATCAAGAACCGATGAAAATACAAAAAAAAATATTCAATTAATCTGCTTGGATCAACAGGATAACAAAAAAAAACCCGCTTTAGTAGCTAACCGAACTAAAAAGTAGAAAATAAGTAATTAAAAAACACGCTTTTTGGGGTATTTTTTATTGATATCAAGCACTCCACGCTTTTTCCATTATGTTCTACTTTATAGATTGGTTTTGTTGGCGTGTTTTTAGTTTTTAAACAATGATTTTTAAATAACACAAGCAATTATGTGAATGAGAAATGATTGTGTATAATTTACTTCCATTACTACACACGTTAGTAAATTAAGTTTAACCTAATGTGTAATGTTTCAGTTTATTACAAAGACACAATTTCATTTGGGATTTCGTTTTACCACGTGGCAACACGTTAGCGGTACACAGTACATATGTTTTTCGTTTAATATCACGTTCCGAATCAAGGGCGGTAGGTAAATGGCAAATCTTGAGTCAGAGTTTGTCGTCAGGAAATTAAAAGTTCAGGATTTCAACCGCACGCGAAACGAAATATCTTTTTTTTTAATATTCAAAAACTCGATTTACGTTCTATAAATAAAAACGTTATTGGAATTTTCTGGTTGCTTTAAGGTTTTATCATGAATATTTTGTCTGGCCCTAAATGGGTGAGATTGTATTTATGACGCATTTTTAAAAGAATAACTATGGATTAGGTAAATTATATTTAAAATAGAGAGCTTTTTGTTTAATTCAATTTGTTAGAACTTACAAAACCAGCTCATCGACTACGACATTGACCTTCGCCCCTCAAATGACTATGTATATATATATTTCTATTAGTTTTTGATATCGATACCCAACACGTGGCTTAAGTATTGCTCATTTAATTTGACCCTATATATGTTTATATACACAAGTATATTATTGAGCGCCGGGGTAACTCTAACCAATAAAAGCTGGCCCCGCTCTAAGGGTATCGTAAGAAGCAACTAAGGGATTTATATAAGTAGTCGGTTGGACGCCAGCGACAAGTTAATGTAATCTCGTAATCCCCTTAGTCCTGCGCTTTCTAATGAGGAACCGTTCACTTCCCTAGAGAACGAATAAGGGAAGAATTTGTCATGTTACTTAATCTGCCGCATTAATTTGAAGTATGATTAATGTTCGTTTCACAAATACACATCTCTTTATTCTAAATAAACAGAGGACAGATTAATTCCTCCCCGGATGGGCCCAATGTTATATGACAACAATAAAGGAAATTTCAAATTGTACATTAATCATACGGTGTTACGTTACAAATTTGTCATGCCACGGTTTACGGTGCGACGCGGGCAATAATTAATGAACCTATCCCGAAACAAGTAATTAGGGAGAGGGTCAGTTTTCTATCGTTATGTACGCGTTTGTCTACTCCTGGGTTATGGCTGTCGATGCCACATCTTGTCTATGAAACGTACATTTACATGAACATATAATCAGAACTAGTGATCGCCCATTGGTCGAAATTCGACCGTACTTCATTTGAATAGAAATACATTATTAAATGAAAAATATAGAAAAGAATAAATATAAAAAAATAATATGGTTATATTTGACATTCAGTAACACTATAGACAAATTGTTGCCGCCAATGATATCATTGGTTGACGCTGTACTACTGTGGATAGGGTTCGCTGGCGGGATGGTGATGGACAGGACCAGCACGCGTAGCATGACCGCCTAGAAACGGAATTTGTCGACGGAAGATAAGACAAAATGATAGATTGTATCGTAGAAAAATTGTGTAAAACTGGAAAAAAAGAGATGTTTCTATTCTTCAGTCGACAAGAGTACGATGTCAAGTATGATTACTATTTTTCTGATGAGATAAAACATTTTTACAGCATTAAAATACATAAGGAACTTTTTTTGTTCTTGGTAGAATAGATATAGAATTGGTCATGCTACGCCGGCAGGACGTAGGTGTAATGAGTAAAGAATACTTCTTCAGGACTCTCTTTTTTATTTTCTTAATAGTTCTTAACTGCTGGATATGGAACAATATGGAATGAATTATCACAGAAATTTGTTCTGTTTTATAGAATTTTCCTTATTGTTTTTCATTAATTATGACGGTTCCAAATGTCAGAATTATAACCAGCCTGTACAATCTATGAGCAGCCTGTACAATCGTGAGGCATACAACCTCTACAGTTTGCACACGACACTAAGTTTTGTATAGGAAACTTACTAATGCCATACTTGACACTTCCCATAAAACCACAAAAAATGTTTCTTTTTTATCTAAACTAAATTCCTATCGTCGCTAATACAAATAATATTAAAGAAAAATATTGTCGATATGATCATAGATTTAAAAAATGAAATAGGTTATATATCTGTAAAATTAATTTATTACCTATGGTTATACTTGACATTTAATAAGACTAAAGACACAAAATCAGGCTTACCAACTTAGGGGTTTTCCCAAATTTAGGGGGTAAATAAGAGGATTGAGATTTTTAGGGGCGTTCTATTTTTAGGGGTATTCTTAGGGATTTTTTGCGATCTTACATTTCTCATTGTGTTTTTGATTACAATAAAAGTATTAGCGACTTCTAGTACGGTTCCTCGATACTAAGAATGCAGAGTGAATGATTAACAAATGTCGCGTAATAAATATAGACAAATATTACTACTGTGTGGTCTATGATTACTGAACATTCGTTGGTTATTTTCATTATATTTTTTTAGTGGTTTTTTTAAGTAATTGTGGCATTTTAGGGGTTTTTAACTTAAACTTTAGGGGTAAATATTTCTGGGTGTTGGTAACACTGCACAAAATAATAAAGACAGATTTGGACCATAAACAAAGGAATATTTATGCATGTGTGTATTAGATACACGGTAATGAACAGTAGTGTGTGTAACGTGTTATTTATTGAAAATAATGTATTTTAACGCATAATAAAAAAAAATATTAGCATTCGTCACTTTTTCTCTGTATAAACTATAAGTGTGCGAAATTTCATACTCCTCCGTCCGCCCAGTTTCCGTAAAAAGGGATCCAAAGTTTTCGCTTCACGTATTAATATATAGATAACAAAAGACGCTCTGATGAAAACTCATTGGCATAAATTTTCGCTGTCTGCGCGCCAGAATATTCTTGGTGTTAGTCGTTGTGAATTACATATTCAATATGAATACTCCGAATTAAAATATTGAGCATACAAATCGTTTTTATAGCATTTGGTATAACACATTGTTTAATTTTCGTACTGCGGTCGTCAGAAGCCCGAAAGTCTGACAACCAGTCTAACCTTCCTAAAGAGTAGTAACTGGTTTGTGGAGGTCAGAAAGGCAGTCTCTCAATGTAAAATGCTGGTGTGGAGTTCTACCGCTGAGGTGTTATCCATATCAGGAAATCTAATGTGCCATGTGGAAGAAAACACAAACGTATGTATTCACCAAGAAGCTTTACTGAACTCAAGTTAATAACAGTATAGATAGTTCAATCCACGATGATGCGCCCCTCTACGCCCCTTTCCTTTGTTTTTAACCGTTCTCAGTACAATTGACAAAGAGTGGGGCGCGTCTTCATGGATTGAACTATCTATATTCTGCATGTAATAATGTATTAACGTAAGTATGAGCAAGCGTCATTATAAAATTGTCGAGTGTGCTCGTACAACTAGTATTCAGCTGAACCCGATTAGACTGGAAGCCGACCATAATATAATTGGGAAAATGCGAAGCAGTTAGCTTTTGACGTGACAACGTCTTATAAATTGGTTTGCCGGATGACACTTCAAGAAACTGCGTTACGCTCCGCTCACGTTATGCGCTCACAATGAGAGCGAGTGAGAGGCACGCGTCCCTTCCACTCGGGCATGGTTAGCCCGCCTAAGAGCGAGAGAGACAGACATAAAAAGTGAAAGGCACGCGCCTTTAAATATAATTCTTTGTATAAATAAATGTTTTAAATTGTTACTATTATTTCATCCTTCTTCCTACTATACGAATGAATATTCACATTAAAATTATTTTTTATCTTATCTTATACCTTTAAACGAGCAATTCTTGTATATATATATATATATATATATAATCTGAATCTCGAAAACGGCTCCAACGATTTTCATGAAATTTAGTATACAGGGGTTTTCGGGGGTGATAAATCGATCTAGCTAGGATTCATTTAAAAAAAATGTCGTTTTATTCGTGTTTTCAATTACCAACTTCATCGATTATCAACTTGAACATAAAATTATTATTTTAAACACAATTTACCAAAAAATACCGAGCAAAGCTCGGTCATCCAGATATTATTTTACTTAAATAAGGTAGGGTTTTTTCATGTGGATTTTCTCAGTAGCAGCTCGGAGTCTGGATTAGTACCCGCTTGATAGCAAAAATAACTGAGGAAATGTGGGACCTCTCCATAATCCTTCGGGAAATACAAGTGTCATGATATGTTATGTGTATTTAAGGTATTAAGTTCAGAATGTTGAATAGTGAATCATTATTGAACAACACTTCCATTTAGCACTAATCGAAACCAATGTAATCTACGGGCGCTGATTAAAAAAGTAAAATGAAATGACTCTATAAATATATAATTGCGTTCGCGTCAGTCAATTGAATGATAGTTGACACGTTATTACAAAAAGTTAATGGAGTTTGTTCATTTTCCAATAAATATCTCCGGTGTATGTATTAATTATTGAGTGACTCAGGTTCGGGATCACATGTCCCGCAGATAGCCAATTAGCGTCGAGAACATTAGCCTGAATAAAACCAACTTTTTGTAATAACTTTATTTAAATATTAATGAATTATGTAACTTTATTAACGAGGAATGCTTTTTGTTTCACCTTAATCGCTATCCTCAATGTAATTGGTCAAGGAAAGTCGTGTATCCTAATTTGAGTGGAAAAATATAGATCCTCTCAAAATACTTTTTAAAAGTTACTTATGTTGACTTATGTTAACATAGGAAAATGTAAATAAGATAATTAGGTAGGTAACAACTTATACGCATTATAATTTTGATAGTTAAATACCAACATGAGCATGGAATATGCTGGGTTGAAACAAAACTGAATTCTGTTCCTTAAAAAAACCTTTTGCTTCCCAAATAAGGCGTTAACTGTAAACATAAAGTATTCCATTCCAAACCCCATAAACTTAGAATTACTTCCTCATAAATAAAGGAACAATTACTCACACTTCTATATAAGACAATACAAATTACGTTAGCGATAAAGCCAGGCTGTACTGAAGCGCCGGGTCTCATGAAGGCATCCTCGGCATACCTGCGCTTAGTGTATAAGCTGACAGAAGGATTAAAGATGTGCGCCAGGGATACAAACTTACCATCATTCACATTTGTAAGCTTTGTGTTGGGTGAGGTATCTAGTTAGGTGTGCATTTACATTTAGCTGAGGAAAATATGTTTAATGTCCACCTCGTTACCATGCTTTTCTTCGCAGTAAGAGAACTGACAACCTATGTAGTAAATATCTGGCATATTAGTCGACTCCCACGAATTAACTCGCCTGTATCGTCGAATATTTTCAAATGTAATATGCGACTCGCATATTGATAATTTATGTGTGGGCGAATCGACAATTCCAGAGGAACTTATAAGACAAATGGCACGTCATAAATAAAACGTTAGGGAAACAACAAACAGGCAAAATACACTAAGTTACATTTACTATACATAAAATCCAACGTCCTCTTTTTAACTTTGTCATCCTTAAATTGTACTTTATAACAGTTTTATGTCCCAATAAAGTAAAATAAGATGCTTAAACAATATATAATATTATTTTAAAATGAGGATTCGTTTGATTCGAGCAAACATGCGAGTCGACTAATAAGCCAACATTTCACCATTAAAACTTATGTCAAGTGAACGTTAAAATTATCAATCACAATTAGCTGGAATGACAGCTCACGTCTCTTAAATTTTTACTGGAATATTTTACAGAATAACAGCGGCTGATATCCAATATTAGGTAACTCAAAATATAAAGTCATGTAAATTGTCCGTTGATATATTCATATCACAACAGTAATTTGAAAGTTGTGTATGAAATTTGGCTATAACACGGCAACTTAACGTAGTGTGCCAATTAAATTAACAAATAATTTCCTTGACTGTACCTACACATAAAAATGAAGACATATAGTCGTCGTAGAGGGTCGTCTTAGAGGCCCTCATCTATGAAGAAAAAAACCGGCCAAGTGCGAGTCGGACTCGCGCACCGAGGGTTCCGTACAAACCTGTAGGTATTTTCGGTTTAAAAATATATATATTTTTTAATTTTTATATTTCAGTTGATTGAATGTAAGGTAAATTGCGGTTTACGATTTATGACGTTTTAAAAAAAAACTACTCACTCGATCTCGTTCAAACCAATTTTAGTTGGTAATTTACATAGTAATGTACATCATATATATTTTTTAGTTTTGTCATTCTCTTATTTTAGAAGTTACGGGGGGGGGACACACATTTTACCACTTTGGAAGTGTCTCTCGCGCAAACTATTCAGTTTAGAAAAAAATGATTATAGAAACCTCATTACCATTTTTGAACACCTATTCATAGATACCCCACACGTATGGGTTTGATGAATAAAAACATTTTTGAGTTTCAGTTCTATGTATGGGGAACCCCAAAATTTATTGTTTTTTTTTCTATTTTAGTGTAAAAATCTTAATGCGGTTCACAGAATACACCTACTTACCAAGTTTCAATAGCAAAGCTCTTATAGTTTCGGAATAAAATGGCTGTGACATACGGACGGACAGACAGACAGACAGACAGACAGACAGACAGACAGACAGACAGACAGACAGACAGACAGACAGACAGACAGACAGACATGACGAATCTATAAGGGTTCCGTTTTTTGCCATTTGGCAACGGAACCCTAAAAAGTAACTTACTTTGCTAATTTAATACTTTTTAATACTTCCTATTCAAAAATGATTTATGGGGGGCCCACTTTTAAATAACGATATGTTATAACCGTCATTTGTAACTGCTGCCACAGAAGAACAATATATTGCATTGCCTGAGCTCTCTTAATAAATTAAATTAGAAAGTTTGTTACAATTTAAATTATTTTTACTTTGACAGTGTTGCCCCAGTAGATATTGTATTTCGGTATTAAAATAAATATCTGGATGACCGAGCAATTTTTTTTTTTTGTTAAATTGTGTTTCTTCGAAATTTTATTTAAATACAAATTACATTTTGTTATTTTTCTTCCAATAAAACAAAAAAACATAAAATTTATGTTTGAGTTTGTTATCGATAAAGTTGATTATTGAAAACACGTATAGGTAAAACGACATTTTCTAAAAATGAATCCTAGCTAGATCGATTTATCGCTCCGGAAACCCCCTGTATACTAAATTTTATGAAAATCGTTGGAGCCGTTTCCGAGATTCAGATTATAGATATACATATATACAAGAATTGCTCGTTTAAAGGTATAAGATCTGCCGGGGTCGCGTGATTGTTCGAAAGAGATACCGTGACCCTGGCACATGGGCAACTGATGGAACACGGGTGGGTTTTAGTCAGTAAAAGTCTGACACGCCCTCCCGCTCCGCCCAGAGCGGGAGAAGTCATTTCATGATTTCCCATCCTGAAAAAAAAAAAAAAAAAAAAAAAAAAAAAAAAAAAAAAAAAAAAAGGTATAAGATTTACACATTGCATTATGACACATGTAAGTCAATCTCCGTACCATCAACATGCGAATCAATTTCTCGTTTTATGTTATAAAAACTCGGGTACAATTATTAATATACAATATTATAACAAAAGACCCCGAACATAATCCCCTACACAATCCCACAATGAAATGTCACCCCACCCGCCTGTATGTGAAACGTCACATTTTTGTAAAACATAAATCCTCTAAACACGAATTACGCATTACGTCATCAGATAAGACATACCTACGGTTGAATATTAAAACCCTTCACAGTGTTCCAAACAGCTAATTATGTTAGGTATTGTTGGATTTTGATCTTAATTGCAATGTTTGTAAGGGCCATAGGGGTTGTATAATAATATGTGACTTCTTCATGCGAAGCGAAGGCTCGCGACATAATTGCAACTGTACCCGGAAGTTAATTGCGTGTTCGTTGTCAAGCCGCGGGTTGGGATGATTCAAGCCTCGGATCATAGAAATAAGGGAGATAAGACGCGAAGGCTTTAAATAAATTCGTAATTATGTATCATCCAAATGGTTGTGGGATTAGATAAAAATGTATTGTTGCTTACAATCACGATTGCTTCGGTGAAGCCGCTGTATTGACAAATTTGGGCACATTAAATGAAAATTGTAAACAAACTTTATACTGTCAGAGCAGGTGAACAGATAGACAGTTGCTCCTGTAAAATGTAGGTATGCAGTTGCATCCGATTATAGTGGATGCCGACCCCAATATAATTGGGAATAGGTTAGGTAGAAGATGAGTTTGTACGGTTAGGGAAATTAACACATTATGTCAATTCTATTTTCAACCGACGAAAAAAAACGGAGGAGGTTATCAATTCGACGCGTATATTTTTTTTTTTTTTTTTTTATGTATGACCACGCATAACTTTTTACATAGTGGTCCGATTGCGACAATTCTTCTTCTATTGGAAAGGGTATACTTCCAAGGTGGTCCCATATAAATTTGGAAAACAAAACCGAACCCTAAGGGTCGGAAAACAGGGGATGATTGATTGTTCACTCACTGATTGTAATGTATAAACACGCATAACTTTATACAGAGTAGTCCGATTTTGATAATTCTTTTTGTGTTGGATAGGGTATACTTTGCCAAGTATTATTAGTAAATTAAAGCCACGAAAAAATATAAAATAAAAACTTTTTAACAAAAAATTAAACCGCCGAAAAACATGTACACTCATTTGAAATATCAGATTAAAATCCGGAAAATCTAATTCTCCGACTCTGTTTTCCTCATGCATTTATAAAACTGATAATACCTACTACCTACACTATATTTAGGATAATACGCTCAGGTAACGTGATTTTTTTAAAATGTTTTATTGCAATTTACAGGTCAGTGTAAGATGAATAACTTTTTCATATACTTAATCAATCGCGAATCATATTTTAATTTGCAAAAGTAAATTAAATTGAGAAGGCTGTATGTGTTATGGTTATTGATAAATAAAACCCTTTGATGGAACTGTTGGCCATAGGCGAGCCTTTAGTCGTGCTCAATCACTTGGAAACTGAGCGTGTGGGAAAAGGTACTCACTCGTCTTCACCGTAGACGGCTTTTTTCGGTGGCACCACTCCAATACACAGTCCAGGGATGTCCCTAATTAGCCACTTAACACAGACACAGAATTGTTGAAAGTCTTAGAAGGTAGGTTTTGTTAGAATATGGTAGATTTATATTTTATTGACGGCGACGGAGCGCACACGCTATCGCGCGCGCCATCTTGCGAGAGTTCTTGACCGAGTCAGTTGTCGAAAGGATTGATTGAATCTTGAAGGAAACGGATACATGAACGAAGGGATAGTTTGGGTTGAGGAAGTTGTGTGATTGTGTATTAGTCGATTATGCATACTTTAACAATAGGACTACCCTGGCAAGTCCCCTTTAGCCATTATGTTATCTACAATAGCTTAAATTGATTGACTGCTATTAAATTTTCCAACACTAAGTTACGATTTAAACACGCGTGTTTTACAGCCTCCCACAAGTTATGGGATTCAAGATCCAGTAACCGTGATGCCGTAAAACAATGTGTGTTATAATACATACAGAGGAAGTTAATGTGATCTTTAATGTTCTCTGTCAAGTCATGTGGAAAGTCAGCTCGTTCTTTGTTCATTCGAAAGTTTGTTCTGAAATAAAAGTTATTTATTTGGTAGATTAATGTTCTATGTTAAGCTAAGGGGTATATTTATAGGACATAATTTTGACTTAAAGGTAACTTGTATCTACTTGGAAAGCGTTTGTTTGCTTTGTTTATTTGAAGTGATTATGATGGCAGGAATCCACGGGATACGGGAAGCACAAAATCGGTCGAAATGGTGGAACTTGGGGGAAGCGTATGCCCAGCAGTGGACGTCTTTCGAATGAAATGATGATGTATACAGGGCGTAAAAACCAGCCAAGTGCGTGTCGGATCACGCACAATGAAGGGTTCCGTAGTTGTGATGAATTAATCCCAAGAACAAACATAACATTGTATTGGAATAATATATTCTCCCATACATTCCAATTGCTAATGTAACTTGGTTGATAATGTTCTGTTTAATAGATATATATACTACAAGTATGAATTCTTTCACATATCCAAAAACAAGAAACGTTTATTTTTGACTCTAAGCTCTAACAAAAATTAGGTCTTTATTAACAATATTTCACAAACGGATCCCCTAATCGAAATTTTATTTCCACAAACTTGCTAAAAGACCTATCCAACGATACCCCACACTATGGAGTTGACAACTTTCTAGTACTAAGAGTCTGTAACCTAAGCTGTGGACAGGCGGACAGACATTCCGAAATTATAAGGTTTCCTTGTGGACTACGAAACCTTGAAAAAGTCCCATCAGCTAGCCGTCGCGCGTCTTCCACGCAATCTGCACATCAAACTAAGTAACATTGTTTGCACAATATAAAGCACGTAAAAGATTGTCCTTACGGGTGCATGCAACGGTACAGGGGACGTGGGGGATTTACGAAAATTTGACGCTTATGTCCGTTACCAGAAGTAAAAACTATAGCTTTGTTAAGTGCCTTTTTATGTCCGTTAGATAAAGCAAATGATAGGCCATAGGTAATTAAATGAAAATAAAAAAGACCTCAAAAATTATCAGGAAGCATCATTCTTCAACATATAAATGGTTATTGTATCTTTAAAACTGGCCATTTTTTGCACCTGCTTTCAGTCATCATGCATCGGGCTATATTAAATCAAAACAGCCCAATACGCGGAACGGCTTTCTTCCTTTGCAATGGAATAAAGTTGACATAGAACAGTCATGTTTAAAAAAAAAATGATATTCTGTACTAGCTTCTGCCTGCGACTTCGTCCGCGTCAAACACTTGCTCCCCTGACCCTTCCCGTCGCATCGCAGCCTGCTAGTTTTCGTCCATTTTTTTGTTGCTGCTCCGCTCCTTTTTGTCGTAGCGTGATGTTATATAGCCTTCCTCAATAAATAGGCTACCCGACTCAAAAAGATTTTTTCAATTCGAACCAGTAGTCCCTGAGATTAGCGCGTTCCACCCCCATTTAAAGGAAGTGGGGGGTTAGAAAGAGACAAAAAGTAGCCTGTCCCTCTCCAACCCTTCAACTATCTCCACTTATAAAATCACGTAAATTCGTCGCTCCGTTTTGCCGTGAAAGACGGACAAACAGACACACACACATTCCCATTTATATGATTAGTATGGATTTTTGTTAATAGGTACATTCTTGTCAGCTCGAAACCCTTTCTCTCGAAACCTGCCATTATTAATTTAGACGACAGTCTATGCAGCCAACCATTTTAACTCCTTCATTGCGTATTCTGTAGGCCAGTTATAAATTTCAAATTAACACATTTCTAGCAAATTGAATTTATGGTCCTCTCAAAACATACGAGACGCCAATTTAGTATGAAACTTTGGAATTAGACGGGAAAAAAGTTTATTTCCGTACCACTTGCTCAAAAAAACTTTTTAACAAAAAATTAAACCTTACCTTAAAATTATGAGTCGGCGCTTTGAGTGATCTTTATTCATTGATTTTTCAGCGCCGACTCAGAATTTTAAGGTTTATTATTTTATGTTTTTTCGGCGGTTTAATTTTTTGTTAAAAAGTTTTTATTTTATCATTTTTTGTGCCTTTAATGTACTCATAATACTTGGCAAGGTATACCCTATCCAACAAAAAAAGAATGATCAAAATCGGACTACTCTGTATAAAGTTATGCGTGGTTATACGTTACAATCAGTGAGTGAACAATCAATCATCCCCTGTTTTCCGACCCTTAGGGTTCGATTTTGTTTTCCAAATTTATATGGGACCACCTTGAAAGTATACCCTTTCCAATTGAAGAAGAATTGTCACAATCGGACCACTATGTAAAAAGTTATGCGTGGTCATACATAAAAAAAAAATCCGCGTCGAATTGAGAACCTCCTCCGTTTTTTTTTTTCGTCGGTTGAAAAAGTGACATTCTATGCCACAAAAAGCTAACATAACAATAGTCATTTTTAATCTGTTAAAAACAGGAAAAGAAAATTGTACTGAATTTCATTCATCCTCTAGGGGGAATGTGATTTAAATTTGGAATACTTACCGAAATTTATACTGAACTAGGTACATCTGTGTTAAACACCATTGAGTTTGTATATAAAGCATTATACATCTTTTTGAAAAAGGAATACGCATTTATTATGCAGTTATAATTATTAAATAAAATTAAAATAAAACCGACGAGGCCGTATGAGCTTGATGCCTTTGCTTTTCCGACAAAAAAATATTAGTCTAGGAATTTGCCGCGTTTTTGTTTTCTTCAAATACATAAACAAGTTATTTTACTTTTAATTGTCATAATTTTTAATAAATGCTTATCTCATATTATTATTGTGTTAATTTTTTCACAAGTGGTACGAAAAGTAGAGTATTTTCCTCGGTGATAAAGCTGTCTTAGTCTTGCGTGAACTTAAATCCCTCGCTACACTCAGGACTCGTCTTAAATCCCTCGCTTCACTCGTGATTTAAGTTTTTAACACCCTCGCTACGCTCGGGAGTAAACCTCGAGTCCTTCGTTACGCTCGCGATTTAAATCGTCACCCGCGACAGAAGGCACGGCTTTATCCCCTTGGTTAATAAATCTACTATTAACATTAAAACTGGCAAAATTATTGTTCTAAGTATTATTGTATTAAAAAAAAATATTACGTTTTTAAATTATTTACATGGGCTTCTTATTATTATTTCGAGTCCGAAATTCATGTGTAAATATTTATAAAGGGCTCTAATTAATTAAGCACATTATCAACCTTTACCACCCTTAAGCCATTTGATTAAAAATATATACCTACATCCCATAAAAATAGAAAACATCCCTTTTCAAATAATACTTAATTTTATGTATGAAATGTTTTTTTATAAGAGAACAAGGGTAGTAAGAAACTTATCACGTGCTGTAAGAGTGGCGCGCTCCCAGGAAAAGTTGGGCTAAGACTGAGCCATAAATATCCTTCTCTGTGCGCCGATAAATTAATGTTGCCAGCATGTGGACGCGCAACAGAGGTTGCGGTCTATTAACTTTCTGTATAAATTTTAACGTTCCATTCTATTTTATTGTACCGGGTGTGTTGCGGTCTTTACTGGAATTTTTTTTTGGTGAATTGAGTAAATGTCCGTGAGAGTCGGAGTGTGTTTTTTCCAGGTTTAATATGGAAATATGGGTATCATCATCTGCAGCATCTATCTAGCCTGGTTCCAATGTTGAGGTTGGCATTTAGTCTAACCGGATGCAGTTGAATACCAGTGGTTTACATTGAGCGTCTATCTGACCTCCACAACCCCGTTACTGGGCAATAGAATAGATACCCCTTAGTAAGACTGGTTGTCAGACTTTTGGGCTTCTGACGTACCTTAACAACTGTCAATGATACGCCAATGACAGCCTGGACAAACGGCTTAGCATGCTTTTCGAGGCTCGGTGGAGTCTTGGTATAAAAAGATGGCCACTCTTCCACTGACTAACCGCGTCAAGCATAGATTGATCTGATTGATTGACTCGTGTAGCTGTAATTACTTAGTGAAAAGTGCCTAAAATATTAGTTACTTACTTTTTTTTTTTTGGATGGTAAATCATCAAATGACTTCTCCCGCTCTGGGCGGAGCGGGAGGGCATGTCAGACTTTTACTGACTAAAACCCACCCGCGTTCCTTCAGTTGCCCATGTGCCAGGGTCACGGTATCTCTTTCGAACAATCTTGGTTACTTACCTTGTTTATTTATTGTTTTTGAACAGACAGAAAATAAATGTCAAACTGAAAGACAGTAAAGCTGCTGGTGACAGTAGTAGGTTTGTTTCAATGCACAGGTACTGACAGTCACGAGGATAAATATGTATACACATAGCCAAATTCAAAAGTGATTTTCTGTTTAAATAACGATTGCGATTTTGAGATAAAGCCTCTTTCATAATAGTGTGTGTTCCAAAATATTATGGTCGTAAGAACATACAATTACAATCAGTAAAATAGGAAAAAAAAACATATTTGTGCTCGTGACTTAAGCTTTACCTACTGAATTATTAAAGTTTTTTTTTTTCCTTATACAATTCAATTTTTCGTATTCTTTCAGAACATGAATTTACTTTTACTAAGAAAAGTGAAATCAAAAGAAAATAAATTAGAATAATTTCCTTTAATTATGAATTGTAGGAAAAGAGACTCATTTGCCTACCATTCAAAAGAAAATTTTAATATTGAGTTCCAGATTTAATATTCCAGGTATAATAATTTGAAATTAGATTGAATACTGAGAATATCAAAAGATTTTTTTTCTGGGTAGTCAGACTTCTATATAAACGCTCTATCTTAGAAATAGTACAAAGTTAAGCCGTTGTTTTCGTCTGTCTGTTTCTCCGCTTACTTTCTGTAAGCCTTGCGATGGATTTTGATCCGGTTTTCACTACAATTTAGAGAATTTCTTCCTGGTGATTTATAATAAATGCATAATAAAGTGGAGAAAAGCCGAGCATTTCAAAGCGTTAACATCGCTAACGCTGCTTGGCTTAACCTAATGACATAGATCATAATATTGTAGGTATAGAATTGTATATTTTAACCTCTAAGTCCCTGAGATACCACATTTGGTATAGACACAATGGTTTTTAATTTTGTCTGTAATTACGGCATTCAACAGGTTAAAAAGGTCTACGGAAAGTCCTGCAATGCTGTACGTCTATATCCTAAGGATAACCTACAATAACCATGTCTATCTTTTACGTATTACTAAAATATAATGGGTAATTTAGGGAACTATTTTAAACAACGCAGTATTAATCCTTATCCGATTAAATAAGTTAGATAAGTTATGTATCTAATTTAGATCAAAATTGGCCCTAAAAATGTATTATTAAAATCTCATTCATTTAATCAATAATAATCAACTCAGCCTCTCCCTATCGCAGTCCACTGCTGGACATAGGCCTCTCACATGTTGCGCTAAACACCCTGTCCTCCGCCTTTTGCATCCAGTCCGCCCCAGCCACTTTCCTTAGGCCGTCGGTCCATCTAGCTGGAAGGCGTCCCACACTCCGTTTCCCGATACGCGGTTTCCACTCCAGGACTTGTTTATTCCACAGGCTATCGGTCCTTTGATAAACATAGCCAGCCTACTGCTACTTCAGCTTGCTTACTCTGCGAGTTATGTCGATAACTCTTATTAATTACTCGCAGCGAAACGGGTGGTTGGCCGGTATGCCATGTAACCGTCCACGCCGCGGAGAGACCATCTATAGTTATATGAGCTCTGTCACACATATACTTTACATCCGTGCAAAGCCGGAGAGTGTCGCTAGTACTAATATAATAAAGCTAAAGAGATCTAATCGCTAATCTCCAGAACTACCAGTCGGGTTTGGGATATCATTATCATCATCAGCCTAGCCTTTTTCTCAACTATGTTGGGGTTGGCTTCCAGTCTAACCGGATGCGGCTGAGTACCAGTATTTTACATGGAGTGACTGCCTATCTGACAACCCAGTTACTGGGTAACTAATAGGATACCCCTTGATAAAACGGGTTTGGGGTATCAAATGAAAACATTCTTTTCACATTTGATAGCCCAACGTTTGAAGAAACTCTTACTTAATTATATTAAACTAGTGATCGCCCATTGGTCGAAATTCGACCGTATTTCATTTGAATAGAAATACATTATTATTTGAAAAAAAATATTCTCGATATGATCATAGTTTTTTAAAATGAAATAAGTTATATACCTACCTATAAAATTAATTTAATACCTATGGTTATATTTGACATTCAGTAAGACTATAGACAAAAAATATTAAAGACAGATGTTCTCGATTGGACCACAGATTTGGACCATAAACAAAAGAATATATACGCATGTGTGTATTAAACACACGGTAATGAATAGTAGTGTGTGTAACGTGTTATTTATTGAAAATAATGTATTTTTACGCATAATTTAAAAAAAAATATTAGCATTCGTTACTTCTTCTCTGTATAAACTATAAGTGTGCGAAATTTCATACTCCTCCGTCCGCCCAATTTTCGTAAAAAGGGATCCAAAGTTTTCACTTCACGTATTAACACTAGAAACGCGGAACGTACCGACTGAGATAAATTTTGATTAAAAAATATGTATATTGCAATTACGTGGTTGATGTCTTGGATAAATAATAAATATAATAATCATCATATTTCATGAAAAGTCATAAATAGTTACGATTATATGCATAATAAAATATTAATTTGAGCAGGAAGAACATTGAAATGGGTCTTTGGGACGCCCGCACTTCTCGTGATAATATATAGATAACACGCGTGACTGTGGGTTGGGGGCCGAACGCAACCGCCCGCCGAGAACTGAGTATTACCGAAAAAAAACAACCGACTTCCTTAAAAAAAAACACTACAAAGTCAAAAATAACTTTAATTTCGGAAGTCGGTGTCTTAGGCTCTGTATTTAAGGTTTTTGCCACCAACTTCTGAAATTAAAGTATTTTTGACTTTGTAGTGTTTTTTTTTAAGGAAGTCGGTTGTTTTTTGTGTAAAAAGTTTTAGCTAATTCATTTCTTGACGACTGTCAAAGAATGACATTTTGATTTGAATTTACGGCCAATTAAATTTGGTATTCAATTTGGAGACATAAATTGTATGTTAAGTCAGGGTACTTAACATACAATTTATTTCGCTTTTACATAAAGGAAATGTTGTTATTAAATACCTTCCTTGTTCGCGTATACTTACATTACGTCTTTAATCTCTATTAACTTATCTTCTAGATAAAAGAGCTCCTAAAGGACACCCTTTATTAATAACAGTAGACCATACAGCCTACCATGACCTGTTTTGGCTTTTCCCAACTATCTTGTGGTTGACTTTGAGTCTAACCGGATGCACCTGAATACTATCAGTTTACATGGAGCATGCCTATCTGATGTTCACTATCCAGTCAGTGGATAAAGTTTCCAGACTTTTAGGCTTCTGGCCACTCCTTATGATTGTCAAAGATCTATGATCGCTCTGGAATAAGCTATCGATAGGCTGGCTTCGACAAGCGGTGTACACCGTACTGTGTAACAATACTAATTATTGTATTTATTTCATAAGCTAATCTTCATTATTCTGTCCTTCTTTCTACGTAGAGCGGAAGTTGCTAGATTGGTACTTAGTTGTAAATTCTATTAATATTTACATACCAAGTTTGTGTTTAACATTCGCTTTCTCTCAGATGTTTGTTGGAAGATGAGAAATTGAAATTATAACTAGTTAGCTTACAGTACAGTTAGAAAAGAGAATTGGTTGTCAGATCACTGGTTGAAATAAGTTCACCAATATATTGAAATGGATCAAATAAGTAATTTCACTTTTAGTATAGCACAGTTCGTTGGTCTGTTCCTTTCTTCTTGTCTATTTAAGATATTTATAAAGAAATATCTTCCAGCATACTTGTGAATGGAAAGTAAATAAAAAAAGGTGTCGTGCGTGAGAGTAGAAGGAAAAACAAAATTCACAAAATCGAAAACCAGTCTCCAATTTCAATGTAAACATAGAATTGAGAATATTACTAACATAAATACATACTTCTAAAATAAATATCACTAATATAAATTATAATGTCATGTTATTAACTAATATATATGACAAAGTGGAAAGATACTCTTCTTTCGCTTTTATCATAAACTGCAAGTTTGGTAGTCTCTTATGTCAGGCGGAAGTAAATACCAAAATTTTTTGTGATCATACTTTTAAGGTTAAAAGAATACGAAGCAAATGCTCGATTTATTTAAAAGCTCTTAGGTGGTGAACATTTTTTCCCATGAGTGTCGTAAAAGGCGAATAAGGGACCACCATACTGCAATCGCCAACCTGCCTGCTAAGCGTGGTGATTATGGCAAAACCCACAAATTTGTTGGAAGACCATGTCTAGCAGTGGATGTTTTTCGACTGAAGTGCTGAGGTGGCATCAAAATAACAGGATGGATAAGAGTTTGGGGAAAGCCGATATTGGTGTTCAAGGGCAATAAACTTTGGAGGCATTTCATCGAATGGAACGTGTGTTATACAAATCTCAAGGATGAACAGTACCTTATCTCCTCCTCAAGGTCTCAGTCGGTACCTATCTGTCACATAACGAACGTTCAGTGGTTTAGGCGTGAAATGGTACACAAAGACACACAAAGTAAATTACGCGTTTTTATAATGCCGTAATTAGAGACAGAATAGAAAGACAATTGCTTATGTCGAACTGTGTAACTTAAGACATTCAAAAGGTTATTATGTACGTTCCGTTCTTGTTCCGAGTGGTGCCGGACTTAAAGAACAGCACAGTCCCATTTCTTCCCATGGGTGTCGTACAAAGCAACTAAAGGACTTACTAAAGAATGGGGAGCAGCGTTCTTTATACATCTTACCACCATACAGCATTCGCCAACACGGCTGCCAAGCGTGGCAATTATTTTTACCAACCCTCACTCTGGGGGAGGCTTATTTCCAGCGGTGGACGTCTTGTAGCGGAGACGATTATGAATATGTACGTACCGCTAACACATTTACAGTCTTAAACAATATTTAAGAGAACCGGTCTACATCATCAGTACTTGCAAACTTTAAATCAATTTGTACTATTAACTTTTAACTAACGCAATTCAACATTCTAATCCCTGCGCGCTAAATCAAGGTGTAGTCGCATTTCAGACTTAACCCGTTGTATACCAGCTGATGTAAATGTGATATTCGATGTAACCCTACTCCCGCCGTCTGGCACTATCGACGCGACGACGTTAAGCTTATCTAAATAGAATGACAACCAATTAAAGCGTTGCCGGATTTAGTTTATTTAGTTCTAGGTGATTATACATAATTTTATATTGATTAGCTACAGCAGATAAGTAATACAAAGATAATATACCTGCAGTGTGGCGATTAGGTTTTCACATTAATTGAAACCACGTCATTATCAGCAGCCTATAATTATCCCACTGCTGGGACACAGGCCTTCTCTCGTTGATAGGGAGTGGGCTATAATCTACCATGCGGGCCCAGTGCGGGTTAGTAGATATCACATGTCTTCGAATTTTTGGTACTAAGACATGCCGGTTTCCTCGCAATGTTTTCCTTCACCGTTTTGAGAGCAGTGGTGATGAAATAATTTACACAAAGTAAAGCGCCTGCTTTGGTTCGAACTCACAACCTTTCAATACTACACAGTCAAATCACATAAATATAACTAAGGAAATTGGTTACCCAAAATAAAAACACAAACTAAATTGCTCCAATAGGGATTTTAAAACTGATTCTCAATAGATTTTCAGAAGCCCAAAATAAAAACACAAACTAAATTGCTCCAATAGGGATTTTAAAACTGATTCTCAATAGATTTTCAGAAGCCCCGTGGATTCTAGACGTGAAAAAGATGTGTTTTTCTAGACAACTAAAGCGGTTTTCGAAAACAACAAAGCTAGGCAAATATGTTACGGTATGACAGCTAGATTTAACTACAAAAATAGCTCAAATAGCCTGACTTGTGTGATATTTATGTCTGTAAACGTAGATACACCTACAGTTTCCTTTAAAAATCTTGTATTCAGAAGGCAGGGACAATGAGGCGCAAACTGTAACTGTAAATTCAGCACGTAACTCTAGACAGAACAGAAAATTTCGTCAGGTAACAAAAAAAAAGAAGTGTAATCCTAGACGGCCAAAATTACGGCATTTTTTTTTAATAACTGTTATAATAGTTCAATACGCGGTGTTTGAGAGTTCATGGTAATAGAATACGCATCGATGGCTCTGCAATCTGTACAAGTAGCAAGTTGGATGCCATACCTTTAAAATATGGTTTCACATTTGGTTAGGTTTTTTCAGTAAAATAATATTTTTTTAAATGAATGTTGCCAGTTAAGGTGAAGAAAATAATAGAGGTGTATTGTGGTATTCTTTTTTTAATATACAATACGACAGTTACAAAATTAAAATTTACGAAACATCCAAGTTGATAAAAATAATGCTATCATTAATTTAGATTTAATTGCAAGCAGAGTAGAAAAGTGTATCACAAATATTTTAATACAAAATTAAGGCCTTATTATTCACAACATGTTCATTAATATTGTAATGGATGTAAAAGTTTTCAAGTGGAAATCCTCGTGCCCTTTTCTTTTCGAATGTTTAATGGATCCCACTCTCTTCATACTCGCATAATTTCAAGAATTTTGTTATGCCACTTTTATTTTACTTTTGTTGAAATATTATGGAAAGACCTGAGTGTATAATTATTTAAGAGTATGATTTAGAAACAAGTCGTGAAATTGACTAAAAACTGGAGGCTATTAGAGGTTATTCGGTCAGCATAAAATAAAACCATCGCTAGGTCACCGGATTCAAGAGCGTAATTATCAAAAAATTGTGTAAGTTCCTGTATTATTTTGCGCAATTAGTCGCCTTCAACAGTACCTATTTATAGCCCCATCGATATTAAAAGGCCTTATTTTAATCGGTAAAAAAGTGAATCAAAAATCAAAATCTTGGAAGCCCAAAGGATGTTCCGATCTCCTAGCCAT
This sequence comes from Aporophyla lueneburgensis, assembly GCA_932294355.1. Classification (NCBI taxonomy): domain Eukaryota; kingdom Metazoa; phylum Arthropoda; class Insecta; order Lepidoptera; family Noctuidae; genus Aporophyla; species Aporophyla lueneburgensis. The sequence continues at coordinate 19,551,620 of OW028736.1, read as the reverse complement.
CAAAGCTGGTAGTGCAGCCTTTGGCATGATAGATATCCTTCTATTCCGGGCAGAGCTTCTTACACTGTCTCCAATTCGAGCACCCGGCATTATCGAGAAGCGCCTGTAATCAACACCCGATAAGATTAATTGGTTGAGACCACAAATTAGATAGACACAGAAGGTTGGCTGTGTACCGCGAGTGAAAATAAACGCATGCATACATAGATGCGTGATTTTCAGACTGCCTCAAATGTAAGTCTTAGCCACGGTCCATTCCTGCCAGGGTCGCAAGATTTGTTCGAAAGAGCTACCGTGGCTCTGGCATATAGGCAACTGAAGGAACATGGGTGGATTTTAGACAGTATAAGTTTGACACGCCTTCCCGCTCCATCCAGAACGGGAGACGTGATTTGATGATTTCCCACCGAAAAAAAAATAAGGTCCATTGGAGTGTCGTGTCTGTACAGGTGTGCCTGCGCAAGTAGATCACATGCCACCTGTTTCAAGAACTGCTCAGAGTTCTTCAAACACACGCTCCATATCTATGACTGTTCCATTCCGCCCGTAGTAGCGTGTACCGCCACCAAGCTATTATCGAGTACGCTTGCCCCCATTGAAGGTGTGTCCATGTGTGTGAGCGTTTTCACTCGTCGAATGAAGCTGACTGAGTTGTACCTATCTCGTCTATATCAAGAGGCTGTCATGTGCGACATATGAGGCCGTTTCATGGTTTCTGAGAATAGTTTTCCCGTGTATGTAAGCTGATAATTGTCAATTAGTGGTAACGGCTTTTTTTTTTTTTTTCATGATGGGATATCATCGTCTGACTTCTCCCGCTCTGGGTGGAGCGGGAGGGCGTGTCAGACTTTTACTGACTAAAACCCACCCGTGTTCCATCAGTTGCCCATGTGCCAGGGTCACGGTATCTCTTTCGAACAATCACGCGACCCCGGCAGGCATCGGTCCTAGTAGACCCCTACACTGCTGCTGACATCTCTTTGAGGCGCGCGTGGAACACTACGCGCCGTCGACCCGAGCCTGGTCCTTACCGGGCGGCGAGCTACTCATTGTTCGCCACCCGCAAGCTCGCGCCTACGGTGGCCGGGAGTCCGCTATCGACTCCCGACGCCCGGGGCGTCTCCTCCTGCGGCGGCTAGGGACGTGAGGGCGGAGAGACTGCCACTCCCTCACGCGCCTCGCCTCCTCCTTCACGAGCATTTCTGCTTCGCAGAAGGAGGTGACGTCTTCCCATTCCCTCTCGCTCCGTACCATGGCTCGCACCAGGGCCGGACACGAGAGGTCGCCGCCGCCGATCGTCTCCACGAGTGGTAACGGCTTGATGACTGATTTAGTGGCGATTATTTGGAGATCTGATTCGTATGTCTTAAGATTTTACCTAATGTTGAATGAGTTTTGTCACGTTGTAATCGAAGGATTACACCAACTCGATAAACACCTTGCGGGAGACGAGTATTTTATTAAGTAGGTACTTTATCTATCATACCCATCTACATATAGGTGCTAGGTTTCTCAACACACTTGCTTGTGAAATGACTGTTATAGCTGTTATTTCTTTTGCTGTTTAGTGGTTTTGCCAGTGCCTTTATTTACACCTGCGCGCGCCTTATTAGCGTGGCGTGCGGAAACAACAAAACTATCGCGCCATTTTCCGTAAATGTTTGTAATGTCGGCTTCACGCAGGGAAGAAAAGCAATACGTAGATTGACTACCGGAAATATTAAACGAGGCATGAAACGTGAGCCTCCAAAATATAGAAAGAAATACCCAACTGCTTACAAAACTTTCATACAGCAGAAAAACATCAAAAATACCCAGTCATTTTTGACGAACGTATTTTTGGCTTACTTCAATAAACTGGCGAATAAATACAAGCCAAGCTCACTTTGGTGTATCTATTTCAAGTTTAAAATGCACTATTATACCCAAAAAAGCTTTCTGAAAACCATGAGAGAAGCTTATATCAAGCTAATGCTACCAACGCAACGCGACGGGCTATTTGCAGTCAAATCGTCCAATATGTACTATGCTGTGGGCCGTAGTACATTATCATGCTAAGTGGAAGCCTTCCTGTCACAGTTAGGACGAGCAGCTGTCGGCAATTCTGTCCTGTGCTCATAATTTTAGATCTATTATAGTTTCATTCCAGTTAAGTAATCTACATATATGCACGTGTTTCTGTTTAGTTAGTGTTAGTTAGTAATGCTTAACCTTGCTTCTGGATAATGTATACATAATCGACCACTTTAGCAATTGAAAAAAACGATTACATCGTCAGCTGTGATTTATACACTACAGTTAACGCGAGAAGCACAGAACCGTTCGAATTGGCGGTGCTTGAGTGAGTGTATGCATGTGAGCAGTGGACGTTTTTCGGCTGAAATTACGATACACTACAAGAGGATTTATATTTACCTAGACGCAGGTATGAGAGACATCCGTTTGAACAGATGTCTGGCAGCAGATCGTAAGTCGTCGTCTTGCATCAAGCTGACCAGGTCCTTCTCGCGTTTCTCGAGAGGTGCATCTGTAGCCAGCACTTCGCCTTCCAAAGATACGTTCACGCACTGTTAAAGAAATTAATGGTTGATTTTGTATTTTATTGTAACGTTCTTTTTATCTTGGAGTTTGGCAAACTGAGTGATGGTGGACCTGGTAGAAACTTATACATATAACTTATACACCCTTGCTGCAACTTGTACATTTAAAGTTAATAGAAGATGCTGAAAGGTCAATGTACCTAGCCTTTACTAAGACTGGTTGTCAGACTTTCGGGCTTCTGACGACCTGTAACGACGGTATACATTCATTCAAAGACCAACCGTGGCAAGCGTAGCTAAACCTGTCCGATTGACATGTGCGGCTGTTTTTACTTAGCCACAAGCCCCTCTAAAATATGCTAATTTGTCTAATGTGCCCTCTGTGAATACCTCTGTATATATCCGGTAACCAATGTTACCGTTGTGTGTGGTTACACAAAATTGTATCCGAAGTTTTTTTTTTAATTTAATTAGGTTTCCTGTTTTTATTTTACTCACCTCCGCAGACGACAGGGCTGTTAAACAACGACGTTTTACAAATACGAATGTTCATGATTAAAAAAGATTCCCAAAACAAATATAAGTCCCAAAAATGCACTTGTGTATTTTCGTCCGAGGTATTTCGTAAACAAAAATAGGAGCATAAAATTCACTGCACAGAAATTAGCTTGAAGTTTTAAAAATGTTAAGCGTTTTCTTTTATTTTCTGATACTTTCGGACTTGCCGGCTTTGTTCCGCCATGTAGCACTTAGCTTATCAAAAGCGAATTACGAGAGGATTTCAGGATTTTAAGCCCATCTTTTTTTGTCCTTTGGTTGTTCAGACTTGTGTAAATCTAATTCTATGAGTTCAATCGGCTTTCACTTCAAAAGTGTGGCCCATTATAATACTAGGCTTGTCTACTTCCAATGAACCTATGTTAGACATTACAAAAACAAAGCATAGGCTTCAGAACCACAAAGCAAATATAATTTAATTTAAAAACTGCCATCTAACTGCCTCTAACCGTCCAACAATATTCTCTTCGCTATGAAATTAAGTACTAAACAATTTTCTATAAAGTGCTTAAAGTTTTAAGGCACTTACAGTGTCATAGAAGTCGGCAACTTCATGGTATCCGTAGGAGCGAGCAAGCCCGGCCGCCTCCAAGAGAACTGCACGAGATTCAGGCCGGTTGTTCTGCAGAAGATGGCAGCGAGCCAATAGGAATAAGGCATTTAAAAGCCATGGCCGCTGATTGGATGCGCGAGCCTCTGTTGAATTTAAAACTTTTCAGATTATTGAACTCTTTTTTATTAGTGTTATACGTAAAAAAATATATGACTTTTTTTACTTTTTATACCTAGATCACGATTAAAAAAAATATTAAGGTTAAGATCTGTAAACGTTACTTAGTATATGCGTTTGCCATAAACATGTTTCCGACTCACAATGACAGGAAAAACGCGTTGCCAAAGTACGTGTAAAGTACTAAGTACAATAATAGTCGACTAGATTTTGATTTATTTTACCCGATACGGTTAAAATTATGACAGGTCATACCAGGTATTGCCATTCTATTCATGTTCCCATAAGAATCTTCCTACAAATACAAACAAAATATAGCTAAGTATATACGCTATGCTTGAAGTCCCACATCCATTTCATTGAGGATATTAACAGATGTATAGAAACATTCATTTCCTTTGATATACATAATATCAACTAGGAAAAACTATCTCATGCAACATTGAAGCTGATGACATTTCTACAATAACTCGTGTCAAAAAACTCGACTTGCACAGTAGCCGTCCGCGGTCGATTATCGTCAAACTGAAAAATACAAGAAAACGTGATGAAGTGTTAGCATCAGTAATGAAATTCAACCGTGCACATGTTTCCGATAAACTTAATTCATGTCACTTGGGCTATGCTGGCACCAAACAGCCCGTCTTCGTCTCCGAACATCTGTCACCCCTGAATAAAGCCATACATGCAGAAGCTAGGAAAATGGCATGAGAGAAGAGCTACAAATATGTTTGGGTCCGCGATGGCCGCGTATTAGTCCGTAAAGAAGATGGAGCACGCGCTGTACAGATTAAGAGCCTGCACGCTGCCTCTTTAATGTAATTACCCAAAAGTCAGGAGCGGAAACCCGTAAGTAAATCTTTAAAATTCACTGTCTATTACCAGAATCTCCGAGGAATGCGAACCAAATTGAGTGATATCAATATGGCAGTTAATGTCAATCATTATGACCTGATTGTGCTGACCGAAACATGGCTCAATGACAACATCAATGATGGTGAGCTATTTAACGCTCGCTATAATATCTACAGGAGAGATAGGGCTTCCAGCGCACTTACTGGCAAAGAAGGAGGTGGCGTTCTTATTGCTGTTTCCAAGGCGTATGATTCCGCGCGGGCTTGTCAGTGGGAAACTACTGCAGAAGACCTTTGGATACGGGTAAAGATAAACGAGGGGAAGAAAGTGAACATTTGTGCCGTTTACTTACCACCGCCTGTAACACAGCAGCACCTAGATATGTTTCTTAGTTCGGTCACTAGTGTTATTGAAACTACTGGCGAAGACGTTATAGTAGTTGGGGATTATAATCTCGGCTTCATCGAATGGAACCAGGACCCGAGTCACTCCTATGTAACCTCAAATATTCCGTTAAACTAAAGTAATAACCTAGGATACTCTCTTATAGATTTTATGTCTTTAAACGGTTTACTTCAATATAATGTTGTTAAAAACGAAAATAGTAGAACATTAGACTTAGTGTTTTCAAACATGCGAAATGCAGTGGTCAGAAGGTCTGTTTCACCTATCTGTAAAGAAGACTGTCACCACCCTCCTTTAGAAATGGAGTTTATTTTAAAAGCATATGTACCACTCAAACACGTAAAACAAGCAAGGTTGAATTTCAAGGCAGCTGATTATGTACTAGTCAATAAAAAAATACGTGAAATTAATTGGAAAGAGCGGTTAGAGCAATGCGCAAATGTAAATCTTATGATAGAAGAATTATACCATTCCATTCAAACAATTATTAATGAACATATTCCTAAGATTAAGAGTGTAAATAAAAACTTTCCTCCATGGTATTCCAAAACCTTAGTGAAAGTAATCAATGAAAAAGAAAGAATAAGACAACGTTTTAAAAAATACGGTAATCCACGTGATGATATTGAGTACAGAATGCTCGACGACAGGGCACGGTCAATTATTAAGAGTTGTTACAGAAAATATGTCCACTCTGTAGAGAATAACATCCAGTCAAACCCCAAAGCGTTCTGGTCTTTCGTTAAGACCAAAAATTCAAAGTCTAGCTCAATACCATCAGAAGTAGCATTGAATGACTCAGTAGCTACGACAGGTGATGACATTTGCAAACTTTTTGCCACTCATTTCTCATCAACATTCTTTGCTGCTAGCAGCAATACTAGAGCAGCAACAGATTGCCTATCATTTCCTCAGTTTGTACTGAATAAAGTAGCGTTTACTGAGAGGGAAGTTCTGAAAGCACTAAACAGGATTGATGTTACCAAGGGTGCCGGTCCGGACGGGTTGCCACCGCTCTTCATAAAAAAATGTGCTCGGAATTTGGTATATCCCCTTACCTTCATTTTTAATAAATCACTCGAGACATCTACATTTCCCACGGAATGGAAAAAAGCTAACGTGATTCCTATACTCAAAAAGGGTGATTGCTCCGACGCAAAAAATTACCGACCAATCTCTATCCTGTCAATTTTCTCCAAACTTTTTGAGTCAATGATATGCCCTATATTAACATCCCATGTTAAAACACAACTTTCCCCTCAACAGCATGGTTTCTGCAGCAGCAAATCCACTGTCACTAATTTGGTATCATACATCGACGATATCTGTATGGGCGTTGACTCTGGACAACGAATCGACGCTCTGTATACTGACTTCAGCAGCGCTTTTGATAAGGTCAACCATGAAATTCTCCTGTTGAAACTGCATGGTTTTGGCATACACGGACCCCTGCTGGAGTGGTTTAGATCGTATTTATGCGAGCAAATACAAAGAGTGGTGGTAAACGGCTATGTATCCCCGGAATATATTGTAACCTCAGGTGTTCCTCAAGGATCGCACACTGGCCCAATTCTCTTCATTGCGTTTATAAATGACATAGTAAATTGCATGAAACACAGCCAATGTTCCTTATTTGCCGATGACCTCAAAATCTATCGTCAAATAAGAACTCAAGAGGACATTGCGCTGCTTCAAACTGATCTGAACTCAATACAGTGCTGGTGTGAGGTGAATGGGATGGTTCTAAATGCCAATAAATGTTTTCACATAACATTTACGCGGAAAAAGCATCCCATACCATCAACTTACTCCCTGAATGGGACGTCATTACAACAAGTGAAAAACATACGCGATTTAGGTGTAGTGCTTAGCAGCGATCTCTCATTTACCACACACATAAACAATGTCATTGGGAAGGTAATGCGGATGGTTGGGCTTATCAACAGAATTGGCAAAGAATTTAAGGGAACCTTGGCATTAAAAGTGCTCTATAACACCTTTGCGCGGAGCGTATTGGAATATGCATCTCCCGTCTGGAGTCCGACTTATAACATCCATAAAGACCGCATTGCGCGTGTTCAAAAAAAAATGACGAGGTGCTTGCGGTTTAAAGACCAAAAATGTCCTTACAGAGCCGATTACGCAGAACGGCTAAGTTACTTTAAGTTAGACTCATTGGAGCAACGCAGGGTTCTAAATGATCTAACAACACTGTATAAAGTTGTAAACGGGATAACATCGACTCCAGATCTCCTTAGCAAAATCAACCTAGTTGTGAGGTACAACTAGGTTGATTTTGCCACTATCATCTCCGGTCCAAGCGTACCACTAAGACGTTTGCCACTAAACCGTGTCGCACAAACCTGGGCCAGCATGCACCCTTAAAGAGAATGTTGCTTTTTTACAACAGTGCATGTTCAGTCGACAGCAAAATTGACATTTTCCTCGATAGTCTGCCAATATTTAAAGCTAAAGTAAATAAAATTCACCTGTAATCAGCTGCCTACACAAGTCATTAATACTTATTTAAATTCAATTATGTAATTTTAATTCAATCGTTTTGACATTTAATTTAATTTAATAATGTATTCAAATTTTAATTTTAATAATATTTTAATTTCATTTAATTTAATTAGAGTTAGAAACCATATTTGTATTTTATTCTTATCATTTATATTATCTTTGTTATTTTATTAGATATGCAGTTTTTGTTATGTATGTGTGCATTTTTTATTTAACTTTATGGTTGCATTGTTTTCATGTAATGTGACGATATCTATTATTTTATTTTATAATTTAATCTTATTTGTAATATTTTGGGATTTAATAATGTAATCGAAGAATTTAATCACCTTGTAATATGAATGTTGTGCATGCCTATAAGTGATGTATTTACACAGGACTAAAATTCGACATCACATTATGTTAATATCACTGTAAATATGTCGTTGGTGTGCCTTGATTAATAAATAAATAAATAAATATCATAGATCTAAAGCTAATACAATCTATCTAAAAGGGGTGTATTTCGAAAGCAAAGCTTACGAATCAATTCGAAGTCAGGAAGCGTCCTATTTTGCCACCCACTGCAGCCAGTATCGAATCAAAGAGACAAAGTTCTGACAGGTCACTCGTAGTTTGAATAAGCAATGCTGTTCAGGATGTTACAGTCGACGAGCTCAGAATATATCGAATCATTGAATCGAATTATTTATTGTATAACTGTTTTACCCTTTGCATGTTCACCTCTATTAATTAAACATAATATACCAGAACATACTCTGTTTTCATCACCATATCAGTTATTAATAAAACTCTCATATATAATTCTCGACGTATTTAATAAATAAAACCTCGTGTTTTTGTGTGTATAACGTTGCAAAGTTTATTCATTACATTAATGCTCTCCATGTAGACCTACGATTTCAGGCTTGAGCTGCGTTTCAATCTACTTACTTTATGCAAATGGGTTTCACGTATATTACCACGCTTTCCGTATTTTCAAACTCTCGTCTATGCTAATACGACTTAAGAATCTATACAAACCGAATTATCTAAAGAGAGTAAAAAGAAAACGACTGCAGGTTCGAAGAGAGGCCTTTGAGTCAATATTTTCGAAGGAAATCAAACAATTTAAGAATAAAAAGACATTCGTTCGATCGTGGGAAGCTAATTTATTTCCTCGAATCAAAGAACCGTTCACTGCCCAATCAATTATTCGGGCACGAGTATTTTAGTGCTAACAAAGTGATAAAGGAGGGGTTTCGATATGGCCCTTTATTGGCCCCCGAGAATTTTTTTAAAATTTTATAATCTAGATCATTTTTAATTTTTTTTATAATGTGTTTAATATAAGGCTTTTAAAAATATGTATACTTTTTGTGTAACTTGACATCTTACGGCTGAAATGATGATGATGATGAGACGGGACGTTGCGACGGAGAATCGGGCCACGTTTTTTCACAAAGAATATCGATAAGAATTCTAATACAAAGTCGTCATACCTCATCAAAAATCTACAACCTATAGATACAATATCATCCTACTGCAGTTACATCTTGGTATTGCCAGTGCAAGGTTGGAGCACGTGTTTTTGGATGTTGTGCTCACGTAATGATAATGACAATGTTTATTCTTCCAAAAACAGAGCTTTACATTTCCATATGATCTAAGTAAATTATTAGCTAGGTTAACATGAATAATAAAACTAAGACACATAAGGAGCATTTTGCTTATGAACTCCACACTAGGTCGAGCCTGTCTCGTGGAGTTCATGAGTGGTTTTACCGTATGACTTTGCGTTACAATACTACATGTTACAGTTGAGATTTTAAAGTAGTTAAAACATTAAAAAAAAAAACAATTCTCTAGGTTTAGAGAAGTGAAACGAAGGTAGGTTTAGAGAAGTGAAAATTAAAATTAAAATTAAAATTAAAATTAAAATTAAAATTAAAATTAAAATTAAAATTAAAATTAAAATTAAAATTAAAATTAAAATTAAAATTAAAATTAAAATTAAAATTAAAATTAAAATTAAAATTAAAATTAAAATTAAAATTAAAATTAAAATTAAAATTAAAATTAAAATTAAAATTAAAATTAAAATTAAAATTAAAATTAAAATTAAAATTAAAATTAAAATTAAAATTAAAATTAAAATTAAAATTAAAATTAAAATTAAAATTAAAATTAAAATTAAAATCAAAATTAAAATCAACATTAAAATCAAAATTAAGTTTAATTAAAATCAAAACAAAATTAAAAACAATAAAGTAGTATAGAGGAATATTCGATAGCAGTGTGCACTATGAGTAAGAGTGTGTGTAAAAGCGAGGGAGAGAGAGTGTGTCTGTGTGCACGGGTGTGTTTGTGTGAGTGAGTGTGGATATGTAATGGTGTGTTACAAAATTACCTCTAAAAGAGATTCTGATTCACTGTACGATTGGGTTAGCAGCCATTTGCGAACAATCTTTTTGACTTGGCTTGATCTGGAGTCACAGATGCCACACATTCTCACAACTTTATTGTAAATGTGACTGAGCAAGAATTCTTCCATGTGTTGTGCGAAAAATTACGCATCCTAATCGAAGCACACCTAAAAATTCGACGTTTGAGAAGCTGCGAGTATTCAGGGGCTTGTGTTACAATTTTGTGCTTTTTCAGTACCATTTTGAGTATGTACAACTTTCAGACACTGAGTAGTGCAGCTTCTTCATACAAAAGGGTTGTCGGGTATCTGAAGGGTTTTTTGAGCATGACTTTCAAGACCGATCTTTGGGCTCGTTCGCTTTGGATCATGGTGGAGATTCCAACTCCACCCCATACTGTTATACAGTAAGATAGAATTGACTCACATAGTGCCACATATACCATGATTAGGGTTGTTTTATTGGCAGAGTTACGGAGGAGTTTCATTATGTGAATCATTTTTCTGGTGCGTTTGGCTACCAGGTCAATATGGGGCTTAAAAGTACGTAGCTTCAGTGTTGTGATTCCTTAGCTATTACAGGCGAGCTTCAACAAATAAAGTATTCTTCTCACTACGAAGATTATATTGAAGACTAGCTTCTGCCCGCGACTTCGTCCGCGTTAAATTTCTTGTTCCCCCGACCCTTCCCGTCGCGTCGAATCACCTACCCGTGCGATTTTCCCCGTTTTTGCAAGATTTTTCATTACTGCTCCGCTCCTCTTGGTTGTAGCGTAATGATATATAGCCTATAGCCTTACTCGATAAATAAGCTACCCAACACAAAAAGAATTTTTCAATTCGGACTAGTAGTTCCTGAGATTAGCGCGTTCAATCAAACAAATTCTTTAGCTTTATAATATTAATAAAGTATACCTATTTCTATTGTTTAAGTTTGATTTCTCAAAATAAAAGCGATAATTATAATATTAATTAGTATATTTTGTCATTTTCTTCTCATCAACTGGTAATCAAACATTTACCTTAAACACATAAATATAACGAATATTGGCTGATGCTATATATATTTGTAAAGTATATATTTTTTAAGTGTAGTCCTATAAACACAATAATATCTGGTTGACCGAGCTTTGTTCGGTATTTTATGGTAAATTGTGTTTAAAATAATAAGTTTATGTTCAAGTTGATTATCGATAAAGTTGGTCATTGAAAACACTAATTAAACGACATTTTACAATAATAAATCCTAGCTAGATCGATTTATCGCCCCCGAAACCCCCTGTATACTAAATTTCATGAAAATCGTTGGAGCCGTTTCCGAGATTCAGATTATATATATATATATATATATATACATATATACAAGAATTGCTCGTTTAAAGATATAAGATTAAAATAATAAAAAAATTAGGGGGGCCGGTAAAGGGCCTTATTGAAACCCCTCCTTTCTGAAAGTGTCTTGACTTACCGGTTTGACATTTGGAAGCGTAGACTCTGGCTTTTAAAGGTTGTCTTGTGTCAACATTGAGACGAGCTAGTTCGTGCAAGAAGTAACATCGTTCTGAAGCTCGTGTGCTCATGGACAGTGAACGTTCCAAGGTGCGGATTCGAACCCTGGGGACAAACTGGGTTTAGATTGTACGAAATAACAATACAAAGTAAGATCGGACTCAGGCCATCTTTAAGCAGGACCAACCACGCTCTGCAAATAATTTACTACAGTTCTAAAGAACACAATGTATATACCTACAACCAACTCCATACGGTTCATTGCTACAGTTCATTGCCACGCTAAGCCATTTCCCAAAGACCTTTTCTAATTGAATTTTATTTAAAACATTGAATTTATTCAAGAGACTTAATGGAAAGTTTCACAGACAACAAAAACAAAAAAAATTCTTGTCACTCCTTTGCAAAAATCAAAGAAATAAAGGTACTCTACTAAAACGTTTATTATGAGAGTTTAAAAGCAACTAAATTTATAACACGTCCTATTATTTTCGTCAGTGAGAATGATAATGTTTGTAATAAATACGTGTGATAAAAAAATATACTGCTTTTTATTCAGAAAACCACATATTATTTTTGATGACAGGTTATCTAAAGGCACATAAAGGAAAAGATAAGCCACCACAGACATTAAATTACATAAAACGTTAGGGTGGGAATTCCGCTGACTAAGCTACGTCGCAGATAAAAGGTTGAATTAATTAAAGAAAGTTAGGTCAAGGCAAAGTTACGTAATCCCTAGTCAGTCTAGTTTCCATATGTTAGAGAACTAGTGAGCTTACATTTTGTACAAGTACTAGATTTTAAGGTCAAGATAGTTTGTGTATTTAATTTTAGATGAACTTTAAACAGGCGTTGTTGGACCTTGGACAGTGATCCTAATGCCTTTTTTCACTGTTGGACTCTGACCGCTCTGAGTTGAGAATACGTCGTTTAATTCATCAATCGTTCCGCCGTTTTATTATGCACTAGTTTCCGCCCGCGACTTCGTTCGCGTTAAATTTCTTGTTCCCCCGACCCTTCCCGTCGCGTCGAATCGCCTACCCGTGCGATTTTCCCCGTTTTTGCAACATTTTACATTAGTGCTCCGCTCCTCTTGGTTGTAGCGTGATGTTACATAATCTATAGCCTTTCTCCATAAACAGGCTACCCAACACAAAAAGAATTTTATGAGTACTTAAATGAAAACATACGCCCGTTTTCGTTTAGGTACACTATGGGTGTCTGTACCTATTGTGCATTTTATTTTTATTATATTTGAAAACCGAAAGTACTATACAATAGACGTAACAAAGCGTCACTTATGCTTGTGTAGAGGGTGAACTACCCGTTGTGCATGTCCAAATGCACAAGTGTTGCCCAAATTAGGCCACCTAAATCTTACACGGACGTTCTCATCAGACCAGGTGATAAAGTTAACTTGTGAGGAGGGACGGGGTGGTTGGAATTATGCCTGACGACCGCGATGGCCCATTCACAACGGTTCACTTGAAGGACTAGAAGCCAAACTCACTGACAGAACATGGACCGAAACTAAGCTTTTAAAGTTAAGAAAATATTATCTTTGAAATTGTAAAAAAAAGTCAAAAGCATCCTACAACAACAAATTCCTAACCTGAGGCTATTAAGACAACTACAGGTATAAGTGGAAAACTGAAATTACTTAGCGTCCCGAGGTGGCGCGGGCGGGCGCACTCGCAACACGGAGTCACGACTCGGTTCCCGCGAAACAGACATGCCCAGAAGAATAAACGCCCTTCGTTCCCGATCCGACTCGCTCATACTTTCTCGAACACGTTTCTGAACATAAAATAAGAGAGATTTTTCACGGTCTACGTGACTTGGCAAACAAGCTTTATTAAACTTCCCAGCTTCGTAATGCCCATGGCTACACAATTTATAATAAAATACAGAAATGAACCTACCTGGTCCAGGAAAGCGTTTCCAACTATATCGTGAAGCTTTTGCAGGAATTTATCTTTCCCCGGTAATAAGTTGGCTGGTTTTCTTGTTATTTGTTCCATTCCGAACTCGGCTTGTTCTAAGCACTTGGCGGTGTCTCGTTCTTCGTAAATGGATTGAGTTGTCTGTATGAGGCGACGTGCGTCGGTTGCGTGTGCGTCAATTGCTCTTTCCGTGCTCGTGACAGGCGAGCACCAGCGGCTGCCTCAAGCGCACGAGCAGCGTACAGCGGTGTACGCTCACGTAGAACAGCCTGATACACATTAAATAAACGATCAAGACTTACAAAGCTCACATTAGAAAAAGCTGAATCATAATGTGTTCCAGCCTTTCAGACGACGTGACAGGCTTACGCAATTCAAATGATAATATCTGTCTGATAAAATGGACTACGAGAAAACACAGACAGTAAATCATTTCGGGAATAATACTGGAATGTAATATTTAATTGTCGTATCGAATGTTTTTCCAAAAATGCCGCTGTTATTCAATTAAGTTTACAGCTATGTAGTGAATATTGTGAACACCGAATCAACTACAGCGTTAGATTTCAATCTTAAGAAGTGCTATAAATTTCAATTTAGCTGGCGGTTTATAAACAATATCGGCGGGCAATGTATTAGATTTTATGGGTCAGAGGTCAATATGGGTCAGAGGTTAATTTTATAAAATTAAGATAGTGTGAGCGTACTTGTCGTTTCTCCAAATCGGCGAGAGCTTTATTGGCCAATTCCTGCAGTTTTTGCGATCCTTGTTTATTGGCAGAGACCAATCGTTCATCCTTACATAAGGCAGTTAAGAAATATTTGTCATGTGCCATTCGCTCCAAATATTTGGAAGCCATTAAACGGGAGATTTGTTCGGCTCTCTGTTTGTCCGCGCGGGATATTTCTTGGACCTAGAATTATGGTTATTGCCAACATATTTTTTATTTCTCGTTGTAAACAAAGACGTATCTGCACTTTAGTAAACGAGATATAGATGTTATTTACACAGAAGTAGTATATTTTACTACTTCCGTGTGAAAACGTTTTCTTCAGAAATATTTATTATCGACATAACAATTTATTTTGAAAATAGGAGTATTGTCGGTAACTGCGAGCATGATCTATTAATACGATATCAAACATATTCAAACTTCTGCAAAGTACATAATAAAATACATTTTTTTTTTGCTAGCCTGCGCTATCCCACTCCTGGGCAAAGGCCTCCCTCCACTTCTTCCAACTATCGCAAAACCGCGCGTCCTGCTGCCAGTTTTGATGGAAACTATCCAGCTCGTCCCGCCATCTCCTACGTGGTCTGCCGCGACCCCGCCTCACTGTCTCAGGACACCAGTTCTGTGCTACTTGGGCCCACAGTTTGGTCGGCATGCGGCAAACATGTCCTGCCCAGTCCCATTTAAGTTGGGCAGCCTTTTGAGCCACGTCAACTATCTTTGTTTTGGAGCGCATAAAATACATATTCTCGACAAACTCAAATTATGATCGCAGATGGTAGTCGACAGCGCGTTGTACTCAACGCGCGCCTCGAAGAGATGTCACCACATTTGAAGGGCTCCGCTAGGGCCGATGCGATGCCTGCCAGGTACGCGAATTTGTTCGAAAGAGTTCCCGTGACCTTATTACAGGCAACTGAAGGAACACGGGCGGGTTTTAGTCAGAAAAGTCTGATACGCTCTCCCGCACCGCCCAGAGCGGGAGATGTCATTTGAGGATTTCCCACCCAGTATAAAAGAAAATGCTATAGATATCTTTAAGTTTTAAACGCTAGACTTTTTACACAGCAATAACAACCACCATTTATCACAACAAAGTAGTTTGTCGCACTTTGGTCATTAAATTCATAGCAGGCACCAGTTTTAAAATATCAGTAAAGTTCTGAACCTGTTGTTCCTTTTGCGGTTGCATACGTCCACGGTGCTCCAATACGTTAGGAGCATCTTCGTCTTTGGACTCCCTTTTAATCTCCACGTTGCTTAACAACGTCACAGCTGTTTGCAGCACTTTGCTCGCCGTCTTCCCGGTACATTCTCGCACCTACATTTGCAGTAAATTAGTGAGAGTTGTAACTTGATCTTAAATTGTGTCGTGTCATGACCTAAAGGATACAGAGTGGCGCTTTAAGTTAGTCAGAGTAACAGATGGACTGAGAAAACATTTGGTACCTACTAAGTTGTGCTTAGAAGTGGTGTAATTGCTTATACAGCAGGAAACTGACAATGGCATAGAATAAAATATCGCGATAGAGGTTAGAAGTCGTTTTTTAGGGATCCGTACCTACCTCAAAAGGAAAAAACGGAACCCTTATAAGTACGATCACTTTGTTGGCCGTCTGTCTGTCTAGACCATTTATATCGAGAACACGTGAAGGTAACGAGTTGAAATTAAAACCATATACTGAAATCTATAGTCCCTTGAAACAATGAAAAAATCAAACATCTAAGTTAAGGTAAAAAAGTACAACCGTTTATGCCGCAAAAAAACGTATATTCCAACACTCTCAAGCGAGTCAAAATGTGTAGATTAGAGAGACATTGACATTTGGCAAGTGATATCGTCCTATACTACTAGTATAGGGAAAAAATTGAAAACTATACATTTGTAATTAAACTATAAAAAATATAGTCATTATTTAAAATACGAAATCCACCCTTTCCCTCAAAATCTGGGAAAAATCTGCGAGACTCGATTCCTGAAGTATTTATAATATGTAGCTAAAAATTTGTATAGAACTCTTGGTGGGCGAGACCGACTCGCACTTGTCCGGGTTTTTGGTCTTTACACACTTTATACACGCTTTCACTCTGCTCACATTTAACACTATGTCCAAAGATATGTCTCTAAAAACCAGGCGTAAGTGTATTAAAACTACACCCACATCTCGCAACTTATTTTACTATATAATAGGGGCCGAGCCCGTCGCTATTAACCAGGCACAACTCCAGACTCACAAAAACCTTTATCAAATAAAACAAAAAAGAGGTTTCTTTTATTCATCTTCATACCTACTTGTCTACGTTGAGGAAGATCATTACCGGTACTTCTGAATAGTCATAACACCGTCCCAAAAAGTTTTAACCTGCTGAAAAGGCAACTTGTTTTTAGTGGAAATTCCCGTTGCCACGTTTTGGTGAGAAAACATTCCATTAGAAGATAGCTGAATCGCGTGAAAAGTTGGTTATTTTTTCAGACGGCTCTAAGCGAGCTACTAGACTACACTTCCAAGAGTTCAGTTCCAGTCCAAGAGAGGACTTATTACTGAAAAACAAATTGAAAGCGGGATGTCTGTAGATTATTTTATGAGACGATTTGGGTTTAAAGATTCTTTATTTATTCTAGAAGAACATACAGTGTTCACTTATCGAATAAATACATAATTAAGGAAAGTGTAGTCTAGTAGCTAACAGTTTTGTTTTTAATGCAGGTAGGTACGATGTCGACATTGTATTGTGTTATAGCTACCTTAAATCGTTAACATAATAGTTTTGTGTTGTTAGTGACGTACTGCTTGAGTTTAGATTTAAATTATGTTGAAAGAAGATGTGCTCCTGATTTCTACCGGTAGATTATTATAAAGTTGAACGCCTTCGTATTTGATGTTTTTCCTGCCATATTGTGTTCGCGGAGGGCGTGTCTGTATTTGGTTAGGGTTCCTTTGGCTGTATTTGGATGATTTCGTGTTGAAAGATAATTGTGTGTGTATGGTTTTGTTAAGAATTTTTCTGATGAGAATGCAGGTGTAGAATGTGTATAGTTGATTAATGCTCATAAGTTTAGTATTTTTGTATAGCTCGACTGTAGGTGTGAGGTAATCCTAGTTGAATAGTAGTTTAATTATTTTATTTTGTGCTATTTGCAGGTCCTTAATCGCAGATTTTGTTGCACATCCCCAGATTTCGATTAGATAATTTATGTGCAACCGAACTAATGAGTTGTAGATGTTGAAGCGTATTTTTTTCGGAATGTTATTTATGTACCCGCGCATTGATCCCATTACCGATGTTATTTTTGATTTTATGTAATCTATGTGTGCTTGCCAAGTAAGTTTGTTATCTAATCTAAGTCTGAGGTATTTTTTGCATTTACTTTTGATGATTTTAGTGTAGTTTATGTGTAAAGCCGGGTGATCGGGGAGCTTTTTATTTTTAGCTGAGAATATCATGTATGATGTTTTTAATGCGTTTATGGTAAGTAGATTGGAGCTAAACCAGTTGTACAATACGTCCAAATCTTTTTGAGCGTCATCTATAATGGTGTTTATGTGGGAGTGATATGAAATTTCGAATGACGTTATTGCGACGCACGCTATTTCGAAAATATTTACGAATAGTACGCAAGTTCGAAAGCACATTGAGTCGAAAACCGCTATATCGAATGACATTATCCCGAACACGCTGATTCGAAAATCTGTTTGAATGGTAGGCTAGTACGAAAGTCTTTGTATCGAAATCCGCTGTTGCGAATAGCATATTCCAATTTGAATTTGTCTGGGGATCGAACTCGCGCAATTATGTAGGTTGTATTCTATGCGTCAAAAGAGCTGTAGCATTATCTATTCTAAATACTTGTCTTTATTGAGTTGAATCTGCCATTTTATCATCAATATGACAGTCTTGTTACTTTGAGTAATGAGTACCACCTATATCTTTGCTGATAATTATACTTTGTTAAGGAAATTAAAAAGTTAACTTAAAATAATATTATACTTGGAGTCTTTACAGCAATATCAAGTCGAATGGCGATACATCTAAGTGCTGAGATGTCTTTATGAAAACGCGACAGTGACTGTCCAAACTCAGGACCAGCGAACAGAACACATCCCCTGCGTCGAGGAGTGAGACAAGGTGACGTAATTTCCCCAAAATTGTTCTCTAACGTATTGGAGGATGTGATAAACGTCATCGGCGAGTACATCTCACACTTGAGATTTGCAGGCGACATCGTCCTACTGGCTGAATCGTTGCGGGACTTGCAGCAGATGCTGAACGACCTTTTTTGTTTGTGGTTAGGAAATCATCAAATGACGTCTCCCTGCTATGGGTGGAGCGGGAGGGCGTGTCTGTGACTTTTACTGACTAAAACCCACCCGTGTTCTTTCAGTTACCTATATGCCAGGACCACGGTAACTTTTTCGAACAAATATTGCGACCCTGGCAGGAAGTTTGGTAAGAACAACCTTGAGAAGGAGGCTAACAGAAGCATTCAGCTAGGTTGGGCACCGTTTGGGAAGCCCAGTTGAGTCTTCTCGTTGCGTATTCCGCAGAGCCTAAAGACAACAGTCTTCAATCAGTGCGTCATACCTGTTATGACCTACGGAGCCGTAACGTTGTCCACGTTTCAGCTCACGGTACGGCTGGTTCATAAATTCAAAGTCGCTCAACGAGCTATGGAACGAGTTATGCTTGGAGTATCTCTGAGGGATAGAATACGGAATGAGGTGATCCAGCAGAGATCCAAAGTTGTTGACAGAGCTCATAGAATTAGGAAGCTGAAGTGGCAATGGGCCGGCCACATTAGCCGTATGATCAATAACCGTTGGTGTAGATGTGTGACCACGAATCGGCAAACGTAAGGTAGGACGCCCACCAGGCTAGTTGGAGCGACAATCTTCGCAGGGTGGTTGGTAGCAGCTGGATGAGAGTTGCCAGAATCGAGCTGAATGGCCTGCAATTGGAGAGACCTATGACCAGCAGTAAACTACTATAGGCTGATGATAATGAAAATAATATTTCTCATTGTTCTTGTTCCCAAACCTATCAAAGATAAGGCTTTATCAGGGTCGCGAGTTCGATCCCCAGACAAATTCAGATTGGAATAATGCTATTCGCAACAGCGGATTTCGATACTCAAGACTTTGTACTGGCGTACCATTCAAACAATTTTTCGAATCAGCGTGTTCGGGATAATGTCATTCGATGTAGCGGTTTTCGACACAGTGTATTTTCGAACTGGCGTACCACTCGTAAATATTTACGAAATAGCGTGCGTCGCAATAACGTCATTCGAAATTTTATATCACTCCCGTTTATGTTGTTGCCGAAGTAGAAAAGGCAAGAATCGTCAGCGTACAAAGTTAGTTGCCCAGTTAAACCTAGCTCTTTAATATTACAATATTTATGTAAATAGCAAATAAGAGGGGGGATGACAAGGATCCCTGGGGAACACCGAATTCTATGGGAGATTCTCCACTCATCGCGTTTCCTATTTTAACTATTTGTTTTCTGTTGTCTAGGTATGAGGAAAGGATATTGTACATTTCTCCAGTGATGCCTATGCTTTTTAGCTTTAATAATAGGATTTTATGAGACACCGTGTCAAACGCCTTTTTTAGGTCAATAAAAATCCCGTTTTAATGGTGGTGAGTAAATCGATTGTGGCGCACAAAGTGTTGGATTTCGGCCGGAAACCGAACTGCCGATCATAAATATAATTGATTTTGTTTAGATATTTTTCTAGTCTCGTGTAAATTAAACGTTCAAAAATTTTTGAGAGTACCGGTAATACTGATATGGGTCGGTATTTAAAATTGGTCTCGAATTTTTTTTAATAAATGGTTTGCTGATTTAAATTTAAGATATATAGACCAATTTTTTGCTCGTGTTATGTCTCATTCATATCGTACTAGTAGCAACTAAATAGAAGGATCATACATGGTAGTTCTTGACGTCAGTATACGGTGAGTGAAAGCCAACAAAATATCAAAATTACACATCCATTGGCCAACAGTGATTGTAACGTTATTAAAGCGTCCTTATGTCTATTGAAATAATCCAGCTATTGAACTACCAAAACATGTCATAAAAAGTATTCTTTTCATTTGCTTAAAATTATTTAAATAAGCATGTTGTTTTCTTTGTTCGTTTGTGGGTTTTTTGTTTATTTATATGTGCTTCTGCTTGTGTTTTTTTTTTTGTGATGGTTTGTTCTTAATTACCGTTTCTTCAGCACATCTTGCGCATTCAGCAAAATCTGGTGGGAACTGTCTCATACGCTGACCTCGATGTGCCAGAACCAAGGAACGTTCGAACGCGCATTTTTCGTATTCCGTCTGCGCACGAATTTGTAGGGCCCTTGAATTTTTTGGTTCCAATGCTGGGAAGAAATTTCAATATTATAATTTAGGGATGTCACTTTAATGATCACACATGTTAAATCTGCCCAAGTATTAAAAACGAATTATTCTCACTGCTAGAACTCCGGTTTCCTCTTTGTGAGTAAAGGTTTTTGGTTTGGCTTACATTAATTAATTAATTGGTACTATGACAGGCACTTGTAATTAAAAAGACACTCCTCCTTATTAAATCTCATGTCCTCTTATGTCAACGTTTTTGAATGAAAGTCTGAAATATTATTTTCTGCATTTAGATGCAGTACATTATACTTCAAACTTACGAGCAAAAAGACAGTGACCGATGTAAAGCCCATGTTAAATATGCACTGAAATGTGCTTTCGTCAGTCTGTGATTTATAAGGTACATATATACGGAAATAAAAAGAAATGAAGTACTAGTAAGAAAAAAGCAACGCAGGTAAGTATCCTGTATATGATACGAAGAGCAATAATGGTTAAATTACCTTGCTTCACGTTTAAAACTTTGAAGTTATATTAAAATTTCATGACCTACATCTAGAAAACATCTTTGTCTTAAAACTTACAAAGTGCGAACTTCATGTAAGCCTTTATGAGCTGTTAATTGCAGTAACTGTTAATATAGGTACATGACATACTTAATGTGTGGTACGTACCGGCTGCCTGCGCCGCGTCTGCCAAAGCGCCGCTGTAATGTGTTGATTTCGCCCGAACCAAACTTCGTCCGAGCAACGAACGAACATCAGAAGGCTGTAAATAAAATATATGTTCATGTTTTTTAGCCGCTACCGGCTGGAGTGGCACGATTTTACCGTCGAAAACATACTTAAATATGTATGTTTTATATGCGGATGAACGAATAAACGGACGGATATTGTGGCTGGTTGCTTTAGTTTTCCGCTTTTGTGTACTTTTTGTTTAAAACATGTTAAAAAGATTATAATAAAAACAGAAACTTTTACACTGGAACCTAGTGACTGCCTATCATTATGTAGATAATTGACACAAAAATCATACGCTTAACTTACATTATTGGTGCCCCATTAGTAAGCACTTCTGGTTTCTAGCAGTGATAGTTTGTTTATTAAAATATAGAGCGATTCTACTGAAAAACATGAACAACCTGTTGGTGACAATTATGCAACATATTATAGGTAGGTTTTAGGTTACAAAAATACTAAACATTTAAAAAATATGTTTGTTCGAAATGATTAGGCATTTCATTTTTTTAGCAATCTTTACCTAATAATCTTTTAAAATAATCGCCATGTTAATTGTTGGACTATAAAAGAGTGTTTTAAGCAGTGCAAATAAAACAAAGACGAAATAAGAATCTACTAAGTAAAATGTTAACTTGCCAAACGCCAATAGTTATTTTATCGTTTCCGGCTATCCTTTTTTTTTTTTTTTCAGGATGGGAAATCATCAAATGCCCGCTCTGGGCGGAGCGGGAGGGCGTGTCAGACTTTTACTGACTAAGACACACCCGTGTTCCATCAGTTGCCCATGTGCCAGGGTCACGGTATCTCTTTCGAACAATCACGCGACCCCGGCAGGCATCGGTCCTAGTAGACCCCTACACTGCTGCTGACATCTCTTTGAGGCGCGCGTGGAACACTGCGCGCCGTCGACCCGAGCTTGGTCCTTACCGGGCGGCAAGCTACCCATTGCTCGCCACCCGCAAGCTCACGCCTACGGTGGCCGGGAGTCCGCAATCGACTCCCGACGCCCGGGGCGTCTCCTCCTGCGGCGGCTAGGAACGTGAGGGCGCAGAGACTGCCACTCCCTCACGCGCCCCGCCTCCTCCTTCGCGAGCATTACTGCTTCGCAGAAGGAGGTGACGGCTTCCCATTCCCTCTCGCTCCGTACCATGGCTCGCATGTACGCTGGCACCATGGCACGCAATGGAAACACCCGAACGTATCCTCCCGCTTTATCCTGAACAGGAACCCACCGAAGCACCCATGCCCGGTGAGAACCTGCGTCAGGCGGAAGGTGAGGATGCCGTGGCGCCTCTCTATCCACTCCTCAAAGAGGGAACTTACCGCCGCAATTGTGGCGTGCCCATTTCCGGCTATCCTAAGAATGAACATTACTGATGCAATGGGAACCTGATAGGTGGCAGCACCTGTCGTCGACACAATAGACGCAGCACGTCGAGTGTTTAACAATCAACGAGTCTGATTGCTTCACACTATTTGACGTCCATTAACTGTCTTTGTTTATTTCACAAAGGACCCCTTTTATTGCAGTAATTGTATTTTTGATAAGGTCTTTGTTAAAAAATCGAATACACTGATCAAAGTGCTTA
This sequence comes from Aporophyla lueneburgensis, assembly GCA_932294355.1. Taxonomy (NCBI): domain Eukaryota; kingdom Metazoa; phylum Arthropoda; class Insecta; order Lepidoptera; family Noctuidae; genus Aporophyla; species Aporophyla lueneburgensis. The sequence continues at coordinate 19,528,731 of OW028736.1, read as the reverse complement.
TTGATTTTCAGCTTTATTTTTGTGACACTGTCAAAAAGATAAGTCTAAGGATAGACTACTTTCGGCATTATAATGTTCTAGCTTTCGCCCTTGGCTTCGTTAGCGTTAATTTAGAATTTTACGATCAATTCGGGTTTAATCATGATTCGAAAGATTCGCCATCGCCATTTATTATCATAAGAACGTTATTGGTGTTTTCCTCAGAAACAATACATTTTTAGGGTTCCATTGCCAAATGGCAAAAAACGGAACCCTTATAGATTCGTCATGTCTGTCTGTCTGTCCGTGTATGTCACAGCCACTTTTCTCCAAAACTATAAGAGCTATGTTGTTTAAACTTGGTAAGTAGATGTAATTTGTAAACCGCATTAAGATTTAGAAAAAAAACAATAAATTTTGGGGTTCCCCATACATAGAACTGAAACTCAAAATTTGTTTTTCATCAAACCCATACGTGTGAGGTACTTATGAATAGGTCTTCAAAAATGGTAATGAGGTTTCTATTATCATTTTTTTCTAAACTGAATAATTTGCACGAGAGACACTTCCAAAGTGGTAAAATGTGTCCCCGCCCTCGTAACTTCTAAAATAAGAGAATGATAAAAGTAAAAAAAAATATATGATGTACATAACCATATAAACTACCACCGAAAATTAGTTTGAACGAGATCGAGTGAGTAGTTTTTTTTTAAAACGTCATAAATCGTAAACAGCAATTTACCTTACATAAAATAAAAACATTTATTTTTAAACCGAGAATACCTACAGGTTTGTACGGAACCCTCGGTGCGCGAGTCCGACTCGCACTTGCCCGGTTTTTTTGGAATGCAAGGTACCCTATGTCCGTGTCTCTACACCTGACTTTGTATGTGAAAATTCAGGATGATCGGTTTAGTGGTTCAGGTGTAAAAAGGTTACAAACAAACTTTCGCATTTATAATGTTAGTTAGGATACATATAATTTATTGTACATATGGGAGCGTCCAAGCCAAGCGGGCCACTCGGCGCTGGCAGCGGCTTTTTTACATAAAACACGTTCTGTTCAACTCGCACACAAGCTTTGGGAAATAGCTAAAAAAATTAAAAATACTTAATTCGATAGATTTTAAGCTGCTCTTTCGAATGGTACTATTCGGTTTACCAAAATAATTTTCTTTTTAGTGAAAATTGAGTTTCAATTTGAGGTTAGATTGCCTCGAAAAACGTATTAAAAAAAAAAACAATCTTATCGGTCGAATGTTTAATCCTTCAACAATATCTCTGTAAAATTTCAAGTTGGGAGGGGCAACGGTTTGCAAATGACAAGCAAATCAAGTCGTCGCCGCGTCGTATTGCGCGGCCGCACGCCTGGCGCACTGTATTGCAGACGACGCCGCGACGTCGAGTGATGCGATTTTTGAAGTGAAAATTTCTTTAGTGGCGTTGTGCACTTTTTTTGTGATGGGTACAAAATGTTAAACTCGCGTCAGGACACGTGACCCTGATCGAAAATTCGTAAGACGGACGGAGAGTAGACAGCCAGCGCAGCGTAGGAGAGGAAGTATCCCCCTCTCTTTCTACGGTGCGGCGAAAATGTATGCCTGCGCCTTTTCTGAGAGATAAACTTTTTAATGTAATATAAATTGTCATGTTTGTGTACGATAGCGCAATAAATAAAAATTGTATTCTACCACATAAATGATAGAACTTTTATACTGATAATTAAAGCAATTCGTGCAAAATTATTCCCTAACCATTCCAAAATATCAAAAATGCACAACGTTAGTATTCAAGTTTTCACTTCTGCCGGCACTCCCGGAGTGCAACCCGTCGTTTTTTTTTTTTCACCACCCACCTACAATGATCGGAGGCAAACGGACTCAAAATACGATAAACCCTCATACCCGTGATTCTTTAGCTACTCTTTCTATTGGTGCTACTGTTATACATTGATATGATACTCAATAATTCTCAGTTAGATCATACAATGTCTGGTTGACCGATCTTTGCTCGGTATTTTTTGGTCAATTGTGTTTTAAATAATAAGTTTATGTTGAAGTTGATTGTCGATAAAGTTGCACATTAAAAACACAAATAAAACGACATTTTATAAAAATGAATCCTAGCTAGATCGATTTATCGACCCCGAAACCCCCTGTATACTAAATTTCATGAAAATCGTTGGAGCCGTTTCCGAGATTCAGATTATATATATATATATATATACACATATATACAAGAATTGCTCGATTAAAGGTATAAGATAAAACAGCGAGAAGTGCATTTACGGAAGTATGAGTTCATGAAGCGATTAATAAATAATCATAATCATAATCATAATCATTTATTTGTCAGAATATGGTACATTATAAGTCTTAAGATAATTAGATGGCATCTTCACATTCTGCCAAGTGTGGCGTGCAAATATTAATTACATACATTATTACACATAAAATATTATTGGATTAATAGTTAATTAACAATTATTGGTTGTATAATTATGGATTAAAATTACAATTTCAGGTATATCAGCTAATAATAATATAGTAAACACACAATTTATTTAGGATGTCAAAGTATAATTAAAATGTCAGATTAAATCAAAAAGTCAAAGATGTCAAGGAATAGAGATTACAGTTAGGAAGTCAAAGTGTCATTCAAAAACTCATTTAAATTATAGTAACATTTATTACAAAGAAAATCTTTGAGTCCCTTTTTGAATCCATTTAAATTTAACTCTTTGAGTGATTTCGGAATTTTGTTATAGACTTGCGGGGCTATGCAGAATATGCTTTTCCATATTAGAGCTGTTTTGGCTCTCCGTCCGCGTAACATATCATTACGCCTATTACATTTAACAGTATCGGATAGGTGGGGAAACAAATGTGCGTTTAGTTTCACAAATAAGGCAGTTTCATAAATATACAAGGACGGTAGTGTTAGAATTCTGTGTTTTTTAAAATATGGTTTACAACTGTCCGTTACTTGCAGTCCAAACATGGCTCTGACTGATCGCTTTTGCGCTTTAAAAGCGGCTTCTTTGTTCGTAGAGTTACCCCAAAATATTAAACCGTATCTTAATACCGATGCTACAAGACCATGATACGCTGTGAGAAGAGCATCTGTGTTAACAGTAGGAGCAAGTTTATACAGGGCATAGGATGAACTACTAACCTTTGAACATAGCGCTTCGATATGATCCTTCCAATTGAGTTGTCTGTCAATAATTAAGCCTAGGAATTTAGTACTGTCTACGTCATGGATTTTGTTATTTTCGTATTGAACTTCCATTTTTGAACTCGGTTTTTTATGGCCAAAGTGCATTATTTGGGTTTTGCTAAGATTAATTTTTAAATTATTATTATTTAGCCAGGAGATTAATGAATTAAGCGCGTTATTAACATCAGATTCATAACAGTCTGGTTCATTACAAGGTATTATTACCGTACTATCGTCAGCAAAGAGTGTTATGGGGAAGTCTATGGCTTTGGGCAAGTCATTAATATAGATTAAGAACAGCAAAGGACCTAGTACACTACCCTGTGGTACTCCAAAATATATCGTACGTTCTTTTGACAGGTATGTAATCTCTTCTTTATTCTTCAAATTTAGGTCTGTTATAGCAGTAATTTGTTTTCTTTTTGAGAGGTAGGTGCATAATAAGTCCAGAATGTTACCTCTAATACCATAGGAGTCAAGTTTGCTTCTTAATATGTTGTGGTCAACACAGTCAAAAGCTTGCGTCATATCACAATACACAGCACAAACAGGTGTCTTATTATCAATTTTAGTCATAATTTTATTTAAAAAGTCATAGATAGCCATATTAATTGTCATATTCTTCCGGAAACCTTTTTGCTCGTTACAGAGAATCATTTGTTTGTTTAAGTACGCGTATAGCTCATTATAAATATATTTCTCATAAATTTTGGAAAAAATTGGCAAAAGCGCAATAGGTCTATAGTTCTGCATTATCTGCTTATTACCCTTTTTAAATATAGGTTTAACTATGGCTATCTTCAGACGCTCTGGATAAATACCCTTGCTGATACACAGGTTAAGAATATGACTCAAGTGTTTAGAGATTAAATCGGCAACATATTTTATAATCTTAGTAGAAATTTCGTCATAACCTACGCTATTAGTGTTTTTAAGATCTTTTATAATGTTATGTATTTGTATCGGTTGGCACGGAGCCATAAACATTGATTTTTGTTTATTTAATATATAAGCAGTCGGCTTCTTACCTGCTCCCGGTATTGGCATAATTTTTTCTATGAAATAATCGTTGAATTTGTCAGCAATTACAATTAATTACAATCAATTAATTGAGGTTTGTTAATTGTTTCATTGTCAATTTGAATTGCATTTATTGAGTCGTTGGGTAGGTTTAGTTTAGGGTTTTTTATTATATTCCATGTCATTTTGCTTTTATTGTCAGAAGTTTTAATATTGTAATTATTTTGTGATCTTTTAGTCAGTTTAATAATTTTTTTAAATAGCTTTGAGTAATTAGAATATTTTGTTTTATTTATTTGGGTAGGTTTAAGTCTAGACGTCCATAACAACTGCCTTTTCTTGAAGCTACATAATTTTAGTCCTCGTGAAATCCATTTGGGTTTTTTACTTGTTGGTATTTTAATACGTCTACAAGGGAAGCATAGGTCATAAAATAATTTAAATTGTTCGAGAAATGAGTTAAAGGCATCATTTGGGTCGTCCTTGTCATATATTTCAGAGAACGTTAGTTTCTCAAGACAGGCTCTAAATTGTGTCATGTTCTCTGGGCTAAAGTCCCGTTGCGATTTATACCAATATTTCAAAACACAGTTAATAGGTACGGGACACTTCAGCAGTTGCGCAGTGTGATCCGACAGGGCAAATTCTATCACTTCCGTTTTGCATTTTTTCTCGAAATTGTGAGCGAAATTATCAATACAAGTTTGGCTTTGCATCCTGGTTGGTTTTTCTATTGCTAGCGTCATGTTAAAACTTTTTAGGAGGCATTTTAATTCAAAAGTCATGTTATTATGTTTCAATATGTCTATATTTATATCGCCTGCAATAATAATATTCCTACAATTTCTTTTTGCCAGTAATGTTAATAATTGCTCTAATTTGCTAAAAAATACATTTATATTCCCTGTCTTTGGAACTCTATAAATACATATTATTACAATTTTATAGTTTGTCAATTCAATTGCACAGCATTCTACTATATTAGTCAGTGAAAGTTCTGAGACCTCTGGAAACTCCCTCCATGAATGTCCTGACCGGACCAGAATACAAGATCCACCTCTTTTACTATTTTGTCTGCTAAAGCATGCAGCCAATCGGTAATTAGGTACCACAAGGCGATCTTCATGACCTGACATTATAAAATGCTCCGTTATGCATAATACATCAACGGACAGGTCTTTTTCTGATAGTTCATTAAGGCATATAGAGAGGTTGTCTGCTTTGTTAAGCAGACCCGCAATATTTTGGTGTAGAACACATAGGTATTTATTCACGAAAAAACTGTCTGCGAACAGTATTATCCACTAAATACTGATTATTAATATTAGATGAGTTATCAGTGCCATTTTTTTCTTCGAGATTTTCAATATCTTTGTTATTGTTATAGTTTGTAAGGTCAGTTTGAACAGATTTATCTACATATGTTTTTTTACTTTTTTTAATTAACGGTTTTTGATACTCAGTTGATTTGTATTTGTAGTCCAATTGCAAAATTTCTCTTAATAATGACCTAGATAAATTAAGTATAAAGTGTGTTCTTCGTGGCCGATATCTAGAGTACTCCATATCCATAAAAAAGACATTTTCATACTTTCTACAGATAAACCTTAACATGTAATTGAGTTTTTTTTCATTAAGATACCGATTTGACGGAACCTCGCTTATTATTATATTTGTGTTCTTGATGGATGAAAGCCATGCATGTAAGTACATTTCCGTGTCATATGGTTTTCGTTCATAGCGGCCACCAACAATAATGACGTAGTCATTCATGTTGAATTTGGCTATTTCATTGTTTGCTGAATTGATGAGGTTTTCCAATGTAGCACCAGATTTTATAAACGAGAACACCGAATAATCTGATCCCAATAACTGATTAAGTGACTGACGTAGTCCATTCCCTTGTTCATTGCATAGTATCATAACTCTTTTCTTAGTAATATTTTCTTTGTAATTGCGTGAGGAAGTATTACGTGTGTCGTGAGACTCGTGAGTCGTTTCATCAATAGGTGTGTGCAATATATTAATACTTTCTTCATTTTCACAATTTGAAAAATTTAGTAACGTTTTGTTTAAGACACTATCCTATCGGTATTGAGCTATATATGGGGCAGCTACAGAGGAAAGCATTTTATCTACACCATGAGACTTAATTTTGTCAGCTAGCGAATGATTTATAACATCAGCTTTAGGGCTTATCAAGTTTAACGCCTGTATTGTAAATTCTCTGGAAGAGGTCCTTGGTAAACCAGTTTTCATTACCAGTGTCTGTACTCTCCGCTGATATTGAGGCGAATAGAACTGTCTAGGTAAGTTTCCTTTATTTGAATTGTCTTGTATTCCTATCGACTTAAGAAGTTTTACCTTGGTTTCGCATTCCATTAATTTTGTTTTTAGTGTAGTATTTTCAAAGTTTAAATTATCAATTTCTGAGTTAGCAGCTTGCAACTCCAATCTTAGTTTTTCAATATCCTCCTTCATTATAATAATATCGTCACTATTTCCTACTAAGTTAGGTAAACTTTGGTATGAAACATCCATTTCGAATTCGCTATCACTAGACGTCATATTTTTAATACAAGTATTTTGTTTTCTTTGAGTTATGTTTTTATATTCGTCCATTATTATGTTGTGTGATGGTCGTGTAGATTGTTTTTACCGTAGATATATTTACATTTCTCAGTAAATTCTGTTTTCGAAATTTCATGTATCCCAAAAAGAATAACAGATGGTCAGAATCGAACCCGAGTCACCGCGCTTAAGCGGACGTAGTACCACACGGGCCACTGTGGCGGTTAATGGTAGTGTTGAAATTACGGTTCTTATGCTACTACGAGATATAAAAAATACGTGGTTGGATGATTGTCGTGATACTTTTTCCAGCAACCGTCACTACACTTTTAACACTTTGTTTTGTTATTTTTGAAACACTTTTAATGTTTTGCACTTTTTCTTCCCAAATGTTTGTTATTTATACTATCATACATAGTTAAAAGCCACAGTACTTAATTTTAACACGGATTTAGCTAGTCAGTGGAAGATAGTAAGATGTTGATAAAATAGTTTATAGTTGATATAAAGTTGAGATAACATTTTCACACACTTGTTGGACTATTTTCTTCACTTTAGTCGTATTTAAGTTGGTAAATAGTTCGATATTATATTTTTAAAACAATTTCAAACGGGAGCACAATGTTTGCGTGACGACTACCGCCCATTTTTTTTCATATAGATGCTATGTTTAATATCCTGATCAGCCTATACTGTTCCCACTGCTGGGACACAGGCCTCCTCTCGGTGAGAGGGAGTGGGCCGTAATCTACCACACGGGCCCAGTGCGGGTTGGTAGATGTCACATGTCTTCGAATTTTTGGTTCCAGGACATGCCAGTTTCCTCACGATGTTTTCCTTCACCGTTTTGAGAGCAGTGGTGAAGAAATAATTTACAAAAAGTAAAGCGCCTGCTTGGGTTCGAACTCACGACCTACTTACTCGTAAGTTGCGGCCGTTACCACTTGGCCACCACTGCTCTACTTGGCCACCACTGCTGCTATTTTTAATATAACATCCAATAATAAGAATAACTAATATTACCATAACTTGAACGAACTTTATTTATTGTTCTTTTAACATTTTTTATTATTTACCGACTTTTTTGAACCTTTGGTTCCTGGGATAGTTTTTCTCACTTTTTTCAGTCTTGAGAACATCACTAACTTTGGCAGATCTTTTGGTACCTTTCTTAATGAACAAAAAAGTCTTTGATTGTTCTGACGCCGAAAATTCTTTGAATTTTAAATGTTTTTTGTCTTGTGTAAGTTTAACATAGTGATATGTTAACGTCCCTGGGATCGTAACAGCTGATTCTAATCGTAGTTGTAATTTCTCTTTCGGCAGGCGGGCAGGGCAGGTGCGCGGCCGCGCAATACGTAGCGATGACGACTTGATTTGCTTGTCATTTGCAAGCCGTTGCCCCATCAACTTGAAATTTTACAGAGATATTGGTGAAGGGTTAAACTTTTAACCGGCATGAAAAAATAAAAAATAAATTTTTCGAGGCAATATAACCTCAAATTGAAACTCAATTTTCACCAAAAAGAAAATTATTTTGGTAAAAACGACTAGTACCATTCAAAAGAACAGCTTAATATCTGTCGAATTATGTATTTCAAATTTTTTTTTAGCTATTTACCAAAGCTTGTATGCGAGTTGAACAGAACGTGTTTTATGCAAAAAAGCCGCTGCCAGCGCCGAGTGGCCCACTTGGCTTGGACGCTCCCATATATCAAAATAAAATAAGCCACCTATTCGAAATCTGAGAAACTTATCAACCAAGTTACACCTCGAATTTATTACAGTAGGTGAGACAAAGTAGAACGCGCTTGTAGTTCAAAACATATATTTGTTTGTCGTGTTTGTTGGCTTGCCTTATTTGGAACCATAGACACTACACAGACACAAGTATGATGCAGGAAACTTATATTAACGTGTTATTTGTACACTCAAAAATGTTTCCAATGCGACAAAATAAAACTTTCTTGAATTTACAGGTAGTATCCAGACAAAATTGCAATCTAGTTACGAAGAAGTAAAATTTAGATTATATGAAATGTTTGAAATGAAATGTTTATTTATGTAACTAGATCTTATAAAACACTTTTACATGTTAATACTTTTTAGTGTTTTAATAACTAGATGGCACCGGAATTTCCTACCTGATTGTTCCCTGAGACGAAACGCCGAAACAAACTCAGAGGTCATGGTCTGTTATAAAGTCCAAACATTATATGATCAGAATTTAATGTGAGTCTAATAATGGAAGGCCATGTCTTGAAGAGCCTTGGAAAAAAGAGCCATTGCAGGTTTAAGCTGACCTGTCTCAACAGACGGCATGTATGCATCAGCCGTCGTGTAGCTCAACCCTATTTTAGGGAGCTCAACGAAGCCCGCGGCTCACATTTGACTTGACCACGGTTGACTGAACTTGGAGTTATTCAAGCAAACATTTTCAACGGATTGGTGCGTCTAATAACATGTATACTGGTTAGAAATACAATCTCAATTTGTTTGTTTTTACTCACATTCCATCGAAGAGCTTCATTGTACGCTTGTGTGGAGTTCTCGAAGAGTTCCAAGCGTTGTAAATAATTGCTGGAAAAAACAAGTCAGTTAGAAACGATAGAATAGTATTGAGATTGTTTTGAGGTATAGTAAATCAACGATGAATATATGTGTGGAAAAGTTGGATTGTTTATTTTTCGATTAGGTGTGTTTAATGAGGTCTTTAGAGAAGAAATAGTGGCCAGCGGTTAGATTTCGGATAACTCCAGATTTTTTTGTTCCGTAAAGAAATTCAGTTCGTAAATTCAACCATTAACTTTAACACGGTTTCTAATTTTTCAGTTAATGGTAATGTATGTTATTAAGCCTTTCAATATTGTATCTAACGTTTATCGTTTTTACATATAATTAATGTGTATAAAATATTGTAAAACATATTTAAAAGAGTAACGGTGGTGTTTCTTGCCCTTTCTTCTCCATACGAAACTACGTGTTGGAAGAGGCGGCTAGAATCAAATCTACTTTACTGTAAATACTGACGATCAAAAGTGCCTTTTATGTGCCTATCTATCTATCTATACTATATATCTATACTATGTATACTAATATTATAAAGCTGAAGAGTTTGTTTGTTTGTTTGATTGAATGCGCTAATCTCAGAAACTACTAGTCCGAATTGGAAAATTCTTTTTGTGTTGAGTAGCCTATTTATCGAGAGAGGCTATAAGTTATACAACATCACGCTACAACTAAGAGAACCGGAGCAGTAATGAAAAATGTTGCATAAACGGGGCAAATTTATTCTTTTTGAGAGTTTCTGTTGCGTGCGCTGCGTAAACAGTTAAAGTAACGCAAAAACTATGTATGACGGAATTGGGCAGAAGCTAGTTTGAAATAAATGGTTTATATTTACCTTTAACTAAAAGCTTAATGTTTTAACTTAAGTTTTAAACGTATTACTACAGTTACATCAAATAACTGAATATTACTGTAAAAGCTCAAATAACTATAAACTTAGCTCATTAAAGTCATGCTGTGGTTTTATAAACTTTTAGCACACCATGACTTTACGCCGACTTATGGCTGATCACAGAGTTGGCACTAATTTTAACTCTGTTGATGCCATTATACATATGGTGGTTACGAATAGCATAAGTAACTATGTCAATTCTGCCCAAAACCACAGGACATTAATGTATGAGTGTTAGGTTAGTACTGAGCACAATCCATATTATTACGAGCTCTGCATAACCAGTACAATTACAAAGCTGTATACGTCATCCGCAACCGACATGTAAACAGCATAAAAAAGCTATAAAAAGGAAATACCGTTGGAACCATTTTTTTAATTAACTCGGTACTAAATGAAGTAATCAATCATTGTCTGTGCAATATAACCTGAATTGGCAGGTGAAGGCTCTAGTGGCTCTCCATTATACGGGATACCGGGTCAGATAATAGGGTCGATCAATGACACTCTATGACTTCATTTTATGTGGGATCATGATCACTCTATCGTGGGCCGTTCAAGTTGAGCCTCCGTTTCTATATGACTGAACAAAAATACGTGTTATGAACTGGATTTATCATGTAACCTATCTTTGTGAATGAATGCGAAATACAAAAAATAAGGAACAAAAATATTTTGCTGTTATTGTGGCAAAAAGTTTTTATATATTATAGCATTGTGATACATCTTCACTCACTTGAGGCGGAGGGTGAAGTAAATCACGAAAATAAACAACAGTACCGAATAAACAATTTGTCACTACATTCCTGAGCGCAAAACTTTAGCTTTGTTTGTTTAACATACCCTCTTTCTCGGAACACGTTCACCGCGTTACATATGGGTCTCTCTTCCGCCTCTGATTTCGTCTTCATGCTCTTCAGGTTCCCCTTTTTCTCTTCTAAGACATACACTCGCACGTCATAACTACACTGACTAGTTTAGTCCCAATTCAGAATTCACGAATAAATCTAGGTGACCTCGATTCCCTCAAGTATATAAAATTTGGGGTTGGCGACGACGTTCCCAAATTATGGAATATATTCATGGAATTAAAATTCAGTATCTGTTATTATCTTTATGACGGAATTTATGAGGGATAAAAATGATGTTAAAACCGAATGGCTCCTGGAATCCTCTTCGAAATAAAATATTAATTTCGAATACTTAAATTGAAACTGCACTTTCAGCCAGCGAAGCAATATCTTGGTATAATTTAAATGCAAGGATGATCTAGTAACCCTCGATTTCTAAAAACCTCATGAATCTCTGATGAATAAATGTCTTCGTTTCGTAATAATATTAGCAAAGTCATCGGTTGGTCGACAAAATAATTATATAAAAGTAAATGAAATCGTTTTCAATGTCGATAAAAAAAAAACCGTATTTTCCTACCGACAGTGATGCGGACAAATTCTTTGAAAAATAACTTTCGATAGCAGATTAAAGTGTATAGTTTTCAAATATTGAATTGCTGAACTGTATGTAAGTTTAAGAACACACTGGAAGTTTAAAAATACACGTGAAAGAATATTGCGCGTAGAAAAAGATCTGGTCAAATAGGTATTTTTTCTAGAATTCCTCTACATATCACAAAATAGGTGTAGATAAGAGAAACTGCCATCAACACTGGTAAATGTACAAGCATCAATCTGTAACGTTTGTCTCAAAACGAACCGTTCACAGATAAATGTTATTTTATTGTTATTCTTCCGTCGTAAAATATCTATGGCGGCTATTTTCTTGTCTTTGAAGACGAGAACTACGGCAAGTATTGAAAAGTCTGTTGCTAAGAACTTAAAACTTGCAACTCTGAATCTGGAACTTCGTTTACGAGTTAATGTTTAAAAAGATGGACTTGTTTTTCGCAAATATTTCTAGCTTTTGCCAGCGGCTTCGCCCGCGTGGAGGTCGGAAATTATCCCGCAGGAACATTCTACCAGCATAAAAAGTACTTTATGTGTTAATCCAGGTTTACAAACTAACTGTGTTCCAAATTTCATCCAAATCCGTTCTGTAGTTTTTGCGTGAAAGAGTAACAAACATCCATACTCACAAACTTTCGCATTTATAATATTAGTGGGAATTAGAATTTATTGGGATTTGAATGTAACTGGTACACATCATAAAGATTAACTTTTAAATAACGTAGTGGAAAAGCTAGAAAGGATAAACAAAGACCAGTGACGTCATAGTCCATGTTTGCTTTTAACTTTTTAAAGTTATTAATTTGTATTGTTTTGTACATTTCTGAAGATCTGTAAGTGTATATTTTGCACAATATTTTTGTGTGATGTAAAACATCACAAGTGTCGAAACATTTTCATTGATTGTGTTGACGAAAAGATTATAGCAAAATACATTTTTTTTTCACCCTCGTTATAATATAGTAATCAAAAGAGAACCTCTCGTCCGCTGGTCCCCACTAACTAGATTTTTATATTTTCAAGACCATAACTTTAGGCAAATCAAAAGCCCATCTTTAAAATATTGGCGACGCGTCACAAAATTTAACAGCATATGTCTTGGGCCATTTAATACTCCATGAGGCGCGCACAATGTCCATCGTTTACCTTTTATATCTTGTTGGACACTAGCTTCTGCCCGCGGCTCCACCCGCGTGGATGTCGAAAAATATCCCACAGGAACGTACTACCGGGATTGAAAGTACCCTGTGTGTTAATCCAGGTAAACAATGTGTTATTGCATTGCTTGCTTTGTGTTATCCAAGGAGCAGCGCTTGGATTGATAAATGATTGATGTAGGATAATTAATCCCAAAACCTAACAATAGTGACGGAATATATAATGGAACGGCAAATTACCTACTTGCATAACAAATTTGAGGGCAACTTTAAAGCGAAAATATAAATTCTCTTTATTCCCTGGGAATTTCGAAAAAAAAATGGTTACCTAAATTATGATTCAAAGAAAGATTTTACTTACATTTCTGTTCACGGGAGTATAAGACTATTTATTTTTTAGTCTATACTTAAAGTATCTCTTTAAATACTACTTTAGAGGTTCTGCCCTTAGGTGCTAAAACAACCAGGCTGCTAGATGAGCTCACTCTCGAGCAGGGCACGTAAAACTGGCCGTGCGAGAAGCAGTCCCCTCTAAGATCATATCCCGCTGTTTACAGTGACTGTCTCCGAGACTTATTAATCGTCATTGTGAAACATACCGGTCGCGTGATTGTTCGAAAGAGATACCGTGACCCTGGCTCATGGGCAACTGATGTAACACGGGTCTCTAGTCATTAAATCTAATCTAGTCAGTAAAAGTCTGACACGCCCTCCCGCTCCGCCCAGAGCGGGAGAAGTCATTTGATGACTTCCCATCCTGAAAAAAAAAGGGGGACTGCAGCCTTTTAAACTCGAATGGGTAGTCCGACGGTATTAGTGGTATCTGCGGTATATAGTACACCGATTCACCTTGAGCACAGCCAGTAAATAAAATGGCGGAGCCTGTGCCACGTTTTGATGTGAGGTTTTCACACGTGACCTGGTCCCATTGCACAACTTGGCCGGATTGAGATTTCGTGGTAGCATTGCTGGAGTACCCACTTTGAGGATAAGTGTGTGAGACGGGGACCAGATGGGTTGAATAAATTTAAGAGCTCCATAGGATAGTGTATAGCATCATCTTAAGAATGCGAAACGTATGCATGTAGTATAATTACAACAGATTTTTGTTGCTTGTGTTTATTTCATTGGTTTATTTTGTATAGCTTCTGCCCGTGGCATTTTTTTTTCAGAAACAATCATTCTCGCTCTCACTACCTCTCAATTTAATATACAAACTGACAATATCCCAAACAAATAGGACAAAGTGCTTCGTAAAACTTAACTAATCTCTGGGATGAGAGTAGAATAGTTTTAATAGAACTCAAAGCGTGTGTGAAAAGATTTATTTAGGAGACAATCAGAAGTGGTTAGTAGGAGACAATTAATATTGATAACAACGAAATACTATACCTACCGCAGTATTTCTTTGTAAACAATATTTTTTGTTTTTACTTCAGGTGCTAGAATCACCAGGCTGCTGGTCTGCACCAGACTGTGAAAAGCAGTTCTCCCTTAAGTCTACCCCTGTTAAATTAAGTGTTTGAACTTGAAATTTATTTATGGTATGTCAAAGCAGACTTTGAGTGGAAACTGCACTCTTTTGAACTCGAAGGGGTAGTTCGAGGGCGTTGGAGAAATCGTCGGAATAAACACAGCCTCCTCTCTGGAACAACCTGTCAGTATAGTAACCTCGATAACATTTCGTTGCAATATTTTCACTCGCAACCTGGTGTTATTGCATAATTTTGGCGGGTTTAAATTACGCAGCAACATAACTGGGATGCCAACACTAAATTTTAGTAAATGAGTTGGGAGACCGGGAGGCTTCAATGTGTTACGAAATTCAACCGAGTAATGTATGGCGTCATCGTGGTTTATCATTCGAGTCCACTGATTTAAAATGATTTTCAACTCCTTCAAACGATCTCAAGAAATTTTTATTGATAGTTGTGGCTTGGTCGGTGTTTTACTTTAATGTATAAACTAACGTCGCATTATTACTCACTGAGCGTACGGATGTATGTGCCCAATTAGTTTTAACTTATAAAGTTGCATAGATATCTATTTAACAATAGTCACTGTAGTTATTTAATTTTATTTAATATAGAAGCAAACGCGTTTTTTACATGTATTATTTATTACTTGCAAATATTAGTTCATATTAATATCAGTTACATATTTGATATATCCCCGTTACGTTGGTTGAGATTGGACACGGGTGACAACAATGCGCTCCCCGGGCTGCTCTGCACGCCATCCGCCCTACGTGGTCTAGTAGACAGGCCACGTAGGATATTCGAAGCCCTGAGTCAAACGACTCAGTAAGGGGATGATTTTTGAAAAATTGTGATACACGTGTCATAATTATACTTGAAGAGTATGTGTACCAATTTTTGTGTCAATCGACCTAGAGAATAAAAAGTTTCATAGAAAATTCATCCCCCCATTTCACCCTCTTAGGGGTGGAATTTCAAAAAATCCTTTCTTATTGGATACTTACTCTTTACATAGAACACACCCTTCAAATTTCATCTCTCTAGGCCCAGCGGTTTAGGCTGTACGTTGATATATCAGTCAATCAGTCAGTCAGTCACTCAGGACTTTGAATTTTATATATATAGAAGATATAGAAAAAATAATATAAAACCTAAAAATATGTTGAAAGGCTATTTGATCTAAGCGACATTTGCTGAAAGTTGCAGGAGAGTGATTCAAAGGTTTATTTAAAAAAAAAACTTTATAAAAGAACTAGTGAGTGGATTTTGGTAAATATAATATAGTTTTTCCAAAATCCACTCACTAGTTCTTTTATAATGATTTTTTTTAATCGAAAAATAAAACTTTGAATCACTCTCCTGCAACTTTCAGCAAATGTCGCTTAGATCAAATAGCCTTTCAACCGTCGATGGAGATCGTTCTTTATGACTAGTACTAATGGGATTCGATCGCGATCCACAGTATAGGGGCTCTAGGCTTTGAATTGATAGGAGCACGTGGTTCCTTTGAAATATCCACAAAGGTTTACACTCTACATAATAAAGAAAAGATTCCAAGAAAAAATGGTAGTAGCTACGCGGTTGCTACGGCGTAGCAAATAAGCTACGGTTTCGTAGCCGAAAGTTTACGAAACGTATATATAAATATATATAAACGAAATATTTTTATATTACTGTATTTTTGTGTAAAGTAAGACAAAATATAATAATAAATACCTTACAAAAGTCTACATTGTATTAGCTATGCTTCTTAGTTTCGCTGACGATAAATGGACGAACGCACCACTTTTAATCAAATTATTATGTTCAAAACTTACTTAATCACATACTTTTAGTTTTTACCCACCCTCGGACGTTTTTGAACGTGTAGCAAAAAGAAAATGATCAGAACATCGAGCGATCGTCGCACTTCTGTAAAGTTGTCGGTACATACGTGTACGTCACACTGTTATGAAATTGCGAAACACGAAAAGTCGCTCTGTATAAGTTCCGTTGCACTTAAAGTCGATGTAGACGTGTGTATGTAGATTTTTATTACTGACGCAAGTTGAAATATATTTTAACACTACTTCTTGTTCATATTTTACGTAGCTACCAACTCTACGATTAAACATTAAATAAAAACAGACAAAGAAATTTTAATGTCACAGTACACATTAGCTGTACTTAAAACCACGTGTAAATTACTCTTAAGCCCGAGCGTTGTCAGTTAGCACTGTTCTAATTTAGAAAAGTACCTATATTACGATTACGTCACTAAGACCATAACAAGAGTATTTAAATGTATACCTCCATGGCTCCATCTTTTTCTAGCAGCTATAGAGACCTAATGGGACATTCAAAGGAAAAATCTCTGATCAACAAAACCTAAAAAATTCGGCTGAAAAATACAACAATATTTAATACGCGTGTACTTGGCTTTCAGTAATAAGCAGTGGTTGGAGTAGGTAGATTGATTTTACGTACTCGCATGAATAGTCATAGAAATCACAACATGGATAAACCTTTTTTCCGGGATTTGATTTTGGTACTTACGGGATTGAATCAACTATTGTGAAAGTAAGGTAATTTTTAAACTAGGTACTATATTAGAAATTTATAGAATGCGATAAACTTTTAAAATTGTTTTTTTCTTACTGTAGAAGGCCGATCACCTATATGTATACTATTAAAAAGACAGCAAAAGAGTTAAACGTTTCTTATTCATATTGATGTATTCTTTATTCTACACATTACAACATTTGAAATTAATTTCAAAATCCCGGAATCCCGGAGGCATATCCATACTAATATATACATGCCAGTTCATTGATCCCATTTCAATCTACCCACTCCGGCCTCTGGTAATAAGTTATGACACAAGGTCCTATCTACATAATTAGCGACGGAATGCTTTTGAAATAAATAATTTAATTTAAAATTGTATTAACTCAAAGCCACTCTTAGCTAAGATCGATAGGTAACTTCAATACTTTGTCGTAGTTCTTTATTTTAAAGGATTACCCCCAATGAATACTTAAAAGTTTTTAGTAGAAGTACGCACGTAGTTTTTGTAATAAAAGTGTTTTAAACCTAGGCTCGAAAGTACTTTTAGAAAGTTTTTAATTTTATTGGGTTTAAAGCGTATAAAAGTTTGCATACTATGGCCATACTTAAAAATAAAACAAAAAAAATATTTTTGACATAATAATATTTGTTAATTTGATTAATCCTTATTTTCAGTACTTCCAAACTATTCCAAAACGTACCAGTAATAAGATTTGCAATTACTGTAAAATTAATTAATTTATTTATGACAATAAAAATAAAAGACATTAGTATAGTATAGGCAACATTGTTTTCTTAATTATGTATTTATTTATCGCTGTGTTATTATTCCAGAAATAATGTAAAAAAGAAAAGAGAGCGTTGAATCTAAAAGAAACACAAACCTTTTACACTGTTAAAGATTATATTGAGGACAAAAAAGCTTGGGATTAAGCTGCTTCAATTTTTAATTTTTATTTTTAAATTATTATTGTACTGAATGATATTTTTTATTTTTATTATTAAATACTTTCCTTTTTTTATTAATTTTTTAATGGGAATATACACTTTGACATTTTGATTATTGCTTATACACTTTGACATTTGATTATTGTTTACACTATGACATGAATATATACTTTCAGAAGTATAATATTATTATTATTATTTAAGTGATTTTGAATGTGAGGACTATGTAATAATAATAATAATATTCCACAACTATCACACAACGCCATCTAGTCCCAAGCTAAGCAGAGCTTGTGTTATGGGTACTAGACAACTGATAAACATACTTATATATTTCTAAATACATACTTATTATAGATAAATTACACCCAGACACAGAACAAATGATCGTGCTCATCACACAAACATTTGTCCTGGGTGGGAATCGAACCCACGACCTCCGGCATAGCAGTCAGGGTCACTAACCACTAGACCAACAGGCCTGTCATGTAGGTGATGTTTTTTTTTTTATATCTCTCTTACTCATTCCATTTTAATGATAATCTGGCAGTTTGAGTACTTAATGCGGCCTACCAAAATGTCCATTCTTTGGTATTGTTCGTCGAATCTTTGTGCTCCTTATGTTCTGAGTTGAGCTGCAAGATTACTGACAAATGCGTGCATTGACTGGACAGGTCCACTCAATCTGTATGGTTCTTTCCTCAAAAGACCATTTCAGACACCCCCATGTACATGGTCCTCAAATGATCAGACCGGGACTATTTCCTGATTTTATATACACATTGACATTGATGAATTTTACTTATACAATGACATGAATATTTACTTTTAAGTATTATATTGTTTTAATTACCTATTGTAAATGTGAAGACGAAGTGGGTGTTATTTATTTTTTTGGTTTCCTTTTCTTCTAATTTAATTTTTTACATTGTCTGGCAGTTTGAGTAATTTGTGCGACCTTCACAAATGTCCTTTCTTTGGTATTGTTCGTCGAATCATTGACCTCCTTAAGTTCTGAGTGGGGCTGCATGATTACTGACAAATGCGTGCACTGATTGGACAGGTCCACTCAAGCTGTGTGTTCTTTCCTTAAAAGACCACTTCAGACACCAATCCACATGGTCTTCACATGATCTGATCAAGATTATGTCTGGACTTTAAAAGAGACTGTGACCTCTGAGTTTGTTTCGGCGTTTCTTCTCAGAGTAGTCAGATAGGAAATGCCGAACTCATCTAGTTTAAAAAAAAATGATTGACGTGTAAAAGTGTTTGTACAGACCTACTTGCAAAAATAAAGTCATTTATCATTTATCATTTAACAAAAATAAACTACAAATATACTAAAAACCCTTCTTAGGATGCCCAATGTAGCTTTTAATCTCTTATAGAATAAACATGTTTGGAACCTTCAGTGACTACTGCTGATTCATTAAAGATTTTATATTTCGATTTTTAAATGTATTTTTATTGAGGAATTGTATGTAAATGTCAAGAAATTTCTTGTTGTACGTATCCACTTAGTGAGTAAAATGACTAATATTAAGGGCAAATTTATATAATTATACTAGCTGACCCCACAGACGTTGCCCTGTTTCCTAGAACTCGATTGTAGCGCCACCTACCGGGTCCAATAGTGAATTACAAATTGACAGCTCTCGAACGAACTTTGGTTATGCTGATCATTGGTGAAATTCGCATTTAATAATAACATGATACAGATTTGAACATAGAACAATATCAAGAAATAGACAGGAATAATCTACGTTTACAGTTTCCAACAGTGTTTCTAAAATACTATGAACAAAACACTTCCAACCACTATTTGATAGATGACCACCGCATACCGCATTACTTCAAACCGACTTAACATTCACTGATTCAAACAGAATTTGGGGAATCAAGCAGAGACGTGGATCTATTTTCCATGCGAAACTCGTTCGAGTGGAAATAGCGACGTAAATAGAATGGACAAATAGTCTAGTGATATTGAGATCAAACATTTTCAGTCAGATGGCATGCTTGACTTTTCTTTGACTTTGATAAAGTAGCTTTTATGAGGCGTAGTTAACTGTTCCAGGAACACTGGGTGGAATTTTCACAAAACTCGATACAAAACAGTAAACAAATAGTGGTAATGTTTTTTTTTTCATTTATTGCACTATGCACAGAAGGGGATTTTTTTTTTCAAATTTTAATAGTAACCTGGCGATCTAACACTGGTATACGTTCACGAATGGCTGCAACCTACAATAAAGCATTCGAACAGATAGACATATTTACGGACTTTTATATAAGACACTTTAACTTTTGGAGTTAATCTTTGTTGTTGTAAAAATATGTTTCTGTCAGGCAGGTGAACTGTATTATATACAGTTCACCTACTCGTGAAGTTTCATTTATTAATTGTAATCTATGAACAGCGCTAAGGGCTATATTATTATTTTTAAGTTAGTTGTTTCTCTCTGTGTTGCATAATGTAGCTGTTTGTTGACATTACTCCATTCTGCCTTGTTATAGAAAACTCTAGTCTGGGTGTAAAGAAACAAGCCAAAATTCGGTACACCAATCTGCGATCCAATACAGGTATAACAGACGAAAGTAAAAAGGCTGTCAGGCTCAAATGGGATTGCGCAGGTCACATTAGCCGTATGCAAGATGACCTCTGGGCAAAGGTCTCCACACAATGGGTGCCTGAAGATGGACGACGCCGCCGACCTAGATACGTACCGCGACGGCTGGTTTGAGGTGGCGCGGGACAAGAGTTCCTCGTAAAAATTGGGAGAGGCCTTTGCCCAGCAGTGGTACAGTATAGGCTGACTAAAAAATAATAGAAGATTGTTAACGAATAACAGTTGTGATTTGAATATATGGGTAATATAAGTTGGTAGTTAAGATTATACAAAATGTATTTCCCAACAACTACAATTTATTTTTGTTTTTAGGGTTCCGTTGCCAAATGGCAAAAAACGGAACCCTTATAGATTCGTCATGTCTGTTTGTCTGTCTGTCTGTCCGTCTGTATGTCACAGCCACTTTTCTCCGAAACTATAACAGCTATGCTGTTGAAACTTGGTAAGTAGATGTATTCTGTGAACCGCATTAAGATTTTTACACTAAAATAGAAAAAAAACAATAAATTTTGGGGTTCCCCATACTTAGAACTGAAACTCAAAATTTTTTTTTCATCAAACCCATACGTGTGGGGTATCTATGAATAGGTCTTTAAAAATGGTATTGAGGTTTCTGATATAATTTTTTTCTAAACTGAATGGTTTGCGCGAGAGACACTTCCAAAGTAGTAAAATGTGTGTCCCCCCCCCGTAACTTCTAAAATAAGAGAATGATAAATCTAAAAAAAAATATATGATGTACATAACTATATAAACTTCCACCGAAAATTGGTTTGAATGAGATCCATTAAGTAGTTTTTTTTTTAATACGTCATAAACCGTAAACCGCAATTTATTTTTAATTCAGTCAACTCAAATATAAAAATTTAAAAAAAAAAACATTTATTTTCATAAACATAAACCGAGGATACCTACAGGTTTGTACGGAACCCTCGGTGCACGAGTCCGACTCGCACTTGGCCGGTTTTTTACTTCCAATTCTGTCAGTATTAAACATGCTCTAACGGACTTTATAAAATTAAATGTTCTCTAAAATATTTGTAAATGCAGCTCAAATAATGTTGACTGTATCAACTGATATTATAATTATGATAACTATACTGTTTATATTCACATTAGCTTTAGTAAAACTACATCTTATACTAATAGAGCTGAAGAGTTAGTTTCTTTGTTTGGTTGAACGCTATGATCTCAGGAACTACTGATTGGAGTTGAAAATATCTTTTAGTGTTGAGTAGCCCATTTATTCAGAAAGGCTATAGGGTATATAACATCACGCTACAATTAAAAAAAGCGGAGCAGCAATGAAAAATGTTGCAAAACGGGGAAAATGTATTCCTCTTGAGAGCTTCCGTTGCGTGCGCTGCGTAAACGGTTAAAGTAACGCAACAAACATGTACGACGGAATAGTTTGTCTAAAAAATTTAAAACGAAATTCGCGATGGCATATGTCTATCTTTTAAGGTTGGCTCACTGTAACGTTTCAATTGTGGGGAGGGTCGGGGAAGCAGGAATTTAATGCAGACGAAGTCGCGGGTAGAATCTAGTAATTGGATATAGGTTGAGACGCTAGCTGAATGCGACTAAGTTTCACAAGAAGAGTTTCGGCATCCATATTAATGTATTCAACCAACACATTTTCGACGACAGAGTTATATAGAGAGACAGATTTAAATGAAACTTGCTTCAAGCGATACTCCTCAATTTATGTTGCGATGTCGATATAACAAGAAAATCTTGTGTAATTTAGTGTTCGGTTCAGAAATTATAATTGTTTATAGAGTAAACGTAGAGTTCCTTATAAATAGACTTGTTCCAAAAATGACTTTAAACTAACCGATTTTTGGCGCTAAATGTATGTTCTTATAAAATAAATAAAGAATATTTAAATCCAAAACACATTTGTATGGGGCTGGTTTAAAGGTACAGGGCGATATGTTTATTTTATAATAGCGCGTGGCTAAAATTGGAATCAACGAAATCATCTTATGATTTTAAGACCATTTCCATGGAATGAGTATGTAGGTAATATATATATATGAGTATGTATATTATGAAATTTTACAAAACAATTTCACAAATTATTACCAACCATTAGCACTTTTCTACTCTTTTTCCGCTCTTTCTTCAGCTTTCTTCTTTTTTTCTCATTTTTAACCGACTTCAAAAAGGAGGAGGTTATCAATTCGGATGTTTATATTTTTTTTTTTTTTTTTTTTATGTATGTTCGGCCGTAACTCCGTCATATATAAACGGATTTGCAAAATTCTTTTTTTGTTCGAAAGGGATTTATTTCGAAATGGTCCCATATAAGTTTCATATAAATCTGATGATGACTTCCGAAGGCAGACATCAGAACTCTTTAAAAAATGACAGCAAATCAACCGCGATTTCTGCTATCGCATAAATATCCATTGTTTGTATGAAATTAGTGCGGGATAGATACTATAACTAAAAATTTAAAAATAAAAACTTTTTTACAAAAAAAAAACAACCGACTTCCTTAAAAACACTACAAAGTGAAAAATAACTTTAATTTCGGAAGTCGGTGGCAAAAACCTTAAATAAAAATCCTAAGACACCGACTTCCGAAATTAAAGTTATTTTTCACTTTGTAGTGTTTTTAAGGAAGTCGGTTGTTTTTTTTTTGTAAAAAAGTTTTTTCTTTTAATCATGTTTTAGCAGATTACACAAATTTATGCGGCCTTGCCAAATTTCCTAAGCTTCAAACTTACGCCGTACCAAATTTTACTTTTCACAATTTTTTTTTTTTTCATAAAAAATATCTAATGTTACTTCTAAAAACTCCAAGAATATGTGTACAAAGTTCATGATGATTGGTTAAGTAGTTTTCGCATGTAAGCGTAACAAACAAACTTAATATGTTTTAGTAGGGATATTTGCAAATTATAACAGCCGTACGGGTCGATCGTTCAGGTTTAGCTAAGCTTGCCGCGGTTGGACCGTGGATGGGTGACCATCTTTACATAAAAAGACCCGTCTGTGCCTCGGAAAGCACGTTAAGTCGTTGGTCCTGGCTGGCTTTCGTAGATCTTAGACCATCGTTACGGGTCGCCGGAAGCCCGAAAGTCTGACAACCAGTCTTACCAAGGGGTATCGTATTACCCAATACCTGGGTTGTGGAGGTCAGGTAGGGAGTCGCTCCATGTAAAATAATGGTACTCAGCTGCATCCGGTAAGACTGGAAACCGAACCCCAACATAGTTGGGAAAAAGGCTAGGCAAATGATGATGAAGTAAGTACATGTAAAAAAACGCGTTTGTTTCTATATTAGATAAAATTGAATAACTACACTAACTATTTTTTAATAGGTACCTATGCAACTTTATAACTAAAAACTAATTGGGCACATACCTACTATAATACTTTACGTACTCACATATAAATCTGTACGTTCAGTGAGAAATAGTGCGATTTGGTTTATGCATGAAAGTAAAACAACGACCAAGCCACAATCATCAATGAAATTTTTTTGAGATCGTTCGAAGGAAACTCAAACTCAAAGTCTTTTATTTGTGGTCATACGTTAACAAAAACCGGCCAAGTGCGAGTCGGACTCGCGCACCGAGGGTTCCGTACAAATCTGTAGGTATTCTCGGTTTAAAAATATATATATTTTTTAATTTTTATATTTCAGTTGATTGAATGTAAGGTAAATTGCGGTTTACGATTTATGACGTTTTAAAAAAAAACTACTCACTCGATCTCGTTCAAACCAATTTTCGTTGGTAGTTTACATGGTAATGTACATCATATATTTTTTTTAGTTTTATCATTCTCTTATTTTAGAAGTTACGGGGGGGGGGGACACACATTTTACCACTTTGGAAGTGTCTATCGCGCAAACTATTCAGTTTAGAAAAAAATGATAATAGAAACCTCATTACCATTTTTGAAGACCTATTCATAGATACCCCACACGTATGGGTTTGATGAAAAAAAACATTTTTGAGTTTCAGTTCTATGTATGGGGAACCCCAAAATTTATTGTTTTTTTTTTCTATTTTAGTGTGAAAATCTTAATGCGGTACACAGAATACATCTACTTACCAAGTTTCAACAGCATAGCTCTTATAGTTTCGGAAAAAAGTGGCTGTGACATACGGACGGACAGACAGACAGACAGACAGGCAGACAGACATGACGAATCTATAAGGGTTCCGTTTTTTGCCATTTGGCAACGGAACCCTAAAAAGGATTTGAAAATCATTATAAATCAGTGGACTCGAATGATAAACAATGATGACGCCATACGTTATTCGGTTTTTGAAGCCTCTCGATCTCTCAACTCACATATGTAGGTAATTTAGAGTTGGCGCCCAGTTACGTTACTGCGTAATTTAAACCCGCCAAAATGATGCAATGACACCAGGTTGTGAGTGGAAATATTGCAACGAAATGTTATCGAGGCAACTCTACTGACACGTTGTTCCTGAGAGGAGTCTGTGTTTATTCGACGATTCCTCTAACGCCATCAAACTACGCCTTTGAGTTCATAAGAGTGCAGTTTCCCATGAAAGTCTGCTTTGACAAGACCATAAATAAATCTCAAGTCAAAACACTTAATTTCACAGGGGTAGACTTAAGAGAGAACTGCTTTTCACACGGTCAGTTATACATGGTCTGCTCAAGAGTAAGAAACTAGAAACTGAAGTAGAAACAAAAAATATTGTTTTCAAAGAAATTCTGCGGTAGGCACAGTATTTCGTAGTAAACAATATTAATTGTTCATTAATTATTTACTTCTGATTGTCTCTTATATAAATCATTTCACATACGCTTTGAGTTTTACTAAAACTATACTACTCTCATCCCAGAGATTAGTTTAGTTTTACGGAGAACTTCGTCCTATTTGCTTTGTTTGGGATATTGTCAGTTCATATATTAAATTGAGAGGTAGTGAGAGCGCGCATGTTTGTTTCTGAAAAAAATAAAGGTATTTGTTTCTTGTAGGCCATGCGGGTAAAGACACGGGTAGAAGCTATTCAAAATAAACCAATGAAATAAACACAGGCAAATTGCATGCATGCGTGTCGAATTAATAAGGATGATGCTATGCTATATATATATCCTAAGGAGCTCTTAAATTTATTCAACCCATCTGGTCTACGTCTCACACACTTATCCTCAAAGTGGGTGCTCCAGTAATGCTACTACAAAATTTTAATCCGGCCAAGTTGTGCAATGGGTGGTCCCATTGCACAACTTGGCCGGATTAAAATTTTTATCGGTTGTGTGACTATTGTATTTACTGGCTGTGCTCAAGGTGATTCAGTGTACTATATACCGCAGATACCATTAATACCGTCGGAGTACCCATTTGAGTTTAAAAGGCCGGAGTCCCCTTATGGTATGTTTAGCCATGACGATTATCCCATTCACTGCCACTTAAGTTTTAAAAACATCACCTGGGTGCCACTTAATATTTTTCCTTCGCCAAGACCTCTACTACTAGGACCGATGCCTGCCGGGGTCGCGTGATTGTTCAAAAGAGATACCGTGACCCTGGAACATGGGCAACTGATGGAACACGGGTGGGTGTTAGTCAGTAAAAGTCTGACACGCCCTCCCACTCCGCTCAGATCGGGAGAAGTTA
Source organism: Aporophyla lueneburgensis (assembly GCA_932294355.1). Taxonomy (NCBI): domain Eukaryota; kingdom Metazoa; phylum Arthropoda; class Insecta; order Lepidoptera; family Noctuidae; genus Aporophyla; species Aporophyla lueneburgensis. The sequence goes on along the minus strand of OW028736.1, from coordinate 19,502,642 downwards.
TTTGATGATTTCCCATCCTGAAAAAAAAAAACATCAACCGTTTTTTCCTTACCAAAACAAGAATGACAGTTCTAAGCAAAAAACCACCAGTTTTTCCACATTTAACAATTGTTTCTAGACGTGTATGTTGGCAAATATTTAAATAAATTCTATCATTTTAAAGTAATTCCAAAAAACGTCCTAAAGTACACTCAACGCATATGGTGCGTTGGTGGCATGACGTAGTCATCTCGATCAACGCAAATGGTGCGTTGGTGGCGACGAATGGGTTAATAAGTCTCGAGGACAGTCACTGTAAACAGCGGGATCTGATCTTAGAGGGGACTGCTTCTCGCACGGCCAGTTTTACGTGGCTTGCTCGAGAGTGAGCTCATCTAGCAGCCTGGTTTTATTAGCACCTGAGGGCAGAACTTTTAAAGTAGTATTTAAAGAGGCACTTTAAGTACAGACTAAAATATAAATAGTTTAAAACCCCTGTGAACAGCAAGTTAAGTAAAATCTTCATTTTAATAATTTAGGTAACAATTTTTTTCGAAATTCCCAGGGAAAAACTTTTTAACAAAAAATTAAACCGCCGAAAAACTGAAAAGCATAAAATAATAAACCTTAAAATTATGAGTCGGCGCTTTGAGTGTTCCTTGTTCATTGATTTTTCAGCGCCGACTCAAAATTTTAAGGTTTATTATTTTATGCTTTTCAGTTTTTCGGCGGTTTAATTTTTTGTTAAAAAGTTTTTATTTTATTATTTTTTGTGGCTTTAGTGCACTAATAATACTTGGCAAGGTATACCCTATCCAACAATAAAAGAATTATCAAAATCGGACTACTCTGTACAAAGTTATGCGTGTTTATACGTTACAATCAGTGAGTGAACAATCAATCATCCCCTGTTTTCCAACCCTTAGGGTTCGATTTTGTTTTCCAAATTTATATGGGACCACCTTGGGAGCATACCGTTTTCAATAGAAGAAGAATTGTCACAATCGGACCACTATGTAAAAAGTTGTGAGTGTCAGTGAGTGAACAATCAATCATCCCCTGTTTTCCAACCCTTAGGGTTCGATTTTGTTTTCCAAATTTATATGAGACCACCTTGGGAGTAAACCCTTTCCAATAGATGAAGAATTGTCACAATCGGACCACTATGTAACAAGTTATGCGTGTTTATACGTTACAATCAGTGAGTGAACAATCAATCATGCCCTGTTTTCCAACCCTTAGGGTTCGATTTTGTTTTCCAAATTTATATGGGACCACCTTGGGAGTATACCTTTTCCAATAGAAGAAGAATTGTCACAATCGGACCACTATGTAAAAAGTTGTGAGTGTCAGTGAGTGAACAATTAATCATCCCCTGTTTTCCAACCCTTAGGGTTCGATTTTGTTTTCCAAATTTATATGAGCCCACTTTGGGAGTATACCCTTTCCAATAGAAGAAGAATTGTCACAATCGGACCACTATGTAACAAGTTATGCGTGTTTATACGTTACAATCAGTGAGTGAACAATCAATCATCCCCTGTTTTCCAACCCTTAGGGTTCGATTTTGTTTTCCAAATTTATATGGGACGACCTTGGGAGTATACCTTTTCCAATAGAAGAAGAATTGTCACAATCGGACCACTATGTAAAAAGTTGTGAGTGTCAGTGAGTGAACAATTAATCATCCCCTGTTTTCCAACCCTTAGGGTTCGATTTTGTTTTCCAAATTTATATGAGCCCACTTTGGGAGTATACCCTTTCCAATAGAAGAAGAATTGTCACAATCGGACCACTATGTAACAAGTTATGCGTGTTTATACGTTACAATCAGTGAGTGAACAATCAATCATCCCCTGTTTTCCAACCCTTAGGGTTCGATTTTGTTTTCTAAATTTATATGGGACCACCTTGGGAGTATACCCTTTCCAATAGAAGAAGAATTGTCACAATCGGACCACTATGTAAAAAGTTATGCGTGATCATACATAAAAAAAAAAAAAAAAAAATATACGCGTCGAATTGAGAACCTCCTCCGTTTTTTTTCGTCGGTTGAAAAAGAGAATTTATATTTTCTTTAAATTTGCCTTCAAAATTGTCATGCAAGTACGTAATTTGCACGGTGGAGCAAACGGTGGAGGTGTGCCCTGCCTGGGCGGAGCACCGCCGTGTCCTCGTGGAGGTGATCGGCGGCGGCGACCTCTCGCGTCCGGCCCTGGTGCGAGCCATGGTACGGAGCGAGAGGGCATGGGAAGCCGTCACCTCCTTCTGCAAAGCAGTAATGCTTGCGAAGGAGGAGGCGGGGCGCGTGAGGGAGTGGCAGTCTCTGCGCCCTTACGTCCCTAGCCACCGCAGGAGGAGACGCCTCGGGCGTCGGGAGTCGATTGCGGACTCCCGGCTACCGTAGGCGCGAGCTTGCGGGCGGCGAGCAATGGGTAGCTCGCCGACCGGTAAGGACCAATCTCGGGTCAACGGCACGTAGTGTTCCACGTGCGCCTCAAAGAGATGTCAGCAGCAGTGAAGGGGTCTACTAGGACCGATGCCTGCCGGAGTCGCGTGATTGTTCGAAAGAGATACCGTGACCCTGGCACATGGGCAACTGATGGAACACGGGTGGGTTTTAGTCAGTAAACTGACACGCCCCTCCGCTCCGTCCAGAGCGAGAGAAGTCATTTGATGATTTCCCATCCTGAAAAAAAAAGTAGGTAATTTGCCGTTCCGTTATATATTCCGTCACTATTGTTAGGTTTTAGGATTAATTATCCTACATCAATCATTTATCAATCCAAGCGCTGTTCCTTGGATAACACAAAGCAAGCAATGCAATAACACATTGTTTACTTGGATTAACACAGAATACATTCAACCTCGGTAGTACGTTCCTATGGGAAATTTTTGACATTATTTATTTATTTATTTATTTAATACTTCAAGCACATTAATGTACAGAGGTGGACTTAATGCCATAGGCATTTTCTACCAGTCAACCTTTGGGTGGTGCAGAGACATACGTGGTAGGTGCAATGATTAAAAGGATATGTAAATATGAACGCTTAACATATTTAAATTATAAACATAAAATAGAAACCTAACTATATATAAACATAAATACATAAATAAATATACATACATAATTTATTAAAACAAACGAGACAAACAATGACGAAATATTACCGTTGTGATGATACTGCCAACTTCTTGCGAATATGCTCGCGAACTTTAAATTTGAAGGTCAATCGGTTGGATGCCATCCTGATTTCCTGGGGGAGCGCATTCCACAGAGAGACACACTGGACAAAGAAGGAAGAGTGAATGAAGTCTGTGCGATGAGTGGGACACTGAAGAAGACGATTATGCGATGAGCGTAGATTTTTATTGTGGTTGGCGCAAATGTACTGAAAGTGTGGGGCTAGATAAACAGGGGAAGAGGGAGAAACAAGAAATGAAAACAATGTGGTCAGCGCCCTTTGCTCTCTGCGCTGGCGTATGGGCAACCACTTAAGAAGGGACCGATGCGCAGAGACATGATCATATTTACGCAGATTGAAAACGAATCGAATGCAGTTATTGAGAAGACGGTCAAGTTTGTTGAGGAGATCTGCATTCAGGTCATAGTAGCACACATCCCCATAATCGATGATAGGGAAAATTAAGGACTGAACAAGCATTGTCTTCGTGCTCGATGGTAATAAGTTTTTTAATCGGTACAGAGCCCGCAGCGTTCCAGTAAAGTTTTGGCTCACCCTAGCGACTTGAGTATGCCAGTTAAGAGAATTATCTATATGCAAGCCTTGGTCCTTCACGTCAGTGCTGAAAGGAACGATCGTACCGTTGAAAAGAACTGGTGGCAAGATTGTTCCAACCATCTTGCTAATGCTACGAGGACTGCCAATGATGATCGCCTGACACTTCGTAGGGTTTACAGCGACACCAAATCTATCAGCCCAGGATTTTATGGCTATCAAGTCCCTGTTTAGTTTGCCAATAGTGTCAGGTAATTCATCAACCTTCCCTTGAGAGTATAGCTGCAAGTCATCTGCATACAAATGATACGCACACTGAAGTTCGGAAATTATAAGATTAATAAAAATAGAAAACAGAAGAGGAGAAAGTATACCGCCTTGAGGAACGCCAGTTTTCAAATCATGCCAGCAAGAAGAAGAATCTCCAGCATGAACAGACTGCTGACGATCCTGAAGGTAAGAGGAGAACCATTCCAGTGCTTTGGGAGAGACCATAACAAATGAAAGAATGGCTAACAGGATGTCGTGACTGACGGTATTAAAGGCATTCGAAACGTCAACCAATACTAGAACAGTAACTTTGGTGTCTTCCAATCCTGCCCTTATATCGCCAGTCACTTTAAGGAGGGCGGAAACAGTGCTGTGCCCAGGCCTAAACCCAGATTGAAGCGGGCTTATGATGGAATTAAGATGGACAAAGTTAGAGCATTCACGCGGGCGAAGCCGCGGGCAGAAGCTAGTATTCTATAAAAATTTCCTAATAATTTATTTTAAGAGGTAAAATTCTTCTATAATTTAGTGCCCCAGTTCCGGAAAGCAAACGCTAATGGAAGGTATTTTGTGTTCCGACTTGAATTACAAAGAAAGATACGCTCTGCAATCGTAACGGCATAATTAATTCTATTTATTTCATATTTAAATACCGAAATAACGGTAAGTAAAGTAACATTTGAATTTGAAATGAAATGTGAAACCATTTCCAAGCAATTAGAGACTTAAAATTACGTAAACGATTCATTTGGAACAATGAACATTGAGAGTATATCCAGGTAAAGTAGTAAGTGGTTTCAAAAAATAAATTGCAATACTTTCATTTAAGTTTGCGGGTAAAGTCGAACGTTTACTAAGTTTCCTTGTTAAGCGGAAAGAATTCAGTTCTGAATTCCCAAGAGAAAGCATGGTGTGGTACAAGATGAGGATTGTTGATTAGGACGAACCCTTTTGACCGCCGTTTCGTGATAAAGGCAGCATAATGAGCGCTAGGGTGGAAACCGATCTGCATGCAAGCCTCACATTTATTTATTTTGTTTGAAATAAATAAAAACTTACCTTTTCCAAGATTTTATTCGTTTATTTTTATACCTACTCAAACCATCAAAAGTCTGTGTTCGTTTTATTGAATTCTGTATCTTAGCGAAGCTTTATCTTCATTTCTGATGTTTGTCGAAATCGTATTTGAATATAAAGTAGACCAAATTTAATGACGGAGAATTTTTGCACTTCGAAAATTTGAAAAGAATTTGATATTACAACGCAGCGAATTTTTACTACTAAGTTATTTCATTTTCGAAACGAAATTGTGTTGGTTTAATAAAATATAATTTTATATTACCAAACGATATAACAATTTTCGATAATTAATTTTGAAGATTTTTTACGAGCATTGCATTTGCACAAATAATAAAATAGTAACGAAGTCAAAGCTTCATTTTTTTTTTAAATTGCAATGAATATATTTGAAAACATAGCTTCTATATTTTTCTCCGTTCGTATGGATGTAATGTTCCAAATTAGCGCTAAAACGGATAAATGGATTTGGATGTTTGGTACACAGATAGTTTATAGCCTGGATTAAATAAATGGGCTACTTTTAATCCTGGTAGTACCTAAGTTCCCCTGGGATTATTCCCGACACCCACGCAGGCAAAGCCACGGGCAAAAGCTAGCGTTGTGATAAAGTATATGTTGCAACTGCGGAAAACGTCTGAAAACATCGCACTATAACCTTTTATTATGAAATCAAGTTTATTATGACCTCTCTATTTCTGCGAGTTAATAAAAGAAAAACCTTTTGTTAAGTTTATAAAGAATGTTTCTTACTAGATAATCTGGGAATACAATGAATAGAGTAGCTATTTCAAGTTATTTTCCAGCACATAATGCTATGCAGACTTCTAAAGATAAGTTTCGTTCGAGCTTTGGGTCGTGTCCAAAACTTCCTTCATTGCTCCTTCTTACTTTGTCCCCAATACCAAACTGACAATTAACTTGTCACATAAACAACAATGATTATGTAACCGACGGCGTTATCTGTTTAGAATGTGATAGGCTTAGTTAACGAATCATGAGGAACTCACCTTTGACCTTTACCAACCAACGCTCAATGAAACTGGAAGGTCAAAGATCTTTGTTGATACCGGAACCTAAATAAACTTGAAACAATAATAAAACACTGGTGACCTTTATTGCTAAGCTGTTATGATCCAGTGTTTCGAGATAAATCCGTGAAAATCATGAACGAATTCCTCGCAATCCTCAAAAAACGAGCGGATTTTGTGATATAAATAAAAAGTTGAAGATTCTATCAACACGATCTGCGTCCTAAATACAAAGGGGATTGAAGGATTTGTTTTCGTTTTAATCTGATTCGCAAGAAAAGAAACAGCGGTACTATTTGTTCCATCACTTCACGGTACTGAACAGAGGGGCTTGTGGCTAAGTTATAACAGTCGTATGAGTCGATCGATCAGGTTAAGGTACGCCCTGTTTGCTCCGTGGATGAGTGACCAGCTATCCACATCAAAACTCCTCTGTAAGTACTTCCGAAAGCACATTAAGTCTTTGCTCCTGGATGTCATTCGTAAATCCTTGACATCCATACGTTACGGGTCGGCAAAAGCCCGAAAGTCTACCAACCAGTCTTACCGAATAACCTAATATAGTTTGGAAAACGATAGGCAGACGATGACTTTGCGTTACCGAAATTAGACTTCAGACAATATTAGATCCTGGAAAGACCAATAGTTCCTCACTCGCAGTACATTTAACCACAATACTTCTACCATCTTGGAACACACACACTCACATTAAAGTGGCTTTAGCCTACTACAACGATAACATATTACCCAATTCGAGGTATTTTGTTACGTATACATTTTCGGGTGGTAACTTTTCAGGACAGAACGCACTTGGGTATTGTGCGCTGTGGTAGGTATTGGTTTGATAAACAATCCTCTTCGAGTTTGGGATCAACTTTGTGTTTTGTTTTGTTTATTACGTCACATTAGGTTTTGTGGAAGATTCCCCAGATATTGAGTGTGAAGGATTTCTTTGGGAAGTTTTGTTTGTTATTACAATGATGGAGCTGTGACTTCCATACTGAGTTAGGATAGAAAACTTTGACTTAGGTATTGGCTTTAGAGATTTTGTTTATTAAGTACAAGCTGAATCAACACACATCGTAGCTACTGTCCTAATTTAAATGAATTTAGTTTTTACAAACTAATAAATGAAAATGAACAAAAAAAAAAGTCAAAGTGGTTACGCCGATTTTGAGTTTTAGCGGGTCGAGGGGCTTTTGGGACCGGGACCGCGGTCCCGGATTCCACCTAAAATACAATAATTATTTTGCAGTAGTATTTTAGGACCACAAGAAAAATGAAGTTAAAATACAGTGAACAGAACAAATTACAAGAAAAAAAAAACATTTTCTCATACATTTTGTATCAGCTACAAAACGCGTTATGCCTTTGAAGTACCAGGCTGTCATAACTTAATAGGAGCTTATCAAACATAGGAAGGAGTGTCAGCTAGAAATCGCTTTATGCCTTTGAAGTACCAGGTTGTCATAACTTAGTAGGAGCTTATCAAACAGGAAGGAGTGTCCGGTAGAAATCGCTTTATGCCTTCGAATTATCAGGTGGTCATAACTCGGTAGGAGCTCACCTAACATGGGTGGGTATGTATTAGCTAGAAAACGCTTTATGCCTTCGAAGTACCAGGTTGTCATAACTTGGTAGGAGCCTAATAAGTTAACACATCATTTATTGACTTTAAGGGGCTCAGCGTTCGCTGGGTCTTCTAGTATATTACTAAGATAGCATATTTTAATGTCATTTGATTATGTTTAATTTACAGAAATAGTCATGATCCACACTATCCATACTATCCATACTTCCATACTATCCATACTTCCATACTTACTTACTTACTTACTTTACTTACTATATTACTATTACTATAATTACTATATTACTATATTACTTTACTATATATATATATATATATATCCATACTTCCATACTTAATATTATAAATGCGAAAGTAACTCTGTCTGTCGGTCTGTCTGTCTGTCTGTCTGTCTCGCTTTCCTGCTAAAACCACTAAACCGATTTAAATGAAATTTGATACACAGATAGTTTAGAGCCTGAGAAAGGACATAAACTACTTTTTATCCCGGTAGTATGTTCCCGCGGGATAATTTCCGACCTCCACGCAGGCGAAGCCGCTGGCAAAAGCTAGTATTAAATAATTGTAATAATTATTACTGCTGCTGACGTATCTAATTAAGATAGTGAAGTTTTTTTAAATGGTATTGTTACGTTTAGGTGGGTGATTAGGGGGACGATTGGTGATTTAAACAAGATTACTTTTTTTAAATAGTATTTTGTATTCTTTTTTAGGATAAATTCTCATAGAAGTTTGCAATTGATGAAATAAAATAAATATTATATCGTTTTATAAAAATAATACATTAATATTTTATTTGTTTAACATCAAATTTTTTGGTTTACCGTACTTTTCCAATACATAACTTTGTTTATTTCACTCGTGGTCCCAAAATACTACTAAAAATATTTATTATATTAATAGGTCTCGGACCGCGGTCCCGGTCCTAAAAGCCCCACGACCCGTTTTAGCGAGACGAACGAACAGCAATTGATTTTTATTATTTGGAAGATATAAAAGTGTAATTTCGATCAGCCTTCGCATGCGCAGAAGTTATCACAAAATGACATAAGTCACAAATCATATTATTGACCACCAAATTTCCACCCAAAATTGCGAGTTTATGAATTTGGCATATTCTACAAATATATACCCAGAAAGGTGATCTAATATTAACATTATAACCCAGGTGACCGCTAAAAAGGCTCAGTTCACAATACGTCTAAAGCTAAAAACTAAAAAATGCCAATTAGGCCGCGCTATTAATTTTACCGTTTTCCCGCGCCGTTATCTATTGAGTTACGAGCAATTTCGATATCAATTTATCACACCGGTAAATTCAAACTGATATCGCTTTGCAGCTTTATTAAGTGCCTAACGAGAGGGGACTCCCATGGAATACTGAAAATTGATAAAGATACCATTTAGGCACATTTTTTGAATAATCATTATAATATTGTCTGTTTCTTTTGAGCGGTTTACAGTTAAAGGGGATGAAGAAGAGTGAAGTAAGAAGTTTAATGGCTTAAGTAGAAGCAAATGTTGCACAACATTATTTTATTCAGAGGAAAATTTATACAGGGTGGCAGGTACATAGTCGTGCAACCATGCGTTACTATGGATTCAGTACACGATTCTGAACAAAAAAAAATACCGTTTTATTTTGACCGCGTGGGTATTGCAATTTTTTATGAAATAGCCGATTTTTTTTATCAGCCCCTTTAAGTGTACTTAAGTAAAGACAGCGTAGTCAAAAAGAGGCGAGGCTAAATAGCGAGCGTTTATCCGGTCCGGTGTGAAAAGGGACCCATCGGCCGGACGTAAAGTGAAGTCTTAAGAGGGTGCTACAACTTGGCTACATCGCAAATGGCGGTCAAATATAACGCTGTTTTTATTTATCTAAGTATCAATATTAATCATTTTGGAGGACGCTCTCATCGCTAAATGCGGCCCTTACACCTAACAATTCTAACCTTATTTTAATTACAAAACTAATATCACTATAAAATGTATAAAAAAGTACAGAACAGAAAACTAAGATAATATATTAAGAACAACATACACATAAAGGATTAAATAAAGTTAATAAATAAAAATATATTTAAAAAAATACAATTCAATTAGGAAAGATTGCTCTGTAGTGCATTAAAATATTGAATTGCAATAAAAAATCTGTCCCTGAATTATATGCTATGACAGTTTAAGGTGTGTATACAACATTTGGTTTTTATACGTAAAACTAAATGTCTTGTGTTAAGATATAATATTAATGATTTCAGGTTCATAACCAATCTTAGGTCTTTAACAGAGCGATACTTGTTTATTTTATTTAAAAGCTAGCTTTTGCAAGTAGCCGTATTAATTCAGGTTACAAATTATCTATGTGTGCCAAATCAAATTCAAAACCGTTCAGCCGTTTTTGCGTGATTTACTTACAAACACTTAAACATCCTAACACAGACTTTCAAATTTATAATATTAATAGTATACCGATTGACTGACTTGATTGACCGGCCTTTTAGTCTAGTGGTTAGTGACCCTGACTACTAAGACTGAGGTCGTGGGTTCGATTCCCACCGAGGACAAATGTTGTGTGATGAGCACCTTCATTTTTTTTGTGTCTGGGTGTAATTTATCTATAATATATATGTATTTAGTAATATATTAGTATATTTATCAGTTGTCTGGTTACCATAGTACAGGCTCTGCCTAGTTTGGGATCAGATAACGGTGTGTGGATTATTCTAACATATTATTACATATTGTATTATATTATTATATTACATGTATTATTATTATTGAAAAAAAAATACAGAAAATAATAGACAGCTATTTGCAAAGTTGCGACCTCTCAGAATGCACCCTCTTAACAAGTACTTGTTTTTTTATATATCTTTTGAAACAGTGAAGTTCAATAGGGTAATAGTGTCCCGGAATGTTTTAATCTCGAACGGATCCTACCTGCGCTGCACTTCGAACGCTTTACTTGGATAGACGATAAGTCGCTTCCCTAAAGTTTGGCAACGTACAGCGCAGCGCTGCACGCTGCAAGTATGAGTATAATATGTATCAGTTGATACTAAGTTACGTACCCGAAGGATTTATACCTTGTTTGCGTAATAATATGTTCGGAAACAGTATGCTGCATGAAGTTAACGATGCTAGTGTAACTATGGAAGCTATGCTATGTTGGGCGATAGCAATCTTTGCCTTCCGGATTGCTATCTATTTCGCGAGAACTGGGGTGTAAAGATAAGAGATAATACTGGGAGATTGGGAAATACATCCGGGCAAAGAAATGTGGGATGTAACCCGAGTGACCGGATCAGACATTTGCATACGCATGCCTTAGGTTCCTCAAATCAAATAGAGTGAGGTCACTCTTTGTAATACGAATAGTAGGTACTGGTTTTAATGAATACTTAACTTGCCTTTTTCCGAGAACTTCGTTTGATTATTAATAAAATTAGTTTTATTTACAAACCATACATATTATTATCTAAGAATATTAGAGAAACATGATATTCTTGTTTGGAAAACAACAAGCCTTTTTAGAGTAAGGGTCCTTACCCTTTAGACCCACACAAGCAAGCAGATATGTAAAAGTCGTTTTAGAGTCCAATGTTTACTAACAAAAACATGTTCCTGATTTTACTCCTACGCAGACGAGCATTTATGAATTAAACCCTCCTTCTACAATCTAATCGTATGTTGAGATAAAACAATCTACTAGACACTATCCTACTTCCTACATATATTATAAATGTGGAAGTTTGCATGTTTGTACGTTTAGATGTATGAATGTTTGTTACTCAATCACGTAAACACGGCCCAATGGATTTTGATAAAATTTAACAGTTTATAATCTCGATTATTATATATAGGGTACTTTCATCCCGGTTGTGATAATTTCCGACTTTCACGCGAGCGAAGCAAAAGCTAGCGTTAAACTAATCTTAGGAAGGAATATTTTCCGGTTTCTCTCAGTTTTTAACAAATTTTATTTCATTTGTTAAGTGATTGCGATTTATAACTACGTAGATACTAACATACAATATTAAATAATAACTCAGTTAGTTTTAACGAAGACATACTGGTATTTAATGAGACATATCTGACAGTAACTCATTTATTCCCAGACTCATTATAAAATATAGTTTCAACTTAATATTATACAAACGTGATACAGGTTGAGTGAGAGCTATAAAAGAACTATTCTAAAAAATGGCTTACTGAAAAAAAAAAACTAAAGTTTGGAAGTAGACTTTGCTGTTTTACCTAAAAGCATACCACTCTGTTTCAACCTTTTCATAAATTTTCGAAAACAGAAAATGTTGTTCGAAAAACTGTCCAGTGCCCTAAGATCATAACTTCAACACCGCGTATGAGTAGACATACTAATCCTAAGCAAACGAAACCCACAAAAACGAATAGAGTAATAATAATATGCTCGCCTACAAATTCTAATGAAAGCATTTGCTTTTTTGTGGTGTGAAGAGAGACTTGAATAAAATTATCAGAAAGTCAGGCGCCCCACCATCGTCAATTTCTTGATATCAAGCCAAGTTGCTGAGTAAGCAGTAATTGCATAAATTAGCGCTGGCACACAATCAAAGGAGCTAAATGGGGGTACGGAGTGCCTCCATTCTACACTCGCCCTACTGCGTTCCTCACAATATAACAGCAGTTGAGTAATTATATCGATATCAGACTACTGATCCGAACACAATGCTTAGAAGTGTGCAGGCAACCTATCAAGGGAATGTGTATTAATTAAATACATTTATGTCTGCCTCGTTGGTTTAATCGTCGCAAGAGCTACTCGAGAGTTTAAGGTCATGGGTTCGTTTCTCATATCGAGTAAAGTGTTACTGGCTTTTCTACGAGGACTTTTGCATTAGCAGTCCCGATTGTAGATTAGTGCCCGGGTGATGGCAATAGGGTCGCCTCCTATGACAGAGAACTTAAACATCAATTGGCGAAATGTGGGTCTAATACTGGTACACTTCTGCTTAGCCCTTTGGGGTTAACAAGCGTGATGTTGTGCATGTATTCATATATGGATCGTAGTCTCCTTTTTACTTGATTAATCCTAGTGACCACATTTAAGGTTGAGAGGAATTCCGATGGGCTCGAGATGCGCCCGTGCTGTTCAAATCAATAAAGTAAAGTAAAGTAAAGTAAAATTTTATTTGCATAGATTGCAGGTACAGTAAATAAGATGTGACAAATAATATGGGTGATCCTTGTACAATCTACCTTAAATTAGGCATGCAACATTATTAATACACATCAACAATTAATACTATTATTTTATAGCATACTTAATACATATTTGGCATGGTACATTCATATAATAAATCACTAACTCAAAAAGCTGCAATACAATTGGAATAATAATCATAAATTACAAATTCAAAATTAAGTAGGTAAGTAAAAAAAAAATGTAATTCCGACTATGGTGACCGCATTCTTGGCTTCTTAATTGGGTTGTGTTGAGGACGTGCTGTCCGCTCACCTGCCTTTATGTTCCTGACGTGGGGAAAGAGGAAATGAAACAGATGACTACGTGTATTGAATAATTTCCGTATACCATGCCAAAAGTGCCATGGCAATATAAGGTTTTTCATACGGGAGATACCAGCCACTCAAGGAAAATTACCTATCTCCTATATTGTTAAAGTATTTTATGTTTAGAAACTTTGCGATTAAATCATTCGTAGCTTAATAAAAATATGACAAAACTTACAGGAAAAATTTACTTGCAAATAACCGTACAAAAAAATAAAAACTGAAAAGTTTTGGGGATGCGCCCTGTGGGAAATTAGACTAGAACAAAAGGTACACAAAACGAAAGTTTAAGACAGTTTGGAAGTTTTCACACATTATCTATGTAGGCACCTTAACATCGTGAAACAAAGCTTAACCAGAGCTAAACCGTAAAGGCTTGAAGTTCACTAGACACCAGTAATTCAATTTGCCAACAAGGTTTACATACATTGTGGACGAAGTCCTCAAGCCCTCATGTGATACAATTTTGGGATAAATCGTAACAAACTTTGCGTAACAATCTATTCCTTGATAGATTTTTTTTTTGCCAGACGACACGACGCCGCACTGTATTTCATGTTAACTCAATTTTTCTTGAATTTGTTAAACAAGAATTTTATTATCTTTACAATATTTTGACCGGAAACAATTGTGAGAGTTTGAAGTTGGAGCCTTTGTGGTTTTACTTTTTAATAAAATAAATTCGTTTGGTTTGTTTGTCACAAAAATGTTGAAGTGAAAACTTCTTTGCGCTCTTTCTGAACAAGGGAACTAAACTGAACCGTCACGCCCCAGATCAGTGAAGATGGATCTGGTATAGTCGGCTCCATTTGTTCGGTGACGCTTAATTACATATTCAAATGCGCTGAATCGCGTAAACTCGGCTTCAGTTGTATTTACTCTAAAGTGCGGTCATAAAACACATTTTTTTTTTTAAATTGTTTCTTTATGCTTTTTTGCAGATTTATGATAGTTTATACAATACAATACAATACAATCCTTTATTTCAGGCTACTAAGGCCCAGCCCAGCGGCGGCGGCGGCGGGTGGCTCTAATCTAAGCCCATTCAGCCAATTTTACGTGATTAAGTAACAAACATACAAACTTTCACATTTATAATAATAGCTTTCGCTCGAACTGATCGTACACGGTAACGTACTACCAGGATAAAAAGTATCCTACGTGTTAAACCAAATTATGAACGATATGTTTGCCAAATTTTGTCTAAGTTCGTTCAGCCATTTTTACGTCATTGAGTTACAAACTTACAAACTCTTATAATATTATATAACATTAATTTTTGTTTATGCGAAACCCGAAACACGGGTCTAGTATTTTTATGTAAAAACTTGGCCAATATCAAAAACATTGTAAATATAGTTTTCCATAGAGATCTATGTTGAAGTTTTCTTACTGTTTTTTCTTACCTGTTTAGTGAATAATAAAAAATTGTTCAAGTTTGTTTTGCATTATTATGAAACAATCTGCGATTTTTTATGTTAAAGTAGAGTATTTTTATTATTCACTAAGCAGGTAGCTATAAGAAAACTTCAACATAGATCTCTATGGAAAACTATATTTACAATGTTTTTGATATTTGTTCAAGTTTTTATTGCATAATTATGAAACAATCTGCGATTTTTATGTTAAAGTAGAGTATTTTTATTATTCACTAAGCAGGTAGCTATAAGAAAACTTCAACATAGATCTCTATGGAAAACTATATTTACAATTGTTTTTGATATTTGTCCAACTTTTTATTGCAAAATTATGAAACAATCTGCGATTTTTTATGTTAAAGTAGAGTATTTTTATTATTCACTAAGCAGGTAGCTATAACAAAACTTCAACATAGGTCTCTATGGAAAACTCTATAAGGTGTATCTATTCATACACGAAATATTTTATGAGGTACACCTGTAGGTGGTAAAGAAGCTACAGCAACGAAAAAAAAAATTATCTGAATGTATTTTTTTCAAAATTTAATATTTATAAATTATTTGACGCACATAAGAAATACTGGCTCATTCTTATTTTTTACGGCCCGAGACACCGCGGCCATGCTTGTGCCGTCCGGTCCCCGCCCTCGCAGCGTCAGGCGGGCTATTCATAGAATTTGGAGTAAAAGTTTTATGCAAAACGTCTCAAGCAGTTTTAAAATTATAATAATTACGAAATTCAAAAACGCTTAGATAAAAATTTTCTTTTTACTTTTATAGCTTCTTTACCACCTACAGGTGTACCTCTTTAAATATTTCGTGTTGTCCAAGTTTTTATTGCGAAATTATGAAACAATCTGTGATTTTATTAAGAGCACAAAAAAGGAAAATAATAGAAAAATAGTTAAAAAATAAAAAAAAATATTTTTTATGGAAAGATAATTATGAAACAATCTGTGATTTAAAATAGTAAGATAACAAAAATGACATATATTGTGTCACATTATTATAATGATAATGACTGACGTTAGAAATTTAAGTTAGTCTTTTAAATAATAAATATTTACTTCGATCGAAATTTTTATTTCTTAGTCCCCGCACTATGCGAGTGATATTCATAGGTGAGCTTCGTGGAATAGGAAATTCATTATTTAATAAAATTTTTTGAAGCCCACCTACGGGTGTGCTAAGTGGAATACTTTAGGTGTGCTTCGTCTGGGTGTGCTTAGTTTGGGTGGGCTTCATGGAACAATACCTCATAATTAGGACACATGTTTTTTTGCCTATTAATTTCATTGGTTTATTTTGAATAGCTTCTGCCCGCGGCTTTACCCGCGTGGCCTAAAAGAAACAAATGACTCTTTTTTTTTTCAGAAACAAACATACGAGCTCTCACGACCTCTCAATTTGTAAATCTCAAATCGTATATTAATACGAACTGACAATATCCTAAACAAAGCACATAGGACGAAGTTCTCCGTAAAACTAAACTAATCTCTGGGATGAGAGTAATACAGTTTTTTTTTAATAAAACTCAGAGCGTATGTGAAAAGATTTATTTAAGAGACAATCAGAAGTGGATAATTAACAATTAATATTGTTTACTAAGAAATACTGTGCCTACCGCAAAATTTCTTTATAAACAATATTTTTTGTTTTTACTTCAGGTTCTGGAATCACCAGGCTGCTCCGTGAGCTTACTTTTGAGCAGGCCACGTATAACTGATCGTGTGAAAAGCAGTTCTCCCTTAAATCTACCCCTGTAAAATTAAGTGTTTTGACTTGAGATTTATTTATGGTCTTGTCAAACCAGACTTTGAGGGGAAACTGTACTCTTTTGAACTCGAAGGGGTAGTTCGGCGTTAGAAGAATCCTCGGAATAAACACAGACTCCTCTGTCAGTATAGTTGCCTCGATAACATTTTGTTGCAATATTTTTACTCACAACCTGGTGTCATTGCATAATTTTGGCGGGTTTAAATTACGCAGCAACATAACTGGGCGCCAACTCAATTTTTTTATTTGAGTTAAGAGACCGAGAGGCTTCAATGTGTTAAGAAACTAAACCGGGTAATGTATGGCGTCATCATTGTTTATCACTCGAGTCCACTGATTTATAATTATTTTCAACTCCTTCGAACGATCTTAAAAGAATTTCATTGATGGTTGTGGCTTGGTCGTTATGTTTTACTTTAATGCATAAACCAAATCGCACTATTGCTCACTGAACGTACAGATTTATATGTGAGTGCGTAAAATATTATAGTATGTACGTGCCCAATTCTTTTTTAACCGACTTCAAAAAAAGGAGAAGGTTATCAATTCCACTGTTTTTAGGGTTCCGTTGCCAAATGGCAAAAAACGGAACCCTTATAGATTCGTCATGTCTGTCTGTCTATCTGTCTGTCTGTCTGTCTGTCCGTCCGTCCGTATGTCACAGCCATTTTATTCCGAAACTATAAGAGCTATGCTGTTGAAACTTGGTAAGTAGATGTATTCTGTGAACCGCATTAAGATTTTCACACTAAAATAGAAAAAAAACAATAAATTTTGGGGTTCCCCATACATAGAACTGAAACTCAAAAATGTTTTTTTTCATCAAACCCATACGTGTGGGGTATCTATGAATAGGTCTTCAAAAATGGTAATGAGGTTTCTATTATCATTTTTTTCTAAACTGAATAGTTTGCGCGAGAGACACTTCCAAAGTGGTAAAATGTGTGTCCCCCCCCCCCCCCCCGTAACTTCTAAAATAAGAGAATGACAAAACTAAAAAAAATATATGATGTACATTACCATGTAAACTACCACCGAAAATTGGTTTGAACGAGATCGAGTGAGTAGTTTTTTTTTTTAAAACGTCATAAATCGTAAACCGTAATTTACCTTACATTCAATCAACTTAAATATAAAAATTAAAAAATATATAGATTTTTAAACCAAAAATACGTACAGAGGGGTAATTGCGGAACTTTTTATCGGTAGGAATTGGTTTAATATTCATAGTTAAACAACATTCATTGCGTTATTTACGTTGCTGAGCTACAATTTATTCGAACAAATGACGCAATGGTTTAGAAATAATCTTCAATCCCATTCAGATTCTGATAAATTGTGCGTTTCGCAATTAGGGTGCAGGTTTGTACGGAACCCTCGGTGCGGAGTCCGACTCGCACTTGGCCGGTTTTTTATGTTTATTACCTCATGCTTTTAACTGGGTGAACCGATTTTGATGATATTTTTTTTTTATTCGAAAGCTGTTGCTTTGCGAATGGTCCCATTTTAATTTGGTTCCATTCGGACAATGGGGTCCATGTGAAAACCATATAAGTCTTAAATTTGAATTAAGTATTTGCGCGACAAATTAACGAATAACTCGATTAGATAAGTGTTGGGTTTCTACCGTAACTAAAAAGTTAAAAATAAAAACTTTTTACAAAAACAACCGACTTCCTTAAAAAACATTATGAAATCAAAAATTACCTTAATTTCGGAAGTAGGTGGCAAAAAAACCTTAAATACAGATCCTAAGACACAGACTTTCGAAATTAAAGTTATTTTTGACTTTGTAGTGTTTTTTTAAGGAAGTCGGTTGTTATTTTTTTGTAAAAAGTTTTTTACTTATAACGTTGCATAGGTACCTATCTATTAAATAATAGTTAGTGTAGTTATTCAATTTTATCTAATACAAAAACAAACGTGTTTTTTTACATGTACTTACTTCATCATCATCTGCCTAGCCTTTTCCCAACTATGTTGGGGTTCGCTTTCCAGTCTTACTGGATGCAGCTGAGTACCAGTATGTTACATGGAGCGACTACCTCCATTACCTCCACAACCCAGTTACTGACCCCTTGGTAAGACTGGTTGTCAGACTTTCGGGCTTCCGGCGACCCGTAACGACGGTCTAAGATCTACGAAAGACAGCCGGGATCTACAGCTTAACGTGCTTTCCGAGGCACAGAAGGGTCTTATTATGTAAAGATGGTCACCCATCCACGGACCAACCGCAGCAAGCGTAGCTTAACCTGAAAGATCGACCCGTGCGGCTGTTATAATTTGCAAATATCCCTACTAATACATATTAAGTTTGTTTGTTACGCTTTCACGCGAAAACTACTCAACCGATCATCATGAATCTTTGTACACATTCTTAGAGGTATTAGAAGTAACACAATATATTTTTTAAGAAAAAAAAAAATTGCGTAAGATAAAATTCGGTACGGGGTAAATTTGAACCCCAAGAAAGGATATAGGCCTATTTTAATTCCAAGATTTCGTCTCCGTCTACAATAACCGACATTTACGTGGACGAAGTCCCGGAAAAAAGCTAGTTAGTTCATATTAATATCAGTTACATATTTGATACTTCTTGATACCTTGGTTGAGATTGGACACCGGTAACGACAATGCGCTTCCCGGGCGCCATGCGCACTTCTACCATTCCACGTAGGATCTTCGAAGCCCTATTTGACACAGTAAGGGGATGTTTTTTGAAAAGTTGTGATACACGTGTCACATAATTGGGTGAATATTTAATTTCGTGCATATTACACGGCGGACGATAAATAATGTATGAAATGCTGAAAGAATTTAAACGTAACATTGTTTTTGTATAGTTAACTTGGTGTTCTATTAGACACAATCCTTTGAACATGTTTTTTTTTAAATAAATACACTAGATTTAAAACAAAGAATCTAAAATCTAATTACCAGCTGTGTCCCATTTACCAGATTTTAGTTAATTGGCGCATCTTCTTAAAACTGTGTTTGAAGAACGACATTTTCATTATTTTTTTGGATAACAGGAT
Organism: Aporophyla lueneburgensis; assembly: GCA_932294355.1. Lineage (NCBI taxonomy): Eukaryota > Metazoa > Arthropoda > Insecta > Lepidoptera > Noctuidae > Aporophyla > Aporophyla lueneburgensis. Next base: position 19,483,172 of record OW028736.1, on the reverse strand, counting down.
AGTTAATCTATAACGATTTATTGTTTAAGGAAGAACATATTAAAGTGGTTAAATACAACTTTGAAAAATGTTCCAACACTTTCCCATAATTACCATTCGACGGTATGTTTTATCCGATATTTTAATATTTACGCGTCACTGTGCACCGCGCTTCGCACAAAATGTTCGACGATAGTCAACCCTCAGCCAACGAGCCAAACACACGCGTGAAAGAGTGATTTTAGCTACGTAAATTAAAGTTCTCCTGTCCGAAAAGTGACGTGGTTCGGAATATTTCTGCATCCCGTTCGTGTTATGAAAGGTAGTTATATTATTTTTTATCAAATAAATATTTGTCAGATGTAATCTATATATTAATACGTGAAGCGAAAACTTTGGATCCCTTTTTACGAAAATTGGGCGGACGGAGGAGTATGAACTTTCGCACACTTATAATTTATACAGAGAAGAAGTGACGAATGCTAATAATTTTTTTAAATTATGCGTAAAAACATATTATTTTCAACAAATAACACGTTACACACACTACTATTCATTACCGTGTATTTAATACACACATGCATAGATATTCTTTTGTTTATGGTCCAATCGACAATTTATCTGTCTTTATTTTGTGTCTATAGTCTTATAGTTAGGGAGCTGCCGAGCATTTCGGTATATGATTTGCACACGTTTCACATCGAGGTGGATTGCAGTTTAAATCATTACGAATCGATTTGGTCCAATCAATTAAGGTCATATGTCACTGCGTTTTCGCGTTACAGCGGATTGAAGTTGCTTGAAAAAATCGGGGTATTAAATCATTTGCACATGTATGCCTCTAGAGTTCATGGTCACAATCATCTTGGAAACGAAGAAAATCGAAGAGGCAGACATTCAGGACTCTGCATTATCATGGGACGGAGTTGTAAAAATGTTAAAAAAAAAGCTCTACTAAGTCATTTGCACGCGGTTCTCATTGCGCCCATTCGATTCACTATGACTCTATGGATTCGAAAAAAACATGTGGCAAACTCTTTGCTCACTGATTTTCAGCTGTATTACTTTTTGAAATTCACGGAATCAAGGGACAGCGGGTATTACGTGGGATTATTGTTATTATTTATAGTTTTATTATTATAATTTTGTTTAATATCATCCTCTAAACTCGTGGTAAGGATTAAACTTCCTGGAGCTGAAATCTATGCAATCAAATTTTTTCTCAATGCCAACCAGAAATGAAATGCGCTTGGAACTTTAATTAGAAAGTATTTTTTTAAATTGCATGCTTGATTGTAATCTGAATAGGATCAGGATCTGGATAGGAACAGTCTTTAACTTTTTTTTAATCACGTTTTATTTGTGTAAAATACGTAGATTTTGAATCAAGACGTGTGAAAGTGTCTGAGAGCGAGAGAGAGGAAAAGCGTGCAAAATAAAAGGGGAGGCTGTATATAGATATACGCTCTATACATTTAGTTTCACAATACGGAAAAGGTCGGAACTGAGTTATACCGTTCTCACTCATATTCCCAAATAAAAGAGAGACACCACGAAAGGAACTATGGGGATATTTTATACCTGCTTGGATTGGCGCAAGCGTCGGGTTAAAATCTAATAGTCTGCCTTTGGAATATCAGAGGCCTGAACGTCTGTCTCATCGATTTTCTTGGTTTTCATAAGAATTCAAACATCAGTCCAAGAAGTAGACGTGTGCGCATAATATAGCACACCTTTTGTTACATTTTTGAAGCACTGTCAATAGACAACGCAGAGGCAACATGTTGGCAGACTATTTTTCCGTGGTTTTTCTCATATTTTCTAATCGAACAATTCAAATCTGCCAAGTGTGCACTTCATATAGAGTTTTTTAAATCATATAAATAAATGTAAAAAATGAATACTACAAAAGTCAGAGCCCTGGATGTCTGCCTTTTCGATTCTTTCTGTTTCCAGGATGACTGTGATTATCAGCCCCAGAGGCAGACGTGTGCGCATAATATAGCACACCTTTTTTTAAAACATTGTTGAAACGCTGTAAATTAACAACGCAGCGCCACCATGGTGGCAGACGAGGTCCTTGATGTTTCTTAGGGTATAATTATCACTATTCATAACGTCTGCCTTGTGTGCTGATCATACCGAAATTTTGCTCGCCAGCTCCCTAACTATTACTGTATGTCAAGTATAACCATAGGTAATAAATTAATTTTATACATAGATTAAATAACCTGTTTAATTTTTTAAATCTATGATCATATCGAGATTATTTGTTTTTTTGTCTATAGTGTTACTGAATGTCAAATATAACCATATTTTTTTAAATATTTATTAGTAAATATGTTTTTTTTATTTAATAATGTATTTCTATTCAAATGAAGTACGGTCGAATTTCGACCAATGGGCGATCACTAGTCAGTATAAATCTCTTTTTCTTTTGATAAAAAAATCAATGCTGTAACTGTTCCAAATAACGTTATTTAATCGAAATATGTATGAATCTAATTACCATTCTTCTAATTACCATTGATTACCGTTCTTTTTGACTCGAATGGTAATGAGAAGAAACGAGTGGTAATGATTATATTCTGTGACTCATTTCTGTATTCACTCTATATTTCCTCACTTGTCTTATATGGGATACAACAAATACTTACTACATGATAAATTATACCAATTCATTCATTATATTCAATAATTTCCAAAACTTATCCGTTTTCCTTGGTTATCAGTACACTTTTATATTTTGCAAAGTAAGACAGGTATGAAAAAATGTACAAGCGGATAAATAAATAATCTATAGCTAATTTATTTAATAACGGACTTATCTTCATATCTAGACTGTTATACAAACATTAATATCTTTTTTAGAGCATAATGCCTTGAAGGAGAAGCACAAGAGAAGAAATACTAGAAAGGGCAAAAATAACACGGAGAAAAAGATATGCAAAGATTAAATCGGACCCTGCCCTTTATGCTTTACAAAAAGAAAAAAACACCAAAGATACCTAAAAAGAAAGCAAGAAAAAAAATTCTGGCATTAGGTGATATGACTCCAAGAGCCAGGAGACAGCAAAGAAAAAAAAAATGGAGTGTAAACTTCAATAAATATTACAAAAAAAAACTTTTACGCAATCGTGGTGTCGAATTGATGAATGCAAATAAGCCAAGTTGCAGTGATGAGGAAGATTCACTTCCACTCCATAGTGCTGAGCTAAATGACAAAGAGAGATACCTTCGTCCACAAAATCAGCTGAGGCAGAATTGAAAAAAAAGGTAAGAAGATTAAGATACATTATGTTACAAAGGACTAAAGCGTTTAAAAGTAAGATATATACTTTGAAGAGAAAAGTTGAATTTTATAGAATACATATTATGAGGTTAAAAAACGACTGCAAAGTCCTAATTCCAAAGTAAATGAACTTTTGAAAGACAAGTCAAAACTGCCAGAAGCTAAAAAGAAAATATTATTTTGTGAACCAATGAAAACGACGTTAGAATGTAACTACAAACAACAGTCGAAAAAAGGCAAAAAAGAGTTCAGCGATGTAGTAACCGGGGATAAATCAATATTGAAAGATCACAAAATGTTGACAGAAGTAAAAAAATTTAGTATCCGAGGCAAAAAGGGATCAGTTGTACAATCTCATCAGCACTACGAAACCATTAAACAAAATATACAGAAGTTTTATGAACGCGATGATGTTTCAAGGATTACGGCTGGAAGAAAAGAAGTAATCACACGAGACAAGTCACAAAAACAAAAAAAGGTATTTATTGGATTCACTGAAAAATCTTCACAAAATCTTTGAAAAACAACATTGTAAGGTCAGTTACTCATTTTTTTGTAAACAAAGGTTCTTTATTCCTGACGTCAATGTAAAAGACACATGCGTTTGTAAAATTCATGCAAATATAGAATTTTTGATTCAAGCATTGAACAAGCAAAGAATTTTATCAGAGAAAACACCTTATGACGTAATCAAACGTCTTTGTTGCCCAAAACCGGAATGCTTATTGAAACGATGTGGAGAGTGCCGAAACAGAATTCTAAATTATTTAGAGTTTAATAATGAAGAACACATAAAATTTAAAAAGTGGGAGAGTAAGAAAACCACATATATGACTAAAGGTTCGGAAAAGGAAAAGGGGGTCATAGAAAAAATTGAAGTGACTATGCCTCCAAAAGAGGTTATTGCAGAGTTGGATAAAACCATTTCTGGATTTTTAAAACATGATGGAACACGAAGGTGGCAGTTTTCTGCTATAAACGATCTTAAAAATAATTTAAAAGAACACACACACCACGCACACCACACACACATCACCATCACCATCCACATCGATTTTAGTGAGAATTACGCATTAAAGTACGCCTCTGAAGTACAAGCATTCCATTTTGGGGGAAGCAGAGATGAACTGGCTCTTCATACAGCAGTCATTTACCATGTTGAGGTAGGAAAATGTACTGCTAAGTCTCTCTGTACAGTTAGTAAAAATTTGCGCCATGACGCCGCAGCAGTATGGGCGCATATAGTTCCACTACTGGAACATGTTCAAACCTTGAGTAAAAACATCACCATATTACATTTTTTGTCTGATTCACCTAGTAGCATGACAGCCCTCATATTGAAAGACCAGCAGTGATTATCCACTCTAATATTTTGTTGAATCCAGCTCGTAAAAGTAACTCTGAAGTTACTAGACTATCTGATATTATGCCAGATAATAAACTTCATTTATATCCTAATGTTGACATAAATGAAATGGTAATAAAATACAATATTTCTAGTACTACTGCCAATTTTTATGACCAATTTGAAGATTTTGTTCAATCCAACCGAAGTGTGTTACAAGAACTTGAACCAAATAATCTTGAAGATGATTGTGGGCCCCTGACATCTTCAGCAAGATCTAATGGAAGCTCATACAAGGAACAGCCTGTAATTGAAAATATTTCCGAAGCTAGCTACACACTTGAAGCGCTGCCGATCAATCAGCCACATGCAGTGTCACGAAAGCTACAAGCTAGAGCATACAGAATCTAACAGGATGATAAAGATACTAGCGAAGATAATAGTATTAAAAACAGCATTGTACTCCAAAGACAAACTGAAGACTTACGAATGCGCCGCTTGAGCGACAGCAGTTCGAATAGTGACATGGACATTTTTCCAAAGAGAATATATTTAAAAAAATAATTTTCTTATAGGTACGAATCTACTACCTGCTTATTATTACTATTTGTTATATTTATTATGTCACTTAGATTAATTATTAAATTCGTGCGAAGTAAATAAGCTATGGGGCAAAATGATTATCGCCACTACGCTATTATGTCAACGTAAATTGATTATTTATATTAAACTAGCTTTTGCCAGCGGCTTCGCCCGCGTGGAGGTCAGAAATTATCCCGCGGGAACGTACAACCGGGATAAAAAGTAGCCTATGTCCTTTCTCAGGCTCTAAACTATCTGTGTACCAAATTTCATTTAAATCGGTTCAGTAGTTTTAGCAGGAAAGCGAGACAGACAGACAGACAGACAGACAGACAGACAGACAGAGTTACTTTTGCATTTATAATATTATATATAAATATATAATATATAAATATATAATATATATAATATATATATATTATAATATTATATATCAATATAAATATATAATATATAATATATATATATATATATATAAATATATAGTGTGGATTACGGATTACTATAATTATTATAGTAAATGCATTTCAAGCTACAATTTCAAAGATTATTTTAGAGTTTTTATACGATTATGTTTTGTTTCTTTATTTTTTAATAATTTTATTATTATGCACCTATATTGAAGTTAATTTATATAGGTTTGTTTTTATTACAATTAAAGGCTGATTTATCAATCTGTTGTTTTGCTGCTAATTACCATTTTTTTCCCTCATTACCATAAATAGACATATAATTACCGTTTGTGTTAAATCTCATTACCGTTGTTTCAAAAAACACAAACGTCAATATCTTCAAAACTAAAAGTCTGATCACTGTCGCTTTGCTATATTTTAAATAACATCATTAAACACTCCAAAAAAACATATAAAGAACATAATTAGCCACTTTTATTTAACTACTCTCCAAAACACCTTAATACGCACGAAATGAAATATTCACCCAATTATACTTGAAGAGTATATGTACTAATTTTTGTGTCAATCGACCCAGAGAATAAAAAGTTTAATAGAAAATTCAACCCCCCATTTCACCCTCTTAGGGGTGAAATTTCAAAAAAATCCTTTCTTAGTGGACACCTACTCTTTACAAAGAACACACCCTCTAAATTTCATGTCTTTAGGTCCAGCGGTTCAGGCTGTGCGTTGATATATCAGTCAGTCAGTCAGTCAGTCACTCAGGACTTTGAATTTTATATATGTAGATAGACTAGCTTCTGCCGCGGCTTCGCCCGCGTGGATGTCGAAATAAATCCCACAGGAACGTACTACCGGGATTAAAAGTATCCTATGTGTTAATCCAGGTAAACAATGGGTTATTGCATTGCTTGCTTTATGTTATCCAAGGAGCTGCTCGGATTTATAAATGATTGTTGTAGGATAAATAATTCTAAAACCTAACAATAGTGACGGAATATATAACGGAATGGCAAATTACCTTTTTTGGGTGGAAAACCATCAAATGGCGCTCTGGATGGAGCGGAACGGCGTGTCAGACTTTATTTGACTAAAACCACCCGTGTTCCTTCAGTTGCCTATATGCCAGGGCCACGGTAACTCTTTCGAACAAATCTCGCGACCCTGGCAGACGGCAAATTACCTACTTGCATGCCAAAGGTTAAGTATTGAGAATGTCCCTCCAGAGCCAAATGTCATGAATATGATATTGTTAAGTACGCTGCTCATTTGCATTACTATATGTCTGTCTGTATATCCAGCAGGACCCTACGTTTAATCCGATTGAAAGTTAAATTTTAACGTGCGTAGTATTTAGTAACTTCCGAATCGTATAAGTAAAAAAGTAGTACCTCAATTGTTACAGCGTAATCTTCAGTTATATTCCAGCAGGACTCTCCGTTGTTTGAAGGTCTATAGATAAATGTTATGTGGTCCCGTTTAGCGGTGTATTAGTACCTTAAAAATACTTTAGTTTAATTTTAAAATCACGATTATTTAATGAGGAATGCACCTGTAAAACTTTTATCAAGCCAGCAGGACCCTATTTTGTTTTGAGGCTTTCAGTCCAGACAGTCATATTTCTTATAAGCATTTTATTAGTACCTTTCAAATAAACTTAAGTATAATTCAAAATGTTTGTATTTTAACTGAAAATTTGTTTTATAAAACTTTTTGTACTTTTTCAGCGAACCAACGTTTCGTTTGGTTGATGTATGAGCTTTCACAGCTTTTAGTACGTATGGTGGCGTTAATCAAAGAAAGAAAGAAAGGATAAAGAAAGGAAGTGAAAATACATAATTTAATAATAAACTGTTATGATATGATCTGTGTATTTAACGTCGGTAAAAATTAGAAATAATAATAAATGATGTTCATATGCTTGCACGTTAACATTTAACTTTCAATCGGATTTAACGTAGGTTCCTGCTGGGTATACAGACATCATTAATATTTATGTAGTTTTTGGCTGCCTAGCTCTTACTGTCATTGAGTAACCTTGAAAAATGTCCTGATAACAGACAATTCTTTAAACTTTTCTTTCTCTAAAACTAATAGAGCTAGGAATGTGGTTCCAAAGCCAAACTGCCCTTTACTCTTTGAACGCAACTTTAAAGCGAAAATATAAATTCTCTTTATTTCCAGGAAATTTAAAAAAAAAATGTTGACTAAATTATTCAAATGGCTATTTTACTTACATTGCTGTTCACAGGGGTTTAAGACTAGTATTTTAATAGTTTATACTTTAAGAATCTATTTTAGAGGTTCTGCCTTCAGATGCTAATGCAACCAGGCTGCTAGATGAGCTCACTACAAGAAGCAGTCCCCTCTAAGATCGTATCCCGCTGTTTTCAGTGACTGTCCCCTAAACTTATTAATCGTCATTGCGAAACATACCATAAGGGGACTGCAGCCCTTTGAACACGAATGGGTACTCCGACGGGTATAAATGGTATCTGCGGTATATAGTACACGAAATGCTATGCCTACCACAGTATTTCTTTGTATACATGTTTTTCAGGTGCTAGAATCACCAGGCTGCTCCATGAGCTTACTCTTGTGTAGGCCACGTATAACTGACCATGTAAAAAGCAGTTCTCCCTTAAGTATTCCCCTGTTAAATTAAGTGTTCGGTCTTAAGATTTACTTATGGTTATGTCAAAGCAGACTTTGAGGTGAAACTGCACTCTTTTGAACTCGAAGGGGTAGTTGCAACCACCAGGTTGAAGCCCGCCAAAATTATGCAATGACACCAGTCATTGCATAATTTTACATACATACATACAATCACGCCTTTTTCCCATGGGGGTAGGCAGAAACCACGGAACGCCACCTGCTACGATCTCTACACACTCCTTTTGCCTCTTTAAGGTTCATACAATTGGTCATACACACACGCCGGTTGCGAGTACTACGCACCTGACCTTTCTGAAGAACATCACCAATAAGGTCACTATATGTCCTCCTAGGGCGTCCCCTCCCGGTGTTTCCACTCACATCTGCCTTGTAAAATCCTAATAATAATTAATCCTAATCCTTGCATAATTTTGGCGGGTTTAAATTACGCAGCAACATAACTGGGCGCCAACTATATATTTTAATGAGTGAGTTGGGAGGCCGGGTCGCTTCAATGTGTTAAGAAACTCAACCGGGTAATGTATGGCGTCATCGTTGTTTATTACTCGAGTCCACTGATTTATAAAGTGTTTCAACTCCTTCGAACGGTCTCAAAAGAATTTCATTGATGATTGTGGCTTGGTCGTTATGTTTTACTTTAATGCATAAACCAAGTCGCACTATTGCTCACTGAACGTACAGATTTATATGCGAGAGCGTAAAATATTATAGAAGGTATGTGCCCAATTAATTTTCAACCGACTTCAAAAAAAGGAGGAGGTTATCAATTCTAATGTTTTTTTTTATGTTTGTTACCTCATAACTTTTAACTGGGTGAACCGATTTTAATGATTCTTTTTTATTCGTAAGCTGTTGCTTTCCGAATGGTCCCGAATTTTAATTTGGTTCTATTCAGACAATGAGGTCGATGTGAAAACCATATAAGTCTTAAATTTGCATTAAGTGTTTGCGCGACAAATGAACGAATAACGCGATTAGATTAGTGCGGGGTATCTACCATAACTAAAAAGTTAAAAATAAAAACTTTTGACAAAAAAATAACAACCGACTTCCTTAAAAAAAGTTTTTTACTTATAACGTTGCGTAGGTACCTATCTATTAAAGAATAGTTAGTGTAGTTATTCAATTTTATCTAATACATAAACAAACGCTTTTTTTTACATGTACTTACTTCATCATCATCTGCCTAGCCTTTCCCCAACTATGTTGGGGTTCGGTTTCCAGTCTTACCGGATGCAGCTGAGTACCAGTATTTTACATGGAGCGACTACACTACGTACCTGACCTCCACAACCCAGTTACTGGGTAATAAGTGACCCCTTGGTAAGACTGGTTGTCAGACTTTCGGGCTACCGGCGACTCGTAACGACGGTCTAAGATCTACGAAAGACAGCCGGGATCAACGGCTTAACGTGCTTTCCGAGGCACAGAAGGGTCTTATTTAGGGTCTAAAATTGCCTTCAAATTTGTCAAGCAAGTAGGTAATTTGCCGTTCCGTTATATATTCCGTCACTATTGTTAGGTTTTAGGATTAATTATCCTACAACAATCATTTATAAATCCGAGCAGCTCCTTGGATAACATAAAGCAAGCAATGCAATAACCCATTGTTTACCTGGATTAACACATAGGGTACTTTCAATCCCGGTAGTACGTTCCTGTGGGATATTTTTCGACATCCACGCGGGCGAAGCCGCGGGCAGAAGGTAGTACTTTTTATGTTGCAGACGAAGAGCTAAGAGTAAACCGGCATTAAATGTCGAAAATGTATGTTCAAAGTATCGTTGGTCTTTACGCAACGATAATACTCCTAGGTACATGACATATACACAAGGGGGCAAAGTCTAGAAAGCCAATTATCTCAAAAAATGAGGACACTCCATTTAGTTGAGTTTTTGTCCACCCTACCCTCGACGAAGGACGCCGTGGGTCCTTTGACAGCTCCCATGTGATACGGGCTGAACCTGTCGCCATAAATCCCAATAACAATGCCTGATAATCAAACCCAGACCCTTATGATACATGACTATGCTCGTGATTACTTATTTCAGGATCAGAAAGAAGGCTTATAACTTTAGAGAATTCTTTAGTACACATTACCGTAGAGTTTGTTGTCAAAATCATGCTCCTTCCTTCGTGAGACATTACCAAACAAAGAATTATAGGGTTTCTTTTGTTGAAAGTAAGATTAAAGCGTGTTTGGACGTGATCCTTGGATTAGAATGAGTTTCGATTGGATGGCCATCCAGTAGCATTTTCTTATATGTGATACTGTTTAATATATAACATTACAAATAAAAATTATATTTGTGGCAATTGTTTGATATGAAATAAAATATAATAGTGATTGCAAAAACTGAAATACATTCTTAATATACTACGTACCTATTTATTTTATTCCAAAAACACATTAATGTGTGTACTAAAGGTAGAAAAAGTGCCCTTTTCAGAAGACGACACTTAATAAATCAGTCACGGCTGCAACAGATGGCGCCAAAGACATCTTCTACAGTTTATTCCTGTTTCTCGATAGGCGATCAACCTTCGGCATGATAATATATAGCTGACCCGATCCCTTTGCCGTTTTCAGCTTTTTAATCCCGTGATTTATTTTACGTACGGAGAACGATTTTTGAATACAATGAATTTTATTCTTGACGATAAATTTCTTGTTCAGTGATCGAGCTACGGTAGTGTTTAGTATTGCCTTGTTCGTGAAATGTTTATGTTTCGGAAAAGGTGGAATGAATAGGAGACTGTTTTTAACCGACTTCAAAAAAAGGAGGAGGTTATCATTTTTTTTTATGTTTGTTACCTCATATCTTTTGACTGGGTGAACCGATTTTAATGATTCTTATTTTATTTAAAAGGTGGTGCTTCCCGAATGGTTCCATTTTAATTTCCATTTGGACAATGGAGTCCATGTGAAAACCATATAAGTCTTAAATTTGCATTAAGTATTTCCGCGACAAATGAACGAATAACGCGATAAGATTAGTGCGGAGTATCAACCACAACTAAAATCTTAAAAAATAAAAACTATTTACACAAAAAAAAAAAACAACCGACTTCCTTAAAGAAAACACTACAAAGTCAAAAATAACTTTAATTTCGGAAGTTGGTGGCAAAAACCTTAAATACAGAGCCTAAGACACCGACTTTCGGAATTAAAGTTATTTTTGACTTTGTAGTGTTTTTTTAAGGAAATGGGTTGTTTTTTTTTTTCTAAAAAGTTAAAAAAAAATATATAGTGTTATTTACGTCGAATGTTGATGGTATGGATAAGTATTATGGAATATCCAAATGCTATTGTCGGTTAAAATATTTAAGATACCTTTACTATAATGATGGACTAAAAGAGGAACTTATTGGGACTATTTCAGAAGGCATCCTTTCTAAGAGTAACGTGCAATAAATAGACTGTTGAAAAAAAATGTAGAGAAAACAGTGGAACGAGATATGTTGATTGGTATAGATATGGAATTTTAAAATACTATCGTAGTTACTAGATACCCTATTATGACGGACGTAATAACAAACTTTAATCAGGATTGGGAATTTTCCATAAAACATCGGACGCGTATCTGGCTAAGCGTAGTTTCACTTCTTTCAAGAAGGCATGAATTTACAATTTCTGTAAAATCGAATAAGGTAAGATCACTCAATAAGTTTAGACACAGAGAAAACTTTAACACTCCTTTAGTAATCTCCTTACGAATACTTAACTACTTAAATTCCCGCAATAGGCAAAGGTCTGAAACAACGAAAGGAATGGTAAACAAAGCTTTTTGTTAAGCAAATAATCAGCTTAGCGTGAAAGAAGGTGAAGGTGTAAGAACGTAGGTACAACCTGTGGTGGGTACATCTGAAGATTCCCACCAAAGTAAAGGCGCTTCTTGTGGCGACCGCAGAAAATTTTTGCAGACAGTGCTTTGTTTATGAATTACAGTTTGAAAAATATTTTAAACTGTAGTTTTAATAATTATTTTCACAAGCTTTTGGAATTGTGGTTTATGGTACCATAAGTTAAATTAAACATCGACTTCGTGAGGAAACCGGTATAAACTAGAACCAAAAATTCAAAAACATGTGGTATCTACTAAGTTACATTGGACTTGCGAGGTGGATGGTCCACTCCCTCGTACTACTAATATTACTAATTTTTATATAATCGGCTCGGTCATATCGGTGAAACTATGCTCATTTGTGTTTTACTATATCTATTCATAAACTTTGATATCTACTCTATTTTTAAACTTAGAAAACTAGAACCGCAAGGATCGAAAAATACATAATTCAAGCGTCCAATGAAGCGATATATATCTCCTCCATAGAATTCGGTCCAGTTATTTCGTTCCTAGGGTAGATTCATACATAGGTATGCATAAGTCACACATATAGACTTTGAAATAGGAATGCTACTGCTTGCCCATCGGACCGATTAAATAGTCTTAGCCTAGTGGTTAGACTAAAGGCTCCTGCAAACAGGCCTGATGCGAATCTCGTAGAACAATTTCTAAGAAAACTTCATAGAAACTGTTTTAATCTATACTATATATAATATTATAAAGCTGAAGAGTTTGTTTGTTTGTTTGTTTGATTGAACGCGCTAATCTCAGGATCTACAGGTCCGAATTGAAAAATTCTTTTTGTGTTGGGTAGCCTATTTATCGAGGGAGGCTATAGGCTATATAACATCACGCTACAACTAAGAGGAGCGGAGCAGTAATGAAAAATGTTGCAAAAACGGGGAAAATTTATTCCTTTTGAGAGTTTCCGTTGCGTGCGCTGCGTAAACGGTTAAAGGAACGCAAAAGTCATGTATGACGAATTGTTCCTTTTAAAAAGTTCTAAAAAAAAGTCCGCGAGAGCATATGTCTATCTTTTAAGGTTGACTCACTATAACTCAAAAGGAGCGAGCAACGAAAAGTGGACGAAAACTAGCAGACAAATCGATGCGACGGGAAGGGTCAGGGGAGCAAAAATTTGACGCGGACGAAGTCGCGGGCAGAAGCTAGTAATATTATAAAGCTGAAGAGTTTGTTTGTTTGTTTGTTTGATTGAACGCGCTAATCTCAGGAACTACTGGTCCGAATTGAAAAAATATTTTTGTGTTGGGTAGCCTATTTATCGAGCAAGGCTATAGGCTAAATAACATCACGCTACAATTAAGAAAAGCGGAGCAGTAATGAAAAATGTTGCAAAAACGGGGAAAATTGCACGGGTAGGCGATTCGACGCGACAGGAAGGGTCGGGGGAACAAGAAATTTAATGCGGACGAAGTCGCGGGCAGAAGCTAGTAAAGTTATAATTCTGAGGTATACCTTACTTTAATCATATGCATATTCCCACATGTGACAACAAGGTTACTTCTTAACAGCGCTCTTCACTGAAATACTCATACCTCATGATAATTTTGAGGTCTCCGAATACCTGAATGCCGAAGCATCTCGATTTTGCCAGAGAACCTTTTGCTATTTCAACAGAAAACATCACGTGAAAGCCAATGACATCCAATCATGACTTTGTTATGAAAACTTAACAACAATAACAGCTCCACCACAGTCAATTATGCAAATAGTTTTAAGCCATTTCACGGTAACGGCCCAGCTTGTTTAGGTTTCATGGTAATTTGCTACTATAATCTGTGAGTGCTAAATCCTGTTGTGTGTGCGGTAAGCGACTAGATAGCGCCGTTCCTACGTATCTGCAATGCAAATGTTCGCCATCAGCATTCTATGCATACGACTCTGCCCTCTGACGGAGTAACAACATTTTTGTGTAAAACCAACATTAATAAACGCTGTGAACGTTTTTTACGTTTTGGCATCTCCAGTAGGTACTATTTTAGGGGGCGAGTGGCAGCACCCTAATTGCATAACACACTATATCTGAATAATTTTGAAGCATATTGCTATTCCATTCTTTCATATGTTCGAAACCATTGTCTGCTTAGTAACGTAAACACACATGACCGTCCCCCGATACCATGATCTTTTGATCAAAATATTACCTACTAGCATCAGCCCGCGACTTCGTCCGCGTCAAATGTTTGCTCCCCTGACCCTTCCCGTCGCATCGAATTGCCTGCCAGTTTTCGTCATTTTTCGTTGCGGCTCCACTCTTTTTAGTTGTAGCGTGATAGTGTATACCCTATAACCTTCCTCAATAATTAGGCTACCCGACACAAAAGGATTGTTCTAATTCGCATCAGTAGTTCCTGAGATTACTGCGTTCAACCAAACAAACAAACAAACTCTTCAGTTTTATGATATAAGTATAGATAACTTCTTATTAAACTTAAAGGGCAAATACATATTATTGTTTTATTTTTGAAGGTTTTTTTTTGGATAGGGAATTTTCACACTTTTAATTGAACTTTTATCCACTGTATTAAACTTAATATTGTAATAGTGCATACGCTATGATCGACACCTCTCTCACTTAAATCTGTGCAGCTTAACGTATGTTTCCCACACCGAAGTTTGTTACTAATTTATCCACATTACAACAAATCACCATTTATCTATAAGCCATTTATTGAGTCCTTTTCAATGAGCCCAAACAAGATGCTTCTGCTGTTTGCTGTTGAGGTAGTTTGCATCCTGGATATTCCAGGTGATGCAGCATCAGTTCAAGGTTACTTTGTTATTTTAATACAGTTGAAGTAATAGAATACCAAATTTCGACTCGATCAGACCTGTGGAAGTTGCTGAAATCCGTTCATTAACCAGGAAAGAGCTGATAATTATCGACCGGCCGAACCGATTTTCTTGAATCAAAATCGGTTTAGTCGCTTATGAGCTACGATGCCATAGACATAGATGTCAGACTTATAATACCTCTCTTTTTGCGTCGAGTTAAAAAAGAGCAAAAATCATTTCCCCATTTTATATTTGGATCCGTTGAAGAATAAACTTTAAAGCTATTTCCTTGAAAATCTGTTTCAGGCTAACTTTTATATAATTAAAACTCCGGATTGGCGAACTCTACCGCTGCAAGAGCGAATAATTCATAAGGAGGTTAATTGAGTTCGTTCTTCCTCGGCGGTTCGTACGTACTCGGCTCCGTTATAAAATTGAATGACCTCCATTAATCTAATAGCACACATTGACTTTCGATCTAGTAGGGTTGCGGGAAAACCGTTAAACGCGATAATACACGAACAGTTGTTTTAATTTTTGATTTAAAGCTGTGTGTTTTTTTTTTTTTTTTTTTTTTAAGGGGCATCTCGTAGTTAATCCTGAAAAGATTGTTACTACTTAAACGGATTGGGGCCCGGCGAGTTCTAAAAAGTTACCTTTTTAGGCCTCCAGCCGGGGCTTATTATAGTTAAAAACTAAAGCGAAAGCTCTAAGGGTTACCCCGAGGGGGGTACGAACCTCGGCTTAGGCAATCGCTGATAGGGGGGGCAGCAAGGGACTGGCTGGATCTGAGTTAAATTATTTATGGACTAATTTAAAGCTAACGGCGCAGCATCGCGGGCTGGCTCTTGCAAGGGTCGGGAGGGACTGTTAAGTCGGGGTCGCGACGACGGACCTCGGCGGCGAGGTCGGTACGGTTTGTGTCTGTGTGCTGGTCTAGCTGTACTGGTCTCTTTTCGACTCTCCTGGAGGAGAGTAGTGGGATCATCAGGATCGGTAAGAATGTGCCGCGAGCGGCGGACTTTGCTAATACGGGAGGGGGTGTAAGTAGCTGCCGCCACAACCAGAGGGTTGCGGTGGGCTACGGCCCTATCGAAGAAGCGCTTCGAAGCGCGTTTTATGTATTGATGGATAGTCGGGAGTTTCATATCTAAATGAAGATTGATATTCCGAACAAACCAAGGCGAGCCTGTGGCTTGACGGAGAAAACGGTTCTGGAGAGTCTGCATCCTATGGATGAATCGGGGCTTGGCATGTGCCCAGACTGGGCTTGCGTATGTCATAATCGGCCTGATACAAGCGGTGTAAAGCCGCTTCTTACACAGAAGAGACAATTTACTCCGCTTGTTCAGGACGCAATGGAGCCTACCCAGAGCGAAAGCGGCCCGCGAGCGAGCCTGCTTTATGTGCTCAGAAAAGGTGAGGTGTTCGTCGAGGATGACACCTAGATATTTGGCTTGCTTCGCCCAAGGGATCTGCTTGCCGAACATTGAGATGGGTCGGGGAGGGGGGTGATTACGTCGAGGTCGGGTGTAAAAGACCGCCTGACTTTTATCGGGATTGACTTCGATTCGCCACTTCCTGAACCATTCGCCGAGCTCGTCGACTGCGGTTTGGAGGTAGCGAATCAGCGCTGTGTCACTAAATCCCGAGAAAAAGATGGCAGTGTCGTCTGCGAACAGAGCTAACCTTGCCTTCTTGCTTCTGGGGATATCGCTAGTGAACAGCGTGAAAATGAGGGGAGCTAGTACAGAGCCTTGAGGGACTCCTGCACGAATCGGGTGAGGGGAGGAAAGTGCCCCTTCGATGCGATAGCGAAAGGTGCGGTTCGCAAGAAAGTCTCGTAAGATGAGCACGAGACGGTCTGGCACTCCGAGTTGGTACAGCTTATATAATAAGCCGTTGTGCCAGACTTTGTCGAACGCTTTCGCTATATCGAAGTATACAGCGCCCGTGAACATACCACGCTGAAAACCAGCATTGATATGTTCGACGATACGGTGTACCTGATGGACACACGAGTGTTGGGTTCGAAAACCAAACTGCTCGTTGGGAATGAGGCCCTTGGTTTCGGCATAATCTCTGAGTCGCTTATAAATAAGCCTCTCATAGATTTTGCCGAGAACTTTGAGCAAACTGATGGGGCGATAGCTCGTGGGCTCGGTTTTGGGCTTACCGGGCTTAGGGATGCCAATGACGGTGGCTTCCTTCCACGCTTGGGGGAAAATGTTATTACTCAAGGCACCATTGAAGATGGTACACATGAGCATAATCAGGTGCGCGGGGAACAGCTTGATCACTCTGTTGGTGATGCCGTCTGATCCGGGGGCTTTACGAGATTTCAGACCCTTGATGATCTCGTGCACCTCGTCAGGTGTGACAGGGGGCAGGGGATCATCAGGGTCTTCAACGGGCGGGAGTGAGGCTTTGCGTTCGACTTCCGCGTTTACCTTATCGACAAACGCTTGGTCTACTGGCTGCGAACTGGGTGTGCATTGGGCTTCGAGGCTATCGGCTAGGCATTCAGCCCTGTCGATATCCTCGAATGCAATGGTCGCATCGGGGCGGGTCAGGGGGGGCATAGTGGAAAACTCAGAGGATTTCAGTTTCCTCTGAAGTTCCCAGAAAGCGAGATGAGTTGGCTCTAGTTCGCCCACCATCTTGTCCCAGTTAGCGTCACGCAGCTCAGTCACACGAGTCCTTACAGCACGCTGTAAGTAACGCATGTGAGCTTTGTTAGCGTCACAGGGAAAGTTGCTGTAGGCACGAACGGCCGCGTTCTTCTCTGTCAGCAGATCACGTACATCGTCGGGGAGTTTCCATTTACGGTCACCCGTATCTGGAACCTCCCGTGAACTTTCGTTCACGATCGATTGTACGTGCTCCGTGAGAGAGTCGATCGCGGCCGTTGTGTCGGCGACAGAGTCGAACTGATCTGGGATAGAGTCTAAGTGATGTGACGTGTTAGATTGTAAGCGTTCGCTTACTTTCTTCCAGTCAGTGATCACTTTAGTGGCGGGGGGTTGAGAGGGGTCGCGAGTACCTAATCGGGGGGCCAGGTTCATGACTACTGGTCGATGATCAGAGTCGAGTTCGTGAATAGCCTCTATAGAATCCAACCTTAAGTTGATATTCTTAAAGAGTGCTATGTCAAGAACGTCGGGTAACTGATCGGGGTCGAAAGGAAAGTGAGTGGGAGTCATCGGGGCGATGACGTCAAAGTTCATGGTAGAACAGAGGTTGAAAAGTTGCCTACCTCTAGTCGAGGTCCTGGTGCTATTCCAGGCGGGATGTTTGGCGTTGAGATCGCCCGCTATGATAACGGAGTCACTCATGCCGAAAAGTTCGGAGAGGTCGTTAGTGAGGAGTTGAGGGTCCTCGGAACCGTCTGGGGGAGGGAAGTAAGCCGACACGATAGTGATTGGCTGGTGGCCTGTCAGTGCTAACCGACAGGCCGAAACTTCTAATCGGGAGAGTTGGGGAGTATCCATAGGTATGCAGTACAGGGACTTCCTATAGTATATGAGGGTGCCGCCTCTGTGACAACGTGACCTGTCGTTGCGAACTAGACGATAGTTTGCAATTTTCGGGTCACGATGATGAGGTTTTAGGAACGACTCTTGAATGAGTAAAATGTCTACGTGATGGTCGCGGAGGAACGTGGCGATCTCATCACGTTGGCCGTGAATGCCGTTGGCATTAAAGAAACCTAGTTTTAGGGAACGGGGTTTTTGTCTGGTTAATATTCCGCGACTATCCATAATGGGGGCGTTGGGAGTTCATGACATGGATTGCTTGCGTGATCTCGGGATACGCAGCATAAATTGACTGGATTCGGAACAAATTACCGCCGGCGGCAATAAGTTCCTGGGCCATCTGTTGGGCACGCGGGGAGAGGAACGTGCTATAGGTATTAAAGGTCCCAGTGATGACGTTAAACGCATCAAGGGGAGCCTGACCTTTCCTCTGTACGGGTACTGGTCCTGCCATAGGGGCAGTGGGGGGGGCCGCGGCGCGGGCCGGAGGTGCGGTCGCGGGAAAACCGGGGGGCGTAAGGGGCGCGGGGGCACGGGTACGCGGGTCCACTAATGGAGGGATGGGAGCGGGCTTAGGCCTGGAGGCCAGTGGGGGGAACTCCTTCTGGGAACTCATAAGAGGCCATTGGGAGGGACGCTGAGGGGCCAGTCTCACGGGGAGTTTGGCCGAGGGGGATTCCCTAGTTTGACGAGCGTCGAAACGCTTCGCCAATTTAGGGGAAGATGACTTGGGGGCTTTCGGGCAGCCCCGGTAGTTTGCCGGATGACCGGGCTCTTTGCAGAGCACACAACTAGGTGGCTCGGTGCAAAGAGTGCGGTCTTTAGGCCGGGTACAGTCTGCTGTACCGTGGTCTCCCAGGCACTTGACGCACCTGGGAGTAGCGTAGCAGTTGTACGCTGAGTGCCCGTACAGTTGGCATCTGTGGCATTGGCCAATGATGCCTGACTTACGGGGCTTCTCGATTTTAAGGCCTGACAGGTTACAGACGGACCTTACATTGAATATGGGGTGGTGACCCTCTGTGGGAGGGCACACCACCAAGACCATATCAAAGGCGGTACCTTGCCTGGACCGGTGCATTCGATGGACCTCTGTGACAGGCACGTTCTGTCGTTCGAGGTCCGCCTTAATATCGCTGGTGGCGATTTCGCAGGGGATCCTGCGAATTACCACCCTGGTCAGTCGCTCCTCGGGCAGGGAATACGTGTGGAAGGACACGTTCCTGGCAGAGAGGAGCCTGGTCAGATCGCGATAATCGCCTGACGTGGGGACTGATACTTTGATCCCGTGCTGGGTGGCACGGGCGCTAGTATAGTTGACCCTTTGGTCAACACACCATTTGGACACCTCCGTCCACTTGGCCTTGTCCTGTATAAATACAGGGGGCGGTGGAGGGAGTTTCTTGCCGGTGTTTGAGCCAGAGGGTACGGGCTGGGCGCTAGTTTTAGCGCGGGGCGCGGCAACCTTCGCGGAGGTTGAAGGCGAGGGGCGGGAGGGGGACGCGTTGGCGGCGGTCGCCGGCGGCGTGGAGGGGATGGACGCGGTCGCGGTGGCGGGGGTCGCCTGCGTAGCGGGGTGGGGGGGGTTCGCGGTGGCGGAGGTCGCCTGCGGGGTAGGGGCGCGAGACGGAGGAGCGGAGTCCTCAGCCGCTATGATTTTAGCGGCTGGGGCTGAGCTGCTCGCCTTGTTTTTCTTGCGCTTGCTCCCTTTGCCCTTTGTATGGGAGACGAGCTCGTACGTCTCTGCGTCCGAGGACGAAGAGGAGTGCGAGTCCGTCTGGGGAGTGAGCGCGGCAGTATCGGGAGGAGTTGTGGATACATCCTCCGTGTCCATTAGACACGGTTCATCGGTGGAGGCTGGGGCCTCGAGGGCGTCGCTGAAGTCAGCGATGCCCGGGCTGGGCGGAATTACGAGTTGGTCAGCTCTGTACAACTCGGAGAATTCGGCAGCGAAGTCTTTGTTTTTCTTTATCAATAAAAGAAAAACAGAGACAACCGCTCCGACCTCCGAGTGCTCAATGCTGAGCTGACCCGCTAGTTCAGCCAGGAGCGCCTCGATCCTAGCAAGTCTCTCCGTAGGATCCATGGGTTTATCCATGGCGGAGGGGAGGGGGGACCTAATCACTCATGAGAGTGATCCTGACACCAAAACCCTACTCCTACGTAGCCTAATCCCCGGTGGGATGCCGGGGGTGAGTGTTACACTCCCTGTCGGGTATAGACAGGGAGGTGATCCTGGTGAGCCCTAAGAGTGACTCCCGTCGCCAATCTTATTGTGCGAACGGGTTCCTAACCGGTCATGCGATGGGTACTGAAGGTACCCGACCAGTCTAGTGCGGGGGGTATAGATATACCCGCGGCACTAGTACGCGGCTGTGGAGGGAAGACTGTCACCGGGGCTGACGAGGGAAGCCCCCAAGGCCAGCGATCCGGGACCCGTCCAACTTTCGTCTAGCCCTGAAGGGGATAGACGGGTGCGTTGGGTCTGCACCCACTCGGCTTCGTTGGCACCGTTAAGGTATCCACCGAGTGACCACGAAACTGTGGATTTGCCCTGAAGGGGCCACAACACAACACACGTTTTTGACGATTTTCTGACGAATCAGAAATACCACTGTCTTGCGAACAAGACAGTACGGTTTTAGACTGAATCTGAAGAAACAGGAATTCCGAATTTTGCGATTTAAATAAATTTAAATCGCAAAATAGCGGAGAGTAGTCGGGGCGACTACGCAGCGTGGCGCACGGAGCACAACTGACGGGCGAACGAGCGGCGGGCGGTGGAGGGGATACGCGCAGCGGAGCGGCAGCGTAACGACCTTCCAAGGCGGGCGTCGAGCGTAGAATATCAGCTGTGTGTTCTGGAATGGCCATTATTTATCAGATCGTTTCAGTACCTAGATTACAATCACGTGCATTGAAGTTGGGATGGAAACCGTTCGTTATGTTAATGTACTCGATGATGTTGATGTGTTCAGTCAATAGGTGCATATGATCTGATATGTACTCTATGGGGTTCAACATACGGATCATTTGCCGATAAACAATATATTGATGTCATTGTAAAGCCAGATGATTTCTGCCGGGGTCTCGTGATTGTTCGAAAGAGATACCGTGACCCTGGCACACGGGCAACTGATGGAACACGGGTGGGTTTTAGTCAGTAAAAGTCTGACACGCCCTCCCGCTCCGCCCAGAGCGGGAGAAGTCATTTGATGATTTCCCATCCTGAAAAAAAAAGCCAGATGATTTGGAATTAACAAAAAGGAAACTCGACTCAAAATGTTGAATTTAATAGCACTTGTGAAGTATGTCCCTTTCACAAAAAAGCAGCAATAAATATTAAAATAGAAAATGAAAAATAATATTGTTTCTGAAACAGCGTTTTCTTCAATTAAAACTGAATGGGGAGAGCTTAATGAAAAATTTCTTGTCACGTTAGGCTAGTCAATGTCCCCTCAGGGGCACCTTAATAAGATTCCTCCCGTTTTAAACTGCATTTTGCCGTTTCTACAGACATTGTGAATTTAACTTCAGAGAATGAAATTGTAGAGCAGATCTTAGAACTTCTAACAACCATTTTTTATTAATAATAGGTTAGTATTTCTTCACGGTTTCTTTTATTGGAGTCACGCTTATTTGATACGGTTTTTAGAATTGCCTTAACTAAAACCTCATCTAATTTTACCTTAATATTTTAGAATAATTTATCGAGATGGAAGACAGTGTTTGAATTTTGCAAGTTAGCGTTATTTGAATTATCCTATTTTAATGGAAATGGTGGCAAGGACATCGGCTATTTAAAAAGTCTAGATACCTATGACGTCAAAATGTTTGGAACAGCAAATTTTATGGTAACCGATAGTGTGTGCATGTCCCTGCCACCCTGTAGTTTTCAACACTATTTTAATTTCTAAAATTGAACATTGGATTATAATTTTGTACGTCATAATCTTTCTTCTACATTCACACTCGCCCTTACACTTCAGCCGAAAGACATCCACTGGTAGACATAGGCCTTCCACAAGCATTTTGGGATGGTTTGCCATAATCGCCACTTGGTTTGGCTCTCGCAGTATGCTGGCTAAATGAATAGAGAGCGCTGCTGTCCATTCTGTAGTACGTAAGTCCCTTAGTCGGCTTTTAATCGACCCACGGGAAGAAAAACTATTTCATATTTCCCGTGGGTCGATTAAAAGGTTATTCTTTATGTCTGGCACCATACGGAACGATATTTACATTTACCGGTATAGAAACTTGGTTACATGTAAATTATTAGATTTTTTGGTATTTAAATTATATTTTCGACACTGATTTAAGGGTAAGTGCACATATGTTTCTCCTGCTTTTAGAACTTAATAAATAGAAAATAACTACCTCAAGCATGTTTTCCATAGAACAAACTAACAGTCATTTCTTATTAATAAAAGTTAAGTGTTTTACGACTTCTGTAATTGGACTCACGCTTATTTTTTACGGTTGCATGAATTTACATAACTTAGTTTATCTACCGTTTTATATTAATATTGTAGAATAGGTACCTTATCAAGATAAGATTGCGCATTGGAAAGATGTAGACAGAATTTATATTTTGCTAGCTAGGCTTCTGATGATATGCACTTAGCTTCTGACGTTTCAAAGTGTCCATATAGGTATATGTAAAATAAAATGTTTTGTTTTTGAAATGGGATCATTGTACCAATTATTTTTGGATAAAATGTCTTTCACTACGTACGTCACATAACGTAAAAGCGTTGTGCCTCTCCACGCGTTTCTGTCATATAAAAGAGACAGAGTGAAATAGGTTTAATTGTTTTCGAGGGTGCTGAAACTAGTAGTAGGGTCAAAATGAAAATCGGAGACGGCGGTGAAATAGAAAAACGGTGATCGTGTTGTTTTCATAGATTTTGAGGGTGCCGAAGCCGATAGTGAGATCAAAATAAACTTTGAGTATTTTAAACACTGAATAAAGGACGCAATTACATTTGGAGTTAAAGTAACGAACTTCGTTTCTGACGGGGATTTCCCAGACACCAGCAGTTTTTTTTAACTACGTATATTTGAGTCCTAAAGATGAGTATTAGCTGATTTCCCTTTATCCGTACACTGACGCATCCTCAAACCACCATTACTCTATTTTAACCAACATAATTATATTTTAGACTATATCATCATTCATCATTTCAGCCGCAAGACGTCCATTGCTGGACTTAGGTCTCCCCTAATTTGGGGGGCTTTGCCATAATTTGGGGGGCTTTGCTTTGGTCATTCCAATCAAACTTGCACTGAATTATTTCGTTCCTGTTGTGACATGTTGAACGAATGGTTGATGTTAATGGTAGATTATTATTTAGTGTTTCCCAGTGCGTCTAGCCATCAACAAGATTGTTCGATATCTTTCAAAATGAATGGGAGTGACTTCATAAATTCAATTAGTGAGTTTGACCAACGGAGTTTTATTAAGATTGAGGTTCTTTTGGGAAAATGTGCAAGCAATATTCATAAAGACCTTGTGAAAGCAATAGGTGGTTCTGCGTGCTCTTTACGTACAGTGCATTTTTGGGTGAAAGCTTTTCACAGTGGTAGAATTTCTACGGAAGAAGGCCGAGGAGGGCCTCACAATCTGGCACCTGAACACGAAGATCGCATCGCTGCCGTAAAAGACAAACTGGAGGAAAAGAGAGATTGGACTGTCGCCGACCTTTCCCATGAACTTCAGATTCCTAAGACCAGTGTACACCGCATATTAACAAAAACATTAAATATGCACAAGGTGATTGGCAAGTGGATACCCCATGTTCCCACCAAAAAGATTATCGAAGAGCGATGTAGTGCGGTTTCTCAAAACTTACTGCTGCTAAGACAACATCCACACTATCTGCGCGGGACATTGGCGGTAGATGAAAGTTGGGTGTTTTTATACCGAGCTCCCGAACGTGATCAGTGTCGATTTTGGGTTTCGGTTGGGGAAGAACCGCCGCAGGTACCACGTCAACATAAAGCTGAACACAAGTGTATGCTGATAGTTGCCATGGATTTTAATGGTATCGCTTTTTGGCACTTGTATGATGTAGGGGAAACCGTGACAGCGGATTGTTATATTAGCTTTCTAGATGACGTGATCAAGGAATTTAAGATACAAAATAAAATAAAGAATGTTGTGCTACTCCATGACAATGCCAGACCCCACAAGGCTCGTATTGTTTCTGAGTTTTTGTTGAAGAACCACATACTGGCATGGAACCAACCCCCTTATTCTCCTGATCTGATACCTCCGGATTTTGGCTGTTTTCACCATTTAAAGCGCGCACTGAGCGCCCGTCACTTCAACGAATGGTCAGACCTCTATGGGAGATTAGAAGTAGAAATTCACGAGGGAAACCGAAACGGCACGTTCCAAGGTGTTCGCAAACTAGAAGAGAGATGGGCTGCTGTCATTGAAAAGAACGGGGACTATTTATAGCTATCAAAGTTATATCACCTTAGTTTGATAATATTAGAAAATAAAACCAATAAAAATACTTGCGCAAGTTTGAAAGGAATGACCTAATAATTCAATGTATTTTGACGTACCACGAATATTTAGCCTTGCTAGGCATTTCTCTTTAATTAAGTTTCCACATTGAGGTCTACTGGATTATCTCGGACGTTTTAGACTGACGCGCGACGCCACGAATAATAAGGAGAGGTCTCTTATATATTTTCTGAACAAATGCCCGAAACAGCTTAGCAACTAAGTACTCTGCTTCCATCGGTCTTGTGTTCGTATGCACGGCTGCTGGTTGATGGCTTGGGTTCGATCCACAGAAATCTAAATTTAGATTTCTATGGTTCGATCATTAGGCGAATTGGAGTTTTATTTGGTTTTTCTAGTTAGTTTTTGGGACAAAAGCTTCGCTGTCCGTCTATTTGCCACAAGGGTCTGTATCTTTTGAACCGTAATAGGTAGATACTTGAATTTTTCAGAGAGTGTGTACTAACCCATTATTATCACAAACGGAAAATAACTAATAACCTCTAAGTCCCTGAGATACCACATTTGGTATAGACATAATGGTTTTTTAATTGTGTCTGTAATTACGGTAATTGACTGGTTAAATATCGTGGTCTGCGTACATGACACGTGTTTTTTTTTCGGTGTTTTTGGTTAGGCGGAATTTGTAGTTGAAAATATTGACCAATGGTATGGAACCTTTTGTTTGCGACTGGTCGCTTTTTATTTCTTTCCGATAAACAGCGTCGTCGGTGCAAATAAAATAAGTATTTAAATGCATGTATCATGCTATGATTTAATGGCCTATAATGGCCTTTCTCTGTTAGCAATATGAGTTTATGTATAGTTATGTACATAATACTTTTAGCATTTTATAAAAAGTGCTTAACATTCCTCCTCCGGTCAAAACATAAGCTGTTAATATAAGTTTTACTATTTTTGAAATGATGAACTTTTACGAATGTCATCCCACAAGAGATGTCATTGCAAAATAATGTTTAGTAGTGATCGCCCATTGGTCGAAATTCGACCGTACACCATTTGAATAGAAATACATTATTAAATGAAAAATAATAATAATAATAATCCTAATAATATTATAAATGCGAAAGTTTGTATGTATGGATGTGTGGATGTTTGTTACTCTTTCACGAAAAAACCACTGAACGGATTTGGATGAAATTTGAAACACAGTTAGTTTATAACCTGGATTAACACATAGGCTACTCTTTATCCCGGTAGTACGTTCCCGCCAGATATTTTCCAACCACTACGTGGGGAAGCCGCTGACAAAAGTTAGTGTGGTTATACTTGACATTCAGTAAGACTCAATGATATTAAATACGGCTTCGCCCACGTAGTGGTCAGAAAATATCTCGCCGGAACATACTACCGGGATAAAAAGTAGCCTATGTGTTAATCCAGATTATAAACTGTGTTTCAAATTTCATCTAAATCCGTTCAGTCGTTTCTGCGTGAAAGAGTAACAAACATCCACACATCCATACATACAAACTTTCGCAATTATATTATATTATTATTCGTAGAATTATTTTTTTGTATTTATTATTATATAATTTTTTCATTTAATAATGTATTTCTATTCAAATAAAGTACGGACTAATTACGACCAATGGGCGATCACTACTAAACATTATTTTGCAATGACATCTCTTGTGGGATGACATTCGTAAAAGCTCATAATATCAAAAAAGTAAAACTTATATTAACAGCTTGATATATTTTGACCGGAGGAGGAATGTTAAGCACTTTTTATAAAATGCTAAAGGTATTATATACAGTGTTAAGTTTAACCATAGGTCATAAATTAATTTTATAGATATGTATATAACCTATTTCATATTTAAAATCTATGATCATATCGAGAATATTTGTCTTTAATATTATTTGTATTAGCGACGATAAGAATTTAGTTTAGATTTATAAGAAATATTTTCTAGGTATTAATACGTGAAGCGAAAACTTTGGATCCCTTTTTACGAAAATTGGGTGGACGGAGGACTATGAAATTTCGCACACTTATAGTTTATACAGAGAAGAAGTGACGAATGCTAATATTTTTTTAAATTATGCGTAAAAATACATTATTTTCAATAAATAACACGTTACACACACTACTATTCATTACCGTGTATTTAATACATACATGCATAGATATTCTTTTGTTTATGGTCCAAATTTGTGGTCCAATCGAGAACATCTGTCTTTAATATTTTGTTTGTATAGTCTTACTGAATGTCAAGTGTAACCATAGGTCATAAATTAATTTTATCGATATATAACCTATTTCATTTTTTAAATCTATGATCATATCGAGAATATTTTTCTTTAACATTATTTGTATTAGCGACGATAGGAATTTAGTTTAGATTTATAAGAAATATTTTTTGTGGTTTTATGGGGAGTGTTAAGTATGGCATTAGTAAGTTTCCCATGCATCCCAATTGTCGTAAAAAGGGATCAAAAGTTTTCGCTTCACGTATTAATATATAGATATTGAATAAATTAAGGCAGTAACAAAATTATAAAATTACTATGAAGTAATCAAGTATATTCGCTTGTATTCCCTTGTAAATTGGATACGAGCTTTTAAATTATCGAAAGCTCAGCCACTTACCCTCAATTTTATTTTCTATTTCTTTTGTTCGTCCTAGAAATGTTCGGCGAAATGAAAAAAAAGATTAATTTCTTAACCAATTCTTCGCGTTCATATTAACGTTTAAGAATCATACCTTAAACAAAACAGGTATGTACATTTTCTCATTTTCTGTATTATAAAAAAAATCTGCATGAGTACCGGTCCACAACGGATATTATTTTTCTTAGACTTTGACCGTGTACAATGTACATCATGATCAACCTACAATGTTCCCCACGCGGGCCCAGTGCGAGTTGGTAGATGTCACGTGTCTTCGAAATCAGTTCTAGGTCACGCCGGTTTTCGTACGATGTTTTATTTTACCATTTTGCGAGCAGTGGTGATGAAATGATTTACACAAAGTACAAACCTACAACTCGAAAGTCGCGGTTGTTACTACTCGGTCACCACTGCTCACGGACCGTGTTTATCAAGCCGTGCTCTCTCCCCGGACTAAACGTTTAGCCTGTGATTCCTATCAAATTGACTTCATGACTTACAACAAGGCTGTCCTACCACGCCAGGTGTCCCTGTCTCCACGGCACAAGATAATTGCACGAATCTACAAGATATTTATATTTTTAGTATTCTAAACTTACTGTTGCGAATTCGTCTAGTAATGAGACCTTTTATCTCGCATTTATATATCTATCTAATGTAAGACTGCTCCTCCAAACTTACCTTCGTCTCTCGAAGCTTATATTTAACGTGTCCTCATTTAACCGATTGCAATCGAGGTCCTCAGGACGTAACCTAAGAATAAAAGATGATTGCGATCTCGTGCGTCTAAGTTCTTTTCCCGTGTAACTGCACGTTTTTGAAGTGACAACTTCTTTAGCGGCGTTGTGCACTTTTGTTTAATGGTTAAAAAATGTTAAACTCGCGTCTGGACACGTGGCCTGATCGAAAATTCGTAAGGCGGACGGAGAGTAGACAGCCGGCGCGGCGCACAGTGGCACTTAGCGCCACTCCTCATCCTTATCCTTATCTTCTTATTCTCATCCTCATCTCTCATAGGGAATTTTATGACGATCATTAAAAAAAAAACACCTCAAACGGCCAAACCACAAGGGGCCCAGGTCAATTTGGGTGGCACAGTAGCGCGAATCGCCACTGTGCGGCGTAGGAGAGGAAGAATCCCCCTCTCTTTCTACGGCGCGGTGAAAATTTATGCTTGCGCCTGCTGTTTCGTTTAGGCGACGCAGGACGCTTGCGCGAATGTTCATGTGTGTTTATGTTACAGCGTGCTACGCGCATCCATGGCTGGTGACAGCTGATGACTCGACCGTCTGTGTAGTTGCCGTCGTCGAAATTATGGATGGAAGTAAATTTTTCTGAGAGATAAACTTTTTAATGTAATATAAATTGTCATGTTTGTGTACGATAGCACAGTAAATAAATATTGTATTCTACCACATAAATGATAGTACTTTTATACTGATAATTAAAGCAATTCGAATTATTCAAATTATTCCCTAACCATTCCAAAATATCAAAAATGCACAACGTTAATATTCAAATTTTAACTTCTGCCGGCACTCCCGTAGTGTTTTGTATATAAATTAATATCGACGGCCCTATCAATATCTGCAATACTTTTAACTATATTTCTTATAAGCATTTTCATACTTACGTTTTCCAGTATCTTTATATTGAAAATTTTGCGTGTTAAAGTAGCAAAATAACTTTTTTATTATTCTGCTACGCTGTCATCTTCACAGTCTGGGCATTTGTGCGATTGCAGATCGGCTTAAATTCTCAATTAAAACGAATTTGATGTCCTTAATAATACCATGGATACTCATTGTTTGTAGAACGATCTTCGAAGTGATATAATAATATTATGTCTAAATATTAAGATTACAGTACAGGTGATTCTTGTACCGTTCCGTGTGGTGCCGGACGTAAAGAATAGTAGAAGCATCCCATTTCCTCCCGGGGGTGTCGTAAAAAACGACTAACGAACTAACTGGGGAATGGGCAGCAGCGTTCTCTATGCATTTTACCACCATAGGGGAGACCGAGGGGATTTGAAATAAAGGTGATTTGAAACAGTAACAATTTCTCGAAACTTAAAACAGTTAGCGAATTAGCAATGTTGCATAACTATCACTTTTCTTAGCTCGCTGACGTGTCAGTTTGCGTCGGTGGCTTAAGTCGCATGGTTGTGGAGTTCTGCGTGCCATGTGACAAAAATCGTGAAAAGTGAGTTTTTAACGTATTTTTACGATATTAATATTTTGATAAGGGTTTTGTATTTTGGTTTAATTTACATATTTTTCGAAAGCTCATTAACTAAAGGTTTTATTATATATGTTTGGTACAATAGATTTCTGTGTGTTTGCTTCTTGATTGTGGATTTAATAAAAATTGGGAGGATTTTTTATATTAGACAGCAGTCAATAAATAACGGGCACAAAAAAAATGTTTTTGGTGATTTAATTTGTTTCAGAATGCCTACTGATCATAAAAGAGCGACAGACAGAGGTATGGCAAGTCGCGAAATATATGATCTCGCAACAGAAGTAATTTCGCGTTTTTTTAATTTAAATCATATCAGTATTAATCAAAAAAAGTTTGTTTCGTGCATTAAAAGTTTAATTTGAATAAATACCTTTAAATTATATCATAATGTTTATTTTCGATTTTTCACCGTAATATTTAATGCTAACAATTTCTTTAAGTAAGTCATTCGCAAGCTTAAAGAATGACCTATCGATTGGTACTAATATCATACGATTTCTGTCTATAATATTTGGTATATGAAACAAAATGTGAAAATTGTTTCAACGCCCCTCGGTCTCCCCTACTGTGATCAACTACCCGCCGGCCAAGCGTGGCGATTATGGCAAGCCTCTCTGTGGAGGCCTATGTCCAACAGTGGGCGTTTTTCGGCTGAAAAGGCTGTGATGATGATTGTTTTTGTCACGATAATGTTTAACACATTTATATGTGAAAGCTGAAAATGCATTTTGTTAAAGAGTTACGAACAGTTTTTTTGAACGCAGTTCACGTTGACAATAACAAAAACATATGAAAGCTTTTATAGTAATTATGTAATTGAATTTACTAATGTAATAAAAAAAGAAACTACACTAAAGCCTTTAATATTAACGGAATGTTTATAAATAAACAATAAATTCTATTAAGTAAATTGATAAAATCCACCCCACTGCCAATCTTCAACATCCAATAATAAATTACAGCCAATTTTCTTGAGAGCTTCGTTATACAAATTATCAATAACACTCGTTAATCCGGCAAAGTACCCACAAGCAAAGGGGTTATCATCGAAATTTATGAGCTATAAAATTGGCACACCACCTTTATAGGCGAAAATATGAAAATATTAAAGTTCGCGCGGAATAAATTATACTAAATTGCTCCCGTTTGGATTGTGGTGAACCCTTTAGGATCGGGAATTGAGAAGATTAGGGGCGTCACACTGGGGACTGCGGTCATCTATCAGATGGGATAGTGGCCGGCGACAATGAGACCCGCTTAAAGTAATTGGGCGGGATGGATCTACTTATACTCAGAATTTGACCATATTTTTGACACAGAGTTAGCGATAAAAAACCGCGGTATTTGTACGAAAAGGCTCTGGTAAAGCAAACGTTTCTACTCCAGTGAAACGTGTATATGGTCGTGTTGGTTAAACTAAGCCTCGGCTTACATTTTGTAGGTGTATGCTATGCATTTTAACGCATGGCCCGTCAATGACGTCAGATTTATTCTAAAATTTTCCAAGAATACCTCTATCGTTTTTAGAAGGGCTTGTGGCTAAGTTACAACAGCCGGACGGGTCGATCGTTCAGGTTAAGCTACGCTTGCCGCGGTTGGTCCGTGGATGGGTGACCATCTTTACATACCGAGACCCTTCCGTGCCTTGGAAAGCAGTTTAAGCCGATGATCCCGGCTGTCTTCCGTAGATCTTAGACAGTCGTTACGAGTCGTCAGAAGCCCGAAAAGTCTGACAACCCGTCTTACCAAGGGGTATCGTATTACCCAGTAACTGGGTTGTGGAGGTCAGATAGGTAGTCGCTCCATGTAAAATACTGGTACTCAGCTACAACCGGTTAGACTGGAAGCCGACCCCAACATAGTTGGGAAAAGGGTAGGCAGATGATGATGATGAACTGTATCGCTTTTATTACAGGTGAGACTTTAAGGCATTGGTAAAAGTTGCATTCTTTAGCAATATTTCTCACGTTGGTTGAAACAACTGTTTTCACGTAACATGTTACCAAAGTATTGGTATCTGCTAAGCGTAGCAATACGCAACATTCCGTAGCGTTCGTACACCCTTTTTTTAGGGTTCCGTTGCCAAATGGCAAAAAACGGAACCCTTATAGATTCGTCAAGTCTGTCTGTCCGTCTGTCTGTGTCTGTCTGTCTGTCTGTCCGTCCGTATGTCACAGCCACTTTTTTCCGAAACTATAAGAGGTATGCTGTTGAAACTTGGTAAGTAGATGTATTCTGTGAACCGCATTAAGATTTTCACACTAAAATAGAAAAAAAAAAACAATAAATTTTGGGGTTCCCCATACATAGAACTGAAACACAAAATTTGTTTTTTCATCAAACCCATACGTATCGATGCATAGGTCTTCAAAAATGGTAATGAGGTTTCTATTATCATTTTTTTCTAAACTGAATAGTTTGCGCGAGAGACACTTCCAAAGTGGTAAAATGTGTGTGTCCCCCCCGTATCTTCTAAAATAAGAGACTGATAAAACTAAAGAAAATGTATGATGCCATGTAAACTACCACCGAAAATTGGTTTGAACGAGATCGAGTGAGTAGTTTTTTTTTAAAACGTCATAAATTGTAAACCGCAATTTACCTTGCATTCAATCAACTGAAATATAAAATTTAAAAAAAAACATTTATTTTTAAACCGAAAATTGTACGGAACCCTCGGTGCGCGAGTCCGACCCGCACTTGGCCGGTTTTTTTTCTTTTTTCTGGGTGGTAAATCATCATTAATGACGTCTCTAGCTCTGGGTGGAGCGGGAGGGCGTGTCAGACTTTTACTGACTAAAACCCAGCCGTGTCTATTCAGTTGCCTATATACCAGGGCCACGGTATCTCTTTTGATATTGACCTTCACAGATGACAGTGATGTCTAATATTAACTTAAAAAGTAAGTACTTAATAATTATGAATTATAAAGACACAATAAATCCGCAACTTCGTGCATTAGACTATGGCATTAGAGGCAAGGGGCCATCATTTTTTTTTTTTTTTTTTTTCAGGACGGGAAATCATCAAATGACTTCTCCCGCTCTGGGCGGAGCGGGAGGGCGTGTCAGACTTTTACTGACTAAAACCCACCCGTGTTCCATCAGTTGCCCATGTGCCAGGGTCACGGTATCTCTTTCGAACAATCACGCGACCCCGGCAGGCATCGGTCCTAGTAGACCCCTACACTGCTGCTGACATCTCTTTGAGGCGCGCGTGGAACACTGCGCGCCGTCGACCCGAGCCTGGTCCTTACCGGGCGGCGAGCTACCCATTGCTCGCCACCCGCAAGCTCGCGCCTACGGTGGCCGGGAGTCCGCTATCGACTCCCGACGCCCGGGGCGTCTCCTCCTGCGGCGGCTAGGGGCGTGAGGGCGCAGAGACTGCCACTCCCTCACGCGCCCCGCCTCCTGCTTCGCGAGCATTACTGCTTCGCAGAAGGAGGTGACGGCTTCCCATTCCCTCTCGCTCCGTACCATGGCTCGCACCAGGGCCGGACGCGAGAGGTCGCCGCCGGCGATCGCCTCCACGAGGACACGGCGGTGCTCCGCCCAGGCAGGGCACACCTCCACCGAAGGGGCCATCATGGCATGTTGTTAGTAATGATAAGATTTTAGTCTTAAACATTTTTTTTAAACAAAATATACCTACGTACTATCACCATTCTCTAGCCCAATTCCCAATTAATTTGTGGTCGGTGTAATGTCTTTTCCTTCCATACTTCTCGATTAGTCGTAATCTCAGAGACCTAAGGGCACCCCCGGTGGGGTTCAAACCTCGGCTTAGGGAGTCACTGGTGGGGGGGATCAGCAAAGGATAGGCTGGATCTGGGTGGTCGTTAACTAAAGGCTCAGCGACGCGGGCTGGCTCATGCAAGGGTCGGGGGGGACTATTTACTAATCGAGAGTGTCGCGACGACGGACCTCGGCGGCGAGGTCGGTATGACGGACGTTTCGGTTTAAGTAGAGTACTGGTGGCCCTATTGCTCTCCTGGAGGAGGGTAATGGGTCATCAGGATCGGTTAGAATGTGCCGCGGACGGCGGGTCTTACTAATGCGGGAGGGGATGTAGTTGGCTGCCGCGACAACCAGAGGGTTGCGGTGGGTTGCGGCCCTATCGAAGAAACGCTTGGAGATGCGTTTCATGAATTGATGGATAGTCGGGAGTTTGAGATCGAGGTGGAGGTTAGCATTCCGAACGTACCAAGGCGAACCTGTGGCGTTACGGAGAAAACGGTTTTGGAGGGTCTGCATCTGTTCGGTACCGTTTATTACTTTATGCGCCTACGTTTCTAAACGTGTAACAGTGAGAACTGTCAGTTGTCAGTTTGACACTTGACATCTCTCTTGGATTTTCGGTGGGAAAAAGGGGAACGCGTCGCCGGTTGTATTTCGCGATCTTTTGGAAAGTTATCCCTTACCCCGGTCGTTTTGTGGACAATCTGTCATGACCCAGTTGTGGTGATTGTAGCTAACCCCTAATTTGACGTAATAACACGGGTTTGGACATATCTTGTTGAAATAGTTTGAAGGTCAAGTCAAAGTGACGCTATTGTGAATGAGTGATTTGAAGACCGCATGCTGTGATTGCCTCCAGCCTTATTGCAAGCGGATTGTTACCAGGAGAATACTCATAACGTCACGACACGATACACATACACTCACTTACATACATAGCTCCAGGTAACCCAGAAGCAGTGGCCTTCAACCACCAGGTAAGTTCTTTTGTTGTATTGTAAGTGTTTGATTTGATTGTCTGCTCCGCGTACGGCGGACTAGTTGCGCTCGCCACTTCTTGTCTCCTGGACCCCACCATCACGCTTCCACCTACTCAATTGAAATCCTATGGTAGGGGTCTAGTCTAGCCTGGCAGCGTACAATTTTTTGGTAGCAGAGCGTGGTTATAAGACATAACCACCAAATTGGTAATTTACAGTAGGCTAATTACTTGGCAGTCTCTATAAGGGAAGTAGTAATACGCTGTAAATATTTGATAACTATAATTAATTGTTATTTGAAATAATTTGTTGGAATTTATTGAGTCGAGTAACTCATATTGACGGGTCAACCAGGTTTGCATATTCTAACAGAGTTGGTTAGATTGAGCTATGTTATAACCTCTTGTTGTTGTTAATTGACCTCTGTGTTGTATTGAATGTCAGGAAGACATTAAAATATTGAGTTTTGTACCATTGATATGGTAGTTTTGTTGAAATTGGCATTTTTGTGTATTACCATTGTTTGAGTTGGAATAAAGGTTCATTATTGTTGTACCACACAGTGGTTTGTGAACTTAAAATTTGGAATTGGATTAGAATTTGAATATTTGAATTGAATATGAAATAGAATTTTGAACGTTGATATTGGGTTTGAATTACAATAAAAGTTTATTGTTGAATTGAATTGAAACCAATATATTGTTATTTCTTGAGTTGCTGATTAGTCAGTTTGGTAGTTTGATTGTTTGCTTGTAGTTATTTTGTAATTGATTGTTTGAACTTTGTTACTTAATTACCTTTTGCTTGGTTTATTTTATTTGATTGTTTGTGTTGGATTTCCTTGTTATTTATTGATTGAACTTTGTTATTTGATAATTTAATTGTTTTGTTTATTTGAATGGTTTTGTTTGTGCAATGGCATACAAATGGAAATATTGCAGTGCCGGACACCTGTCCAGGTCAAGCCGGAAACCTCGGTTGTTTCAGGTCCCGGACTATTGAGTAGATTGCCTGCTTTGGAACTGCCACACTTGACGGTCGCTGGGACCACTGGTACGGTTTCCACAACCTGTTTGCAAGTTTGGTTGATGCACGCTCGGACCTCAGACCCGCCCTAAAGTTGGCCTTTTTGTTGTCTGTCCTGGAAGGTGAGGCCCGAGCCTTGGTACAGCATCTGTCGTTGACTGACTCAGCCTACCCTACCGCTTTGGGACTACTCACCCAGCGGTACCAAATGAACGTTGTTTGGCTGATGTTCATATTGCATTGACTTTGGGGTTACCGGTCATTACTAGTTTGTCAGCATTGCGTACTGACCTGTTGAACCCGTTGGTGGCAGCGACCAACGCTTTAAAGCAATTGGACTTGCCGGTGGACCAATGGTCTTACCTTTTGGTGCACGTTGTGCTGCAACGGCTTCCTGCCGATTTGAGGGCTCATTTCGAGCAAAGGTATGGTGGGGATAGTGTTACACATCTCCCCCCATTTGGTGACCTCGTCCAATTTTTGGAGGATGAGTGTCGGTTTGTGGACAACTCTGGCGTTGCCACTGAGTCATGCCAGCCGTCTTCCCGGCCACGAGACCAGGGACGGACTAGGGCTCGCGGGCCTGTTGATGGTCGCCCCGCCGCTCGTTTTGCTGGCACCCAGAGTCGTCCTGGTTGTGAGTTTTGTAGGGACACGGGGCATGGCATGGCAACTTGCGCGGCCTTTTTGAAGTTGCACGTGAGTGCCCGCCGCCGAATTGCCAATGCACGCCGCATGTGCTTCTCTTGTTTAGGGGCTCACTTCCATCGGGACTGCCCCAACCCCCGCCCTTGTATAATTTGTAGGGGGTCCCATTTGGACATATTGTGCGCTAACGCGAACCACGCTGGCAGACCAGCCTCTGATGACGGTTCGCGTACGGGGGGGTACCATGGAGTTGGTCACCGGGCTTCTGCCTCGCCGGTTCAGAACCGGGGAGAGGCCCGCAATTTTGAGCGCCGCACTCCACCCCCCGCGCAAGTTGATCGGGAGCCGCGCGACCGCCATTTGGTCTCCCCGCGTAAAGGCGATTACGCAATTGTTGCTAGGCACCGCTGGCCAGACCAGCACCGCCTTCCCTCCCCTCCTTTGGCGGAACGTCCCCGGTTGGAGTCACGCCCCCCGCCATTCAGGCCTCCGGTGGGATATGCCCATCCAGCGATGGCGCGTGGCTCGGGACACCGCGCGGACGAGGAGTTTGGCCTCCATCCTCGTCGCGAGGGACTTGAGCTTGGGTGCGGAGCCTGGGTGTGCGGCGATCGGTCGCCGCCCAGGCATTGTTAGGACATTGGCGCCTGCCCCGCTAAGGTACCTCTCAGATCGACACGGTTTTGTTGCCAATGGCATCGGTCAGGTCTGGGGGCCCACGGGGGACTCTGTTGTGGTCCGTGTCATTATGGACATGGGAGTCCAGGGTTGCCTTTTGTCTATTGTTTTGTTGTTTTGTTTGTATTGTTTTGGGCAAAATTGTTTTGTTTGTGTATTGTTTTGGTTAAAATGTTTTCTTCAGCGCCTTTGGACTGCGGGACTTGGTTGGAACGAGCCACTTCGGGAAACCATATTGGATGATTGGCTCCAATTTGTATCCGCACTCCCTGCAGTAAACGAGGTCGTGTTACCCCACGCTATCCTCCCCCCTGGGAGCTATACTGCTACCCTTGTTTGTAATGCGTCTTCGCTCGGTTATGCAGCTGTTGTTTGTCTGCGCACCGTCTGCGCACAGGCCAGGTGAATTTGTCACTGGTCTTGGCCAAGAGCAAGGTGCCCCCCCCCCCCTCCGGACGGCACTGACCATCCCTAAGTTGAATTGTCAGGGGCGGCGCGTCTTGTGCGTCTATTGAACCACGTTGCTCACACTTTGGGTGGAACTGTGGACATTCGGGCTTCTTACGCCTGGACGGACAGTCAAATTGTTTTGTGTTGGTTGAAGACGTCCGTCCACTCTTTGGAGGTCTTTGTTGCGTACCGAGTGTCCCAGATTCAAAATTTTGAAACGCCTTTGATTTGGAGGCACGTGCCTGGAGATTTGAACCCAGGCGCCGTGGCCTCACGTGGGTGCATGGCACCCCGCTTGTTTGCTTACCCCCTATGGTGGGGACCAGACTGGCTGACTCATCCCGAGGATGATTGGCCTCGATCGCCAGTCTTGATGTCGGGTCCTTTGCCCGGGCTCAAGGTGCTCGCTGTTGGAACGAAGGACCCTGATTTTTTGTTGAGTCGATTTGGCTCCCTCGACAAATTGTTGAATTGTTGTTTTGTTGTTGAATTGTTGGTGACTGATCGTCACATTATGAACTCGCATGCCGGTTGCAATGCGCTGTTGGCCATTCTGCAGCGAGAGTTTTGGATATTGTCGGGAGCCGTTAGTAAGTTGAACCCCTTTTGGACGATACGGGTCTTTGTTGTTTGGTTGTTGACGGTTGAGTCACTCTAGCCTTCCTTATGGGGTCCGTCACCCCCTTTTGTTGCCTAAGGAGGGCCATTTGGTTGTGGTTGTTATTGTTGTTTTGTTGTTTGTTATTGTTTTGACCCGCCAGCCTGCCCCCATTGAGGGGTATTTTGAGGCCGCGGTGAAGGCGGCACAGGGACTCTGGCGCAGATTGTTGGGAGACACCGTTCTCACCTTTAAGGAGTTAGCTACGGTATTTTGCCGTCTTGAAGCTGTGTTGAACTCGCGTCCATTGTGCCCGCTGTCTTCGGACCCGAACGACTTGGAAGCCCTAACCCCGGGCCATTTTTTGATTTGACAGCCACTTGTCGCCCTGCCGGAGCACCCTTTTGTCGATGTGAGCCAAAATTGGCTATCGCGGTTTCAGTTGGTGCAGCAGCTCGCTCAGAGTTTTGGAAGCGTTGGAGCTTGGAGTATTTGCACATCCTCCAGCAGCGCGTCAGGTGGACTGATAAAACGCAACCTTGTCGGGATTGCCAAGTGATTAGCGGACGGGAAGGCCCGTCCGGGGGGGTAGATGTTCGGTACCGTTTATTACTTTATGCGCCTACGTTTCTAAACGTGTAACAGTGAGAACTGTCAGTTGTCAGTTTGACACTTGACATCTCTCTTGGATTTTCGGTGGGAAAAAGGGGAACGCGTCGCCGGTTGTATTTCGCGATCTTTTGGAAAGTTATCCCTTACCCCGGTCGTTTTGTGGACAATCTGTCATGACCCAGTTGTGGTGATTGTAGCTAACCCCTAATTTGACGTAATAACACGGGTTTGGACATATCTTGTTGAAATAGTTTGAAGGTCAAGTCAAAGTGACGCTATTGTGAATGAGTGATTTGAAGACCGCATGCTGTGATTGCCTCCAGCCTTATTGCAAGCGGATTGTTACCAGGAGAATACTCATAACGTCACGACACGATACACATACACTCACTTACATACATAACTCCAGGTAACCCAGAAGCAGTGGCCTTCAACCACCAGGTAAGTTCTTTTGTTGTATTGTAAGTGTTTGATTTGATTGTCTGCTCCGCGTACGGCGGACTAGTTGCGCTCGCCACTTCTTGTCTCCTGGACCCCACCATCACGCTTCCACCTACTCAATTGAAATCCTATGGTAGGGGTCTAGTCTAGCCTGGCAGCGTACAGCATCCTATGGACGTGATGGGGTTTCGCGTGTGCAAAGACTGTACATGCATAGGTCATAATTGGCCTTATGCACGCGGTATAAATAAGCTTTTGGCACCGAAGTGACATTTTGCTTTTCGGGTTGAGAACGGGGTGTAGCCTACCGAGAGCGAAAGCGGCCCGCGAACGGACCTTCTTTATGTGCTCAGAGAAGGAGAGATGCTTACCTAAGATCATGCCTAGATATTTTGCTCGCTTTTCCCAAGGGATCTGCTTGCCGAACATGGATAGGGGGGTCGGGGGGCGGAGTTTGAGTCGCGGTTTCGTAAAGAGAACCGCCTGACTCTTGTCGGGGTTGACTTCGATTCGCCACCTCCTGAACCAGTCGGCGAGGTCGTCGACTGCGGCCTGGAGGTAGCGAATCAAGGCGTCTTGATTGCGCCCCGTGAAGTGAATGGCCGTGTCATCTGCGAACAGAGCCAACTGAGCCTTTAGATTTCTGGGGATATCGCTAGTAAATAGCGTAAAAATGAGAGGGGACAAGACAGAGCCCTGAGGGACTCCTGCTCGGATAGGATGGGGGGAGGACAGTGCCCCTTCGATGCGATAGCGAAAGATGCGGTTCGATAGAAAGTCTCGTAGGATGAGCACGAGACGGTCTGGCACTCCGAGTTGGTACAGCTTGTATAACAAGCCGTTGTGCCAGACCTTGTCGAACGCTTTCGCTATGTCGAAGAAAACTGCACCCGTGAACATGCCGCGTTGGAAACCAACGCTTATATGTTCGACGATACGGTGCACTTGATGGACACACGAGTGTTGGGTTCGAAAACCGAACTGCTCGTTAGGGATGTGGCCCTTTGTCTCGGCGTAATCTCTGAGACCCTTATAAATAAGCCTCTCGTAGATTTTGCCGAGTACATTGAGCAAACTGATGGGACGTTAGCTCGAGGGCTCCGCCTTCGGTTTGCCGGGCTTTGGGATGCCAATGACTGTGGCTTCCTTCCAAGCCTGTGGGAAAATGTTATTGCTCAGGGCACCATTGAAAATGGTGGTCATGAGCATGATCAAGTGCGCGGGGAACAGCTGGAACACCCTATTGGTGATACCGTCTGATCCGGGGGCCTTGCGGGGTTTGAGACCTTTGATGAGCTCGTGCACCTCGTCAGGTGTGACGGGGGGCAAGGGCTCATCTGGGTCTTCAACGGGCGGGAGTGAAGCTCTGCGCTCGACCTCAGCGTCGACCTCAGCGAGGTGATCTGGGTCTACTGGCAGTGTGCTAGGCGAGCATTGTGCCTCGAGGCTGTCGGCTAGGCACTCGGCCTTGTCGGCATCTTCGAATGCAAGTGTCGCATCGGGGCGGATCAGGGGGGGCATTGTGGTGACTTCTTTGGATTTGAGTTTCCTCTGAAGTTCCCAGAATGCCTGGTGAGTCGGCTCTAAATCACCCAGCATCTTTTCCC
The DNA here is from genome assembly GCA_932294355.1 of Aporophyla lueneburgensis. NCBI lineage: Eukaryota > Metazoa > Arthropoda > Insecta > Lepidoptera > Noctuidae > Aporophyla > Aporophyla lueneburgensis. Next base: position 19,442,532 of record OW028736.1, on the reverse strand, counting down.
AGCCGGCGGAACGTAGCTCCTCAATGCGTGTCCTTACAGCGCGCTGTAAGTGACGCAAGTGAGCCCTGTTCATGTCGCAGGGAAAGCTGCTGTAGGCACGAACGGCCACGTTCTTCTCATTCAACAGAGCCCGTACATCGTCCGGAAGTTTCCAGCGTTGGTCTCCCAACTCTGGAACTTCCCTTGAACATTCGTTCAAGACCGATTGTACGTGCTCCGTGAATGAGTCGATCGCGGCCGTTGTGTCAGCGATCGAATCGAAGTGATCCGGGATGAAATCTAAGTGAGGGGACGTGGTGGCTTTCAGCTTTTCGCTGACTTTCTTCCAGTCCGTGATCACTTTAGTGGCGGGGGGTTGGGTTTGGATCGTGGGAACCTAAGCGAGGGGCCAGGTGCATGACTACCGGCCTATGGTCGGAGTCAAGCTCGGGTATAGCTTCTATAGAATCCAGCCTAAGGCTGATATTCTTAAGAAGAGCCTTCTTAAGAAGAGTTACCTATCATAAGTTCGAAAAATATTTGACCGAATTTCATTTCCTCAAAAACTTTTCAACTATTATCGTTTCGTTTTTTTTTACTTCATCGAAGTCACGTCTGCCACTGTATCAGTTGACCTATTATCAATTCGACTTTTTTCGTTACTCCGACGTTTCATTTGGTCGATAGACTCTTTACCGAAGTTACACTTAGCCGAAATAACATTTGTTCGAAGTATTGTTTCCAGACATTCATTATACCTATGTTAAAATTAACCTACTCTTTGGTTTAATTAATTATTTGTTTAAATGTAATGGCACTTAATAAAACAGTTTATTATGAACAAAAGTGTTTAAAAGGGTCCCAGTAAGAAGCATGCAAACAATGCTGCTTGCTTCAAGCATGCAACATGCAACCATGCATGCAGCGTGCAAGCAGGCAAGCAGCAAGCAAGAATGCCGCATGCAAGCAAGCATGTAGCGTGCAAACAAGCATGCAACATGCAAGCAGGCATGCAACATGCAGCAAGCATTGTTTCTGTCACGGCTCCGGCGCTGCGGGGTTTGGGCGGCCCCACGCGAGCTTATCGTCGCAGATGGTTTTATTGTTCACCACCGCAGCCTCAGCTGCGGCGGTGGGCCTTTAGACCACCTGCTCCTCAGCTCGCGGGCCGCCCTACCCCTCCGCGCTTGCGCGGGCTTAAATTACACTCTAGGGGTAGGGCAGACAAGACTACGTAAAGTCGGTTTTACAGCGATTCGTTTTTCACTAAATTTTGTAGCACAATATATTGACTTTTTATGACACTACATATATTTAATTTAATGTTGAAAACGCTACCAAGTAACCGGCTATATATTTGTGACCAAATAATATTCCCTAAAATTTTGTTTCACTGTCATGAAAATATGGCAAACAAATCATTTGGCAAATGCAAAAAGTTCAAAAGAGACTTCGGCCAATAGCAAAAAGTTATTTCGTAAATCGGCAAAATAATACCTATGACACATGATACTTCTATGATTTAAAAATGGGTCCACCCTTTATGGCAGAATTTTTTTCGTCATAATATTATTTTGCATAACAGCGGATGGCATAAACTTCATTTCGCAGAAAATCGTTTGGCATACACTCATTTATCATACATTCACAACGCATAATTTTATAAGTCAGAATCATCTTTAGGCATAAATTTTATTCCATAATAATTAAAAAGTAGAATCATCATATCGCAGAAAGTTCGCAGTCAGAATCGTCTATTGGCATAGTTTCATATCGATAGTTATTAAAAGGCAGAATGATCATATCTCAGAAACTTTAAACTTAGAATCATCTTTTGGCATACATTTCATATCGAAGAAGCACGCAGCATGCAAACAAGCATGCAGCATGCAAGCAAGCATATAGCATGCAAGCAACCAAGCATACAGCATGCACGCAACCAAGCATGCAGCATGCAAGCAAGTATGCAGCAAGCAAGCATGCAAGCAAGCATGCAGCAAACAAGCATGCAAGCAAGCATGCAGCATGCAAGCAAGCTTACAGCATGCAGGCGAGCATGCAACATGCAGCATGCATGGTTTCTGTCACGGCTTCGGCGCTGCGGGGCTCCGGCGGTCCCACGCGAGCTCATCGTCGCAGATGGTTTTACGCTCACCACCGCGGCTTCGGCTTGCTGGCCGGCTTCGCCGGCCAGCCTCAGCCACGGCGGCGTCCGTCAAAACCACCTGCTCCTCAGCTCGCGGGCCGCCTCGCCACTCCGCGCCTACGCGGGCTTAAATTACACTCTAGGGGTAGGGCAGACAAGACTACGTGGAGTCGGTTCTGCAGCCATTCGTTTCTGTCAATAATTTTTGTAGCACAACATATACTGACTTTTTGAGACAGACTTTTTCATTTTATTTAAGGTTAAAATGCAATTTAATAGAAATAAAAATATGCTTAGCAAAATTATTCTAAATGAAATTCTGCCATCTTCATAGTATGCCAAGTGAAATTATGCCAAATAATCATTACTCTAAATAAATGTTATGCTAAACGAAATTAAGCGGAATTTTAAGTCTGCCAAAGGTAATTATGCGAAATAAAATTCTGCCATCTTAAAAGTATGCCAGCGTAAAGTCGAGCATATAAACATTCGGCCAAACAATGATTAAGCTAAACATTTTTTAAGCCTTACAAATATTCGTTTAAATAAGATTATGCCAAGTGTGTTATGCCAAATAAAATTCGGAGCATCAAGTTTCTGCCAGATAGAGGGAACCCTTTAAAAATATATCAAATGATGCATATTGCAAAAAAGACGTCGGCTAATAGTTTTCGGTAAAATTAAATTCGACCAAAAAAAAATCGGAAAAGTTATCGGTTCCCATATCGAGGATGTCTGCGACGTGGGTCATGGGGGAAATAGGTAGGGGTCATCGGAGCGATGACGTCAAAGAGGAGGGTGGAACAGAGGTCGAACAGGTGTCGTCCTCTGGTCGATGTCCTGGAACTTTTCCAGGCTGGGTGTTTGGCGTTGAGATCACCCGCTATTATAACGGACTCACTCAAGCCAAGCAGTAGGTCGAGGTCGTCCGTGAGGAGTTGGTAATTCTCCGTCGAGGACTGTGGGGGAAGATAGGCCGACACTAATGTGATCGGCTGATGACCTGTCATTCCTAAATCGAGACTTCTAAACGGGAGAGGGGGGGAGGGTCCATGGGGATGCAGTACAGGGACTTCCTATAATAAATGAGGGTGCCGCCTTTGTGGCAACGCGTCCTGTCATTGCGAACTAAGCGATAGTTGGCAATTTTTGGGGTGCGATGATTCGGTTTAAGGAAGGACTCTTGAATGAGAAGAATGTCTATTTGATGGTCGCGGAGGAAAGTGGCGATCTCATCACGTTGATTAAGTATGCCATTGGCATTGAAAAAACCTAACTTTAGGGATCGGGGTTTGGTTCTCGCTAATACTCGACTATCCATAATGGGGGGCTTGAGTAGAGAGGGAGACAAGGGCTTGCGTAATCTCCGGATACGCGTTGTAGATGGCCTGGATTTGGAGCAGGTTGCCGGCGCGTGCGGCGTCGACTAGCTCCTGGGCCATACGTTGGGCTCTGGGGAAAAAGAACGTTGTGAACGTACCCGAGATGATGTTGAAAGCATCTAGGGGTTCACCGTTGCTCCAGATGTGGGTGCTACGGGACGGGGAGCAGGGGGTGCGGCTTTGGCGGCGGGAGCGGCCATGGGCTTAGCGGGCTTTACGGGGGGCGCAGGGAGGGGGGCTGGGGCGTTAGGACGCGGGTCCAAAAGTGCGGGGATCCCAGCGGGGGAGGGCTTGGGAGGACCTAATGCAGGGAAAGCCTGCATGTGGTTCCCTTGGTTCCAGTGGTTCCAGGGGCTGGGTCGCTGGGGACTCAACCTCTCTGGGAGTTTGGAAGAGGGGGCTTCTCTTAACTGCCGAGCGTTGGCACGCTACGCCAGTTTCGAGGAGGAGGACTTCGGGGCCTTGGGGCAGCCCCGGTAGTTGGCGGGGTGGCCGGCCTCTCCACAGAGAACACAGCTGGGTGGCTCTGTGCAGAGGGCTCGGTCCTTGGGGCAGGCACAGTCTGCTGTTCCGTGGTCACCCAAGCACTTTACGCACCTAGGGGTGGCAAAGCAGTGGTGCTGAGAATGCCCGTAAAGCTGGCACCTATGGCATTGGCCAATGTTGCCAGTCTTACGGAGCTTCTCAATTCGGATTCCAGAGAGGCTACAGATAGCCTTGACTCTGAAAATCGGGTAATGACCCTCAGTGGGAGGACACACGACAAGCACCATGTCGAATGCCGGACCACGTCTGGCCCGGTGCATCCTGTGGACCTCATCGACGGGCACGTTTTGTGCCTCGAGGTCGGCCTTGATGTCGTCAGTGGTGATCTCCACGGGCATCCTTCGGATCACCAACCTAATTTGACGCTCCTCAGGCAGGGCGTATGTGTGGTAAGACACATTACGTGCACTGAGGAGTTTGGTCAAGTCACGGAAGTCTCGTGACGTCGGGGTCTGGACTTTAATGCCCTGCTGGGTGGACCGGGCATTAGTGAAGTTGACCCTCTGGTCAACACACCACTTTGAGATCTCCGTCCACTTCGCCTTATCCTGTATGAATACAGGAGGCGGGGGAGGGATCTTTTTAGCGGTCTTGTTGACCGGAGGGGTGGGGGCAATGTCGCGGGGAGCGACAACCTTTGCGGAGAAAGCGTCATTTCGGGGTGGGGATGGACGCAGCATTAGCTTGCGGGGTGGGGGCACGCGAGGGAGGGGATGATTCCTCGACCGCTACGATTTTAGCGGCTGGGGCGGCGCTACAATTGGTTTTTTTACGCTTGTTTCCCTTGCCATGGGAAACTAGCGTATAATTTTCTCCGTCTTACGAGGGCGAGGAGACCGAGTCTGCTGCTCGGTTTTCCTCCTCGCCAGAGGAGACCTCTTCGGTGTCCATAGAAATGGGCACCTGAGGGCTGGGTACGGGGGGAGACTCTAGTGCGTCGCTAAAAGTAGCGACGCTAGTCTCGGGAGTCGGAGTGACTTCGGCGGCGATGGTCTGCACTTGGGCAGCCAGGGCGCGCTTTGACAGCCTCTTAAATAGCCCCTTGAACTCGGGGTCATCCATGAAGAGCTCACAGAGCGAGAAAAAACTTTCCCGCTCTGATTTGCTCCACTCGGAGACTTTCGAACCCAACATGGTTGGGAAAGGGGAACCCTACTCGCTCATCGGAGCGCCTATCACCTAACAGCCCTAATCCCCGGGTGGGTGTGCCCGGGGGTGAGTAGCACTCCCTGTCGGGTGTAGACAGGGAGGTGTGACCTACTGCGTGAGCCCTAAGCTGTGTGTGCCGTCGCCAATCTTATTGTGCGACGGAGCCCTAACCGGTCGTGCGGATGGGTATAGAGATACTCTGACCAGTCTAGTGCGGGGGGTATAGAAATACGAAGCAAAACTATCACCAGGACTGACGAGGGAAGCCCCCAAGGCCAGCAATCTGGGACCCGTCCAAACTTACGCCTAGCTCTGAAGGGGATAGGCGGGTGCGTTGGGTCAGCACCCACTCGGTTTCGTTGACACCGTGAGGTTTCCACCGAGGATCACGAAACTGTGGATTTACCCAGAAGGGACCACTACGTTTTTAGACGTTTCCAATAAAAGAAACAGAATTGTCTTGAAAAAGACAGTTTTTGAATCAATTCACGATCGAAAAATAATTTTCGATCGCCAATTGGGTAGCCGGAGCGACTACGATGCGGAGCGTACCAAACAACACTGAACTGAACTTTCACAGCGGCGGAGTGGTGGGGGGCGCGGGCGGCGGAGCGGCGAGCGCGAGAACAACACGTCTGTTCGCTGCGGAGGTCGAGCGTGGAATCCCCTTTTATCACCCCATCCCATCACTAAATATAGTCACTAGTCGTTTATAAAATAAACGGTTGATCTATCTCTGCTAAAGGCTATGCTCATTTTCAGCCTATCTTCTGCAGCAACACAAATCAAGCCGACAAGATCTTTTTAAACGCAATAATACTAAAGTAATGTATGGCAATTTACTCACAAGAAAAGTGAGGACGCTTTATCGCGCTTCCTTTTGCTATGGAAATGGCGTGTGATTTACGATAGGCTGGTAATGATCTTGTTAACAAGATATATAAAGTTATATTATCTAATATCAACCGTTTTGAATTTTCTTTCGTTTAATTCTGAGCAAAAATGCTTTTGTTTGCCAGTTATGTGTACATGGATGTTCGGTTGAATATTCTTTGAACCATGCTTCGGGTTTTGCACAACATTGTCTAAATGGCAATTCGGCTAGGCCACAGGTGATAAAATCGCGAGTTCCAAAGTTTCTACTAAAATTTACCGTGAAAATGATCAGTTGTAGGCGATCATTCGCCGCATGCAGGTCGACATTTTGGTGCACAATGATCTAATCACCTGCAATTTTTATCGACCTATGCAAATGAGGTGGTGATTCAGGATTTCAGGCAAATTCAACCGGGTTCATCTCTTAAATACTTTGCGATAGTATTCAACACATGTGTGATAAATTGCAAAGTGTCCAGTCTTATTTCATATCCCTATTAACGATGGTAGGTGTCGAGTAAGGAGACTATTTGTATATCGAATACCTACATACAATAACAATACATTCAATAACCCTTTGATATTTAAATGGCGAATGACATTTAGCTTCATGCCAAATATGTCTTTATGCGAGTAGTAGTAGGTGGTAACTATACATGATTAAGTAGGCAGACAAAGGACACAATGCCTGTTCAGCTATGTAGATTAAAGTGTTGAACACTTGCCCGAACACACACTATCTCAACCTCCCCAGTATAATTAAAGATTTATGCCTAAGTGCCTTAGCAACAAATTTCCTGTGTGCTAACTAACTTCTTAATTAAGTGCTTCACTAAGGTACGCGAATGAACGCCACTCTCTAAAGATCTTGTTAGAGATTAACGACTGATTTGTTTTAATTAAGATTCAGTCTTTATTAAACTCAATACGTTTTTCACAAAGCCTTTGTTACAATCAAACGCTCGGGTAAAAATCAGATTAAAATATAATGAAATCGCTCCCTCAGTGACAATTCGAGTTTCATTCTGCTGAATGCTCTCTTGCAGATTAACGTCGACCAATTGAAATTTGAAATGAATGAAAGATTATATTACTTCTTCAATGATTTAGATAATTGACCGAGATCGTTCAGTTCCGCGTACTGAGCCGGCCATTAAAAAGAGCTGAGTTAAAACTTTTCCCTTTGCAGTTCTCCGCAGTTTATTTAAACAAACTACTTGTTTAATTGAATATTTAAAGGAGAATTCTCACGGCAAGTATAAAAAGCTCTTGGGTTGGCAAGAAAAAAGGCAAACTTGGATTTTTATTCATAAAGTTCAACGTTGAGATGTTGCGGGACTAAGAATATTAGCGTCTATTAATTATGTTTTTTTTTCCCTATGTAATTACCCACACCAAAGCCGGAGAGTTTCTCGGCGTCCAGCCGACATCAAGCTTAAAAATGGTTCAGTGATTTTTTTTCTGTTTTCAACCGACGAAAAAAAAACGGAGGAGGTTATCAATTCGACGCGTATATTTTTTTTTTATTTTTTATTTTTTTATGTATGACCACGCATAACTTTTTACATAGTGATCCGATTGTAACAATTCTTCTTTTATTGGAAAGGGTATACTTTCAAGATGGTCCCATATAAATTTGGAAAACAAAATCGAACCCTAAGGGTCGGAAAACAGGGGATGATTGATTGTTCACTCACTGATTGTAATGTATAAACACGCATAACTTTATACAGAGTAGTCCGATTTTGATAATTCGTTTTGTGTTGGATAGGGTATACTTTGCCAAATATTACTAGTACATTACAGCCACAAAAAAAATATAAAATAAAAACTTTTTAACAAAAAATTAAACCGCCGAAAAACTGAAAAGCATAAAATAATACTTAAACCCTAAAATTTTGAGTCGGCGCTGAAAAATCAATGAACAAGGATCACTCAAAGCGCCGACTCATAATTTTTTGTTAAAAAGTTTTTTTAAACAAAATCTTTCACTATTTCTTCGGATGATCCTATTTTTTTATGAACAAATTCTGGACTACTACCTATTTTCTCTACATAGCCCAAAGAATAGGTATACCAATACGAGTACGATTATGTGAATTTTAGGTTCTTGTAGTGTTTCTGGTAATGCACATTTTAATATGGAGTGGTTGTTATCAGGTTGTCTAGGTAAAGCGTCCATTTATTTTCTCCGATCGGATACGGGACACATTCATTTATAGCTGTTAGTATTTATTTCTTTCCCAGAGCTATCGTAGGTTCTGCCAGGGTCGCGAGATTGTTTTAACGAGATACCGTGGCCCTGGCATATGGGTAATAGAAGGAACACGGGTGAGTTTTAGTCAGTAAAAGTCTGACACGCCCTCCCGCTGCGCCCAGACCGGGAGAATTCATTTGATGATGTCCCATCCAAAAAAAAGGACTCTCGTAAAAGCTCTAGATAAGAAACGATATTTTACCCGGCTTCAAAAAGGAGGAGGTTCGCAATCGGACACAAAAAAATGGATCAATTTCAAAAAATATTTTTTTAATAACAAGTAAAAGATTTTTGCAAAAAAAAAACAAGGGTTTTAGTGAACTCCTAAAAAACACTACAAAGTGTTCACATGGTATTTGGTGGTGGAATACCGGAAGAAAAGAATAGTATTGTTTTACGTCCGGCACCACACCTTCCCATTTTCTCCAGTGGGTGTCGTAAAGGAGACTAAGCCGAACAGTAAGACAGCAGCGTTCTAATCATTTACCACGATTCTGTGATCGCCAACCCGGCGTGGCGATTATAGCGAACCCCCCAAATTGAGGAGGCATATATCCAGCAGAAATACTAATAATATTACTAGAAAATGGGCAGCAGCGTTCTCTATGCATTTTACCACCATACTGCGATCGCCAACCCGCCTGCCAAGCGTGGCGATTATGGCAAAGCCCCCCAAATTGGGGGAGGCCGATAGGAACGGCACGTGTAAAAGTAGATATTAATAATATTATAGAGATGGTTGACGTTTATGTAGTTGAAGATGGAATAATGAAATATCCCGTATTAGTTGGTCACAGTTATACGGAAAAACCCGGAATCATTATTACAAAAACCACAAATTCTTTAATCTTTAGCAAAGAAGAGATTAACAAATTGCGACTATTTCTTAAGGCAGATGTTGAAATTCAACTAAAACAAATGACTATGATTCCCGTTTTTTCCGATAGAAGCTACTCAGGGTCTATATATGTCAGGGGTTCGTTAAGAGGTTCGTCTGGTAAGGAATTATATTTATTGCCGGGTGAATATTACCTTAAAAATAGTTTTGGGGCACTTCTAGTCCAAAATTTTAGTGACCATTTACTCTTGCTAAGTAAAGATATATTGGTTAGTCGAGTTTACAGATCTGTAAATGGTTTTGAAATCAACATGTTAGATTTTAGCAACCACGATACGAATTCCGATTTGAATTATGGCGGTCACTTATCTGATGATGAGATATCTAGATTAAAATCCCTACTAAAGCGGTACGAGGGTTGTTTTTCCTCTTGTTTAGCTGACTTAGGGTATACTAACATAGTACAGATGGAGATAGAATTAAATGACGCCAAGCCAGTAGTTTACCGTCCTTATAGACTCTCATATCCGGAACGTGAATTGGTCCGAACAATGGTACAGGAAATGATAGATGCCGATATTGTTTGCGAATCTAACTCACCCTATGCGAGTCCTATCCTTCTCGTGAAGAAGAAAACGGGTGAGAAGAGGCTCTGCGTCGACTACAGAGCCTTAAACAATAAGACTCGTAAAGAGCACTATCCTTTACCGCTGATCGACGACCAATTAGATAGGTTATCAGGCAATTCTCTTTTCATTAGTCTTGACCTCGCATCTGGGTACTACCAGATTCCAATATAAGAGGGTTCACAAGAGCTCACGGCTTTTGTAACACCCGACGGTCAATACCAGTATAAAAGAATGCCTTTTGGATTAGCGAATGCTCCTTCACTTTTCCAAAGGGTAATGAATAAAGTTCTCTCTGACTTGAAATACGTTGTTATTTACATGGGTGATATCCTGATTCCTGCTAGTACATTCAATGAAGGTTTAACACGTCTAGAGGAAGTTCTCCAGCATTTGGTCAATGCAGGGCTAACTCTCAAATTAAAGAAGTGCCATTTCTTCCAAAAGGAGATAGATTTTCTAGGGTTTTGTGTATTTGGAGATGGCATACGTCCTGGAACACGTAAAACGGTTCAATTTCTAACTTTCCCGTGCCCAAAAACGCACATGATGTAAGACGTTTTATAGGACTTGCAAGTTTTTTTCGTCGATTCGTTAAGAACTTTGCAATAATAGCTTGCCCATTGACAAATCTCTTAAAATCGAAATTTCAGTGGAAATGGACAGCAGAATGTACATCTGCTTTTAACACACTAAAAGAGAAACTCATAGAACGACCTGTAATAGCCTTGTTCGATGCTCGATTAGAGACTGAGTTACATACCGATGCGTCTAAGATAGGTATCGCAGGCATTCTTATGCAGCGAGGTAGTGACAGCCAGTTAAGGCCTGTAGCCTACTACAGTCGGAAAAATTCAGAGGATGAGCAAAAACTTCATTCTTTTGACCTCGAGACGTTGGCTGTCGTTGCCTCCCTAAGTCGATTCCGTGTTTATTTGCTAGGATTACAATTTATAATAATAACTGACTGTAATGCTTTAAGAACGACGTTGACGAAGCGAGACCTTATACCCAGGATCACACGATGGTGGGTTCAGCTACAGGAGCATGACTGTACTATTGAATATAGGTCAGGATCACGTATGGCTCATGTGGATGCTCTAAGTCGTGCTCCAGTGGCTGAACACACTGACGATACTATTGCACATGTAATTGACGTATTGCAAGTAGACACATCCGATTGGATTGCGACCGTACAGAGTAACGATGAAGAGATAAAGCGAATTCGAGAAATTCTTCTAGATGATGAAACCAAATTCGTTGCCGATGTACGAAAGAATTATCAGCTGAAGGGTGACTATGTATACCGTATCTTAGATGATGGAATTCGTTGGGTGGTACCGAGGGGTGTTAGGTGGCAAATTTTGCGTATGAACCACAACGACGTATGGCATTTTGGTTTTGATAAAACGCTAAGTAGGTTAAGAGCAACATTTTGGTTCCCAAAGATGCGTCGATTCACAAAAAAATATGTGTCATCATGCTTACAGTGTGCTCACCATAAAGCCCCAGCGGGCCAACAGGAAGGGTTATTACACCCTATCCCAAAAATAGAAATCCCATTCCATACATTAACCATTGAAACGTCCTAGTTTGACAGCTGCCACCGCTTAGAACGTCCTCGCGCGCGCGGACGATCTAAGCGGTCGAGCGCCCCATGCCGTCATCGATGTAAAGGCTATTTTCTAACAAACTACTACGGTTATAGCAAATTAAAAAATAACTGTATAGAGCTGACATTATAGAAATCAAAATATGTGAAAACTAAATTATAACTCTTATCGTAAAATAAACAAAAAAAAAATTGAACTTTACAATATGGGTGAAATTTGAGTAAAATATTTGTTAATTACAAGTTTTTACGAAACATTTCGTAACATATCTCAATGTTATTTATTTATTAATAAATTAGATTAAATAAGCTTTTTTTTTATACCAATATGTCATTACTTAGAATAAACAGTGTAACACAATAAATCAAAACAAACTACCCATTCCTGTATCAATTTGATATCGCCTCGGATGACGAAATCACGGCAAGATACAAAAATGTGTAATTCAACATAATTCCTTTCGTTTACGTCCACATAGATATTAATAATAACCTGTTTTCCAGTTACAAGAAGTATTTTACTAAAATATATAACATATCATACAAAAACTTAACGAAAAAAAGGAAAAACCACCACACAACGGCAAAGATTTTGCTTGTTGACTTTAACTCATTTAAAAACATCCTATCAGACTGTGGAAGTTTAGAATTTGTATATATTCTGAAAGAATGAATCGTCAGAATCATTTTAATATATAACACGAATGCAATCATACAATAAATACATCACTCACATTTTAAAGGCAGCGCTCACAGACACTTCGAAACAATTCAACGCACTTGACATAATGTTTGTAAACAATTTTTTTTTTTTAAATCTTGCTGTCGCTTGGCGTGCTGTTTTAGCGACCAAGACGCGTTATTTAATAAAGAACCATCTAGCGGAACACTCGTGAACCTCTTGAACGTTGTCACAGATAAAACACGTTTAAAGTGGGTGAGGCATCTGGGCTGCTATAGTCGCACTAACGTTAAACGCCAAAAAAAATTGGGCGACCATAGTCGCCCGGACGTTTCAGTGGATGCGGATCACCTCGGGCCATTTGTTCGTTCTAGGAGGGGCAATATGTATATTTTAGTTATTGTTGACGCATTCACAAAATTTGTTAATATACGTGCTGTGAACGATACGAAAACGTCAACTGCAATCAAAATATTTCATGAGTACTTTAGTTACTTTGGTGCTCCGTCCAGGCCAATTACAGATCGAGGTACCTGTTTTACTATTGGGAAGTTCAAAGAGTTTACAGAAAAATTGAACATAAAACACATATTGAACGCTGTAGCTACTCCTAGAGCGAATGGGCAGGTCGAGAGGTTCAATCGAACTATATCTGATGCGTTGAGCACCAAATGCCATGGCAACAAAGAAAATACATGGGATGATTTTCTAGGAGATATTCAGTTAGGTATAAATACAACTGTGAGTAAAGCCACAGGCATGAGTCCATCAGAATTGTTATTTGGGTTCAAATTAACTTCGACATCAGAGAATATGTAGGGAGACGCGATTTTCGAAACGACTCAATTAGTTAGTGGCGACGACCTAATGCAACTGAGGTCCGACGCTAAAAAGAAAATCGATAGGGATCAGGAAAGAGCAAAATCTAGATTTGACAAGAACAGAAAGAAACCAAAGACATATAATGTAGGAGATCTTGTTAGAATTGAGAGGACTGTCATTGACAAAGAGTATTTAGGTAAATCTAAAAAACTTATACCAAAATTTCAGGGCCCGTACCGAATCGTAAAATCATTACCTAACGACAGATACTTAGTAGAGGACACCCCACTTACTAGGAAAGGAAATAAACGATACGAAAACATAGTAGCAATTGATAAAATTTATCCTTGGCTTAATTTTAATGATTATTCTAGTGACGATGAGAGCAAAAATAGTAATAACGACAGTGATACCGATAATGAGTAATGAAATTGATTTTGGCAGTAATATTGAAATGAATAAATTTTGAAATATTCTTTAATTACGTTACTATCGTTATTACAGTGTGAGGTTATTACATAATGTATGAATTATTAAGATGATTGACCGTATATTGTTTGATTGTATTGATTCGTGCAGTGATTGGAACTGTGACATAGTTCCAAACAGATTATGATATAGATTAAAATAGAGTTATGAGCACCGGCTATGAACAATCAGTACAGAAACGAATGGTATCAAGTAATTGGTATCGTACAGATGATTGTAGACCATAGCAGATCGTGCAAGATGTATGTGTATTAAGATATCTTTACTATGAGCATAGACTATGAGCAATTAGTGCAGAAACGAATGATATCGAGTACAGATATCGCACAGATGATTGTTTCATAGTGGATCATGCAAGATGCGAGTAAAGAGTTGATAACATGATGATTGATTGATGTTTGATTCTTTGATTGATGATTGAAAAAAGAAAAAAGAAAAAAAAAAAAAAAAATTGAAAAAGTATGCTTAGATGGTTTGGTCATGTTGAGAGGATGAAAGAAGGACGACTCACAAAAGGTATTTACAAGGCAGATGTGAGTGGAAACACCGGGAGGGGACGCCCTAGGAGGACATATACTGACCTTATTGGTGATGTTCTTCAGAAAGGTCAGGTGCGTAGTACTCGCAACCGGCGTGTGTGTATGACCAATTGTATGAACCTTAAAGAGGCAAAAGGAGTGTGTAGAGATCGTAGCAGGTGGCGTTCCGTGGTTTCTGCCTACCCCCATGGGAAAAAGGCGTGATTGTATGTATGTATGTATATATATCTATATTATGAGATATATATATCTATATTATGAGATATATATCTAGATTACTTTTCAAAATCAAAATAAAAAACTGAGTAAAAGAGATATCACTGTTAACCCCAAAACTTCAGTTCGCCTAGAAGCCTTTAAAGGCAAACTAGTTCAGAAATTGCCACTTTTATCTATTAATGGTGGTCCCAATCATCTATATGATGAGTTTTTTAAGACATATTGTAATGACTTTAATTCGACTTTTATTCCCCGGACTATCTCAGTTAACAGTAACGTATCTTTCAGTGATTGGGCGACCATTGGTATTCATAACAGTAGAACACGGCTTTATGAGCTGTACAATGAAAGGGCTTTTGTCAACACTGCTGAATTTAATTTGTATGTTAGAAATTATTCAAAATTATTTAAAAAAGTCTGTTGGATGGCCAAGTCGCGTTATTTGAGTTCTAAGATTAAAAATAGTAGTAATGTTATTAAAACGACTTGGAATATTATTAATAGTGAAACGGGAAGGTCTAGTAAACGAAATAATGACTACAGCCTGTCTATCAACGACAACATAATAAAATCAGACTCACAAGTCGCTGCGGCTTTTGAAAATTTCTTTTCAGATATTCCTGTTTCAACTACAAAATCCCTAAACTCATCACCTTCTGTTGCTGAGTCTTTGCTTATTGAAAATGTTAATGTTTGCGATTCGGAATTTCATTTTGAACATATTACTTGTAAAGATATAATTAAAACCTTCCACACTTTAAATGTAAATAGACTGCAGATCTGTGGGGTAATTCTGTAGAAGTCGCCAAGTCTATTATAGACATTGTAGCACCTACTTTAGCTCTTATATTTAATAATTGTATTGAGTATGGGGAGTTTCCTGATCTTATGAAGAATAGTAAAATAATACCTTTATTTAAATCTGGTAGTACATCAGACCCCACTAACTATAGACCTATTTCAGTACTACCTACGTTTAGTAAAATTTTTGAGAAATTAATTTTAGATCAGTTGCAACGATTTTTTAATAAACATAAATTATTACATACCAAACAGTTCGGTTTTACAAGGGGTCGTTTAACTACCGATGCCGGTGTTGAACTCCTAGGACATATTTATAATGCATGGGAAGATAAATGCGATGCTTTGGGCATCTTTTGTGATTTATCTAAAGCATTCGATTGCGTTCTTCATGAAACTTTAATCAGGAAACTCCGCCACTACGGGATCCGGAACAGAGCTCTGGATCTTCTTACTTCATATTTGAGTAATAGGATTCAGAGTGTCGATGTCAATGGAAAAAGGTCTCCCGGATCTATCGTAACAATGGGAGTCCCACAGGGCTCAATTCTTGGTCCTTTTTTGTTTCTTATTTATATTAATGTCTTGCCTTACCTTATAAAAGATAATCATAATATAGTTTTGTTTGCGGATGATACTTCACTTTTGTTTAAACTTAAACGTCAGCAAGTGGATACTGACGATGTTAATAGCGCGATCTCAAAAGTAGTTCTCTGGTTCAATGTAAATAATTTGCTTCTTAATGAAAAAAAAACCAAATGCATTAAGTTTACGCTACCTCACGTTAGGCAAGTGAAAACGAATGTGTTGGTGAAGGGCGAAGAATTGAATCCTGAAGATAGCACTGTATTCTTGGGCCTAACTTTGGATACCAAGCTTCAGTGGGGCCCGCATATAGATAAATTGTCGAAAAAGCTAAGCTCCGGTGCATACGCTGTTAGAAAAATTCGGAATTTAACTGACATAGAGACAGCCCGTTTAGTGTATTTTGCCTACTTTCATAGTGTAATGTCGTACGGTATTCTGTTGTGGGGAAATGCCGCCGACATTCAGACTATCTTTGTCTTGCAGAAAAGGGCTGTTCGATCAATTTATAAATTAAGCCCGAGACATTCACTCAGAGAGAAATTTAAAGAAATTAATATAATGACTGTGCGTTCACAGTATATTTTTGAAAATCTTTTATATGCCCATAAGAATATTAAATTGTTTAAAAAATTCAGTGATATCCATAATATAAATACTAGGAATAAACACAAATTTATTGTACCTTCAACAAGGCTCAAGAAAATAGGTGGCTCATTCAGATGTCAATGTATACGCTTTTATAATAAACTTCCAAGCCATGTTCAAGATCTAAGTCTCAATAAATTTAAATCATTCATTAAACGTAAGTTGTGCCAGAAAGCCTTTTACACTGTTAAAGATTATATTGAGGACAAAAAAGCTTGGGATTAAGCTGCTCCAATTTTTAATTTTTATTTTTGAATTATTATTGTACTGAATGATATTTTTTATTTTTATTATTAATTACTTTCCTTTTTTTTATTAATTTTTTATGGGAATATACACTTTGACATTTTGATTATTGCTTATACACTTTGACATTTTGATTATTGTTTACACTATGTCATGAATATATACTTTCATAAGTATAATATTATTATTATTATTTAAGTGATTTTGAATGTGAGGACTATGTAGGTGATGTTTGTTTTTTTTTTTTATATCTCTCTTACTCATTCCATTTTAATGATAATCTGGCAGTTTGAGTACTTAATGCGGCCTACCAAAATGTCCATTCTTTGGTATTGTTCGTCAAATCTTTGTGCTCCTTATGTTCTGAGTTGAGCTGCAAGATTACTGACAAATGCGTGCATTGACTGGACAGGTCCACTCAATCTGTATGGTTCTTTCCTCAAAAGACCATTTCAGACACCCCCATGTACATGGTCCTCAAATGATCAGACCGGGACTATTTCCTGATTTTATATACACATTGACATTGATGAATTTTACTTATACAATGACATGAATATTTACTTTTAAGTATTACATATATTGTTTTAATTACCTATTGTAAATGTGAAGACGAAGTGGGTGTTCTTTTTTTTTGGTTTCCTTTTCTTCTAATTTAATTTTTTACATTGTCTGGCAGTTTGAGTAATTTGTGCGACCCTCACAAATGTCCTTTCTTTGGTATTGTTCTTCGAATCATTGACCTCCTTAAGTTCTGAGTGGGGCTGCATGATTACTGACAAATGCGTGCACTGATTGGACAGGTCCACTCAAGCTGTGTGTTCTTTCCTTAAAAGACCACTTCAGACACTAATCCACATGGTCTTCACATGATCTGATCAAGATTATGTCTGGACTTTAAAAGAGACTGTGACCTCTGAGTTTGTTTCGGCGTTTCTTCTCAGAGTAGTCAGATAGGAAATGCCGAACTCATCTAGTTTAAAAAAAAAAATGATTGACGTGTAAAAGTGTTTGTACAAACCTACTTGCAAAAATAAAGTCATTTATCATTTGTCATTTATATATATATATATATAATGTAACTAAATTAATATATAGATTTATTATTGTATAAGTATGTACTTAGATTTTTTTTCTCTTCTCGATTAATTTATTCTCTTTAAGTGAGAGGACTCACTTATTAAAGGATGGCCGAGCTGTAAAACTAATATTATTTCACGATTTAGGTTATCCAATTGTTATTGTAACTGTGACACGTATCTGTCAGCTGTCATAGACACGATAAACAGTCTAGTATTTTTCGTCTGGTAACATTGACAGATACCCGTCACTAGTTTAGTAATATTTAGTAATAGACTATTTGACTTTGTGTGTTTAGCGGTTTTGAGGGTTGACGTTTGTCATAATAACGTTTAGATTATGTCAGTTTGAGCCTTGCACGGCACTTGGATTCGAACCGTCGAACAGACCGTTGATATTTTGAAGTGATAATTAAATCGAAGAATATCTTGACAATCTTTGTTTTATTTCTGAGTTTGGATTGAGCTCCTACACTTTGCTGTTGGCGTTCGCGAATGCGCACATCATCGAACTATCGCGCCATCTGCGATACACACCTACCTTGCCATGTGCCTACTTACCTACTGTGTTGTAACTGTTGGATTAAAATTATAATTGAATTGAGCATACGGATGTGTTTTCTTCATCCGGCCCTTCCCACCTACGTCCACAGTTAAGAGGACCAATGAAGAGTGCTTATGATGATGGAGAGGGTTTGCCTCCGTTATCAGAAGTGGGATTCGTGTTGGATCAGAATAAGCAAACAAGGTCCTGGCATGCCACCTGCCGGGGTCGCGTGATTGTTCGAAAGAGATACCGTGACCCTGGCACATGGGCAACTGATGGAACACGGGTGGGTTTTAGTCAGTAAAAGTCTGACACGTCCTCCCGCTCCGCCCAGAGCGGGAGAAGTCATTTGATGATTTCCCATACTGAAAAAAAAAAAAAAAAAAATGGTCCTGGCATGCCATGTTCAAACAGCAAAATAAGAACATGCGAGCACTGGTACTGTGAAGTACTTTTATATTTATTCAGTAAACGCACAACATAGTCGTCTGTCAACCTGTCTACAAACTTATATCCTTTGTTAACTGTACTTACTAAAATATAACTTAATAAAAGCAACCAATAAAACTCCTTGGTAACCTTGGCACCCATTGAAAATTTAAATCTAGACCAATGAAAAACCCTCTACAAATAATGTTTTTACCTGTCCTTTTATTAGGCACTTCGAAACCAAGCAACTTTAATGAGGTCATTATTGTGATATCTGACTACAGACCGTAATAACAATCTCACTATTTTCTGAAGGTACTATAACAGCCAGAAGTCGACTTACAATCTAACAAAACTATGGCATAGGCATATCATTGTTGTAGCATTGTTACTTATGACCTTCTTCTTTAAGAACGTTTGACAACACTACACATTGGCAGCTTGTTGCCCGCTTATGATTGTTATTACAAATTTCAATTATATGCGTGCGTAAGCGTTACGGTGGCTAAAGTGGTTAGCACTGTGCCTCGCATGGCGAACGTTCAGGTTCGAGTCTCACATCAAACACGAAAAATATTTTTTAAGTATTACATGTGAAATAAGAATGCTGAGTTGCTAACAAATATGTTAAATATTCCACAGCTAAACGAAGATTCTTTCGTTTTACAATTATTTTCAATCTTAGCATCGTTATTAAAACATATTAGATTATATACTATATTATATAGTAGATTTGAAACAAAGTGATAATTTCACTTTGTAAAAATACCCTCATATTTTAACTACTTTACTATTTTACATAAATTATTCCACTATTCGCTGTTGTTGGTTGGTGAACATAGTTACGAGCGTTTGTGTTATCTTGTTGTTGCTACTTTAGTATTCTTCTGAATTCAATATGCAGGCTAATATTAGTATTGAAGCCAAGGCAAATATTGTGACCCTATATTCGAATGGCTTTAATATATCTCAAATATCGAATGAAACCGGCATAAGTGTAAGTTTTTAATTTTATGTGATGATACCTTCAAAATATAATGGTAGATAGATCGCTTGTTGCAAGTGTGTAATATAGTTTTTTTTTGAGAGAGAGACTGTTAGTCGTTGGGTGAAGAGATTTGAGGAAGAAGGTAGCCTGAAGAGTCGTGAGAGGAGCCGAAGACCACCTCTTATTAGCCAGCCTCAGCGACGTTATATGGTAGCTGAATATGAGACGAATGGTTTCATCCCAACAAGGCGTTTTGCCGATGAGTTCGGCACATCAGTACGCACCGTTCGCCGCATACTCCATGCCGAAGGTCTTCATCATCGAACGCCAGCTAAAAAACCGTTTTTAACGCAACGGCATAAAGAGGCGAGGTTAAGTTTTGCCCGGGAATATTTGGACTTTGATTGGGAGACGACAATATTCACCGACAAAAAATCTTTTAAATCGTGCCAAAAAGTAAGGCTGCATTTGTGGCGTAAAAATAACACGCGTTGGTCTGATGGCAATGTCAGACCAAATACGGAGTCAGGCAGAATCAGTGTGAATATGTGGGGGTGGATAAGTGCTCAAGGGCCCGGTGAAGTAAGTTATATATCGACGCGAGCCAACAGTGTCAACTAAGTGGAAGTGTTGAACGATATAATGTTGCCTACGGTGCGTAATGTCTACCCCGCAGAAGACTTAAGCGAGATAAGTTTTGTTCAAGACAATTGTCCTATTCACCGTGCCAGTATTGTTCGCGAATGGTTTAGCAATCATCCGGAAATTAAAGTTATTCCTTGGCCAGCTCGGTCCCCTGACTTAAACCCCATAGAACATATATGGGGTTTAATGGTGCAAAGATGGGAAGCTCGGGACGAAAGATGCCCTGAGCTACTCAAATCCCATTGTATGCAGTTACGGGATAGTTTGCGCGGCACAAATATCTGTGCAAATATTGTGGCGTCTATGCGTCGACGTCTCATTAGCTGTATCGAGGCTAACGGAGGTCACACGAAATATTAAAAATCATAGACAGGTAGGGTAATTTTGTGTCAGGGGACATAGTGGTCGTAACTTTAACAAATTAGTATTTATATTATTGTAATATTGAGGTTAAGTTTCAATCCTCTTTTCATTGAGAAAATGAATAATTAAGCTATAACCTCTTAAATGATATCAGAATTTTCATAATATCTATATGTAACCTAAAATGTGTTTTTTAACATTCAATACTATAATAATAACATAACTAAGTGTAAAGGATTTCTTTTGTATAAAAAATATTACAATGTTACCATATCAAAATTTGTTTCATTTATTATCATATTATAATAATAAATTACCTGTAATGTAATATCTATTTGTTCAAAGTAATTTACTAAAATAAATTACTAAAACATACAAATAATAATAATAATAGGCCCAACTAGGGATTCGAACTCACATCTATCCGGATCACATAAGCGAGTGCAGCCTCGTTACCGATCTAGCTAATGTTAACTTATATTCACTAGTTGAAATTTGCATTACTATGAAAAAAATAATCAGATTGCGATAAAAAAACAAGTTACTGATATTGTCATCCTTGTCTAGCATTGACCACATCTATAACTACTCGTAGCGCGATGCTATACGACATGTTATTTTGTTAGCGTTGGAACATCACTCACACGGATAAATATGCGTATGTGTGTATAGGCGCCGCAGCTCGTATAGCGCAGGCGATAATGGTTATTGCGGTGTAAGTCGATTTCTCGCCGTTGACTGTACTTTGTGTTCAAAGATTTATATATTTAACCGACAATAAGGAGTAGGGTCACAATTTGTTTGTTTTTTTTTTTTGTATATGTTTCCGTGAACAATAAACATAAGCATAATCAGGTATGTTTCCTGCTGGGACACAGGCCTCCTCTCTGTAACAGGGAATTGGCTATAATCTACCATGCGAGCCCAGTGCGGGTTGGTAGATGTCAGATGTCTTTGAATTTTTGGTTCTAGGACATGCCAGTCTCATATACGATAACCATAACTAGAAAGTGTAAAATATAAAACCGTTTTACATGTGAATTCGGTTAGTAAGACAATCGAGTTCCAATTAATTCCATAAAGTAATAAAATAAACTTTAATTTTGAAAGTCGGTGGCAAAAAATTAAAATACAAAAGACAACGACTTTCGAAATTAAAGTTTTTTTTTACTTGCAGTGTATTTTTAGCGAAGTATGTTGTAATTCGATAGCGCTGATAATTAAAAAAAAATAAAATGGCTTTGCAATATTTTATCAAATAAACGGACACAATTAAGTACCACTTCATATTCCTATTTCCCATAAATTAGTGTACAAAACTAGTCGTGTAAACCACAAACACCTAATTTATGATGGTCACAGTCTGTAGAGCATGGAGACGCCTTGATGGCACTTTCCAGAGAAATCAAGCGTTCACCGGGACCCAGTTCTCTCGATTCAAATGACATAAGACATAGACATTGAGGATGATGGCTTTGACTAGCGGCCCGTGATACAAGCACCGAAAGCGCTCAACGCACTTTCGGTACGACAAAATTAAATACTACTGCCATCTCTAGCAGATGCGGTAATTCCGTGGTCTGTGGTTATGATGATTGTTCAATAGGAGTTGTACAAATGCTTGACGTAATCATAACTGACTAAGCATATTATTTCTGCAAATTGGCTTATTTTATACAAATAGAACTCGTCAACCATAAAAAAAAATTCTAGACCAGGTCGAACTACTCTGAGAAGAAAGGCCGAAACAATGGCAGAGGTCACAATCTATTTTAAAGTTCAGAAACTCTTTTGGTCAGATATAAGAGGACCGTGTAGATTAGTGTCTGAAATCAAGTCCACTAGAATCTGTATAATTTTGAGAAATGGATTACACATATTTTAGTGGACCTGTGCAGTTATAACGGTAAGTAACTCTAAATAGTTATTTTAGTATTGATTGATTCCGTATTTAAGTTGAATAATATCACTTCACTGGCTCACCACCACATCAAGCGCTACCGTGCAGACCTGCTTCACGGTCTTTGTTTCCCGCCATTGCTACTGACTGGCAGATGACATTAGTGACAGTAGCTGCATCCCGTTGTGTGCATGAGATAGTGTCTACATATCTATGGAATAGATACCCTACACTTATTAATAACTTCTATGCATAAAAATCTAGTCTTCATACTGCTCAAATGCAAAAGAGATATCTGATAAAATCTTTCTAGTTCACACTGTTTCAATAAAACTGTCACATCCAATATGGCACAAAGTGACAATTCGCATGACGACACGACATTATTGAAGAGAAAATATTGGATCTTAGGATTTTATATTGTAAATCTAGACAAAACTGTTTCTAAAACTGGTGCAATTTTGTGTGTTTTCATCTATACTTTTAATAATATTATAAAGCTGAAGAGTTTGTTTGTTTGGTTGGACGCAGTAATCTCAGGAACTACTAGTCGGAATTGAAAAATTCTTTTTGTGTTGTTGACGGGAATTTTACGCGGGCGAAGTCACGGGCAGAAGCTAGTCTCATATAAACATGTATTGATAGAAAAAAGAAGGTGCCAAATTCAAAAGAAAAAAAAATTCGACGATAATAAATTGACACTATGACTATGACACACTTTAAATCAAATAACGAACATGTGCACAAGCGTACGTCTCAAAGTGGTACCATTGAGTCCAACTCAGCATGATGTGTCAGGCAAGTATACCTGATACTGATATTCTGCTGCATGGTTGTCTATTGTTTACCATAGATTATATACCATAATCATCATATTCCCGAATTTCATTTACCCGAATTTCATTTGCTGGAATGTTTTGTTTGCCCTAAAAGACATATGACATACTTTTAATTGCCGAAACTTACATACCATAAGATACGAGTGCCATTCATGTTGTTTTTCATATTTTTAATTGCCATAATAATTATTAGACATAATATTTAAACGCCATATCATTACACATGATATTTAAGCGCCATAGTAAACTGTTTTCGAATCTTCTTCCAAGCTATTGTTTGACGGAGCTACGCGGGGCTTCTACTTCTGGGTGGTTTATAAAAAAATAACCACGAAGGGAATGGCGGGGTCTATTCGCTCGCTTCGCTCGCTCAAACGACCCCGCCATCCCGTTCTAACCTAACCTATCCGAGTCGGGGTGCCTTAAAGTCCCGATTGCATTCAGTTTCTCCTAATATAACAACCGTTACACACCCAGTGTCGATGGCAAATGATGTTATGGCATATGATAATTATGGCATGTGATAATTAGGGCATGTGATAATTAGGGCACGTGATAATTAGGGCTTACAATGATTATGACAAATGATGTTATGGTAAGTGATTTCGTGGGAAACAAAGCTAGGGCACGTGACTAATATAGCAAATAAGAGGAGGGCAAATGAATATTACGTCATATAATATTATGGCTGTTGACTATTATAGCAAGTGATATTAGGGCAAATAAAATTCGGGCAAACGGCGGTAGTCCCTGCTGGATCCTTGCATCCTTGTAAATTTTTTTTTCACTGAGATATCGTATTTGGAAGTTTTCATGTTTGTGAATTTTCAAAAAAAAATACTTGAGTCTACATAACCTCAAAATCAGGCAAAAACTGTACGTTTTGCACTTCTAGGATAGGATATCTCAGAAACCTGACGTGATAGAGCGATTCTAAGGCTGGCCTTAGAATCGCTAGAATCGCTTTTTGATGCACTGAATCCGAATCTGGATTCGGATTCAGTGCATCAAAAACCTTCGGAAATGTATAGTCTAGTTTCTGGTTAAGAAGTTTGGTTAAATTTTGTTGGCCTGTGTTTTGAGGTATACGAAAATTTACAAAGATGAGAACTTAAAAACACGGTATCTCAGCGAAAAAAAAATATTTGAGCAAACTCAACGGCATTTGAAAGAGGAAAACTTGTTCTATAATATGGTAACCTTTATTTTTTTTTGAAAAAAATATTCGTGAGTCTCCATAACCTCAAAATCAGGCAAAAACTGTACTTTTTGCACTTTTAGGTTTAAGATATCTCAGAAACCTGACGTGATAGAGCAATTCTGAGGCTAGATTCGGATTCAACGCATCAAAAACCTTTGAAATACATAGTCTGGTTTCTGGTTAAAAATTTTGTCGGCCTGTGATAATCGAACTGTATTGATTCAGCCATACATATTTATGTACAGGTGAATGAAAACCTTATGTTTAGAAATATGAAGGGCTTATGAGAAGAACCAACTTAGTCACATTCACCAAAATTTGTCAGTGTCAGTCACAAATTTCGTCTTGATATCATTTTATAGATAACTTAAAAATATTTCTCATACATAAATAATTAATTTTAAAACAAAATATGGTATGTTATCGATATTGAGATCGTCATCTCCATAAAAATTACCCGTTTCGCACTCGCTTTGGCAGGACCTTCCCTGCCAAAGCGAATGTGAAAGGGGTAATTTTTGCTTAGTCAAGTGGCTTAGTCAGTGACAAAGCTAGTTATTCCCTATTAAATCCAAAATGCAGTCCAATTTTTTAAGTGACCCAGCGAGTTTTCTCTTGTTTTAGATACGCGTATGGTAAAATATGGATGTTAGTGATAATAGACAATAAAAAAATTATTTGAAAAAAATGTGACTTAGCCGATTCTTCCCCTTAGCCCTCACGTCCCTAGCCGCCGCAGGAGGAGACGCCCCGGGCGTCGGGAGTCGATTGCGGACTCCCGGCCACCGTAGGCGCGAGCTTGCGGGTGGCGAGCAATGGATAGCTCGCCGCCCGGTAAGGACCAAGCTCGGGTCGACGGCGCGCAGTGTTCCACGCGCCCCTCAAAGAGATGTCAGCAGCAGTGTAGGGGTCTACTAGGACCGATGCCTGCTGGGGTCGCGTGATTGTTCGAAAGAGATACCGTGACCCTGGCACATGGGCAACTGATGGAACACGGGTGGGTTTTAGTCAGTAAAAGTCTGACACGCCCTCCCGCTCCACCCAGAGTGAAAGAAGTCATTTGATGATTTCCCATCCTGAAAAAAAAAAAAAAAGCCCGCCTTATCTTTAATGACAAATAGTTTCTTATATACAACTAACAGTTCGAGACAATTTCGCGTGTATTGTAGCGCGGGAGGAGGATAGCACGCACGAGTCGGGAGGGCGTAGTAGTTTGAATAAGCGGTCTTCGGTTGATCAACGTTCGGATAATCGACGTTCTATTGTAATAATCTTATTATATGTAATTGCAGTAGCGTAGGCGCAAATATTAAAAAAAATTAAAGTAGTTGTTATCGCCATCTATTTTTATTTTGTTCAACTATTACGCAAGATGTCAAGCTAGTCCTTTCCCGCTAATCACCATCGTGCACCTCGAAAACTTCTTCTTGACGAGCGTCGCCATCTTTATGGCTCGCTCGAGAAAGACATTATAACAGTTCAAATATGGATTCTGTCGTGATCGCGTGATCGCAACTCCGCTGTCTTTTTTTATCGCAGAACGATATAATTTAAATATTATAAGTCCATAGCAGTCCCGCTGTTTCTTTAGTGGTGTACTTTGTGGCTTCGGTGGTTGAACTGAAGTGCTGTGTAGTGCCTCTGGACTTTGCCGACACGTGGTGAGCCGAACTCTGAAGACTCCGGAGCAGAGCTGCTGGTAGATCGAGCGACTTCACGAGGAGGTAGGTGCACGATTTCCCTCATCCCTGGCCCTAGGCGCGACACTTGTGTTCATCAGTTTTTTCGGTCCGCGTCGAAGGTACCTAATTTCGCTTTTCGTCAGAGCCCCACCATTATTGTGGTCCTTCGAACCGTATTGATACAGTTTCCGCCCCTTTTAGGTCACCTAATAGGAGATTTAGTGTTAAAACCCGCCGTTTTTAGGTTTACGTTAGCCTAGAAAACGTACCGACGCCATTACGTTCGCTGCGTACCGCGAAGGTATTTATTTCATTTTGTTACCGCTTAACACTAAATACTTATTTTCTCGCTGTCATACTAATATTTCATCTTATTATTCGCTGTAATATTCATATTCTCAGTGGTATTCGCGAAATAAGGTTCTATTTCGATAATTTTCGCTGAGATTCACCTTTTTAGAAGTACCCACTTGTACTTTTATATTATTCGCAAACTTACAAATAAATTATTTTGTATACCTTTAATTTAAAATTCTCATTTCATAATGAAGAAAGCTATTAAGTCTGGTAGTACGGAGTTTTCGTTGTTGGCGTTGGAAGCCAAACGGAATGCTTTATTCGAGTGTTTACAGTTTGCCTACGATTTATCTAAAGACATAGGCACGGGAGATGATGCGAAAGAGGCTTTTCTGGACGCTAGCTCAAACATTAAGGGCCCACCTTGAAAGTGAATGATAGTAGGATGGGCGTGTTTTATGGCGGATCAACCTAAAGTGGCCGGCCGCCACAAACTTATATCTGAACCGTTTATAGAGAATAGGAAAACCAGCGGCCAAAAGTTGAACTAATGACAGAACATGTCTCGAAATAAAAACGTTACTACCTTAGCATAGCCTTCCTGTAAGCACTATTCCTGTCACTGTTGCACATCTGTCAAACTACAATAGCAAGGTAGAGACGGAAACACCTTAGAAAAAAGTACGTGAAAGTAGCATTAATTTAGTCCGTCTATGAAATTTTTGCACAAAGCGTGCGATGGAGTAGACAAATAATACAAATATTTAATTATAAGCAATGAAATTATCTTACAGCAAGAAATTATATTCTATATCTATATTATTACTGACAGTCTGTCTGTTACGCTTTCACGACTAAATCTTATTCGTTACCAATTAACCCTATTTATTCCGCGACTTCACCTGCGTCTGCGTCATCATCATCATCATTTCAGCCGTGAGACGTCCACTGCTGGACTTAGGCCTCCCCCAATTT
Source organism: Aporophyla lueneburgensis (assembly GCA_932294355.1). Classification (NCBI taxonomy): domain Eukaryota; kingdom Metazoa; phylum Arthropoda; class Insecta; order Lepidoptera; family Noctuidae; genus Aporophyla; species Aporophyla lueneburgensis. The sequence continues at coordinate 19,415,145 of OW028736.1, read as the reverse complement.
GGGGGGCTTTGCCATAATCGCCACGCTTGGCAGGCGTAGGGGTAATTCAGAGATGGAGTACACAAATAATTTGCTAAACAGTCTTCATAAGACTATAGAAGTATGTTTAGTGTTATTCAAAACAGAGTAAAACACCATTGTTTTGATCATCCATAAAATCTTGTAGGAATGAAAAATTATAAATAGCCAATATGTTTTCAGAAAGCACTCTTGTCTACAAGAGTGCTTTGATTAGATATCAATTAGATATCGAGAAGCAGTGGTGGCTCAGTGGCAACGGCTACTACTTACGAGTAGAGATGGGTCGTCGACGTAATTTTCGTTAACAAAACAAGACCGTTCATCATCGTTCATCGACGAGTCGATCAACTAGTTGAATTCTTCGACTAGTTCACTTGATTAAGATGCATTCAATCTAAACGTATAACGACAACGTTTTCGGTACGACTGTGGACTACTCCCTCGCATAATTCTACCAGTTCACTCTAACATGTCAACTAAAATCCACTCTATTACTATAGACCTAACGATCAGTTTCGGTGGTATCAACTCCCGAACTTATAATAACCGACTAAGTTTGGGCATCGTCGTTGAGTTGGCCGTATGTAAGAACATAGTGGGCTTTTGATTTCAGCCGTCTATGAATCAACTAGTCCACACTTCAATGATAGACCGTCCACGCGTTGATTCTACGAATTATTCCCATTAGTCCCCTCTAGCCCTGTCCTCCGGGGTGACAGCTGGGAATTGTCTTCCCACTTGTCACCGGGGTGACAATTTGTGCCGATTGTTCCCTTTGAAAACTGACTAGTGGGGACAAATGGGAAATCTGTTTCTCAGTTGTCACCGGGAGGGGTGACATTTGCTACGATTCCTTCCTTCCCAGAAAAAAAAAAATGTAATTACCATAGATTTCAGCTTTTTTATTTCTTAAGCTACATAGAATCAAATAAAAAAAATAACACAATGTCAACACGCTCACAACATTAGTAAATAAAAATGTCAAAAAAGTTATATAGAATCAAATAAAAAAAACCTTCAAAGTTAAAGTTCGCGAGTACATTCGCAAGAAGTTGGCAGTATCATCACAACGGTAATATTTCGTCATTTTTTAGTCTTCTTCTTCTTCTTCTTTCGTGTCGATGGTCTTCGTACACTTTTTACTAAGTATATTGTTTGAGCCCAGTAGGTGGCCACGTTTATTGCGGCATCAGTGGCATTTTTTAGATCATCTGAGGTGCAGGTGAACGGGCACGGGATTTGTTTTAGTAAATTCGATTATTTATGTATATGTATGTATGTGTTTTTATATTTATATATAGTTTGGTATATATGTTTATGATTTAAATAGCTTATACGTGTATATTTCAATATCTTCAAATTCATTGCACCTACCACTGTTTGTCTCTGCATCACCCAAAGGTTGACTGGTAGAAAATGCCTATGGCATTAAGTCCGCCTCTGTACATTTATGTGCTTAATGTGTAAAATAAATAAATAAAAAACAACATTCTGTTTCCTTTAATAGGTACAATCACAGATTATTAACTTATATTAACACAAATCGTTTTTTAAAATTTTATATAATTTTTACATATTGCGGAATTTATTTTGTTCGGCAATACCGAGGTTAGAATTTTTTTGTTAAAATGTAGGTAGAAGAAATATTTTTTAAACTGACGATACATTTCCTACCATAAACTGTTGTACCTTATATGTTTTAAGCATGTTGATATTGTGTTATTTTTTTTTTATTTGATTCTATGTAGCTTATGAAATAAAAAAGCTGAAATCTATGGTAATTACATTTTTTTCTGGGAAGGAAGGAATCGTAGCAAATGTCACCCCCCCGGTGACAACTGAGAAACAGACTTCCCATTTGTCCCCACTAGTCAGCTTTCAAAGGGAACAGTCGGCACAAATTGTCACCCCGGTGATAACTGGGAAGACAATTCCTAGCTGTCACCCCGGAGGACAGGGCTAGAGGGGACTATTGGGAATAATTCGAAGCTACGACAACTGTCGATTTAAACCGTTCGTTGATTCGACGCCCATCTTTACTTACGAGTTCGAACCTGAGCAGACGCTTTTCTCTGTGTAAATTATTTCAATACCATTGCTCTCAAAACTGTGAAGGAAAACATCGTGCTTAAACCGGCCGGCATGTCTTAGAACCAAAAAATCGAAGACATGTGACATCTACCAACCCACCCTGGGCCCTCGTGGTAGATTATGTCCCACTCTCTCTCACCAAGAGGAGGCCTGTGTCCCAGCAGTGGGAACGTTATGGGCTGCTAATGATTAGGTATCAAACACGGTACATACCGTCCCTTTATTGGTAAAACCGATTATCTACCGAAAACTAAGTATACTAAACAATTTGTGAAAAAATTAATTAATTTCATGGTTTCACAAATTGTTTTGTATAAGACATAGATAGAAAATCTAAATTTATTCATTTTTTCACAAATTGTTTTGTATCTATACTAATATTATAAAGCTGAAGAGTTTGTTTGTTTGTTTGTTTGTTTGATTGAACGCGCTAATCTCAGGAACTACGGGTCCGAATTGAAAAATTCTTTTTGTGTTGGGTAGCCTATTTATCGTGGGAGGCTATAGGCTATATAACATCACGCTACAACTAAGAGGAGCGGAGCAGTAATGAAAAATGTTGCAAAAACGGGGAAAATTTATTCCTTTTAAGAGTTTCCGTTGCGTGCGCTGCGTAAACGGTTAAAGTAACGCAAAAATAATGTATAACGGAATTATTCCTCTTAAAAAGTTCTAAAAAAAAGTCCGCGAGAGCATATGTCTATCTTTTAAGGTTGACTCACTATAACTCAAAAGGAGCGAGCAGCAACGAAAAATGGACGAAAACTAGCAGGCAAATCGATGCGACGGGAAGGGTCAGGGGAGCAAAACTTTGACGCGGACGAAGTCGCGGGCAGAAGCTAGTACTTAGATAAAAATAAAAAGTTATTAAAAGTTGATTATTTCCTAATATATAATTCTAATTGATAAATAAATGATAAATGATAAATGATTTTATTTCTGTAAGTAGGTTTGTACAAACACTTTTACATGTCAATAATATTTTTTTTAAACTAGATGAGTTCGGCGTTTCCTAACTGACTACTCTGAGAAGAAAGGCCGAAACAAACTCAGAGGTCACAGTCTCTTTTAAAGTCCAGACATAATCTTGTTCACATCATGTGAAGATCATGTAGATTGGTGACTGAAATGGTCTTTTGAAGAAAGAACCACACAGATTGAGTGGACCTGTCCAGTCAGTGCAAGCATTTGTCACTAATCGTTTAGCTCAACTCGGAACATAAGGAGCCCAACGCTTTGACGAACAGTACCAAAGAAAGGACATTTGGGTAGGCCACATAATTATTCAAACTGCCAGATCATGATTACTGAGAAAGAAAGAAAACAAAATTAAAAAAAGACCCACATAGTCTTCACATTCACAATAATTAAAACAATACGATACTTTACAAAGTAAATATTCATGTCACTGTATATATAAAAATTATCATTGTCAGTGTGTATATAAAAAGAAAAGAAACGGATATAATTTTGTTGGTCAGATCATTTAATGACCATGTAGATCGGTGTCTGAAATGGTCTTTTGATGAAAGAACCACACAGATATTGAGTGGACCTGTCCAGTCAGTGCACGCATTTGTCGATAATCGTACAACTCAACTCGGAACTTAAGGAGCTCAACGATTCGACGAACAATACCAAAGAAAGGACATTTGGGTAGGCCGCAAAAACTACTCAAACTGCCAGACCGTAATCAAAAGTGAAACAATGACCCACATAGTTCTCAAATTCTCAATAATCAAAGTAATATTCATACAATTATATTATATTCATGTCATGTGAAATAATAAAAAAAGAGTAAAAATAGCAAAATAATAATAATAAAAAAACAACATTCAGTGTAGATTTATTGGAGCAGCTCAATCCCAGGCCGTTTTATCCTCAATATAGTCTTTAACAGTATAATAGGCTTTCTGACATAATTTACGCTTTATAAAAGATTTGAATTTATTTATGCTTAGTTTTGAATGAGGCTAGGAATTTTATTATAAAAACGAATACATTGGCATCTAAACGAGCCACCTATTTTCTTGAGCCTGGTCTTAGGAACAACAAAGTTTTGTTTGTTTCTAGTATTGACATTATGGATATCACTGTATCTTTTAAAGAGATTAATATTTTTATGTGCATACAGCAGATTTTCATAAATATACTGAGAAGGCACAGTCATTATATTAATTTCTTTATATTTGTCTCTGAGGGAGAATCTGGGACTTAATTTATAAATCGAACGAATTGCCCTTTTTTGTAAAACAAAAATTGTCTGAATATCGGCGGCATTTCCCCACAGCAGAATACCGTACGACATCACGCTATGAAAATAACTAAACTAAACGGGCTGTCTCTAAATCAGTTAAATCACGAATTTTTCTAACAGCGTAGGCTGCAGAGCTAAGCTTTTTTGACAATTTATCTATACTAGTGATCGCCCATTGGTCGAAATTCGACCATACTTCATTTGAATAGAAATACATAATTAAATGAAAAAATATAGATAATAATAAATATAAAAAAATAATGTGGTTATATTTGACACTATAGACAAATTGTTGACGCTGTACTACTGTGGAGAGTGTTCGCTGGCGGGATGGTGATGGCCAGGACCAGGACGTAGGTGTAATGAGTAAAGAATACTTCTTAGGGACTCTCTTTTTTATTTTCTTAATACTTCTTAACTGCTGGATATGGAACAATATGGAATGAATTGTCACAGAAATTTGTTCTGTTTTATAGAATTTTCCCTATTATTTTTAATTAATTATGACTGTTCCAAATGTCATAATTATAACCAGCCTGTACAATCTATGACCAGCCTGTACAATCGTGAGGCATACAACCTCTACAGTTTGCACACGACACTAAGTTTTGTATGGGAAACTTACTAATGCCATACTTGACACTCCCCATAAAACCACAATTTTTTTTTCCCAAATTTAGGGGGTAAATAAGAGGATTGAGATTTTTTAGGAGCGTTCCATTTTTAGGGGTATTCTTAGGGATTTTTTGCCATCTTACATTTCTCATTGTGTTTTTGATTACAATAAAAGTATTAGCGACTTCTAGTACGGTTCCTCGACATTAAGAATGCAGAGTGAATGATTAACAAATGTCGCGTAATAAATATAGACAAATATTACTACTGTGTGCCGGTCTATGATTACTGAACATTCGTTGGTTATTTTCATTATAATTTTTTAGCGGATTTTTTTAGTAATTGTGGCAATTTTAGGGGTTTTTAACTTAAGCTTTAGGGGTAAATATTTTTGGGTGTTGGTAACACTGCACAAAATAATAAAGACAGATTTGGACCATAAACAAAAGAATATTTATGCATGTGTGTATTAGATACACGGTAATGAAAAGTAGTGTGTGTAACGTGTTATTTATTGAAAATTATTTATTTTAACGCATAATTTAAAGAAAATATTTGCATTCGTCACTTCTTCTCTGTATAAACTATAAGTGTGCAAAATTTCATACTCCTCCGTCCGCCCAATTTTCGTAAAAAGGGATCCAAAGTTTTCGCTTCACGTATTAATATATAGATGGGGGCCCCATTGAAGCTTGGCATCCAGAGTTATGCCTAAGAATACTGCGGTATCTTCGGGTTTCAACACTTCACCCTTTATGAGGACACTAGTTTCTACTTGTCTAACATGAGGTATCGTAAACTTAATACATTTAGTTTTTTTCTCGTTAAGAAGTAGGCTATTAACATTAAACCAGTTAACTACATTAGCAAGGGCTCTATTTACATTGTCAGTAACCAGCTGCTGACGTTTGAGTTTGAATAAAAGTGAAGTGTCGTCTGCAAACAACACTTTATCATGTTTATCCTTTATGAGGTAAGGCAAGTCATTTATATAAATAAGAAATAAAAATGGGCCTAAAATTGAGCCCTGGGGGACCCCCATTCTAACTATAGATCCAGGTGATCTTTTTCCGTTGACGTCAACTCTCTGAATCCTATCACTCAGGTATGAAGTAAGAAGATCCACAGAGGCGTTCCGGATTCCGTAGTGGTGAAGTTTCCTGATCAAGGTTTCATGAAGAACACAATCGAATGCCTTGGACAAATCGCAAAAAATACCCAAAGCATCGCATTTGTCCTCCCATGCATTATATATATGACCTAAAAGTTCAACTCCGGCATCGGTAGTTGAACGACCCTTTGTGAAACCAAACTGTTTGTTGTGTAATAAGTTATGTTTGTTAAAAAATCGTTGCAATTGATTTAGAATAAGTTTTTCAAAAATTTTACTGAAGGTAGGTAGCACTGAAATTGGTCTATAGTTAGTAGGGTCTGATGTGCTACCCGATTTAAACAACGGTATTATTTTACTGTTTTTCATAAGATCAGGAAACTCACCACGGTCAATACAATTATTAAAAATAACAGCTAAAGTTGGTGCTACAATGTTTATGATTGACTTAGCAGTATCCACAGAATTACCCCATAAATCGGCGGTCTTTTTAACATTTAAAGAGTGAAAAGTTTTAATGATATCGTTACAGGTTACATATTGGAAATGAAATTCACTATCACAAACAGGAACGTTTTCTTTAAGTAAAGACTCTGCAGCAGTGGGTGATGAGTTCAAAGATTTGGTAGTAGATACTGGAATCTCTGCAAAGAAATTTTCAAACGCCGCGGCGACTTGAGAATCTGATTTAATTATATTGTCCTCAATAGCTAGACTGTAGTCACTACTTCGGTTGCATGACCTTCCTGTTTCGCTGTTAATGATAGTCCAAGTCGTTTTAATTACATTAGTGCTATTTTTAATTTTTAAACTCAAATAACGTGACTTGGCTATGCTACAAACTTTCTTAAATAATTTAGAATAATTTTTAACACACAAATTAAATTCAGCAGTGTTTATACAAGTCCGTCCATCATATAATTCATAAAGTCGTTTTCTACTTTTATGTATACCAGTGGTGGCCCAATCACTAAAAGAAGCGTTAATACTAACAGAAAAAGTCTTTGGAATGAATATGTTATCAAATTGTGTGCAATACATTTAAAAAAAATCATTATATTGTCCATTAGAGTCATCATTTGGCAACACAAGTGGTAGAATTACACTAGTTTACACGGTTTTCAAACCCCAGCTGAAAGTTGTTATTTTATTATTCATTTAGGTAGAGCTATCCAGAAAAAATAATAAAAAAAATCTGTCACGTCTGGTTTAAGAAACATTTATTTACCTGAAAGACATCATTTTGGTAATAATACTAAAAAAAAAAAAAATTGCCTTCTTTTTATAGTTATTTGTTGCAGTTACTCTTATAATGGTCCAACAATAATCCCCTAACATGTTTTCATCCCAAAATCCATTATGTAGTTCTTCAAAAACCTTTAAATCTTAGTGGAAACTTTCCCCTTGTTCGCCACTAACTTCCTAAGTTTTCAGGGAAAAACCTCAGATGGGAGTGCAGAAAATGAATCTCTAATGACATGTTTACTCCCATCTGTTGAAAATTGTCGTTTGAAGCGAACGAATAAACAATAAACTGTGGTCACGATGTTAGGTTACAAAAAACAATTGCCTGCAGAAAGACATTGTGACGTGGTAAAATATTTCTGCTTGCACTTTTAGGTTAAAGGAAGATAGGTAAACATATTTATATGCCTACCTACATTTTTTTTTTGGAGTATAATAAAAGTTACATTTTGTAAACTAGTGTTATTTTTCTACTTTATTCAGTTTTTTACTTTCATGTAAATAATGATTTTTTGGTGTTTTTGTAATTATAAAAATAACAATGACCAGGCCTGTTGCAGTTCCTTGTATGAACATTTTGCAGATAAAAAAATAAAAATGTTTGTTGCACAACTTACCTAAGTAAATTACTATTAACGTGATGTTGTGGAAAAAACAAATAAAGATGCATAAGTAATCTCTTTTAATTGAATTAAAATCTGCACAAGTGCGAAGGATTATGTTCTGTTAAAAGCAAGTAGAACTACTTACTCTCTTTTTAATGTGTAAGATTCTAAGTACTTTCCAATAATTCAGCAGTATCAGAACCATTTAAAGTATTTTAATTTGTATTAGTACAATGCTACAGTATGTTCAGAATGTAAGTAAACTGCAACTAAAATAAGATATGAAACGGAATGTGTTTTTGATTGCAAGGCTTCCAAAAAATCGTACAGGTATAAGACTTTAGGTGTTATTGAATGCAGATTTTTATTTTATTTTATTTTATTTATTGAGGGATAATAAACAACTACAACATAATATATAATACTTAAGGTTAACAAAATTTAAGAGGTAATGTTGCAGTCAACTGCATTATCCGCAGATAAGACATATTTAAAGATCTGTGGTTGCCACTAGACGAGCAAAACCAAGATTAACGAAAATTTTAAAATAAATAAATAGGTTACTATAAAGCGAGCTATAGCTAAAAACCAAATCGGATCAGAAATAGTTTCATTTACTTAAATTATGCAATAAATAAATTTATAATGTTAATACGATTACAGATTAAGATATTTTTTTATAATATTTGCTTTAAATTTATTTTTCGAGCATGCAAATATCAATGTCAATAAAATTTGAATTATAGGATTCCAACAGTCTATGAATAGGACAGCGTAAGCCAGAGTTCGTACGACAAGAACTAAGCGCGAACAGAGTACGTGCACGAACCTGACGCACATGAACTGTTCGGGGGACAGAATAACACAGCTTACTCGTTAAATCAATGGCATCAAAATTATTGTGAACAATATCATGAAGCACATTGGCCTCCAGGTATTTGCGCCGATTCTCCAAGCTAATAAGCTTATACTTATTAAGAAGTTGGGAATATGATAGATAAGTCTTAGTCCCATAACATCTATAGTACATAGCACGGACGTACTTGCGCTGAACCCTTTCTATTCCATCTACGTACTTTTGGTAGAAGGGGTTCCAAATAGGGACCGCATACTCTAACTGAGAACGAATGAGCGTCTTATACAGATGGAGGTAGGTAGAGGTACGCTTAAATTCTGTTGACGATCTCATCACAAATCCATACATTTTAAAAGCACGATTCACTATGGCTTCGATATGCTGGTTCAAGGAAAGTTTGCCATCAAAGAGAACACCTAGGTCCTTCACTATAGAAACATTATTTAAAGGGATACTGTTAAGATTGTAATTGAAATTAAAGATGAAATTATTCTTAGTAAAGTGTATATAGTTACACTTGGGGATACTAAGGTGCAGCTTATTTTCGATACAGTACGCAGTTAATCTGTCTAGGTCCTCTTGAAATGCATGGCAATCGTCCATAGTTCGTATCGATTTAAACGCCTTCAGGTCATCTGCGTACATCAGGAATTTTGACTTTTTAAAGCATTTCTTAATATCATTGATATAAATAATGAATAATAACGGTCCCAGGATAGAGCCCTGTGGAACTCCGGAGGTAATATTCACAGAGACAGACTGATGACCATTAACCACTACCCTCTGTGACCGGTTTTCGAGGTACGACACAAACCAACGAAACAGATTTCCGCGTATTCCATTGTAAGCAATTTTACTCAGGAGAATTTCATGGTCGACCTTGTCAAAAGCTTTTTTGAAATCAGTATAGACCGCATCTATTTGTAATCGCCCATCAATACTCTCAAAAAGGTAATTAGAGAATATTAACAGATTGGACGTTATAGATCGACGCTTAACAAACCCATGTTGTTCAGGAATGATAATATTATGCAGAAGAGGGTAAATCTCGTTGTGAACCAGTCTCTCAAAAAGCTTTGACAAGGTCGACAGGATCGAAATGGGTCTATATTGTTCGACGTCATGCTTAGAGCCACCCTTGTGCACCGGTGTAATGTTAGCTCGCTTCCACGCCACCGGGAACACACCTTCCTGCAGACATCTATTAAAAAGGATATAGATCGGCTCACAAATATTATCTGCAGTAGCCCTGAAAAAGGCCGGCGGAAGACCGTCAGGTCCTGCCCCCTTCGTGGGGTCCAACTGCTTCAACTCGCTAAGTATTTTTGATTGATCTATATGTAGATTACTAATTAAGCTACTACTCTCTGCATACTGCTGTGGCGGACCCCACGAGGTGAGAGTAGGTGATACGGGCTCAAATACGGACAAGAAAAAGTCCGAAAACATATTGCAGACAACATCAGGGTCACTTGACTTGACATTCTGGTACTGCATCATGGACGGAACGCCTGACTTACGTTTACGGTTAGAAATATAGGACCAAAAGTACTTTATGTTTCTAGAGAGACTATCTTCAATAGAGTTTATATAACTGGAATAACAGGTTTTACACAAATGTTTGAAGGTAAACCTACATTCGGAAAAGTTATTGTAGTCTTTGACGTTGCTGTATTTTTTCCACTTTATCCAAAGACGTTGCTTCTTTTTAAATATTTTAACTAATTGTGGCGTAAACCAGATTGGGAAATCCAGCGATCTAGTCCTTGCAGGGGGGACTAGTGGGCTAATTATGTCACTCAACATGCTATAGAAAGCCTCCACGGCCTCTTCCGATGAAAGATTGTCGAACAGCGCAGACCAATTGACCTCGTCCATGTGTTTGTTAATGAGGTCATAATTAGCTTTACGGAAATTATATTTATGAATCGGCTTTCTCTTCATCATTTGTGTACACAAGCTAACAGGCGCGGTTATAACAAAAGGGGGGTGATGGGGGTCAACTGGTAGTAACGGGTCTTTAAGGTGGCAAGTCGAACAGCTAGTGTTCGAGATAAACAGATCCAAGATTTTTCCTCCACTATTAGGCGAGCTGTTATATTGGTGAGCATCTAGAGAAGACATGAGATGGGTCAGTTCCGAGCACAGAGGGTGTGTACAAACGCATGACACGCAAGCGTTACGCCCCGGCGTTACCATGTTCCACGTGACATTCGGAAGATTATAATCACCGACGATGTAAACATTCATGACATTAGGCGCGTTTAAGGTGTCCTGTAGAAAGTCAAAATGAGATGTATAGACATCAGAGCTGGTCCCCGGCGGGATGTAAACTGCGCTGATGACATGTATTTTATGTTTATCGTCTTTACTAGGCAGCGCAACCATGAGGTGCTCAATACACGCCGAGGGCTTACAATGGGGGCTATTAAGGAGATCGAGAGAGGCCGATTGAAGTTCACGTAGTATTGCAATGAGCACTCCACCCCCATCTCGCTTCCCCGTAGCATCACGATCCCGGTCACAGCGGAACACAACATAACGAGGGTCAATAAATTCGCTATTCGCTATTTCTGGTATCAGCCAAGTCTCTGTCAATATTATGATGTCATATGAGGATGCCAAGATATTCACGAGCAACGAGTGTAGCTTAGTTCTAATTCCCCTACAGTTCTGGTAGTAAATTAACAAATTATCAGTGCTAGCCATTTGCCAAGTGTATTGCAACAAATTTATATTGATCTCGCGTTCTTGTGTAAAACTTGGTATAATGATGTTACATAAAAGATGTTACATAAAAGCTTGTAATATAATTGTTTTTTTGCCTATCTATCTCGAAAACTATGCATCGTATCGAAATATCGGTTTTACCAGTAGATAGAGCTCAAAAAGTTGAGTAGCTTGGTGTAAATAACTCATTTTTGAAAAAAGTGCAGATAATCGGTTTTAGCAATAAAGGGACGATATAGGGTTTGAAACAGCTAGGCCAGGCTTCAGGCCACGTGCCTGACATGGATGGCTTCGTAAAGGTAGAGAGGAAGAAGAGGAAGAAGCTTCGTAGTCGGAACCAGTGTGGGACCGCGCTAGCAGGACTCAATATGCTGCTGCGTCCAGCTACACTAACGACGCAGCTCTATGTGTCCCATCAACATTACACCACGAAGGTTGAGGAGATCGTGGAGTTTGAACGTGTTAAGTCCAACTGGACCTTGAGGGTCGAGAAGTTGGAACCGTGCCACAACACGAACTTCAAGTCATTCGTGGTCCGAGTTCCAACTCATCAAATCGAGACCTTCCTCAAGGAAGAGTTTTGGCCGAAGGGTGTCGTGTATCGGCGATTCCGCGGAAGGCTACGCGATACTACGCAGCACAACACGTTGCCGTCACTTCGTGTACAATAGTTATATTTACGTGTTTTTTTTTGTATGTATGATACTCTCTATGGTATTATGATTTGGGTCTTTGTAGCCCGAAATAAACTGATTTGATTGATTGATTGATATATGAAATTAAAATTTATATTTTCAATAAAACTTCACATCTGCTATAAATGATAAATGATTTTATTTCTATAAGTAGGTTTGTACAAACACTTTTACATGCCAATGATATTTTTTTACTAGTTCGGCGTTTGACACAGCCTGTTTAAATCATAACCCTTCTTTGGGCTGCTGTCAAGTAAAACCTCACCTTTTTTACAATTCTAATGCTACTCCATTCATTCGTTGTGCTCTTGTGTTTGAAGTGACAGTACTTGACATATAGATATATTGATGACATACTTCAAACCTAAAATCAAATTATATATTTGATTTTATTTCTAAATGAATGATTATTATAAGTTTTTGTGATAAAACAGACGCTCTTCTCTAGAAAATAAGGTGTTTACTGTTTACTCAATATTACTTTACAAAGTGAGAATAGATTGTTGCTGTAATGCTTTAGTGAAGGTGGTGAATTCGATTTACTGTTATGATCATCTAATTGGTATTTCATTCTTGCAAAATGAATAAATTAATTGCCCTGTGCAGGCACTCCTAACCTTGAAGGTACTGTTCAGTTTTGGTTTATGGTTCTTCCCATTTTACATAATTTATGTCGTCTCTAAATGGTAATAGAAAAAGAATGTTATATTGTTCACAGTCACAAAAATAGACACATATACATTCGAAATACAAAGTTATTTGGAAAGCCAACACTTATTATATTAAATCATTACAGCAAAATGCTTAACTACTACCTTATTTTGTGAACACAAATATTTAAAAAACGTAATTTTGATCGCACCGATTTGTAAAAAAGTGACATAGGTTCGTCGTCGATGAGCCCTACTGGGCGACTGATTTATGAAGTCAAAGTCAAAGTCAAAGTATCTTTATTGTGGGCACATGTAAGTTACAGGTCTTAACAATATATCAAAGTATCAATATGTCCTGCCTTATAGGCATACAATAATTATGTAGGTAGATATGGCATAAAAAATTTGGAATTATTATAGATGGTAAGTTATTATAAATGTAAAAGTACAGTGCAACTATCACATGGTCAATACTAATGCATGTCAAATACGGTGAATCTAATACATGGTCAATATTTATATATGTCAAAATACAGTGGAACTAATAAATGGTCAACAATTCAGGAAATCTTGGATCGTGTAGAATGCTTTATCAATTAAAAATGTTCGTAATTTATTTTTAAATATTGAAAGTTCCTTAGTGTCTAGAATGCTAATAGGTATTTTGTTGTATATTTTTGATGCAATGCCAAAGAAGCTTTTGTTAAATAGAGCCGTTTTATGTGGCACATTAGAAATTTTTAACATATGCCTTTTCGATTTAAGTTTATCAAATAGATTTTCATTTGTTTTTATAAATACAGCTACTTCATAAATGTAAATTGCAGGGAAGGTCAATATTTTTAATTCTTTGAAATATGGTTTACATGAATCTGGAACACGGATACCAACCATCGCACGTACACATCTTTTTTGCGCTTTGAACACTAAATCCCTGTTAGTTGCATTGCCCCAATAAATGACTGCATATCTTAGTGTCGCCGAAATATAAGCGTGGTATGTGGTCAAAAGAACTGATCGATCAACTATTTTTGATAATTTATATAAAGCATATGAGTACTGATTAACTTTATTGCATACTGTGTCTATGTGTGTTTGCCAAGACAAATCCTTATCAATCCAAAGCCCTAGAAATTTAACGCAGTTGACATGTTCAATTTTCGTCCCATTATGATTAATATTAAAGTTGTTGTTTATAGTTTTACGCCCAAAATTCACAAGTTTAGTTTTTTCTAAATTGATAATTAAATTATTATTCGTCAGCCAGTTAATTATATTGCAAAGAGTGGAATTTATCTCACTTTCAAAAGTATTAATATTTTGACCAGTAAATATAGCTGTGCTATCATCAGCGAAAAGGATCATTGGATGCTGCGAAACTTTAGGCAGATCATTTATGTAGGTCAAAAATAACGGAGGACCTAACACGCTACCTTGAGGCACTCCATATATTACTTTTTTGGGCATGGATTTATGTTTTTGTTCGGTATTATTTGAGATATTAATATTATTTATTTCATCTACCTGATATCTGTCATTTAGATAAGATTCCAGAAGTTTATGGACGTTACCCCTTATACCATAACTGTATAATTTATTTAAAAGTGTTCCATGGTGTACATAATCGAACGCTTTTGTCATATCCATAAACATTGCAAAGACAGGCAAACGCTTATCAATATTGGTATAAACTGTTTTTAAAAGGTCATAAATTGCTAAATTAATTGTCTTATTCTTTCTAAAGCCTTTTTGTTCTTTCGCAAATAGGTTGTACTTCTCAAAGTGAGTATTAATTGCAATATATATGACTTTTTCAAATATTTTAGAAAAAATTGGTATAAGTGCTATTGGTCTGTAACATGCCATGTCTTCCTTGTTATTTTTCTTAAAAAGTGGCTTCACTACGGATTTTTTAAGTTTAGTTGGAAACACACCATGCTCAATACATAAGTTAAATATATGACTGAGTACTGGGCTGATGATGGGCGCAACTTCCTTTATTGAGGATGTTGTAATGTCATCATATCCAGCACTTCTAGTGTTTTTAAGTGTTTTAATTATAATATTAATGTCATAAGGTGTTACAGGGTTTAGAAACAAAGATTTATATGTACTATTAGTCAATGTCAAATTATTATTGAAAGATGTCAAATTCATATTAGGATTATTATTATTAAAATTGTCCGCAACTGATGAATTATTATTATTATTGAGTGAATTAATGGGTTTTATTAAATTAATATAATAATTATTAAATTCTTCTGCAATTATTTGTGGGTCTGTTATTGTATGATTGTTTACGTTTATTTTATTAATATTTTCTTTTGGAGGTTGGCTTTTGTTAGAGTTTATAATTTTCCATGTAGCTTTAGACTTGTTCTCTGCATTGGATATTAGGTAATTATTTTGAGATTTTTGGGTAAGTTTAACAATTTTTTTGAGACAGTTACTATATTGTTTGAGAGCATTTTTCTTTTCTTCACTAGGATTGAGTCTATATATACTGCCACAGTTGTTTTCTTTTTTGCCGACAACACTGGCTTATTCCCCTTGACAGCCATTTAGGTTTTTTAACAATATTATTTCTAATTTTTATTATTGGAAAGCAGAGGTCATAAAAAAGTTTGTAATGGTCGAAAAATAAGTTGTATGCTACTTCTCGATCACTAGTTGAATACACATCATGAAAACTTAAGCTCCCCAGACATTCTTTGAATTTAGTTAGGTTTTCTTTACTAAAGTCTCGCCTTTCGGTATACCAGAAAGTGACAGTGCAAGTTTTTTTAACAGAAAATTTTAATAATTGTGCCGTGTGATCAGACATACTTAAGTCAATGACATCACATTTACTACCTCTAATATTGTGGAAAATGTTGTCAATGCAAGTGTTACTCTTTGGCCTTGTTGGATTATGTGTGCCAATTTTCATATCAAAGCTGGAAATAACATGTGTAAGTTGCAAAGAAATGGAGGTTCTTTTTAACAGATCAATGTTAAAATCACCGCAAATAATAGTTTTAGTTGATTTTCGATTGCGTAATTTGTAGTGGATTTTATGAAGTATGTTGAAAAATGTATTAAGTTCGTTTTGTGCAGTTTTTGGAGGTCGATATATACATATTATCACCACATTATGATCCAATAGTTCAATGGCGGAACATTCCGTTACATTACGAACACTAAGGCTAACTATATCTTGAAGAACTTTATATTTGAGGATATTTTTTACAAGTATACACGATCCGCCATTTCTGTTATGTCTGTTACAGCTTGCCGCTAAAGTGTAATTCGGTAAGGTTAGGTACATAATGTCTGAATCAATCATATTATGTTCTGTTATACATAAAATATCAACCTCCTTCCCATTATTTTTAAGGGATTCAATACTGACAAATAATAAATCGGATTTGCTGATCAATCCGTTGAGATTTTGATGCATAACAGTTAGATTATTATATACGAAAAAACTGTTTGTTATTGTCCTGTTTTTCGACATTGGATCCACGATTATTGTCTTCAATCTTGGGCAGAACAGACTCAAACTGTAACGAAGTAACATCATTTAACCTTTGTATCTCAGTGATGAGCTCCAGAGCATCATTTAATATTACGTTTAAACCATTGTTATTTATTGCCCCTGACCACTTATTAAACGAGGTACAATCAAAGTTTAAGTTTAAGTTAGAGTCAAGTACATATGCATACTCATGCGACATTACATCTAGGCAAAGTAAGTTATTAAAAATTTCTATTCTACTATTGAACATATTTGTGTAGTAATTAAATTTAAATGTGGGTAGACACAAAATGATATTTGTATTATTTATATCTTTGAGGGTATTTCTTATAAAAACTATCAAAACTATCAATTCAAAGTAATCTTTCGTCTTTTCAAAATCCTCCGGGCCAATCAATATGACGCAGTAGTCATTCATAGTGTATTGTTGTAGCTTAGACTTAAGACCCGTTAGCAACAGTTCAATTCCGCAGGTAGGCTTTAAATAATGACATATATTGTAGTAATTAGAGAATATATCCATCGCTGTTGTTAGGATCATGTTATTCTTGTTACCACTTATAAAGCAAAGTTTATTCTTTTGCTTGTTTTCCAGATCTTTTTTATTTTCTAATCGTACATTACGTTCTGTTATATTTGGTGATAGATGAGAGCCGGAGTCGGAACAGGAGTGTTGGGGTATACTTTGAATTGGTTGACTTGCTAGCGTAATTTCTGAATGATTTATTATTGTTTGCCCACATTTTTGATTTGGTATTTCGTTTGGCGTTACATCTTCGGCTGACGAGTTTTTAGCGGTGTTTGCATCAGTCAGCTTCGATACAATATATTTTAGATCTATATTTTCTTTGCGTAACTGGGCCACCTCTTTATGGATGCTGCCATCTAGCGTAGCGATTGGAGGTTCGGTCTCCGATGATGTCTCTGAAGTTGAACGAGTACGAGTCCTTCGGAGAGTTATGTTCTCGAAGAAATTCATTTTTGACTAAAATTGTTGATTTAACAATTTTATTTTAAACAAAAAGTGATTCAGCTGGTAGGGTTCGAACGCACGACTCTGTGCGCTGCAGTCCAATGCGTAACTAATCACACCGATCGTACAGTTAATAGAGTTGTTGAAATAGGTGATAGCTGTTGTCGAGAAAGTCTATTTGAATAATAAAAAGTCGGTAGAAGTGAGTGTGCCAATGGATTTTTTTCCACACAATTGTTATGATTCAAGTTCGAATTGTGGATTATTTCTTAAGATTTGTTCACTTATTAAGCACTGTTAGTCACTTATTGTACACTATTGCTTCACTTGCGTTCATATTTTATTGCTGGTTTTTGTAGGAGGGCTTTTTAACACTTATCACAAATGTTTTATTATCTTCTTTCTCACTTGAGTTTTTTCCGAGATAACAATAACACTTAATATTTATGACGTAATTAATGTTTTGGTGAAAATTTATTGTTTTTTCACTTTGTATTTTATTTTTCGTAAATTTTAAAAACAGAGAGCAATAATTTTAGGTGCTTGTAGCTAAAGCGCCATCTAGCGACCTGAACCTGAATGACCTGACCTGAATGAACGAAAGAGAGTGATGACACTACTTATGATAGGCAAAAGAAGAGATGGCGATAATGTGTGTGCGCTTGGAATAAAATAACGTATGTGCCAAAACGAATCGCCGTTTTTTATGAATGAAAAGTATTATTAAAACGAAAACTGTTTTACAAAAACTTAGACACAATTACAATCAATGTTTTAAAGTAAACTATGTTTAATAATGCATACGCATCGCACCTTGAGGCTAAAAAAATCATAATCATAGATAGAACTAGCGATTTTTTTGTATCGAGAAAATTTCATCGTATCGTGTATTCCTTTTACAGGATACTAGATCATATAGTCAAAAAACATACACTAAAAGATTAAGTACGGATGTCATACGGTAAGAAAGGTACGCTAAAAAGAAAAAGTACGTTTATCTCGCTACGTCACCTTAACGCTATTCGTTCCGAATTTCATGAAGTTTTGGATCAGTATAATAACTGTCTACTGACAGCTGATCCCACCGCGCGCGCTGATTACAAGGCGCTGGTTTCGTTTGAACAGTTATATATTCGCTTAAAACGTTTGGTTGCTTCTACCAATGCAGACGTCGTTCAGTCCATCTTAGAGAAAAAATCTTCTATCATTAAGTTACCGCCGATTGAATTAATGAGTTTTAACGGTGACATTCGTTCATGGCCATTGTTTTACTCAAATCATAAATCCGCTATTCATGATAATCCATCTCTCTCGGATCATCAAAAATTACATTATTTACAGGGCAAATTGACCGGTAAAGCGCTAGGCGCATGCGCCGGCATTGTACCTACCGCTGAGAATTACGAACTCATTTTCAATACGCTAGTGAATAGGTATGAAGACAAACGCACACTAGCGGCCACTTATTTAAAACAGATCATAGATTTTAAACCGTTAACTTCCGCTACTTCCGATAATTTGGACATTTTTAATGATAAGTTTGTTAACGCCGTCCGTGCCTTACAACATTTAAAAATTCCAGATTTATTGAATTTAATTTTCGTACAAATAGCTATTACCAAGTTAGACAGTGAAACTGTTCGTAACTTTGAAAACAGTCAGGAGCAGTCTGATATTCCTTTATTTGATGACTTAGTCAATTTCGTTAATAAACAGAGTAAAATATTGTATCGCGCTAACGCTTAAATAGCCGGCGCGCAAGTACATAAATCCGCAAACTCAGCTGATCGCTCCCGCAGTTCTAATGATTGTAAAAAACCGCAGTCCTCCCCGCGTTATAACGCGTATGTAAGCACGGTCGAATCTGATTCAACAGATAAATGTTTGTGTACTAATGTCACACATCAACACTTATTTTAATGTCCTGATTTTCATAAATCAACTCCGTATGAACGCTTACAGGTTGTTAGGAAAATTAACGGTTGCGTTAATTGTTTAAGTATTAAACATAAATTATCGAGTTGTCAATCCGCATCTAGCTGTAGAGCGTGTAAACAACGTCACCATTCACTATTACATTTTACTCGGGATTCGAACCCACGGACCGCGGAGGCGGCGAGTTCCACTATACCTACGCCGCAGCGCGAGGTGCCCGATCCGGTGACGTCAACGCAAGCGAACGTTGCTGTCATCCCTTTCGCACCCGTGCCCACGTCCGAGCCGGTGCACTCCGCCACGCAGCCTGATTTAGCTTTGTGTTCGATGTCCGTTGACGCTCCGCGTTCTGTTTCCTCTAATGCCGCTTGTAGCGAGACGCCGCAATGTAATCCGCATACTACTGTTTTACTCGCAACCGCGGAAGCCGTGGCGTACGATAATACTGGACGTGAACATTTAATAAGAATATTACTTGATTCCGCTTCGCAAAGTCACTTCATTACCAGGGAATGTTGTGAACGTTTACGTTTACGTCAAAACAATACACGGTCTACGACTGTAAGAGGTTTTGGAGGCACAGAGAGGACATCGTTCGGGACAGTAAATTTACGTATATTTTCACGCTTTAACGAAAATATCCGATTTGATATTGACTCGTTAGTAGTTGATCAAATTATGGACAACTTACCTTCCGCTTTTGTTGATATTAAGGCCCTACCTTACTCGAATAAACTTCAGTTCGCTGATGATAGTTTCGCTATTCCAAGTAAAATTGATATTTTAATTGGAGGTTCGCTGTTTCCGCATTTACTTTTGCCTGACGTGGTTCCTGGTGGCCCGTCAGTGACCGCCGCTGTCAATACGGTGTTAGGCTACGTACTCATGGGGGTCGTACCTACACTCAGTAACCGCCCAGCATGTGTCACATCGTGCTGCGCCATAGTCTCTTTGCCTATGGATAACAATTTGATTTCCCGCTTCTGGGAACTTGAAGAAGTTCCTGGCCCGCCCGTTCAGCATCCTGCTGATGCTGAATGTGAATATTTTTATCGTTCAACTACGCAACGGGACCCAGTTACTGGTCGCTATACCGTGGGTCTACCGTTTGATAAGGATGTGTTCACACTGGGTGACTCATTCAATATCGCTCGTAGACGTTTTTTATGCTTAGAGAGGAAGCTTGAAGCTTCACCTGAGCTACGCGCCGCTTATGATGAAGTTTTAAATGATTACCTTTCTAACGGTTATATCTCGCCCGTCTCAGTTCTTCCGCATGAAACTGCAGATGTGTACCCTACTTATATAATCCCACATCATGGGGTTCTCCGCCCAGACAATTCTTCTTCTAGGTTGCGTCCCGTGATGGATGGCAGCTGTAAAACATCGTCCGGTGTTTCGTTAAATGATTTGCTGAGCAGTGGGCCCAACCTATAGGGTGATTTATTCAAAATTGTTTTAAATTTTCGTCTACACTCTGTAGCGATGACCGCTGATTGTAAACAAATGTTTTTACAAATTATGATTCGCGAATCTGATCGACGTTATCAGAGAATTCTTTATCGTTTTAATCCTAAAGACCACCCTCCGTGGTCCCAATGGCCCCCCTGGCTAACGTTACATCCGTCGCAGTGGCCTGTTACTGAAGGTACGGAAACGCTCACGTTGGACGAGATACCTGAACAAAAGAAACTCATTCACGCTGTTTTAATTCCCGCTGACGATTCTTATGTTTATGATACTCTTTGCCGCCTTTCGTCATGGAGTAAAATACTCCGTACGATTGTTTACATTTATAGATTCGCTAATTTGTTACCACGTCGCGATTCCGTACATATAACCGCAGCTGATTTGAGTTTTGCAGAAAACAAATTGCTGTAACTTATCCAAAATAAACGTTTCAATAACGAAATTTTAAATTTAAAACTGAACACGCAGGTTTCGTCATCTCTTAATAAATTAAGACCGTTTTTACATAACGATTTAATCAGAGTTGGTGGACGTCTCACCCATTCTGATCTAAGTTACTCACAGCAGCACCCGGTACTTCTGCCAAGCCATGACTTTTTTGCTAACTTATTAATTGAATATTATCATAAGAAATATTTACACGCTGGGCCTGAACAGCTCATGTCACTATTACGGCAGAAATACTGGATACTGTCTGCTCGTCGTGCTATTCGTAAGGTAGTTCACGATTGTAATATTTGTTTCCGCGCTCGACCGCGTCCCGTCTTCCCGCTCATGGCTGACTTACCGGACTGTCGGACGCGTCAGGTTATTAAGCCGTTTACTCACACGGGCTGTGATTACGCAGGTCCTATATCTTACACTCCCATTCGCCGTCGGGGTGCAAAGGCTTTGAAAGCATATTTGTGCGTGTTCACTTGTCTCACAACTCGCGCGCTACATATTGAAGTAGCCACTGATCTTAGCACCGCCAGTTTTTTAGCTGCACTTAAACGATTCTTGTCTCGCAGGGGCCCTGTCCAAGTAATGCACTCGGACAGAGGTATTAATTTTGTAGGCGCTAATTCTTATTTACGCGACTTATATAAATTTCTTAATAGTGTCGAGTTCCGCTCTCGCTTCGAAGAAGAACTTGCTGAAAACCGTATCACATGGAAGTTTAACTGTCCGGCCGCCCCACATTTTGGCGGATGTTGGGAGAGTATGGTGAAGGTCGTCAAGACGCACCTTTTCAAGGTCATCGGTCAACAGCTTCTCTCTTACGAAGAGCTAGTTACAGTGCTCGTTCAGATCGAGTGTTTGTTAAATTCTCGGCCTCTTACGGTTCTGAGTGCCGATCCCGCAGAACCTACCGCGTTAACGCCAGGTCATTTTATGCATACCGCTCCTTTACTCTCATTGCCCGCGCCTGAAGTAGAATTAGATAATCTCAACTTGCTTCAGAGACATTCTCTGCTTGATAAATTAGTGCAATCTTTTAGGAAAAGATGGAGAATGGAATATTTACATAGTTTACAAACCCGAGAGAAATGGAATACTCCGTCTATACCAATCAAGCCTGGCACGGTTGTTGTTATTATAACTGACAATTCACCTCCTTTATCGTGGCCATTAGCGATAGTAGAGAAGATTCTTCCTTCCAACGATGGTATAACGCGTGTAGTTTCTGTAAGAACAGCTAAAGGTACATACGTGCGTCCGGTCGTACGTTTGTGCCCATTACCTACGCAATAAGATTGTTTTTTTTTTGTAACCACAGTAGTTTAAGTGCTAGCATTTAGTTAGTTTAAGATTGTCGCAGTTTATCTTTTATAAATCGCAGTTTCAATATTATATTTTCGCAGTTCTTTATTACACTTTATGATTGGGTTTAAAGGTGACCCTTTAAAAGGGGGAGGAAATGTTAGCGCCATCTATTTTTATTTTGTTAAACTATTACGCAAGATGTCAAGCTAGTCCTTTCCCGCTAATCACCATCGTGCACCTCGAAAACTTCTCCTTGACGAGCGTCGCCATCTTTATGGCTCGCTCGAGAAAGACATTATAACAGTTCAAATATGGATTCCGTCGTGATTGCGTGATCGCAACTCCGCTGTCTTTTTTTTATCGCAGATCGATATAATTTAAATATTATAAGTTCATAGCAGTCCCGCTGTTTCTTTAGTGGTGTACTTTGTGGCTTCGGCGGTTGAACTGAAGTGCTGTGTAGTGCCTCTGGACTTTGCCGGCACGTGGTGAGCCGAACTCTGAAGACTCCGGAGCAGAGCTGCTGGTAGATCGAACGGCTTCACGAGGAGGTACGTGCACGATTTCCCTCATCCCTGGCCCTAGGCGCGACACTTGCGTTCATCAGTTTTTTCGGTCCGCGTCGAAGGTACCTAATTTCGCTTTCCGTCGGAGCCCCACCAGTAGTAGTAATACAGTTCTCTAAAAAACTTTTTTATTATTATTATCGATCTATTGCATAAATTATTGAAAATTTAGCTTTATTCATTTAAATGAAATACTGCCACCAGAATTTAATTAGTCTTAATTTCATAGTCACTAGGCTAGTTCAGTTAGTCACACCCATTGTAGACCGGAAATTTATTATACTACGTACCATTAAAGTGCCTTTTAAGTCGAAATAATGGTTATTCCCCTTTGTAGAACAGTAGATACTCTTGTACGGGATATAACTAGTAAGAATGAACTAAAACAATTAATTCATGTATGTATACGGTTTAATTAAGATTTATTTACTAAATAGGATAGAAGGCGCTCCACCTTGCAAGGATACCTTACTATGTTTTCTAAAATAATTTAGCTTTCGCTCATAATTACTTTATGTTGTAAAACATATTTGGATTATGTTATAACTGGACCAACCGCGGCGTGCGTGTTTGTCCAGATGTATGAACGTAAACGGAACAAAAGGACTCAGTAGTGAGGATCGTAACAGGTGTCATTCTATGGTTTCGCTTACTCTCATGGGAAGAAAGATAGTTTATAAAAACATTTTACTCTATGGCTTGCTAAAAGAGAAGCACAGAACTAGCGGTCCATAACACCAAATATTATTTATGTGACAAGATTGTCCAACGTGTGCTTGTAGTGGCTAACTTAATCCCTTTGACGTCTTGGTGGGGCAAATGGCTGTCTCACTCTATACTTAGAAGATAGTAGGGTAATATTGGGCATTCTATGCCACTATCGGCAAGTAGCTCGGCTAGTGCGCCTCGCTACGCGCCAGTGGCATAGTATGCCCAATATTGAACGATCGACTCGACTGTGTAGTATATTACTGTACTCGCCTGGAGATCATGTGAGTTATACCACTGGCCGTCAGTAGCTGGGCGAGTTCACCTCGCTGCGGACGATGTTATGGATCATTGTGCCATGCGTTTCGTTGTTAGAAACGACTTGATGATAAGTGATATGCGCTTCAAATGGTGGAAACGACTTGCTGGTTTTTTGTAATGCGCTTCAACAATGGAAACGACGTGGTGATTTGGTCATGCATTTCAGTATAAGAAACGACTTGGTTTTTGCAATGCGCTTCGTGGGTGGAAACGACTTGGTGTTTTTGACATGCGTCTCAATATTAGAAACGACTTGTTGGTTTTTGTAATGCGCTTCAACAATGGAAACGACTTGGTGATTTTGTCATGCATTTCAGTATTAGAAACGACTTGGTTTTTGTAATGCGCTTCGTGGGTGGAAACGACTTGGTGTTTTTGACATGCGTCTCAATATTAGAAACGACTTGTTGGTTTTTGTAATGCGCTTCAACAATGGAAACGACTTGGTGATTTGGTCATGCATTTCAGTATAAGAAACGACTTGGTTTTTGTAATGCGCTTCGTGGGTGGAAACGACTTGGTGTTTTTGACATGCGTCTCAATATTAGAAACGACTTGTTGGTTTTTGTAATGCGCTTCAACAATGGAAACGACTTGGTGATTTTGTCATGCATTTCAGTATTAGAAACGACTTGGTTTTTGTAATGCGCTTCGTGGGTGGAAACGGCTTGGTGTTTTTGACATGCGTCTCAATATTAGAAACGACTTGTTGGTTTTTGTAATGCGCTTCGTGTGTCGAAACGACTTATTAACTCGCTGCTTTGAAGTGGATCTGCATAATAAACAAGGTACATATTATATTAGGTTTATTTTTCGTAAAACATTGGTTTTTCAAGGAATAAAGTATCTACCGAGCGCACGAACTCTTGTAGTTTACGCCACTGACACGAATCCGCGTCGGTCTGGAACTTGAGTCGCAAAAGCGCCTTCTTCCACAGCTCCAGGGAGTCGGTGTGGCGAGCGTCGTCAGCCTTGTACACCTTGCAGTCGATGTAGTACTCTCCGTTGATGCTCGCTGCTCGCCGCTCGCAGCCGTTGGCGACTCGGTTAACGAAGAATGATGATAAACATGTACTCGATGAGTCGTCTTTTGGCGCGGTGTCAGACCCGTAGTTGTTACTGATACCAAATACATCATTATCAGTATTGGTTTTTTTTACTGAAACAACAACGTAAGCTTCTATTAGTTCATCATACACTTACAGGTTACGTTTACTGTTTAGATACGCATAGGGGAAAAAAAATACACTCGGTCAAAAAAGGGACTTGCAGAACATGAGAGACGTACTTACGAATAAAAATGACAGATGATTTAAACTGGTATGGCGAACTAAATTATTGAATAGTTTGTTTACCTCGTACGAATTAAATTCGTTGTTGGTGGATGCGACTTGCGTTTCCTAACGTTGTCTGCAGACGGTTTGCGGCTGCGTTTGGTTTTCTGATCGGTGATCGGAGCTTGTTGAAAGTATTCGCACTCAGACTCAGACCTGAAATAAAGATACAACAAAATAATAGTTAAACATAAGGATTACGATTAGTACATCGGGTCAGATCTCCGAACTATGTACTGAGTGGAAAGTTTTATACTTACATTTTCCAATTATGTCCAAACGGTATGGCAGGCTGGCAGGTGTAGTGACTGACGACCGTAGGCAGCGGTTAGCTATCAAAACTGATATTGATGGGATAACGCAGCAGGATCGCAGAACACTTCTTGAAGATTACTTCCACACTTGTAGACTTCAGTTAGCTTGTACCGAGTACTTCGAAAACATGTAGCTTATAAATCGGAAAACGAATGATAATTCACTATATTAAAAATTACTACAACCGTTCATATAATGTTGTGTAAAACAACTTTTTTCCTTAGACGCATTATAGTTACTATCGAAGAACTTCATATGTAAGCAGTTTGAAAACAAAATCCTCTGAGCACGATGCGCAGCAAGCAGAAATAGTCTTTACGATGTATAGATATAAAGTTCTTCGACGGTACTTCACCAAAAAGTGAAGACTAAGGATGTTTCAGGTAGCATCGAATGACGACACAGCGAAACGACTTAGGGTTGACAAAACGTTAACCAGTAGATAAGTTATCAACAACACTAATAGGGAATATTCTTGTAAGTAATTTAATTATTTGGCAATCCAGAGATAATCATTAGATTAGTATTTATTATGTTATAGATCCAAGTTTTACTTGTAATACTTACTTTTATGTTCGAATGAAGTAGCTACAGGAAATAAGTTAACTTGTAACAGTAACAAATTTTAAATGAACTTAATTTTTAATTCTATTCTTAAGGGTAGAAGCCAAAGTACTACATTTTATTTATTTTATGATAGTGTACCTAGTTTCTGATACTTATCCATACCTTAATATGTATGCGTGACAACCTTGACTAAAATAGCTTACTGTTGTGAATGCAACTTAGCTAACGAAAAAAGAAACAAGGTCACACGTGTAATGTTTTACGCAATAACAATTATTTCAATCAAATATTTTATTGATTGTTCGAAAATTGATAGTATGAATAGGTACTCAATAACGAATACTTCGTTAGTTAGTAACGTTTAAAAGTCAAAAACTAAAAATAAATTTTACATTATCTCAAAGCTACGCCGCGTGACGGAGTGACCTTTAATCATTTAAAAAATATATGGATTCATGGCGAATGTCGAAACACCCACAGTATTATAATCTCCCGAAGCAGCTAGTACCTGACGTTTAGTATGGTGATCTGAATACAGCCACACATTTGAACTAAGTACATAAAATTGAAACATTTATGTACAACATTAAGTAATTTGCGAGAAGGTAACTATTGAAAATGTTTGGTATTTTCGTTTCAAATGTTGTTGATTTTAATAAAAAATAGGTACTAACCGATCTTTCTTTTTTTCAGAAACATATTGATACCTACAGTATTATAATCTCCCGAAGCAGCTAGTACCTATCGATTAGTATTGTGATCTGAATACACCCATACATTTGAACTACATAAAATTGGAACATTTATGTACAACATTAAGTAATTTGCCAGAAGGTAACTATTGAATAAGTTTGGTATTTTCGTTTAAAACGTTGTTGATTTTAACAAAAAAAAGGTACTAACCGATCTTTCTTTTTTTTTTTTTTTTCAGAAAGATTGATACCTAATCAGATGCACTGGTTGACGAATAAGTAATCATCAAACTTGAAGACGTATGCAGACCTGGTCCAGATTAAATAATTTAACAATTCTATCACACTATATTTACTTCGATTCTTCATTAGTTGATATACGTGGGTAAGATCGTTTCATTTCGAGTTTAGCGTCTGTATTGGGAGATAATTAATTTCAATTTGTAAAATAATGCCCCACTGTTCGGTTTGCAACTTATTTGTAGATAATCGTAGATGGTCTGGTCATTTACGTAGTAATATTCATAAAAATAATAGTGCGACCACTGTTTTTGACAATGTCGCAATTATTAATTCTGCGTTTAAAAAACGAATCGTTAGTTACAAAATCATCGCAACTGGCGAAGAAATAAATAATTTTCCTGAAATGTTTCTCATTAATATTAGTGATCAAGTTAAAACTCTAATAAACCAATCATTATTGAAACATAAAGCTGTGAAAATAAATTTCGAACTTTTTTCTTTTTTTCTTTTGTTTAAAAATGATCAAAAGGAAATGAAATCGTTCGCCACAAAAAACATTATTATTACTTTTAATTACGATTTTGATTCAATATATAAAGCAACGGTTGATTTACTGTTAAAGAAAATTGAAGAGTTTCAGGAGAGAGATAGTGGCTGGACATTTTCGAACAATTCCCATGTAGAAATAAATATTAACAAATATCAACCTCTCGGCGGATCTAAATTTGTAACTTTACCGAAATGTATAAAACATAAAAAAGCTTGTTTGAATATTCGTAACAATGATGAGTATTGCTTTTTATGGTGCGTAGTGGCGGCTCTGTACCCCACTAACCAACATCCCGACAGAGTTTCATCTTATCCCTACTTCCAGGATGTTTTGAATGTTGATGGTTTAACATTTCCGATAACATTTTCGGACATAGCTGTCTTTGAGAAGAATAATCCGTTTTTGAATATTTACGTGTATGGTTTAAAAAATGATAAGACTATCATTGGACCTTTGTATTCAACATCGAATCATAAATCTAAGAGCATCCATCTATTGTTCATTGAAAATAAAACTAATACTCATTATTGTCTTATCAATGATTTACCGCGTCTAGTCAGAAATCAGATGACCAAACATCATGGTAAACTGTACTTCTGCGAAACGTGCTTATTGTTTTTTCCAACGCGCAGCCGAATTGAATCACATCTATGTGGAGGGATTGCCACAGTATTACCAGAAAAAGGAACATTTTTAAAATTCAAAAATTATGATAGAAAACAAAACATTCCTTTCGTCATATATGCCGATTTCGAAACGATACTCAAACCAATTTCCGGCGATGAATTCAACACCGCTAACACGTCATACTCACATCGTCACGTGGCGGCCGCGTTCGCCTATAATGTAGTGTCATCATTTAACGATAGGGTCGATGGCTATAGAAGTTATCGCGGAAAAGATTGTGTTTCAAAATTTATACATTTACTGACTGAAGATGCTAAAACAATACACAGAATTCTAACTAAAAGCGAGCCTATGATATTCACAGAAATAGATGCTCTTGATTTCAAACGCGCTGTTAAGTGCTACCTTTGTGAAAATTTACTGTTGTCCGATAGAGTAAGGGATCACTGTCATATTACAGGCCGGTACCGAGGTGCAGCACATCGACACTGCAACCTACAACACAAAGTACCAAAATTCATCCCAATATTTTTTCATAACTTAACCGGGTACGATTGTCATTTATTTATTAAAAAGTTAGGCGAAATTCCAGGACAAATTAAAATAATACCCAAGACTAAGGAAAAATATATATCGTTTACAAAGTTTATTCCTATTGCTGATAACGAGTTTATACAACTAAGGTTTTTAGATTCATTCAACTTTTTAGGAACTAGTTTAGACAAACTTGCTAAAACATTGCAAGTAGATGATTTTGTTAACCTTAAATTATTTTTTACTGATGAAACACAATTTAGTTTGCTGACTCGTAAAGGTGTGTACCCATATGACTATATGAAAGATTGGAAATGTTACGATCAAAAGTCATTACCATCTAAATATTATTTTCATAATTCTTTGACTAACGAAGGTATTAGCGATGAAGATTATAATCATGCTCAGAATGTGTGGGCTGAATTCAATATTAATGACCTAGGCGAGTATACGGATCTATACTTAAAAACAGACGTGCTTTTGTTAACAGACATATTTCAAAAGTTTCGGAAAACATGTAAACAACATTACAAACTCGATCCTGCCTTTTACATAACTGCACCCAGTTTATCGTTCGATGCAATGTTGCTAAAAACAGGTGTTCAGTTAGAACTGATTTCGGATTTAGCTATCGTTAGAATGATTCAAAGCGGTATACGAGGAGGTTTGTGCATGTGTTCCCATCGGTATGCAAAAGCAAATCACAAATACATGCCGGAACATAATGCATCACAGCCTCAGATTTCATAGTATATCTAGACTGTAATAACCTATACGGCTTTAGCATGTGTCAGTATTTACCGTATTCTAGTTTTAGATTTCTTGATGAAAATGAATTAACTAATTTTCGTGTTGAAAATGTCGAGCATAACTCTGAGTGGGGTAGATATATTAGAGGTCGATCTTTTGTATCCTGAACATTTACACAAACACCACAATGATTTACCATTTTGTCCTGAGAAATGTATACCTCCAGGAGGTAAAACGAAGAAACTAGTTGCAAATTTGCATAATAAGTACAACTACGTAATACATTACGTTCATTTAAAAAAGTGTTTAGAACACGGTTTAATATTACGTAAAGTTCACAAAGCTATTACTTTCAGACAAAGTCCCTATTTAAAACAGTACATAGAATTAAACACTCGATTAAGACAAAAGGCAAAAAGTTCTTTCGAACAAGACTTCTTTAAATTGTTAAACAACAGTGTTTTTGGTAAGACATTAGAAAATACTGAAAATAGAGTAACTGTTCATTTAGTTAATCAATGGTGCGATCAATCTAATCGAACTAAGAAATTTACATCCGCTGAGAGACTTGTAGCCAACCCCTATTTCCATAGCGCTTCTATTCTAACTGAAAACTTAGTTGCAATACAAATGAAACCCGACCAAATTATTTTAGATAAACCTATTTATATCGGATTCACTGTATTAGAACTTTCTAAGACACATATGTATGACTTTCATTACAATATTGTAAAACCTTTTTATGCAGACCGAGTACAGTTGTGTTATACAGATACCGATTCGTTTGTCTATAAAATATTCACGTTTGATTTTTATCGTGACATGAAGTTAAATTTTTTACAATATTTCGACACCAGTAACTATGATGTTAAAAATGATTTTAACATACCAATTATGAACAAAAAAGTTCCAGGTTTGTTTAAAGACGAAATGGGGGGAAAATATATCTCAGATTTTGTTGGTTTGAGATCAAAACTTTACTCGATAAAAACAGTCGATAAAATCATTAAAAAAGCAAAAGGAGTAAAATCAAGTGTAGTAAGAGACTTAAATATATCAGATTATGAAAATATTTTGTTAGATGGTGGAATTATTCGTAGAAAAAATGTTATGTTTAAATCCATAAAGCACGAAATATTTACTAAGAGTGTCAACAAAATTGCCTTATCTCGAAATGATGATAAACGTTCAATATCTGTAGATCGAATATCAACGCGAGCCTGGGGTCACTCACTTATTTTAAAGAGCGAAAATTAATTTTAAGATTAAGCTAATTAGTAATAGAGTTCGAATATAATAGATGTAACCTATGTAATATAATTTTAAAATATACCTAGATAACTTTTTAATGTTTGTTATATATAATTCATACTTTTAAAAACCTAAGTTAATGTAAAACATTTAAATAAAATGTGGATAATTATGACTACTTATTTAATTTATGTTTTAAAACATCATCCTCCTTTTTGTAGTCGGTTAAATAAAATGAAACCTGACCAAGATTCAATTTTCAACATGAAGTGCATGTTGAAACTTGAATCGTTCATTTGTCAGAGGTAAAATGTATTTTGTATGTAATACAATAAGACTGATTATACAATTTTCGAAGAGCTATGTTTGCGTCAACTGCATAACGCTGATCATACAAAATACCTACTACAAACACACAACAGTGCATTGTCCTCACAAATGCTTAGTTAACATTCTAATCTAAAAATAGAGTTCGAATATAATTTATGTAACCTATGTAATATAATCTTAAAATAGTTCTTAAAATATACCTAGATAACTTTTTAATGTTTGTTATATATAATTCATAGTTTTAAAAACCTAAGTTAATGTAAAACATTTAAATAAAATGTGAATGATTATGACTACTTATTTAATTTATGTTTTAAAACATCATCCTCCTTTTTTTTGTAGTCGGTTAAATAAAATGAAACCTGACCAAGATTCAATTTTCAACATGAAGTGCATGTTGAAACTTGAATCGTTCATTTGTCAGAGGTAAAATGTATTTTGTATGTAATACAATAAGACTGATTATACAATTTTCGAAGAGCTATGTTTGCGTCAACTGCATAACGCTGATCATACAAAATACCTACTACAAACACACAACAGTGCATTGTCCTCACAAATGCTTAGTTAACATTCTAATCTAAAAATAGAGTTCGAATATAATTTATGTAACCTATGTAATATAATCTTAAAATAGTTCTTAAAATATACCTAGATAACTTTTTAATGTTTGTTATATATAATTCATAGTTTTAAAAACCTAAGTTAATGTAAAACATTTAAATAAAATGTGAATGATTATGACTACTTATTTAATTTATGTTTTAAAACATCATCCTCCTTTTTTTTGTAGTCGGTTAAATAAAATGAAACCTGACCAAGATTCAATTTTCAACATGAAGTGCATGTTGAAACTTGAATCGTTCATTTGTCAGAGGTAAAATGTATTTTGTACGTAATACAATAAGACTGATTATACTTTCTAAGAGCTATGTTTGCGTCAACTACATAACGCTGATCATACAAAATACCTACTACAAACACACAACAGTGCATTGCCCTCACAAATGCTTAGTTAACATTCAAATCTAAAATGTGAATTATTGCGAAGGTATATTTTTTTTTTTGTCATTTACGAAATAATACTCATCTTGAGTACTTGTACTAAGCACACAGTGTTGTAATTTTTGCGAGCATGTCATCGGTAAGTTTCCCAATTTATTCTTATATTGTTTAGTAACTATCGATTGAACTCGCAGCAATTTTGCTCACAGTTTTGAGTGAATCTGCTATGAATATTTTAACCCGCTGAAAATTCGTTTATGCATCACTATATCAACATCTACGTTTAAGTTTAAAATTAATGAGTGTCTCTTTCTTTCCAGATTACAGAATCAGATATTATGTTTAGCCAGTACGCCCAAAATCCTTATGAAGGATTCTCTGAAACGCTTCACAACGAACCCGACCACAGCAAACAAGTGACGAAAGAAAAGAAATCAAAACAACGATGCAGGGAAAAGTCGAAGAAGCAAAATCCAACTAAATCTTTTGTGATGAGCCGATTACAGCGACGAGGGATCAAATTAATTAAAATATCGGTCGTAGATCTGTGCAATAACACTCCGCAAACCATTGACAGTGACAGTGATAGTGAAAACGTTATTATAAGTGCTCAATACATCGTTAAAGACGCTATCGATAATGTTATGGACGAAACAGAATCTTTGGTTAAAAAAATATCTAAATCTTTAATAGATAGTGATTTTTAGTACTTAACTGTTTGCGTAAGCAATTGTTTAGGTAAATACTTAGTACTTATTACGTTGTTTTATTTAATTTTAAAGTAGATTGTTTTATTTGAAGATGTGTTGGGTGTTTAACAAAATAAAAGCAGATTTAATATACAAATTATTTTTTATTCATGAAACCAATAACCTTAAAAGTAGGTACACATTTATAACTGTAAATACTTTCTTATACATAACACATTTTTAAGAGCACAATGCTTTAAATGATTATTACAATTTAAATTAGTTTTTCCTTCACAGTATCTTTTATGTAAAATAAAGAAGTTAGGACATTTTTCGGTCCCCAGGTCTGATACTTTACAGTTCTCACAAAGTTCCTTTATCCACTTTACTTTCTCCAAACCATTAACAACGATTTCCTTATTTGCTAGATAGAGAGCGATTATACGACGAAATTCTCTATAGTCGATATACCCTTCGTTCCAATAAATACCTCTGTTTCTTTCCAGCCATTTAACTTGCCTCTTTTCGTCACTCGTTAAGTGTTTAAACAAGTATGGTGGTTTTATTAAAAATGTTTGGGTATAATCATGGCTAGCAAAAGCTAACTCTTTTATTATAAAATTATTGTACAGGTCTTTAAACCCTTGAACATCTACTATAACAGTATTCGGATTCATGATATTTTTCTCACAGTATTACTTAAAGGTTTATATTCAATAATACAGTCGCTCAATATAAGACAATACGCAGAAGTTTGATCTGGTATTTCCGAATCACTCTCAATTTCCACTCTTACGTCCACAATAGGGCCTGTCTTTACATTATCAGCTTGTCTAGAGCAATCGATGACAAATAGTGGCGCCAAATCTTTAAATTGTTTTTCACTTAATAAGGGCTCCGGTCGGCGACCGTGATAAGACTGTTGAAATCTGATGTATTGCTCGTATAATAATGCGATTCTGTTATTCGCGAAACTCACATTTAGGTTTTCATACGGGAAATAAGTAGAGTTGAGGTACACTCTAACATCACGAACATGACAATGATCGAATTGAGACATATCAGAACTGCTATTGTTTTTTCTATTTGTCTGTAGTCCCATAATAATATATCTTGGTTTCTCTATTTGCGAGGATGTTTTGATTGACCAGGTATGTTTCGTTGTTTTAGGTAAAGTAGGATATTCGTACAAATCCCAATTTCTAAAAATCATCTGGAGCGGTCGATCTTTCTCTAGCAGTTTTAACAAACTTATTTTCTCTTTATCTGACACTTTAACATGCGGTACACGCCAAACAATTTTATTTATCTGAACATCATCTACGACTTCACCAGTATTCAGTTTTACAGCGTTGAGGTTAGTATTGCTTCGTAACAATATCAATTCGTGTCTACTATTTATCACTACTTTCTTAAAATCTTCTGCAAATCCGAGAATGTTACAAAGTGGTATTGAAGCAGAAAAATTACCTCCATTAATATTTTTTATGCCATCGATATTCCAACCCCATGCATAAGATATCTTCGATTCACTCTCATTCATAGACACTAATGATTTCATCGTAGTAGTCACACCAGCGTTTTTTATTTTATCAATTTCCACTCCATTTAATTCGTATCTTATATCTTGAAACAAGTAGAGTAGAAAATTATTTGTTAAAGAAACACTACTCGCTTTATCTTTTGAATCTTTTTTGCTAACGATTATAGTTCCTTCCAAATACAAAGTGCTCGCTGACGGTAGTATATACAGATCCTGTTGATTAATAGGTATGCGGATTTCATCGTTCCTGTTGAAGCTTGTTACGTAGGGTTTGTAAGAATGAAATTCAATTCCTTCAACAGTGTTGTCGTAAGTTGGAGCAGATAAAACATCTAAGATATTCATTTTAGCAAACCAATTGCTTTAAGAAATTCCTTATTGTCTCTTGTTAATTTAATTTTTTTCTTAGACCGAGGTCTTATTTGTTTGATCACTTTAGTTGAACTGACGTTCCCACTTTGTTGATGCACATATTTATTGTAGTCAATCATTTTTTCTTCTAAGATGTAAATATAGCTGCACTTCTTCACCACGTAAGTTTATTAATCGATTGTTTATATCTAATAGCCTGATATGTATACAGCTTATGTTGTTTTGATTGATTGGAAAGTATATGGCGTTTTTCGGAATTTCTATAATTCTATATCCAGGTGGCACATTGAGTGCGAATTCGTGTACAATGTGACTGGGTTTTCCGTTTATGTACGAACCACTTACAATATCACAATCTATCCTGATCACAGTCGTAGGCAAAATGTTGACTGGTAACTCAGACACATGCCATTTATTGGCTTTTAAAATCTGTTTATTAAACCCTAATAATCTCCTAAAAGTTCCTTCTTTAGTAAAATTGATATCTTTGGTACAGTATATCAAAGTTTTTAGAGTATTGTTATTACACTGTACTTTTATTGAACAATCTTTTATTTCTGATTTTAAATAATCGCTGATATCTTGTAATTCATAAGTGCCTTCAGGTATTTCCAGCACTTCGTTAGAGCCGTAATATAACTTATTATTCGTTTTGTCAATGTTTGGAATTGAATTAAATGTTGAGAAATGCAATAAGGCACACTCATAAGGACCATAAAGTTGTAATGTATTAGGATAATATGTACATAAATCGGACGAATTTGCAGTTATCGACAAGGTGAGTGACATGATGAAAATGATTGAAATAAAAGAAATACATAATATTTATACGTATTTATTCCAAAATTTCCGTAGATATTCTAAACATAAGTGTCCACAGTTTACTGTATTAAATTGTTGAAATCTAGTATAGTTATAAAAAACATTACAATTTTTAAAGTACTGCATTAATTCCATCGGTGGTTTCAAATCCCCAAAGCTATCAAAGTATTCACAACAATTGTTTATTTTAGCATAAGCTACCCAATGCGTTCCCTCATTTCGTGAATCATCTAAGTTGACGATAGCACATTCAATACGTTTTGGTGTTCTTGGCAACCGATCCTTCATATAGACTCCTCGAAAGTATGGGATGTCACGTGCATGCTCTCTGATATCGATATTAGTTAAAGGACGATTAGGTAGCTTTTTATTTAGTTTTTTGAAGACTTTATAAACGTCCTTTACCGTTTTTATGAGGCTTGATATACAACCCTTTGCCCAACGCTAAAGCTTCCATGGTCTTATTGTGTCGTTCTGATTCTTGCAAGCTTTTTTGGCCTGCTTTGTATTCGTTTACGGTTTTTGCAATACCAGCTGCACCGCCAGCTAAACTTCCTAAAGCAGATAATCCAGCGAAAATTGGAATTAAAGGTAAGACTCCTCCTGTCTTTGGTATGGGTATAACTCGTGGTATGCGAATCTTCTGAATGTCTGGAAATATCTTTTTCGCAGCTGAGTAAGCAATGTTGATTAATGTTCTACTATTTTTAGGTTTAAGTTTCTTAATTTTTGACTTAATTTTTGACACAAAAGCATTGAATGTTTTAATGCCAGCACCCGACTTTAGTTTGGCTTTCATAACTTTACTCACTAACCATGAGCTAAGTTTTTCACCTTTCCCTGCATCTTTTGATTTTAGTCTTTGTTTAGCCATGTTTAAAAGTTGTAAATCCGCTTTATGACGATTAGTTAAGTCTGTGTGATTTGCATATGCAATGTCGTGATGCATACAAGCTTCGTCTAGTTTATTCACACCTCTATCGCCTCGCAGCAATCGCTTCTCAAGTTTTGTTCCCGGTCCACAATAGTTATAACCAGGCAAATGAAGTTCGAACGGAAGATTATTAATCACACTATTGACTAGTCCACCGCCTTGCATAGTGAAAAGTGTAATGAATGAAAAATCCTTACAAACATGGTTATATTCATAATCCTAATCCACAATTGCATCTTTATCAATCCAACTGTTTTCTTCGTTGCTTAAGCCCAGCCATTTCACGTAAACTTTCTTTCCTTTCCTTCTAAGAACCTTTTCTATCAAATAGACGCCTGGATAGCTAGTTTTTTGAAGTTCTTGTTCATAGAAACATCCTCTAATGGTTTGCTTTCGATGATCTTCTAAATGATATGTTACTGGTATGGTTTTATTAATCTTTTTTACAGTAAATATTTCAGTTGACCAATTAGGAGTGTAACCTTTATCAAAAATATGTTTGTATTTACTGATCCGAACATTTTCACCTACTTTGAACTTAGGTTGACATCGACGTGATGTAAGTTTCTGAGTTTTTTGAATATTTTCTCTTATCTTTGACTCGTTCAGCTTATTTACCTCGAATGGTTTAAATTTAATTGTACGATGTTTTGTACTATTATAGGTTTTTAGAATAACTTCTAATGGTAAACCTAACCATTTGTAATTCCCAATGAAACTGAAGTGCTTATACAATTTATTTTTAATCGTTTTAATAACCCGTTCTACAATCGAAGCTTTCGTGGTAGAATACGAAGAGTAGTGGTTAATATTGTAGCTCTTCATAAGCTTTTGGAATGTTACGTTATAGAATTCTGTCCCAGAATCTGTTTGTAAATGGTTAGGTTTTCGATTGCTGGTAGTTAATATTCGCTCAAATGCACGACTAACATCAAGTTTACATTTGGATTTTATTGGTTCTGTCCAGGTATACTTCGAGAAACAATCAATTACCACTAAAATATAATTATATCCTTTATTAAACTTTTTTAGATTTTGCATATCTATCAGATCAGCTTGCCATAAGTCATCTATGCCTTTTAAAATAACTGAACGTCTCACAAAGTTCCTTCGTGCTGCTTTGTGTAGTTCATTAACAATTTGTTGCTTCGCCATCACGGAATTTTTTCAAGTAATTTTTGGACTTCTGCTTTGTTATAAAACTTATCTTCCAACTGAACTAAAACTTCAGGTATCTTCGCTTTTAAAGTGGCTTGGACTGTTATTTGTGCATCTTTTATGATTTGAGCACGCAACAGTCCAATCATTCTATTCTGTTCCTTTATTATCTGATCGTACAATCGATCGACGTAATCCTTGTTAACAACATCATCTGTGTCTACAGGAGATCTAATTCCTCTCAATCTACATTTTTTCAAGTCAAAATCGCCACTTTCAGATTTTAGCAATGCATTTTCATTGACCTCTAATAATTCAGAGAAACGCATTCTCTTATGAATGTGGTGTCCAAATTTATCTACATTCATATTTAAGGTGTATTATATTTAAAGGTTGATATTAAAATGAACGGTGAAAATTTCATACCATTTATTTATTACTTAATAATTTTACTTTCACGCAGTTCTTCAATAATAGATATAATTTCGTTGTCTAATCCAGTGTTACCAGCGTCTCGAGATGCAATTAATAATTTTAACCTATCCACAAGTTCATTAGGATTATCCCAATATATAAAATCCATATTTTTTTTCCACATTTTTGTCAAGGGTAGCCCTTTCCCCTTTGCTTGGCTGTTTTGAATAGTATTCGGCAGTTTGAAAAGTGGTTTTATAACTTGCAAATATTTTTGACCTTTATTACTTTTTATTGGTTTGTTTGAATCAAAGTCTCGACGATGTGCGTTTGTGGCAATCAACATCATTTTATAATTCTGCATATCAGACTCTGTAACTGTGCTTAAGTCTACGTCCTTTTTCAATAATAATTGTTTCAGTCCTGCAGTACTTCGATATTTCCGTCCAGTAACGGTGATGTAATCATCGCTGATCGTTATGATAGCAGAACCTAACATCAATTGTCCTCGCTCCGCTCGAACACCAAATGGAATATCTGTGAGTGCTTCTGCAGATAGTGACCAGGATGATGTATTACGCTCTTGATTATTGTCTCCTAATGATTTGTACGACTCATCACTGTCAATATCACATTCATTTTCTTCTACATCACTATCTTCTTCGTTATTAGAACTGTCTTTCTGTAAAGTATTGTTTTTAAATGGAACTTTTGTTTCTTCAAGTTCTTTAGATCGCAAGAGGTCAGTTTGCTTATTGGTGTTAGCTATAAAATTAAGAGACTCTGTTACAGGTCTAAAAACTGATTCCAATGCTTGCTTATTTTCAGTCTCCAAATCTCGCATCTTTCGTACTTTTTTCTTTACAGCTTCTGCAGCATCAACAATTTGCTTTTTCAGTGATTTTTCCATTACTATGATTTTGCGGACTATAATAGTTATCGATGAAGAGTTAGCCAAGGAATAATGATATCATGTAAGTACCATGTCTTAAATATTTGTATTTCTAATCAAAGACTACGAAAGTGTCAAATTTATTTCTATAGCATCCGTTATTTTTGGTGCAATCCTTATTAATTACAACATAATTAAAGGGCTCACTCCATATTTTAGAACACATTTCACGAAATTCAAGCCATGTCATATCAGTGTTAACATGTTCTTCATAAACATGTCTCAAGTTAATATCATCTTGTTTGAATAATATAATTAAGTTAGCATTATCTCTTACTAACTGTTTAGGGATTTTGCTGTATGTTTGATTGAGATAAAAACAGTCGATGTGTTTGTGCCTACCCATTGCGAAATAATCACGCATGTTAGTTTGATTCTCGCAAGCAACGTCATCAAATATAATCACAGAGTTGGGTTCTGCGTCTTGAACGCTTATAACTTCCACATTCCCTTGATATTTCTGGAATGAGATAATTGGTACCTGTTGTAAAACTCTTTCTAAAAAAATGTACTTTGGTTGGTGTAAGGTTTTTGAATAGACATAAACATTTTGAAACCGTAATCCATTTTCATGTATAAGAAGACCAATAAGTAAATTTGTTTTTCCACAATTCGATGGTCCGCAAATGATACATCGTATTGAATTAGGTAACAATTCTCCATGACGAGAACTAGTTTTACAAAAATCATCGCAAATAGTGCTTACATGCAGGGATTGTGGTTGTTTTACAAATTTCATGATAACTGTTGTCAACAAACTGATTAACAATGAGTGTATGTGTATATTACAACATTATTTATAAACTTAAACAGTAACAGATTTCGCGTTCGTTTATCCGAAGTGAGAAAAAAAAAACTCGATCGATCATCGGTTGATTATAGAGCGTTTTATACCACTGTTTACTTCGCCGAGCGGTAGACGGCGGTGTATTCAGAATGCTTAAATGTATCCGAACGTGTCGTCCTCGCCCAGCTACTGACGGCCAGTGGTATAACTCACATGATCTCCAGGCGAGTACAGTAATATACTACACAGTCGAGTCGATCGTTCAATATTGGGCATACTAT
Organism: Aporophyla lueneburgensis; assembly: GCA_932294355.1. NCBI lineage: Eukaryota > Metazoa > Arthropoda > Insecta > Lepidoptera > Noctuidae > Aporophyla > Aporophyla lueneburgensis. Next base: position 19,374,880 of record OW028736.1, on the reverse strand, counting down.
GCCACTGGCGCGTAGCGAGGCGCACTAGCCGAGCTACTTGCCGACAGTGGCATAGAATGCCCAATATTACCCTACTGAAGATTCCTCGTCCATACAGCAGTCAATTTATATACAGTTTGAACCGACCCTTATCTAAAATTGTCAAGTGAAAATTTGTACCTTGACTCCACCAACTCGACCGAGCGATTCCATTATGTATGAGGGCTACATTGGCGACGAGTCTTTATTTCAAGCCTTGAATTGGATTGCAGAAATTACCAGAGTTTGGAGGGATAAGTACCGCCATATGTCACCCGGGTTGGATCCACTCAGGGTAAAAAAGCAGGGCGGCAACCTTCGAAAACTATCTCTTTGCTCCCAGCTGTGACCGCCCCCGTTTACAACTTTACTAATTCATGATCCAATAAATAGCCGATGCGTCGCAACATTTCGGGACACGGTAATGTTATTGCGACCCGAATATTTGTTGCCCGTTTTTCTTGCATTACTGTTTCGTTTTGTTTGATCGAAAAGAAAAATAGTTGTTCTTATCTTATATCTTTAAACGAGCAATTCTTGTATATATATATATAATCTGAATCTCGGAAACGGCTCCAACGATTTTCATGAAATTTAGTATACAGGGGGTTTCGGGGGCGATAAATCGATCTAGCTAGGATTTATTTTTATAAAATGTCGTTTAATTCGTGTTTTCAATGACCAACTTTATCGATAATCAACTTGAACATAAACTTATTACTTTAAACACAATTTACCAAAAAATACCGAGCAAAGCTCGGTCATCCAGTTAAATGTATTATACGTGAAGAAAATATGATATCGTTTTAGCTTCAACGTTGAATTGTAGACTGTTTAGCTGTTTGTCGGACATTGTTAATACCGACGGCGAGAACTGATTTAGAAAATATATCTGGACCTATGATATACGAAGAGAAATTGTGTTCACAGTAACTGTATTGATTAGTTTGCAAACTGACGAAAAATACAGTTTACAAACTAATCAATACAGTTACTGTATGGTTCTTTATTGTTATTTTAATTTAGGTATAGCTGAGACGGGCATTTTTTCTGAGATGATTTATTGTTATTTTCTTCTTCTTCAAACTAGACAAAAGACATGTCTAGGACCGCAGGCTTTACTTACTTTTCAATTTACAGAGTAGTTAATGTCTAAAGAACAGTCGTCCACTTATAAAAGAGCCTGAAGCACTTTTCTGTTTTAAAAATTCATGCTTACTCTACCGGACTGTCAAAAGATACCCTCACTTTATAATATAATATAAAGGACCCTGTTTAAAATACACCATGATTGCTGGTTTTTCCTCCTGTTCGTGTATCACTATAACGAAGATAAACTGCGTATCTACGTGACTTTACTCCAATGTATATTGTATGAACGTGGGGATGTATTTTGTTGAAATATTAAATAGGTTGGGTCCCCTATTAATCTCAGAAAGAAATTTTTTGCGTTTCGGGTTAGCGAGATCAACATTTTGTGAGTTCAGCTGTATCTACTAATATTTTATAGAGGTATATAATTAAATCTGGTGTGTATCGCGAGAGCGCGCTGGTGTGTGCGCGTGATTGAGAAATCATTAAAATATTTTCATTGATTTTCTACGTAACTTGTGTAGAGTTAAAATCGACGAAACTTACATACCGACGATTACAACCGCGATTACTGCAAAATCACACTCTATAAAGTTATTTTTTAGACCATGCTTTAATGTCCTTTAGAGGGCGCCACGCACAATTTAATGTGATGTCACATCCTACTTCCTACTAATAATATAAATGCGAAAGTTTGTATGTATGGATGTATGGATGTGTGGATGTTTGTTACTCTTTCACGCAAAAACTACTGAACAGATTTGGGTGAAATTTGGAACACAGTTAGTTTATAACCTGGATTAACACATAAGGTACTTTTTATCCCGGTAGTACGTTCCCGCGAGATAGTTTCCGACCTCCACGCAGGCGAAGCCGCTGGCAAAAGCTAGTAATCTATAACCAGCGGACGATCAAGACGTTTTCAAAGATAACTCATTTCTCAAATTATGTTAAGTAATTTAAAACTTATGAAGGACCAGGTAACATACATACCGGAAAAAGAAAATGATAATCCTCATTTTGACTCGTCGTAGTCGGGTAAATAGTAGAATGTTTTACAGAATTAAAGTTCTACTAGTTATCAGTGTTGATTCTATCAACTTGTAAGATTAGGACGATTTACAGCTATAGATACTATTAATCGGATGATTCAATAAATAATTAATGAAATAGCAAAATCTATGAACTGGAATTATTATATCAGTACTTTATTGAACTTGCAGATATGAACAAAGATAAATTAAAACACTAATAATTACTCCTAAGGGCCAATGTTGGCGACCACTTTGTCGGTATCATTAACAATGCTTCATTATTATGACATGCGAGGCATGTTGGTACACCTGGATCCGAGAGAATTCCCCGAACGCCTTATTTGTTCGATACCTTCGGACTACTGAGTGTTTATAGAACTTATCAAGCTATACTTACCAGTGTAAGCTGATATCTCTTTGCATTGGTTAAAGCTACGATGTCCTAGAAGAAGAAAGTGGCGTAAAAGCCCCAAGTACCCACGGACGTGTGTTATAAAATGGCGGCGAAAATTATTACGTCCGTGTTAATGTCGACTAACGGTGAGTGACGTCTGACATGAAAATAATGACATTGTGGTTGAACCATTTATCATCACCACGGCTCACAAAACAGTGATGGAACATATAATGAGGCATGTCTTAGAACCTAAAATTCTAAGAAATGTGACATTTACCAAGTGGTTTGGACTGCACTGAGCCCGCAAGGTGGATTTTTGCCCACTCACATATAGACGAGGCCTGTGTTCTAGCAGTGGGAACATTATAGGCTGGTTTTGTTGTTCTTCTTGGAAACTGTAGTTTTACAGTTAAGTCACGGAAATCAATTGTTTACCACATTATCTGATGGCTTGTTGGTAGAAAAATTAGAACAAGTAATAAGATGAGGATAGGTTTCATTACCCTTTTTTTTTTCCAGGATGGGAAATCATCAAATGACTTCTCCCGCTCTGGGCGGAGCGGGAGGGCGTGTCAGACTTTTACTGACTAAAACCCACCCGTGTTCCATCAGTTGCCCATGTGCCTGGGTCACGGTATCTCTTTCGAACAATCACGCGACCCCGGCAAGCATCGGTCCTAGTAGACCCCTACACTGCTGCTGACATCTCTTTGAGGCGCGCGTGGAACACTACGCGCCGTCGACCCGAGCCTGGTCCTTACCGGGCGGCGAGCTACCCATTGCTCGCCGCTCGCAAGCTCGCGCCTACGGTGGCCGGGAGTCCGCTATCGACACGGCGGTGCTCCGCCCAGGCAGGGCAAACTTCCACCGTATGCTCCTCCGTGTACTCTAGACGATCCTCACAATGGAAACACCTGGGCGTATCCACTCGCTTTATCCTGAAAAGGAACCCACCGAAGCACCCATGCCCGGTGAGAACCTGCGTCAGGCGGAAGGTGAGGACGCCGTGACGCCTCTCTATCCACTCTTCAAAGAGATGTCAGCAGCAGTGTAGGGGTCTACTAGGACCGATGCCTGCCGGGGTCGCGTGATTGTTCGAAAGCGATACCGTGACCCTGGCACATGGGCAACTTATGGAACACGGGTGGGTTTTAGTCAGTAAAAGTCTGACATGCCCTCTGGCCTCTGGGCTCTCCCGCTCTGGGCGGAGCGGGAGGGCTCCCGCTCCGCCCAGAGCGGTAGAAGTCATTTGATGATTTCCCATCCAGAAAAAAAAGTAAGTATTGACAGGTGTGTCAGCTGACACAAACCTTCAACAATATCAACGTAATCTGTTAGTATATTCAAATCATATCTGTCATGCTATAATTGTTGTATGAAATGGCTATTATACGACAAAATGAGGTAGTATGCAAATTTGATAAACGATTAATTTCCCTGACAATAGAATGAGAGGTCAGGTTATTCTGGAAAAGTAGGTATACCGTGACCGCTCCGTGAGTGGAATTTTGCAGGTAATAAATCATTCTGACGTAGCATACGATGCTAAGGTTATTTATTGACGATTTCGTATACGTTACAAGGGTACCTATTTCGGTGTAAGCTGGAGGTTAGGTCTTGTGTTTATGCATGAGGATTATGGGAATGGTAGTTGTGTGTCATTTTCTTGTCAACGGAAGATTGTGGTAAGAAATTACTGTTGCAAAAATCGCAAGCATTTAGCAGCAATTTATAAAATTGGACTACCTGAAAGCTAAGCCTTATGTAGATTTAACCCCCCTCCACATTCACCCAAAATCACCCGTCTGGCACTTCCTCGAATACCTTCCAACACAACACAATACAACGCAACATAACACCCATTCAAACACAAACACCCACCCTCCCACACACACACACACACACACACACACACACACACACACACACACACACACACACACACACACACACACACACACACATGTTTTATTTTCGGTGTTTTTTTATTATTTTCTTTCATTTTTGTCTACGCTGTGCCTACACAGTTCATGTCCGAAACTTAAAGTTCGATTGTTTAACTGGTGTTAACTTCAGAACACTGTCACCCATCATAATCATAACCCAAGTTGATTCATAGCTTGGGTTATAGACTGTTATATCTTTTTATGAACCTACAATTTATAAGACGAATTGTAAAACTGGAAATAAAGATTTATTCATGTCAAATACTCAAACGTAAGGAGCAAAATCTGTGTTCAAATTTTGATCAAGAATCAATGTCCTCTCTGTCTCATAGTGTTCACACAATGCATTATCCTACCTGTTATTGAAATATTGTATCTTTTAACTTAGACTAAATTTCTTCATAACACCAGTCTACAAAATAGCCCATTACCCACTAAAAAAAATTACAAAAGCGAGACTGCAAAGTCCCGTAACAATGTCGCAAAATTTTATACACTCTGTATACTGTCGTTGCGTGTAGAGTATGCTTGTTTCTTTTTTAAATTTGCATCAATTTGTGCTATCTGTACACCACAGTGAACACTCACGTTACTACGGTTATTGTTATACTCTTTATGTGTTCCGTATCGTGAGCGTTACGTGTCGTGTTTATTATTATTGCTGTTGCTTTCGATGTGACGTAAAAATTCTAGGAGATAAGTGTTCGTTTGTGGATGAATGAAAAGATACTGTCTACGAAGTTGGTAGGGGTTTATTTTTTGGGTGGGAAATTATCAAATGACTTCTCCTGCTTGGGTGGAGCGGAAGGGCGTGTCAGACTGTCTTACTGACTAAAATCCACCCGTGTTCCTTCAGTTGCCTGTACCAGGATACCACACAAGAAACCGTCTGATTACAAATCGATCTAAATTTAGATCTAGCTTAAAGTTTACCCAGTAATCAGCGTTGTTGATATGATATATTGTTTATATTCTTTAAAAGTTGATGTAATGTGGAGGTCTACGCTCTAATCGCCGGTTTCTATAATCTACGAACTGTTATTGGTTAAAATTAAGAATCTTGCATCTTCGCCAAATCTTCAGGACTTGCGTCTACTCTTTTATACCTGGGTAGTTCATATTTACACCTGTTATTAACCACGTACACCAAATAAAATTCTAGACTAATCAGTCTATATATCTAGACACCTCGTTCCATCTAACTATACAGACTACACTTACGCCATAAAATATCCAAAGTTTTAGTAATACATCTCCAAATAGCTACTTACGAAACTGAAGGTTAGTGAAGAGTTCTTCAGTCCTCAGTGAAATTACTTGGGACTTTCTTGACGCATTAAAAAGACGAGCCTTCTCGAAACTATCTTGGTGGCACCATCTGTCTTACTATCGCGAACCACAAACGATCCAAGTTTGTTTCGGCGTTCGGGCTCTCACTCGCTATTTTCTAGTAATAGTTGTTGAAGTTCATATTTTATAGCTTCGACACCAGTTCTTGTAGGTACAAGATTTAGGACAGTGTAGGTATGTGTACCCTACTTATGTGTGTGTGTGTGTGTGTGTGAGTGTGTGTACACACACACACTCACTGTGTGAACTGTGAACAACCCGCACACCATTCCATTCGCAATATTATATCACACAGTCACTTTATTTTAGTTTTTATTGTATCTAATTTGGTTAATCGCTTATGTTCGTTTATTTTAGCCTAGTTTTATGTAATTAAATGAAATTATATGATTGTATGTGTAATAACTAGTATTGGTCGATAACTTGTGTGGTGTAAACTGTTAATGTGAGTTGGTGAATTATACATAAAATAAAAATCATTATTATTTTAGTAAAAAAATTAAAAATAAGTAAAATAGTAGGTATGTATAAAACTTAGATAGACCAGCAAATAAGTACCAAAAACCAAAATAAAAAAAAACAAAGACTTAGTTAACAAAGTAGCCTTATAAAAAAAATCAAATAAAGTGACTTACGACGGTAACGTGAGTGAAATAAGTTGATGCGCTATCCGCGATACAAATAACTCCACGTAACGCTTTTTTAAAACTTTGCTTTAAAAAAAACCCTTTTCATTTTTATTATAAAATTGTCACATTTTCTACATCAGATATCCGGTTTCCTCATGATGTTTTCCTTCACCATTTTGGTGATGAAATAATATACAAAGTGTCTGTTTGGGTTCGAAACCACGACCTACAATTCGTAACTCGTGGCGGTTACCATTGGGCCATTACTGCCTTCAATGATTTCGTAAAACAGATTTTATTAACTGATTATTTTAAAACAGTGCTTAAATCGTCGAAGGCAATACGAAATTCGTTAACAAAATAACTTATTTTCAGACATAATACCTACAATTTATTACCTACCTAATTAAAACATTATTTTAAAACACAATTTTTCGAAGTGAAACCTTTACCAAGCAATATAAGGGTCGTACCTAAAAAAATACATCTGGTTAATTTGAATTCGGTTGAAAACATAAAATGAAATGACGTCATTAAAATAATGCAAATTTCTGTAAATAAATGTTCACGAAATTTTGTGAGGAGGACTTTTATAAGGGGAGGCAGTTTTTTCGCGTCAATGGACCGGCTAATTGATAATTAATTCTTGGTTCCAAAGTTAAGTAGATATTACCTGGCAGTTCCTCTTAACGATCGAATTATGCTAAATTATGCACATGTATCTATCTATACTTCATAAGTAGGTAGGCTACTCTTGTTGTGTATACAAAATTTAGTATTTTTTAAGTGCTTTAGTGCACTTGTGTACTCAAGAAATGACAAAAAAGATGTGTATTTTTAAAGAGATTCCTTTGTGAAAAGCCTTAAAACAATATTTAAGAATAAGAAAGAAAGAAAAATAGTTTATAAACGAACAAACGAACACAAAGAACAAACACAAGTGAATAAACGAACTGAAAGCCTTGTGTCATGGTGGAGGTGTGCCCAGCCTGGGCGGGGCACCGCCGTGTCCTCGTGGAGGCGATCGGCGGCGGCGACCTCTCGCGTCCGGCCCTGGTGCGAGCCATGGTACGGAGCGAGAGGGAATGGGAAGCCGTCACCTCCTTCTGCGAAGCAGTAATGCTCGCGAAGGAGGAGGCGGGGCGCGTGAGGGAGTGGCAGTCTCTGCGCCCTCACGTCCCTAGCCGCCGCAGGAGGAGACGCCCCGGGCGTCGGGAGTCGATTGCGGACTCCCGGCCACCGTAGGCGCGAGCTTGCGGGTGGCGAGCAATGGGTAGCTCGCCGCCCGGTAAGGACCAAGCTCGGGTCGACGGCGCGCAGTGTTCCACGCGCGCCTCAAAGAGATGTCAGCAGCAGTGTAGGGGTCTACTAGGACCGATGCCTGCCGGGGTCGCGTGATTGTTCGAAAGAGATACCGTGACCCTGGCACATGGGCAACTGATGGAACACGGGTGGGTTTTAGTCAGTAAAAGTCTGACACGCCCTCCCGCTCCGCCCAGAGCGGGAAAAGTCATTTGATGATTTCCCATCCTGAAAAAAAAAAAAAAAAAAAAAAAAAAAAAAAAAAGCCTTGTGTCATCATCATCATCAGCCTATTGAAATCCACTGCTGGAAGCCTTTAGTTTTGATTATTTTTACATACTTTTTGACTGCAACATGCTGCCAATTTCAAAAGTTGCCTAAGTAGTGGTCGCCAAAATACCTTTAAGTGTTGTAATAGAACTTATTGATACAAAATACTAGGTAAATAACCACCTCCTAGAAGATTCATAAATAATTGAAGCTCTTGAACAAAATGCAAGTACTTAGCGTTTCCAATAAGCCTTAAGTAGGCTTGACGTACTAATCAAAAAGATTATTAGATTAGCAACGCTCTTACAAATTACGCATAGCTACGAGGTCCGTTCAGTTTTCTTAGAGAGAAGATTGCTGCTTCAGAAGTCTAGGGATTGAGTTGATTTGATACAAATAATGTATCGATACCAATCGGTAATCGTTTTATCTATACTATATATAATATTATAAAGCTGAAGAGTTTGTTTGTTTGTTTGATTGAACGCGCTAATCTCAGGAACTACTGGTCCGAATTGAAAAATTCTTTTTGTGTTGGGTAGCCTATTTATCGAGAGAGGCTATAGGCTATATAACATTACGCTTCAACTAAGAAGAGCGGAGCAGTAATGAAAAATGTTGCAAAAACGGGGAAAAAATATTCCTTTTGAGAGTTTCCGTTGCGTGCGCTGCGTAAACGGTTAAAGTAACGCAAAAATCATGTATGACGGAATTTTTTCTTTTAAAAATTTCTAAAAAAAATGCGCGGGAGCATATGTCTATCTTTTAAGGTTGACTCACTATAACTCAAAAGGAGCGAGCAGCAACGAAAAGTGGACGAAAACTAGCAGGCAAATCGATGCGACGGGAAGGGTCAGGGGAGAAAAAATTTGACACGGACGAAGTCGCGGGCAGAAGCTAGTTATCAAATACACGCGTTCGGGTTTGGGACCACAACAGCTGATTTATGAAAAGAAAAGTACATATGATTTTAATATAATGTTTTTGCCCCAGCATTGGTAACGGCTCCAACTTAGACTTGTGGATCATGGATTTATACTCAGGCAGGCACTTTACTCCGTATAAATAAGTTCGTCACCACTGGCTCTCAAAAAGGTGATAGAAATTAGAACCAAAAATTCGAAGACATGTCGTAACAACCCGCACTGGACCCGCATGATATATTACAGCCCACTACATCAGAGATGTAACATTTATATAACTGAGAGCCTTTTCCTTTACCATCCCTAGTAGCGTCTATAATAATTCTTCTCGAATAAAAGCAGATAATCGATATATTACCGCTCCACTTAAGAATAAAGCATAATAAATGAATCAATTTACGGAAAGTTTCCTCAGGCTCGGTTGACAAAGGGTTCGGTGTTCGCTGCCTTGAATAGCTTATTTGGCGCTAATCACCTAACTTTTAATTAATGACATCGTTTATGTGAATAAAAGTAAAACGAACTACAGTCATCATTTTAGAAGAAACGCCCGCAATTAGTTTTGGGAGCACGTCAGCATCTTGTGACTGATGATATTCATATTTTCTTGGAGGGTGCCGATTCAGCGAAATGTATTTTTAAGCTTAGGTTGCGTGATTTGGTGCAAATGTAAGAATATTTATACCATGTAGACCTTATTATCATATTCGCTTTAGATTCAGCCCTCACAGAATAAAGAATAGCCACATTGTATGTATTTAAATTGACTGAGTCAGATTTGCATACATTGCAAACAAAGTAAAAGTAAATATAGATTCAAATTGTCATTGAAAAATATTTTTGTTCTATCGCTCTTGTAGATAGTAGGTATTGTTACGTATCTGCATAATCCTGTAGAATGAAGTGATTGGATAAAGGCAGATCTATTACAATTTATTAGATGAATATTAACAGGAGATGGGAAGTACAGCTAAGTATAAAAGACCCTGCCTGGCTCGCACTCTTTGTTTTATGGTTCTGTCAGGCACGTAATTGACCTTCGATGATCGGGAGTGGAGGTCCCAGGTGGATCTTTAGCTGGATCCCCTGGGTTTGATGTTTTTCAAATCGGCTCCAAGAGTAGACCGGCTTCAAGAGTAGACTGGCTTCAGAATGAACTGACTTCAGAATGGACTGACTTCAGAGTGGAGTAGCTTCAAGAGTGGCGTGGCTTCCAGAGAAGTGGCTTCAAGAGTAGACTGGCTTCCAGAGTGGAACCGTCAGTGGTTCGAACGCCCGTTTTTATATCAAAGTCGTCTTCCCTTTCCAAACATTTTTCCAAATATTAGTTTTCTTGTAGCCATCATCTTATCTGACAAGTGTAGTCGGCCAGGACATATCCATGAGTGCGTGTAGCTGGCCACATGAGTGCGTAAAGAATTTTATAAATATAATTTTAAGTTAAGTTATTTATTAAACAATCGTAATAATTACTAAAACGAAATTATTTTTATCAATATGTCTAGACATATTGATAAAAATAATTTAAATTATATAAACCAAAAAGTAGCCATTCATAGACTAAGCAGAAAAGTAACTGACAGTTGACAATTTGGCTTGTCACGACATGAAAATTTGAGTTAATATTTTATTTCAGCTATTTTTAAGTTAATCAATCGTATTTAGATCGATTTGCTGAGTGTAGACATATAAACAAATAAAAATAAGTAAAGCATGAACAGTGTAAACATAGAAACAAATAAAAAGGATGATAAATAGGTATTAGGAATCATGAATTAAAGTGTAAGTATAGCATGAACGCCATAGTATATACAAGAAAAGTTTTTAACCAGTGCGCAAATTTTAACAAATTAAGCTTAAATGAGTTATTATATCCCTGTAATTTTTAGTTTGATATATCTTAGTACAAAAAAGTTAAGTTAGCGTAAACGAAAGATGTTTATTTTGAAACTGGTTTTTATGGTAACTTGCGTGCGGCGGCGGCGAAGGTGAACGACCGAGCGTAGCAACAAGTAGGTATTTACCAGCTGTTCGATCGGTCAAAATTCTAAGAAGTTCGAAGTACCTACGCGCGCACGCGCGGTTACTGACTTATTCCTATTTTCGATATCATATTAGGTACGAAATATGTAGGGTGTCCACAGTTTACTGATTTAAGGTCGGATAAAAATTGAAAATAAGTAATGATATAATAGTTGAAATGTGTTCTATTACTGATTTGAACAAACAAAAAAAAAATGCGCACTGGTTAAAAAAAGTCCTGTATATGAAATATCCAAGAGCCTCAGATACATGAAAGTGATTCCATATTAGGTATATGTATAACATTCTCATAGCATGTTATAATAATTATGGTTATAATTTACAGTATGCTTAAACAGAAAATACGTATATCGACGCTAGAAAGGCATATTGTATTAACGACCACTTTGGTCAAAATTGAGTTATTTACACTGTTGGAATCGGCAGATTTTTCTCTTTCGAATGGTCTAGGTTCCAGTTAAATCCGAGCACTTTTGTGGTCGTTAATACAACGGTGATTTCAGTCATTTTCGTATTTAATTTTGTTTTAAATCCAACCATTTTCGTCAATTGTTTTATAAACCGTACATAACGTCAAAAATTTGGCCATTTCATTTTGCTTTTTTTTGTCTAAATAAAGATTTGATGTTAAAACACTTTATCCAATCATTTTTTTTTTTTTTTATCAATAAACCTTTTTACTAATTGGCCACTTTATCCAATTTTGAAAATAAAACAATTTATTTGCGTGTACTTTTTTGTTTATTTTCCGTTAATACACTGTACCTTTCAGCTAATTTCAATCACTTGGACGTTAAGCGCATTTTGTCGTCAATGTTCAATAGCAAGTTGGTCGATCATACATTTTTACCTGAAACGGTTTTGACGCATCGTTAGCATTTAAGCTACTTTAATTTAAGCAAAGTTTTTTGTATTAAGTAAGTTAAGCCTACTTAAAAAATCTTTTTTGGGTGAAAAAGTGGTGGATAAGCTGTACTCAAGAAGCGCATTTTATGCTCACGAAGCGCTGCGTATGAGGTCTGGCCGTTGCGAGGGCGCTTCAGTCGACCACGCACTGTCGATGAGGGCGGTCACGCACGAATTGCTCGCTGCTTCTACTCGAAAATTGTTTTCACTTAGGAGTGTAAAACATTAATTTATCATGGCGTCCGAACGATGCAAGAAAATATTAAAAAACGTTAGACTAAGAAGGAGATTAAGGTTTGATATTGAACCAAATTCAGCTGATTGTGAACAGGTTAGTGTAAATCTTAAAGTACCTACTAAATCAAAATGCATGAAGCGAGTACTTACGTATTATTAAAAACCTACATTTTACACAAATCGTTTTTTACTTTAGGACGAAAACGTAGTAGCAGACCAATCGAATATTATTATTGAGGAAACCAACAATCAAGTATGTATGCTATTTACCTACTATAACTAGGTTTTTGACCTTACCACACTTATCTACAATTGCGTAGGTACTTAACCTACCTAATCATATTAATAAAATGTAATTAGTACCTTGATAATATTTATTACGATTTCGATTTTTTATTATTCATGTCTTTCTTACTGTTTGCATTGTTTATTTCAGGATATTGGCCACAATAATTACTTTAATCAATATTCTTCGCTTAAACCGCTGTCACCAACAATAATAATAAATAAGGATTGTACTCAGGATGATGTAAGTCTATAAGTTCTATGTGGATACCTATTTGTAAGATCAATTAATTACGATATTATTAAACAATCTTATTATAATTTAGCATCTGTTGTAAAATACAATTTATATTTTTTGAAATCCGGCTTTATTGTTATAGGTACCTATATTATCTTCTGAAAAATTTAAACACCAGACTACCTGGTTTGGTGCTAAGATTAGAATTTAATGAACTTATTTACAACTTATTTTCAGGATTGTGATTACATTGAAAACTCTGATACAGAAAAAACTTACGAAACTTTCAATAATATTGAAATTAGCAGCCAAATAAATATTGATCTGATAGATGCAGTAACTGTTCAGGTAAGAAGTACTTTTATTTAGAAGTGATTAATGAAAATAGGTTGTCATTTATTTTTATATTTATTTGTTCAATTATAACTTATCAGGCTTTCGATGAGGTTACAAACTTTGAGGCTGAAAACATTATGACACAGGTGGATGAACCAGGAGTGGCTGAAAACATTGTTACACAGGTGGATAAACCAGGAGTGGCTGAAAACATTGTGACACAGGTGGATGAACCAGGAAATGCAGAGGTATGTAACATTTTGATTCAATTTTAAGCATTTTATAGCTTATGACTGTGCAGTGTATGTTATGTATGTTACTGTATCAGATCATGAAAGCATGTTGTGCTCATAGAACTTTATTTTCAGAAAGACACACCTGCAAAAAAAGCACGTACCAAAAATATTGTAAAAAAAAGTTACATTGATTATTTGTCTGACGATGGTGACTTTCAATGGTCATCTTCATCTTGGGTTGCATCTTCAAACGAAGAGCATAGTGAAGAAGAGAGATCTCGTAAAAAACAGAAGACATGCAATTTAGAAGACGGAAAAGTGGGTGACAATGGATTTAAGAAGAAGAAGAAAATTAATAACAGAAAAGAAAGAAAACGGCTACGTAACGAGGGACAAGAATACACAAAAAAAGATGGTTCTATTGTTAGGGCTAAGGTAATGAAACCTCATCCATGTCTCAACAAAAAATGTGGCAGATCTTGTGATCAAATCAACGATGAAAGAAGACAAAGTTTATTCAATTTTTTTCACAGTTTGACTGCAGAAAGGAAACGCGATTGGCTTGTTTCTAATAGTCAACTTGAAGACACTAAAAGAAAACGTTCAAAAGAACAGTTGAGTAGGCGTCAAAACTCCTTTTTAGGGTTCCGTTGCCAAATGGCAAAAAACGGAACCCTTATAGATTCGTCATGTCTGTCTGTCTGTCTGTCTGTCTGTCTGTCTGTCTGTCTGTCTGTCTGTCTGTCCGTCCGTATGTCACAGCCATTTTATTCCGAAACTATAAGAGCTATGCTGTTGAAACTTGGTAAGTAGGTGTATTCTGTGAACCGCATTAAGATTTTCACACTAAAATAGAAAAAAAAACAATAAATTTTGGGGTTCCCCATACATAGAACTGAAACTCAAAAATGTTTTTTTTCATCAAACCCATACGTGTGGGGTATCTATGAATAGGTCTTCAAAAATGGTAATGAGGTTTGTATTATCATTTTTTTCTAAACTGAATAGTTTGCGCGAGAGACACTTCCAAAGTGGTAAAATGTGTGTCCCCCCCCCCCCCGTAACTTCTAAAATAAGAGAATGACAAAACTAAAAAAAATATATGATGTACATTACCATGTAAACTACCAACGAAAATTAGTTTGAACGAGATCGAGTGAGTAGTTTTTTTTTAAAACGTCATAAATCGTAAACCGCAATTTACCTTACATTCAATCAACTGAAATATAAAAATTAAAAAATATATATATTTTTAAACCGAAAATACCTACAGGTTTGTACGGAACCCTCGGTGCACGAGTCCGACTCGCACTTGGCCGGTTTTTTATTTTATTAATGAGGGTGAAGGTCGACGACAAGTATGTCAAAAATTTTTGATTGCTACTCTTGATATTACACAGCGGTACTTATACTATACTCTCACTAACGCACAATATAAATTATCAAAGACTGATATGAGAGGTAAACATATTCCGCCTAATAAAACTAGTGCACAAGCTAAAGATAGTGTTATACAGTACATAAAAAATTTACCAGCAGTTCCCTCTCATTACTGTCGTAAGGATTCAACACGTTTATATTTACCTCAGGAGTTCAAAAATTTGAGTAATCTCTACCAATTGTATAAAAAAGATTTTAGCTCAAATGGAAAAGATTATGTAGGAGAAAGGATGTTTCGCAATATTTTTACCCACGAATTTAATATTTCGTTCCATGTTCCGAAAAAAGACAAATGTCTCAAATGCGTTTCATTTAAAAATAATCCTGATGGATTCACCTCAGAAGAAAAAGCAGCTCACGAAAAAGAAGTAGAGGATTCTAAAACCCGTTTCAAATTCCACCAGGAAACATCAAAAGAGGATTCACAGACGTTATGCGTATCTTTCGATTTACAAAAGGTACTCAACACTCCATACGGCGAGAGTATGTTGTTTTATTATTCTCGCAAGTATTCTGTGTACAATTTTACATTATTTGAGAGTCAGACTAAGGAAGTTTTTTGCTATTCATGGGGGGAAGCTGATGCTAAAAGGGGCGGGAACGAGATTGCAACTATTCTATTTAATTACATTAAAATTGTGGACCAACGTAAAACCGTACGATATTTACTGCTTTACAGTGATTCTTGTTGTGGCCAAAATCGCAATAAAATTGTGTTTGCGGCTGTTCACACAGCATTACAATCCTGTGAATTTATCGAGAACATACAAATGAATTTCTTGATACCAGGGCACACTTCTATGCCCGTTGATAGTGTCCATGCAGTAATAGAAAGGAGTGTAGAAAATTTAGTAGTTTATGCTCCTTCACAATGGGGAACGATATTTGAATTGGCGAGGAAAAATCCGAAACCGTACAATGTAGAAATAATGTGTCACCAAGATTTCAAGGCTTGGGACTCTATGTCCGAAAAATACTTTAAAAACAATCTTGTTGGCAAAATTAGTAAACTAAGAATTGTTACATTTAAGAAAGAAGATTTAGATAATATTTATATAAAATACAGCATGAATGATACAGCAGCTGCTAAAAAAGTTGAAGTTATTGGTAAGAATAGGCGTCCAGGAGATAATTTGTATAAAAACAGACTTCCTATTCCTAAAAATAAATATGCTGATTTGGTAAAGCTTTGTAAAACCTTTGCTATCCCACGTAGGTATCATGAGGAGTATCTAAATTTGCAAACTTGCAACGCTAAAGAATTGTTGCCAGACACTGATATAGAAGACGTTGACGATTGAAGTAAGGTTTTATTATTCCATGTGAATGACCATGACATTTTAATTTTTTAAATTTTTCGTGATTATGTTTTCCCTACCCGTTTCCGAATTGAACACAGTGTGTTATTGTTTTTTATTCGAGTATTTTTTTACTTTCTATTACACTACCTAGTTAGTACCAATAAAGAGTCTACTAGAAGCATATTTTATTATCGGATCTATTGAGTTATAATTATAAACTATTATTGTTTAATTGTTGAAACATCTGTATGATATGTATCATAGGACTGATTGATGTCAAAGTTGAGTAGTTTAATTAAAATGTATAAGTTGCTTTATTTTTTGTTGCAATAATTATTATACGAACATCTGCATAATTTTCATGTGACTGATTGATCTCAAATTTAAGTAGTTTTCTTGTTTAATTATAAATGTATAAATTGTTTTTTATTTTGTTTTGTTGCGAATAACATGTAACAAAAGATTGAATTTTCATGTGACTGACAGTGATCTCAAAGTTGATTTAGTTTTTTTTTAATTATAAAGAAGTTGTTTTACGTTTATGTTGTCACTTATCAACTGTATAAGTTTGTGAAGTGTGCTTTTGTATAATAAACAATTTTATACTTCTTTATTTTGTATTTTATTTTTTAACTATCGCTAAAAAATATAATAATATTGGGATATAATACCTTGATCCTAGATGGAACTAAGTTTAATGAGTGAGATTAGATTTTTTGGTTTTCATGGGTTGAATATGCTCGGTTTGATAAAACATTTTATTGGAATATTAAAGTTTACCAAATAGAGCGTAAGATACTTTAGTTGTAGGTTGTATGCAGCTATTCGATCGTTAAAACATTTTTTACAGGACCTCTAATGTTGAAATTGTGACTTAAGTCAATTTTACCTAACCAAGATTATTCACAACCTTGTATTATCTCCTAAAAATATATCAAAAAACTTATGTACATTTTTTTGACTTAGGAATTAAATAATAAACATATTAAATAATAACTATTCTGAGTTCATCAAGAATACTCCAGTAGTTAATTTACTATGATTTTTTTTGTGAAAAGTAGAACTTCAAATCAATTTATTGAACAATTTATGCAATGGTCGTTAATACAATTTGCCTTTCTAGCGTCGATATGTATAGTTAATTTAAGTTACTCCAATGTACTTCAACCCCCAAGCATTAAATGCTGCAGGCTAGGTTGAATACATGACTTAATAACTTTCCCACGGTTTTGAGTATTTTTTATATGGCATACGCAAATGTTCTACATATCTGGTAGTGTCTTATAACGGATCGCTGAATCCCCTAAAATAACTTGAGGTACACGATGCCTGATATATACATACCGTCTGTTGGGACAGGTCAGCTCAAAGCTGCAATGGTTCTTTCTTCAAAAGGCTTTTCCAGACATAGCCTTGCATTGTTAGGGTGACAAATCAACATCGAGCTATGCTGCGCTGTACTGTGCTGTGCTGTGCTGTGTTTCTTAAGCTACATTTTTTTAACAATCAACATCAAGCTGTGCTGCCCTTTGCTTAGCTCAGTATTAAAAGTAATCAGCAGCTCGTGTAGTCGTTTATCTCGTCAAAATTGACTTTATATTCAAAAAAACGTAAACATTACGACATAGTTGAATCCGATGAAGATGAAAGTGAACAAGAAGCGGATATGGATTATGTGTTATTTTGTCGTTAAAAGAGTCCAGACACAGTAGCTTGTTACCACACACCATACGAGAAGGCACAGCGCAGCTCAGCACGGCGGATAGCGCACCTCGCTCGAGACTGCTGCGTTTTAAAACAGAGCGTAGCCTCACACAGCGCAGCACAGCATGGTTTGTTTGTATCCTCATTAAAATATTAGACGAGCGAGTTGACCAAACATAGCACAGCGCTGTACACCGCAACATAGCTCGATGTTGATTTGTCACCCTTAGACTTACATAAAATTCCATTAAAATATTTTTTGGACTTTAAAAATACGAAGACCTCTGACTTTGTTTCGACATTTCTTCTCACTTCTCAGCGATAGTAAATACCGGTGCCATATAGTTTTCAAAATATTGACCGACAAAATATCGACGTGTACTGTTTTACAACATCTACTTACAGAAATAAACAATTCATTTAATTTAATTTAAGTATAGGCAACATACGTTTTATTACATTATACTTAATTTGGACTCACCTTAAGCCAGGCAAATCCTAAATCAATTGCTAATGTTACGTCGACCTTTATACCTAATGACAGTCACTTTTCACTGAACTCGCGCTGATCCACAATGGAATCAAATTTCAGTAATATGACATCATTAATATGACTAACGACTGTAATCACAAGATCTATACTAATATATTAAAGCTAAAGAGTTGGTTTGTTTGAATGCGCTAATCACTAGAAATAATGATCCGCCTAGTCTTTTCCTAACTGTGGTGGGACTGGTTTCTTCTCTAACCAGATGCAGCTGAATAACCACATTTGACATGGATCGACTGTCTATCTGACCATCTCTATCTGAGTAATGGAGGTCAGATAGAAGGAGCGGACATTAGGTAACAAGATGCCCCTTGTAAAAGTGGTTGTTAGAATTTGGGGCTTCTGAGAACTTGTTACGACTGTTGTAATCGACGAATTACAGCCGGTGCCTGTGCTCCGAGGCACGGAGGGGTTTTTGGTATGTAAAAATGTTGCCGTAGCAAGCATAGATTAACTTAATCGGTCAACCCGTGATTCTGTTATTACTTAGCCATTGTAAATATATAATTTAATGACTTTGCTTAGCCACAAGCCACTTGTTACATTTGATAGCTCAATTTTAAAGAAGGTTGTAGCTTATTATTAATATCACGATACTACCCTTAGAATTCGAGTGAATGTTTTTTTTTAGAAGACGCTAATAGCGCACGAAGTAACCGGGCACCGTTCATACCGAGGGTGGCCGTTCGACGAGAATATGTTATAACTCCAACCGAACGAAATCGCGGGCAGAACCTAGTCGTATAATAAACTTACATCACATGTTGTTTTAACTTGTGCATTAGCAGTAGTTTTGAATACTCGGGTTCAGGAAATGGAAAGATGGATGATTCTGTGTGTTTAGGCTCAGTTTGTGATTGTACAGGAATACATACAGTTGGAGATATTTAGATATTTTCAAACTTTAGCACCATGAAGATCTCGCATTTGTGAACTTTCTCACGGATTCAAGCAATCTTTACACCACATAAGTTGGATCAGCTTGAACTTAACAGACAGTTGTAAATCCTTATTATAATACTACAAACATAAATTATACAAATATAATTATCGTGGCTATTTTGAAAAAATCACCTTCAAATGTCAAATGACAGAAAAAAGATATTCCGTAATGGACTATCATTATGAAACAGAATTTTCAATTTATTTCGTGCCACGGCAGACCACTTTTCAGTGCTAATTAGCAATAATGAGCTCACTAATGATGGAGAGTTACTTAATATAGCCGAGCAACATTTTTGTTGACCCGTCACGTCGCATTGCTTGTTTTATTTTAACCGGCTTCAAAACAGAAGGAGGTTCTGAATTCGTCGGTAAACATATTTGTGTAAGTATGTTTGAGCATTACTTCTGTGTTCATGAACAAATTTTAATAAATCTTTTTTGTTCGAAAGGGTATTTTCCTGAAGTGGTCCATTCTTAGAGGGTTGGCTGAAAGGTGGGACTCTCACATCTTTGGGTGGTTAATAAGACTTCACGTAGTCAAGTAGACAATCCCCAGGATCGGCGTGCCTTACACGGCTTTGAATAAATTTAACTAACACTAGTTTATAAGTTTTCATTGTTGTAAACACATATGGAAAGTATTCTGAAATAAATGTTTTAATTATATTTATATAAATTCGGTAGAGTTTTGATGAGTGGTTTATGAGTTAGCTTCAAAAATGCGTCTTGTTTCCATTTAGTGTGTATTGATGATGTTACAATAACTTCCTGTCACTGTTATTTACATAGCACACGAAGCATGGTACATACGAAATCGTATGGTACCACAAGTACCACAACCAAAAAGTGTATATAAAAAATAAGTGACTTCCAATAACAAATTCTATAAATTGGAACATCACTTTAATTTCGGAAGTCGGTGGTAAAAATCGAAAACAATTACAAATTAAAAGTAACTAACTGACCGTACAGAGGTTGTCCTGTTTCCTAGAACTCGATAGCAGCGCCACCTACCGGGTCCAATAGTGAATCTAAACCATCCAGGGTGCCACCCAAATGCATACAAAAAAATTCATTCAAAAAGGTCCAGCCGTTTAGGAGGAGTTCAGTTACAACGAAAAGTGGCATTGATTTTCATATAAATAGATTTTTAGCTCTCTAGGCTCGTGTAAACCACTTTCATGCCATCACAAGCACATATCCGGACGTTGGTACTACGAGTGTCCAATACACAGGGATTTTCAAAACAGCTTCTTAAAACATTGACAGAGCAACTACTATGACTTTGTCTACAACTACATAAACACGGTGACAAAAATCGAAAACAATAAGTGGACCCACGATTGCAGAGGGTAATTGAATTTTGTTCGGAGTGGTCTAATGTTTCTCGTTAGCCCCTGTCGCGTCGAATCATTTCAACAGAACCACAAACCAAATGTCAATCTATATTCAAACTTCGTTTTCACACCGAAAATAAAACGCGGATTTCAGTTTTACTCGTTCGAACGAACCCTTTTTAGGGTTCCGTTGCCAAATGGAAAAAAACGGAACCCTTATTGATTCGTCATGTCTGTCTGTCTGTCCGTCTGCCTATCTGTCTGTCTGTCCGTTCGTATGTCACAGCCAATTTTCTCCGAAACTATAAGAGCTAT
The DNA here is from genome assembly GCA_932294355.1 of Aporophyla lueneburgensis. Classification (NCBI taxonomy): domain Eukaryota; kingdom Metazoa; phylum Arthropoda; class Insecta; order Lepidoptera; family Noctuidae; genus Aporophyla; species Aporophyla lueneburgensis. The sequence goes on along the minus strand of OW028736.1, from coordinate 19,354,046 downwards.
GCTGTTGAAACTTGGTAAGTAGATGTATTGTGTGAACCGCATTAAGATTTTCACACTAAAATAGAAAAAAAAAACCGGCCAAGTGCGAGTCGGACTCGCGCACCGAGGGTTCCGTACAAACCTGTAGGTATTTTCGGTTTAAAAATATATATATTTTTTAATTTTTAAATTTCACTTGATTGAATGTAAGGTAAATTGCGGTTTACGATTTATGACGTTTTAAAAAAAAACTACTCACTCGATCTCGTTCAAACCAATTTTCGTTGGTAGTTTACATGGTAATGTACATCATATATTTTTTTTAGTTTTGTCATTCTCTTATTTTAGAAGTTACGGGGGGGGGGGACACACATTTTACCACTTAGAAAGTGTCTCTCGCGCAAACTATTCAGTTTAGAAAAAAATGATGATAAAAACCTCATTACCATTTTTGAAGACCTATTCATAGATACCCCAGACGTATGGGTTTGATGAAAAAAAACATTTTTGAGTTTCAGTTCTATGTATATTAACCCCAAAATTTATTGTTTTTTTTCTATTTTAGTGTAAAAATCTTAATGCGGTTCACAGAATACACCTACTTACCAAGTTTCAACAGCATAGCTCTTATAGTTTCGGAATAAAATGGCTGTGACATACGGACGGACAGACAGACAGACAGACAGACAGACATGACGAATCTATAAGGGTTCCGTTTTTTGCCATTTGGCAACGGAACCCTAAAAACAATAAATTTTGGTGTTCCCCATACTTAGAACTGAAACTCAAAAAACATTTTTTCATCAAACCCATACGTGTGGGGTATCTATGAATAGGTCTTTAAAAATGGTATTCAGGGTTCTCATATCATTTTTCTCTAAACTGAATAGTTTGTGCGTGAGACACTTCCAAAGTGGTAAAATGTGTCCCCCCCCGTAACTTCTAAAATAAGAGAATGATAAAACTAAAAAAAATACACGATGTACATAACCATGTAATCTTCCACCGAAAATTGGTTTGAACGAGATCCAGTTAGTAGTTTTTTTTATACGTCATAAATCGTAATCCACAATTTACCTTTCAATTAATCAATACAAATATAAAAATAAAAAATAAAATATTTTCATAAACATAAACCTTATGCATAAACCGAGGATACCTACAGGTTTGTGTGGAAACCTCGGTGCGCGAGTCCGACTCGCACTTGGCCGGTTTTTAAAAAGCGACACGAGCAATGCAATTACCAATAGGTATAGAGAAAATTGTAGTTACAGAACTATATTTGTCGTTCGTGTGGCACCGTACGTAAAGAATTGCGCCATCCTATTTCTTCCCGTGGGTGTTGTAAAAGGCGACTAAGGAATATACTAGAGAATGGACAGCAGTGTTCCCTTTGCATTTTACTTACCATTATACTGCGATCGCAAACCTGCCTTGCCAAGGGTGGTGATTATGGCAAACCCCACCAAATTGGGGGAAGTCTATGTTCAGCAGTGGACGGCTTTCGGTTGAAACGATGATGAACTATATTTGAACAGGTCGATATGCGAACCTTACTTTAATTGTTACAAAGTTACTTGCATTAATAGGGACGTAGAAAAGCTTTCAGCATTCTCATCAGTCCACTTATTTTGTGTTACTTTCAATTTGTTTAATTTGTAAGAGAATTTATTTTCGTTAGTCAACCTAGCTTGGGTAAATTTCTGTTTGTATTTTGTTACAGTCTAGAAACAAAGTTAACATTGGCATATCTATTTCTCTTTTAAAAATACTTCATGTACAGCCTTTATTTTTCCCACTGCTGGGACACAGGTCAGGAGTGGGCCGTAATCTACCAATCGGGCCCGGTGCGGGTTGGTAGATGTCTCATGTCTTCGGATATATGATTCTAGGATATGCCGGTTTCCTCACGGTGTTTTCCTTCATAATTATGAGAGCAGTGGTGATGCTATTATAAACACAAAGTAAAGCAACAGCTCGTAAGTCGGGGTCGATACCACTAGGCCACCACTTTTTTCCAAAAAAGCATTTGAAAATACATAATTTCAGCCACAATCACACACATAGGTAGTTTCGCAGCTTCCACTTTTGCAGAACAGAAACATAATTTGTAAACAAACGCTCACGGAACGGAACTACGAGGCTTACGTATTCTCAAAGGGCTGAGCATCTGGTTTGTAGCAAAGGACAATGCCCACATACTAGAACAACCGTGGCCCACAGTGAACACTTACAAATAGTGTAAGGAATGATAGTATAAGGTGTTATGAGCACCTTCTAGTACTTATCAGTTCAGAAAATAAGTCGCCATTTGGAAATAAAACAGTTTTTAATTTTTAATAATTTTTAATTTTTTCACAAGCACTGACTTATTTTATACACTTACAATGAGTTTTGAATGGTATTAACACAGTCATTGTTCATTTCAAAGTTACTTACTCATTTTAACCTTTTGAATAATAGTCACCTTCTAAGTTTAAACAGTCTGGGGAGTACACACAAAACCCATATATTAAACCTAGAAAGATCCCAGCGAGCAGTTCTCAAAGTAATGCACAAAAAGAACTTTCAGTATCCAACGGAGCAGCTATATAAGGATTGTACGGTATTAACGGTTCGACAACTTTATATCAGGAGAGTTCTGCTTATAAGCCACAAAGGCTCAACGTATGACCCGGTAAGACTGAAAAACAAACGCCGAAACGACCTAGTATTTGACCTGAAACCATGTAAAACAGAATTCTTCAGAAGACAACCGTGCTATATGGGTCCATACCTATATAACAAAATAAGTAAAAATACTCAGCTACATCACTTACCAATTAGTAAACTAAAACTTACCATAAATGACTTCCTTCTCTCTCAAAATTATGGAAATACTGAAAAACTTCTAGAAAGTATAATAAAATAAAGTCACACAACCCCATTCATACACCCGAACACATACATACACATACACACAAATACACCACACCCCACACTACACATACATCACACATACATATGTTCATTCATAGATGCACACACAAGCATTAAGTAGCTATTAAGTAAATAATTATATTATTATTAAATTATTACATTATTAAATGATTAAATATTAAATTAAATATACATATATATCATTTTGTAATGTTTACCTTTACAAATATTTACTTTTGCACCCCGCACCATATATTTTATTTATTAATCAATCAATACTTATCATTTGTCCCAAACAACACCCCTCCTCCCCCCCCCCCCCCCCAACAATACAAAAGCTATGTAATGAAATATCAATATAATAGATGTCACGTCAGTAGATATACGTGTATATGACCATCTTTACAAACCAAGACCCTTCCGTGCCTCAGAAAGCATGTTAAGCCGTTGGTCCCGGCTGTCTTTTGTAGATCTTAGACAGTCGTTACGGGTCGTCAGAACCCCGAAAGTCTGTCAGACTTTCATTCAGATCAGTGTTATCAAGAGGTATTGTATTACCTAGTAACTGGGTTGTGGAGGTCAGATAGTCAGTCAATCCATGTAAAATACTGGTATTCAGCTGCACCCGGTTAGACTGGAAGCCGACCCCAACATAATTGGGAAAAGGCTAGGCAGATGATGATGAGCTGTAAGATTTGGTTACTTTCTCAATAAAGTAAAAGTATTTAGGTATTTAAAAATATCTTTTTTTACTTATTTAATACTAGCTTTTGCCAGCAGCTTTACCCGCCTATTATACGTATAAACCTTCCTCTTGAATCACTCTGTCTATTCAAAAAACTGCATTAAAATTCGTTGCGTAGTTTTAAAAATCTAAACATAGGGACAGACAGAGGGAAGCGACTTTGTTTTATATTGTGTAGTGAAGTTAAATCACTATAAGCTTGCTTTAGTACTGGCTATTGTTATTATCATAGTTTTCTAAAGGTATTGTTTAATGTAGGTGAGTAATATAATACTTACCTGTTGTGGAAGAACCCATTGCTATACAATATATATTTATGAGTTGATGAGAGCGTAAGTGCCTCATATCCATTATTCAATTCGCACAGCGAACCTTGCTTGCGCCGGTTACTCCACGCGACGTGTTCGGGACAGCATAGTTACTCAGGTCCGAATTCGCGCCGAATTAATCATTAGTAAAAGCGGGACTCCCGCAGTCCAAATGCATGCGAGGGTCGTCATATGCAGCCAGCAGTTTTCACATTCACACTAGGGTCGTCATTCAAAGTGGAGCCACAATCCAAGTTCGTGCAAGGATTGTCATTCTGGTGATATTGATCGGAGTCCATTGTCATAAAAAAGCTCACAAAAGAACACAAACTATAATTTATTTCTTTAACTATTTGTTAACTGGGTGTCAAATGTCAACTTCATCATCTGTCATAGAATAATGCTGCCATATTTTGAAATATAATCGATTACGTGCATCGATTATTGGTCTTGAACAATTTAATTTTATCTAATTACGGCAAAGCCATAAACAATACAATGATATTACCATTCCATGTTTATGTATGTTTGGACTATAAGATATCTGGTTTGAGATGTTTATGAACATAATTGTTTTGTCTTAAACTGGAGTTAGTTAGTTACGTTCACAGAAACTAAAATGGCCGTCATGATTATGACGGCGTGCCGTGTGATTACAATGCACGCCTTTGAGCACACGGATTGATTTTTATAATTATTAATTAATCCGTAATCGATTAGACGTATTCAATATACGACTCGAAATTAAATTGACAATATACTAGCAACCCTAAAGTTTGCCTGACAGTCAAACTCTCACTGATAATAATACGTTATATTACTTATTTATTGCTTTTAATGACGGCGACTTAGTTAGAGATAGAAGTTAAACGGATAATCCCTGTTTTAAAAAAATATATTTTTTAATTATCCTTCGAAACGTGTTCGGGTTGGGCCATGAATAGGCATTGACCTTTAATACAACACGTTACTTAAGCCGCGGCCTTTTCTCTAGGTGAGAGTGGGGAATGCTCTCCGGTCGTATAGTGTGACTGGTTTACGCTTCTTTCGCGATTAATCGGATTAAAGGATGGGTATTTTCTTCACCTTAGTTATGTATAAATGTGTCTTATTAATGTCACATCACTTGCGGAGTTATACATGGTTTGTATTCTTAACACAATCATCCGCCTAACCTTTTTTCAACATTTTTTGGGGTCGGTTTCTAGTCTAAATGGATACAGTCGAATATCAGTATTTTACGAGAGCTTATCTAACTTCCACAACCTAGTTACTGGGTAACATAAAACTCCGTGGTAAGACTGGTTGTCGGAATTTGCCGGGCTTTTGACAACCCGTAACGACAGTCAAAAATCTACGAATGACAGCTGAGACCAACGGATAAAGGTGCTTTCCAAAGCACGGAGGGGTTTCAGTATGTAAAGACTGTAAGATATTGCTGATAAATAAATGAAACTGCAAGGATATCTGGTACGAGCGCTCAGTATATTTCAACTCATCGAACCTGTTGACTGCTCCGACTGGGCCTCGCCGCTTGTTCCCGTAAATAAATCGGATGGCACACTCAGGATCTGTGTAGACTACAAAGGTACTCTAAATCCCGCTTTACTGGTCGATAGGTTCCCACTTCCGAGAATAGATGATGTGCTCGTAGCATTAAATGGGGCTAAATTTTTTAGTAAAATTGATCTATCACAGTCGTATAATCAGATCGAGTTAGATGAATCAAAAAAATATACGGTTATAAATAGTCATAGGGGTCTGTTTAGGTATAATCGATTAGTATTTGGTTTGTCTTCTAGTCCGGGCATATTTCAACGCATCATGACTACGTTGATGAAAGATATACCGAATGTAGCAGTATTCATTGATGACATTATAATTGGCGGCCATTCAAAAAGGGAACATCTCAAAGCTTTAGAAATGGTTTTTAGACGTCTAGTAGACAGTGGGTTAAGACTTAAAAAGTCAAAATGCGTATTTTTAGTACAGGAGGTATCCTACCTAGGTTATATTTTATCGAAGGACGGTATTAAGGCGGATCCTTCAAAGATAGAAGCTGTGACTAAGATTCCCAGGCCACAAAATGTATCGGAATTAAGGTCATTTTTAGGTCTTGCTAATTTTTTTGCAAAGTTTGTAAATAATTTTAGTCAGAAGCTAGTGCCGTTATATAATCTTTTAAAGAAAGGTACAGAATGGTACTGGACGGGGGAATGTGAACAAGTATTTAAAGGAATTAAGAGAGACTTAGTAAGTTCAAAGGTTCTTGCACATTATGATCCAAACAAGCCGCTAGTAATGACGTGCGACGCGAGTCCGTGCGGGGTCGGGGGGGTCCTGTCGCAGCCAAGTGAGAGCGGTGCCGACGGGCCGGAGCGGCCGGTCGCATTCATGTCGCGCACACTCACGAGTGCTGAGAAGAATTATTCCCAGATCCATAGGGAAGCCTTAGCTATCATATTTTGCATGAAAAAGTTTCACCAATATGTTTTTGGAAGGCGATTTACACTCCGGACCGACCACAAACCCTTAGTGTCTATTTTCGGGCCAAATACTGACATTCCTACCATGACGGCGAGTAGGATGCAAAGATGGGCGATTATATTATCTGCGTATACCTACGATATTGAGTATGTAAGAACAGACAATAACAGTACGGACGGCTTGTCTCGCTTACCGTTGCCCGATAAGAAACCGGTTTCTTACTCGCTACCGGAACAAACGCATTTACATCATGCCCAAGAAGCGATGCAATTAGATTATAATGAAATTAAAAGCTGCACTGCCAAAGACCCAATCACGAATAGGGTGCTAGGTTTTATTAGGAATGGTTGGCCTTCGGAATGTGAAATTATAGGATTACAGCCGTATTATAACAGACGAAACGAGCTGTACGAAGAGCTTGGTTGCGTTTTGTGGGGTCACCGGTTGATCATTCCAGATAGGTGTTGGCAGAGGGTCTTAGAAATGTTACATGAACCCCACATGGGAATCGTAAAATCCAAAGCGTTAGCACGGAGTTATGTGTGGTGGGCCGGCATCGATGAAGCCATCGAAAGCATGTGCCGCGCCTGTGCGACGTGCGCGGCGCAGGCGGACGCGCCGCCGCGGCAGGTGCCGCGACCCTGGCCCTGGCCACGCCGCCCCTGGTCGAGGCTTCACCTTGATTTTTTAGGGCCTATCTTTGGTAAAACATATTTAGTAATTGTAGACGCCATGTCTAAATGGCTGGAAATTTTTTGTGTGCCAAGTACGGCGTCGGCTAATGTAATTCCAAAGTTGAGAGAACTGTGGAGTAGGTGGGGCGTACCTAAACAGTTAGTTACGGATAATGGACCACCCTTTACTGGTAGCGAGTTTGCAGCATTTCTCAGGGCCGACGGAATAGAACACACGTTTTCGGCGCCTTATCATCCCGCATCCAACGGGGCCGCGGAAAACGCAGTAAAAACATTAAAACGAGTTATCAAAAAGGCTGACTTTGAAAATAAAAACATATTGGAAGCGTTACATACATTTTTATTGTTCTACCGAAATATCGAACATGCGTCTACGGGACAAAGTCCCGCCATGCTCATGTTAGGTAGGCCGATGAGAACTCGTTTAGATGCTTTGAAGCCAGATGTGGAGTCACGAATGAGCCGCGTGCAGCGACGACAAATCGAATACGCGGGTGGCGCCAGCGGCGAGCGCACGGTCGACACCGGAGACAAAGTGTGGTACCGACAGTATCTCAAGGGGGAAAAGTGGATACCTGGAACAGTAGATAGCAAAGTAGGTTCTTCCAACTTCAAGGTTATAGGCGAAGGAGGGAATCAGGGTCATCGACACATTGACCAGATAAAGCGTAGGACTAGGAGTTCCATTGTCTTTCCGGATCCTGATGTAGATAAGGGTGAAGGGAGGGATATAGCGGATGAGCCTGTTATAAATCCGAATAGTGAAAGCGTTCAGCGCACAAAGGATGACGGCGCGTCGGATCAGTCACAGTCACAGGTCACTATTACCACTTGCTCGGACGAACCGAAGCCGGTCGAACCTCCCCCGGACCAGCCTCCTAAGAACCTGCCGCGGTCGCGTCCTATTCGTCAATGTCGACAAAATAAGCCGAACTCCTAGTATAATAAAATGTACTAGGTACCTACCTCTTTGTGTTATTGAATAGGTACTTTTAGTGTTCTAAGTATATTAACCGCCTTCCCAATTATAATTGTGTTATTTGTAGGTGTTATTTTATAAGATTTGTTGTCTAAATTAAGTGTAGAGGAGTGTAGTATATAAGAATAGTTGTGGGTAGTTTAGTACATAATAATGGGTGGTGGGTAGTCCTAGTTTTGGCAGTTGAAATATACTGAGTGCTCGTACCAGACATCCTTGCAGTTTCATTTATTTATCAGCAATATCTTACAGTCTTTACATACTGAAACCCCTCCGTGCTTTGGAAAGCACCTTTATCCGTTGGTCTCAGCTGTCATTCGTAGATTTTTGACTGTCGTTACGGGTTGTCAAAAGCCCGGCAAATTCCGACAACCAGTCTTACCACGGAGTTTTATGTTACCCAGTAACTAGGTTGTGGAAGTTAGATAAGCTCTCGTAAAATACTGATATTCGACTGTATCCATTTAGACTAGTAACCGACCCCAAAAAATGTTGAAAAAAGGTTAGGCGGATGATTGTGTTAAGAATACAAACCATGTATAACTCCGCAAGTGATGTGACATTAATAAGACACATTTATACATAACTAAGGTGAAGAAAATACCCATCCTTTAATCCGATTAATCGCGAAAGAAGCGTGAACCAGTCACACTATACGACCGGAGAGCATTCCCCACTCTCACCTAGAGAAAAGGCCGCGGCTTAAGTAACGTGTTGTATTAAAGGTCAATGCCTATTCATGGCCCAACCCGAACACGTTTCGAAGGATAATTAAAAAATATATTTTTTTAAAACAGGGATTATCCGTTTAACTTCTATCTCTAACTAAGTCGCCGTCATTAAAAGCAATAAATAAGTAATATAACGTATTATTATCAGTGAGAGTTTGACTGTCAGGCAAACTTTAGGGTTGCTAGTATATTGTCAATTTAATTTCGAGTCGTATATTGAATACGTCTAATCGATTACGGATTAATTAATAATTATAAAAATCAATCCGTGTGCTCAAAGGCGTGCATTGTAATCACACGGCACGCCGTCATAATCATGACGGCCATTTTAGTTTCTGTGAACGTAACTAACTAACTCCAGTTTAAGACAAAACAATTATGTTCATAAACATCTCAAACCAGATATCTTATAGTCCAAACATACATAAACATGGAATGGTAATATCATTGTATTGTTTATGGCTTTGCCGTAATTAGATAAAATTAAATTGTTCAAGACCAATAATCGATGCACGTAATCGATTATATTTCAAAATATGGCAGCATTATTCTATGACAGATGATGAAGTTGACATTTGACACCCAGTTAACAAATAGTTAAAGAAATAAATTATAGTTTGTGTTCTTTTGTGAGCTTTTTTATGACAATGGACTCCGATCAATATCACCAGAATGACAATCCTTGCACGAACTTGGATTGTGGCTCCACTTTGAATGACGACCCTAGTGTGAATGTGAAAACTGCTGGCTGCATATGACGACCCTCGCATGCATTTGGACTGCGGGAGTCCCGCTTTTACTAATGATTAATTCGGCGCGAATTCGGACCTGAGTAACTATGCTGTCCCGAACACGTCGCGTGGAGTAACCGGCGCAAGCAAGGTTCGCTGTGCGAATTGAATAATGGATATGAGGCACTTACGCTCTCATCAACTCATAAATATATATTGTATAGCAATGGGTTCTTCCACAACAGGTAAGTATTATATTACTCACCTACATTAAACAATACCTTTAGAAAACTATGATAATAACAATAGCCAGTACTAAAGCAAGCTTATAGTGATTTAACTTCACTACACAATATAAAACAAAGTCGCTTCCCTCTGTCCGTCCCTATGTTTAGATTTTTAAAACTACGCAACGAATTTTAATGCAGTTTTTTGAATAGACAGAGTGATTCAAGAGGAAGGTTTATACGTATAATAGGCGGGTAAAGCTGCTGGCAAAAGCTAGTATTAAATAAGTAAAAAAAGATATTTTTAAATACCTAAATACTTTTACTTTATTGAGAAAGTAACCAAATCTTACAGCTCATCATCATCTGCCTAGCCTTTTCCCAATTATGTTGGGGTCGGCTTCCAGTCTAACCGGGTGCAGCTGAATACCAGTATTTTACATGGATTGACTGACTATCTGACCTCCACAACCCAGTTACTAGGTAATACAATACCTCTTGATAACACTGATCTGAATGAAAGTCTGACAGACTTTCGGGGTTCTGACGACCCGTAACGACTGTCTAAGATCTACAAAAGACAGCCGGGACCAACGGCTTAACATGCTTTCTGAGGCACGGAAGGGTCTTGGTTTGTAAAGATGGTCATATACACGTATATCTACTGACGTGACATCTATTATATTGATATTTCATTACATAGCTTTTGTATTGTTGGGGGGGGGGGGGGGGAGGAGGGGTGTTGTTTGGGACAAATGATAAGTATTGATTGATTAATAAATAAAATATATGGTGCGGGGTGCAAAAGTAAATATTTGTAAAGGTAAACATTACAAAATGATATATATGTATATTTAATTTAATATTTAATCATTTAATAATGTAATAATTTAATAATAATATAATTATTTACTTAATAGCTACTTAATGCTTGTGTGTGCATCTATGAATGAACATATGTATGTGTGATGTATGTGTAGTGTGGGGTGTGGTGTATTTGTGTGTATGTGTATGTATGTGTTCGGGTGTATGAATGGGGTTGTGTGACTTTATTTTATTATACTTTCTAGAAGTTTTTCAGTATTTCCATAATTTTGAGAGAGAAGGAAGTCATTTATGGTAAGTTTTAGTTTACTAATTGGTAAGTGATGTAGCTGAGTATTTTTACTTATTTTGTTATATAGGTATGGACCCATATAGCACGGTTGTCTTCTGAAGAATTCTGTTTTACATGGTTTCAGGTCAAATACTAGGTCGTTTCGGCGTTTGTTTTTCAGTCTTACCGGGTCATACGTTGAGCCTTTGTGGCTTATAAGCAGAACTCTCCTGATATAAAGTTGTCGAACCGTTAATACCGTACAATCCTTATATAGCTGCTCCGTTGGATACTGAAAGTTCTTTTTGTGCATTACTTTGAGAACTGCTCGCTGGGATCTTTCTAGGTTTAATATATGGGTTTTGTGTGTACTCCCCAGACTGTTTAAACTTAGAAGGTGACTATTATTCAAAAGGTTAAAATGAGTAAGTAACTTTGAAATGAACAATGACTGTGTTAATACCATTCAAAACTCATTGTAAGTGTATAAAATAAGTCAGTGCTTGTGAAAAAATTAAAAATTATTAAAAATTAAAAACTGTTTTATTTCCAAATGGCGACTTATTTTCTGAACTGATAAGTACTAGAAGGTGCTCATAACACCTTATACTATCATTCCTTACACTATTTGTAAGTGTTCACTGTGGGCCACGGTTGTTCTAGTATGTGGGCATTGTCCTTTGCTACAAACCAGATGCTCAGCCCTTTGAGAATACGTAAGCCTCGTAGTTCCGTTCCGTGAGCGTTTGTTTACAAATTATGTTTCTGTTCTGCAAAAGTGGAAGCTGCGAAACTACCTATGTGTGTGATTGTGGCTGAAATTATGTATTTTCAAATGCTTTTTTGGAAAAAAGTGGTGGCCTAGTGGTATCGACCCCGACTTACGAGCTGTTGCTTTACTTTGTGTTTATAATAGCATCACCACTGCTCTCATAATTATGAAGGAAAACACCGTGAGGAAACCGGCATATCCTAGAATCATATATCCGAAGACATGAGACATCTACCAACCCGCACCGGGCCCGATTGGTAGATTACGGCCCACTCCTGACCTGTGTCCCAGCAGTGGGAAAAATAAAGGCTGTACATGAAGTATTTTTAAAAGAGAAATAGATATGCCAATGTTAACTTTGTTTCTAGACTGTAACAAAATACAAACAGAAATTTACCCAAGCTAGGTTGACTAACGAAAATAAATTCTCTTACAAATTAAACAAATTGAAAGTAACACAAAATAAGTGGACTGATGAGAATGCTGAAAGCTTTTCTACGTCCCTATTAATGCAAGTAACTTTGTAAAAATTAAAGTAAGGTTCGCATATCGACCTGTTCAAATATAGTTCATCATCGTTTCAACCGAAAGCCGTCCACTGCTGAACATAGACTTCCCCCAATTTGGTGGGGTTTGCCATAATCACCACCCTTGGCAAGGCAGGTTTGCGATCGCAGTATAATGGTAAGTAAAATGCAAAGGGAACACTGCTGTCCATTCTCTAGTATATTCCTTAGTCGCCTTTTACAACACCCACGGGAAGAAATAGGATGGCGCAATTCTTTACGTACGGTGCCACACGAACGACAAATATAGTTCTGTAACTACAATTTTCTCTATACCTATTGGTAATTGCATTGCTCGTGTCGCTTTTTAAAAACCGGCCAAGTGCGAGTCGGACTCGCGCACCGAGGTTTCCACACAAACCTGTAGGTATCCTCGGTTTATGCATAAGGTTTATGTTTATGAAAATATTTTATTTTTTATTTTTATATTTGTATTGATTAATTGAAAGGTAAATTGTGGTTTACGATTTATGACGTATAAAAAAAACTACTAACTGGATCTCGTTCAAACCAATTTTCGGTGGAAGATTACATGGTTATGTACATCGTGTATTTTTTTTAGTTTTATCATTCTCTTATTTTAGAAGTTACGGGGGGGGACACATTTTACCACTTTGGAAGTGTCTCACGCACAAACTATTCAGTTTAGAGAAAAATGGTAAAACTGTAGTTCATAAATAAAACAGCCGTACAGAACGATTGTTTTGCAGTTCCAGTTTTTCTTCTTCGAATGTATATTTCTTACAATGCAAGTTATGGGAAACTTTAGACTTATGAAACTGAAGAAAAGTAGTTTGCAAATTCTCCCGTCGAAACACTCCATTCTTCTACTTTATGACTATTTTCATTAAACTTTTCCTGCAACATTACAATGCATGGATGTATACAAGAAGTATAAAAAGAAAAAAAAACTTTCAGCATTATCGTTCTTGTTTTTGACGTAGGATAAAATATTATAAAATGAAATTTCTTAAAAAGCTACTTACTCTTTTAAAATATTTTTATTTTTCAATAAAATAACTTGAAAATATCTTCATGAGATCCGCAGGAAGAACCAAGGTAACCGACATAGCCCGAAGAATTGCCCAAATTAAGTGACAGGAAGCAGGGCACCTTCCAGGGTCGCGGATTTGTTCGAACGAGTTACCGTGGCCTTGGCACAGGTAACTGAAGGAATACGTATGGGTTTGAGTCAGTAAAAATCTGACACTTCCTTCTCGTGACACCCAAAGCGGGACATGTTATTTGATGATTCCCCAACCAAAAAATAAATAAAAAATTATGAGGTAATTTTGCTCGCAGAAAAATTGATTGATTGGCTGATTGGGCCGAAAGGTTCTGGAGTGGTGCCTGCATATCGGAAGACGTAGTGTTTGAAGGCTTCCCACAAGGTGGACCGATGACCTTGTGAAGGCCGCAGGAAACCACTGGATGCGGGTAGCACAGCACCAGTCGAAGTTGCAAAGCTTGGCCTCCCCTATGTCCATTAGTGGTCAACGTTCGGCTGAAATGATGTTGATGATGAACATAACATGGAAAAGTCATAAAGAAAATGATTACATTTAAGTACTACTATTATGAGAGTGCAATTCGTACTCCTCTGCCCCATCCTTTGGGAATACAGGCGTGATGTAACGTAATTTAGGTATTATTATGAGAAAAAACATACCTCTAGTTAATATTTCTCATTACTTGGTACTTCAGTATCCTATAGAAGTTTGTTGATTAATCAAATTAACATGAATAGGAGCCCTTTTTCAACAAAATATTCCTGAGGAGTTAACACAATTCCGTAATGCTTATAAACTTGCCAATTTGTTAAATTTCAAACGTGCTAAGTGCAAGGTAAGTTGAAGGGTTGTTTTGTTGGAAATTCCCTACAGCGTTGGAATACGGAAGAAACGAATGGACATCGTCATGTATAATATATTTCAATCAATTTAAAAAAAAAGCACATTTGTTACTCACGTAGATATACATACCTATATTTTTACATTTTGCATTTAAATTACGAAGTTTTAATGTACAGGTGCCAGCACTTAAAGCTACTACAATCAGTCAAATTTATTTATTAAATTTTCAATTTTATCACTAAAACATTAGGTTCAAGGTTGATTGAGAGAATTTGACAGTTTCGGGTAGCTTGATGTGCTGTCTGTGCGAAATGGTAAGAAAAATCGAAGTTGTTTATTTCTTGAGTCCGTGTATCCAATTAACGGAACAAAAATAGATAAAAGAGACTAAATATATCCTAACAATAGAGTAGGAGTACAAGATAATTCATCCCGCAAATTGTTAGCATTTTCGTAATAAAAGCACATTTATTTTTAGGTATTTTATAGGAAAACGACTAAATAGGCTCAATCGTTGTAATAAAATAAATAGTGGACTGTATTAAAATAGGTGTAAAACCATAATTTACAGTGTTCAGCGTATGGAGCAATAATATTCCCGTGTGTGGTGTGGAACCGAGCAACTAACTATAATGCTAAGTGTGTGAGCGAATATTGTTGACATTTTATTTTATTGATTTATTTTTTTATATGACATTCAAAATAAAACGGACTGTGAATGTGAGTACCATGCAGGCTAGACTGAATACATGACTCTATAACATAACTGTCTGGCGGCTTTGAGTATTTTGTATATGGCCTACGCAAATTTCCTGCAGATCTGGTAGCGTCTTGTGACGGGTCGTTGAGCTCCCTAAAATAGGGTTGAGCTACACGATGACTGATACATACATGCCGTCTGTTGGGACAGGTCAGCTCAAAGCTGCAATGGCTCTTTCTTCAAAAGGCTTTTCCAGACATTGCCCTGCATTGTTAGACTCACATAAAATTCTAATAATATAATGTTTGGACTTTAAAAGAGACGATGACCTCTGAGTTTGTTTCGGCGTTTCTTCTCAGGGAACAGTCAGCTAGGAAATGCCGGCGCCATCTAGTTTAAAAAAAAAACATTGACCAAAAAATGTTGACGTGTAAAAGTGTCTTATAAGATCTACTTACAGAAATAAACATTTCATTTCATTTCGAAGGTGCGCAGAGGCCGTCACGTCTGAGTTCGCTACTCCGTAACCTCGGCCTTTCCGCCGTCAATCACCCACATATAGGTGCAATAAAAACCTCCAAGATTTGATACGTACATGGTATATTTCTTATAGTTATTGTACGCTGCCAGGCCAGATCTCAATTCAATTACGCAGTGGAAGTTTTTGATGGGGGGGCTCTGGAGACAAGAGTGGCTAGCGTACTTTCCGCCGTACGCGGAGCAGACAATATATAAGAGAACAATTGCAAATAAACTAACTACAATAAAACGAACAAAGGAACTCACCTGACGGGCGACGAGCACCTGCTTTACCGGTTACCTGGATCTTTGTATGTAAGTGAGTGTGTATGTATCGTGTAGTGAGGTTATTAATAAGTATTCTCAGGAACAGGTTACTTTGCCGCTTCAAGAGGTCTGGCGTCCAGACATGCGGTCTTCCACACTTAACCTTCAAACTATTTCACCTTGAAATATCCAAAATTCAATCCGTGTTATTACGTCAAAGCAATTGGATCACGACTAATTGTCACAAACGGATCGATTTGAAAAGATTACTTTACAAAAAACTCTCGGAAGCAAAATTCTGTCCGACGCTTTCGAAGACAAAAACTAAAAAGGGAAAAGGAAGTGCCAAGTGTCAAAAATCAAACTTGACAAGTCAGATGTCATTCGAAAGCGCATAGAGTAACAAGTGTTCGTTCCGAAACATCTACCCCCCCCCGGACGGGCCTTCCCGTCCGCTAATCAATTGGCAATCTTGACAAGGTTGCGACCGCTCTCTTCACGACCGATCCGTCCACCAAAACCTCTGCAAAACGAGGAACCCCGTCGGTGCCAGCCACCAGATTGAGAATGCGCCCCCGGCGCCAATACAACGGCTTAAGGTTGGCATCCTTAATCAGGACGAGGTCTCCAATTTTGGGCGGATGCGTTTTATCAGTCCACTTGACGCGCTGCTGGAGGATGTGCAAATACTCCAAGCTCCAACGCTTCCAAAAACTCTGAGCGAGCTGCTGCACCAACTGAAACCGCGATAGCCGATTTTGGCTCACATCGACAAGAGGGTACTCGGGCAGGGCGACAAGTGGCTGTCCAATCAAAAAATGGCCCGGGGTCAGGGCCTCCAAGTCGTTCGGGTCCGAAGACAGCGGGCACAATGGACGCGAGTTCAGTGCAGCTTCAATGCGGCAAAATACCGTAGCTAACTCCTCAAAGGTGAGAACGGTGTCTCCTAACGATCTGTGCCAGAGTCCCTTTGCCGCTTTCACCGCGGCTTCAAAAATATCCCCCCAATGGGGGCAGGCTGGCGGGTCAAACAACCAAGTGACCCCTCGGCGGGCTAATTTGTTACCAATGTCAACCTGGTTCTCAGCAAGGAAGGCGTATACCTCCTTCAAATAGTTACTTGTACCCTTGTAGTTAGTACCGCAATCAGACCTGATCAAAGTAGGTAACCCACGGCGAGACACAAATCTATCCAAGGTCGCCACAAAGGCCTCCGTCGAGAGGGAGGTTATCAACTCCAAGTGCACTGCCTTAGTTGACAGGCAGACAAACACACACAAATAAGCCTTAACAATTTTACTATTCCGAAGAGGAGACGTCTTCACCAAAAAGGGACCAGCAAAGTCCGTTCCGACGCCTGCAAAGGGTCTCGCCTCATTGACACGATCAGCCGGCAAGTCTCCCATCATTGGCTGCATAGTAGAGGCCTTAGTCCGGTAGCACGGCAAACAACGGAAGACGATGCTACGAATAGTACGACGGGCCGACAATATCCAAAACTCTCGCTGCAGAATGGCCAACAGCGCATTGCAACCGGCATGCGAGTTCTTAATGTGACGATCAGTCACCAACAATTTAACCAAATGGCCCTCCTTAGGCAACAAAAGGGGGTGACGGGCCCCATAAGGAAGGCTAGAGTGCCTCAACCGTCCCCCAACACGCAAGAGACCCGTATCGTCCAAAAAGGGGTTCAATTTACTAATGGCTCCCGACAATTTAGCCTTACCAGACTTCAAAGTTTCAATCTCCTTCTCAAAGTGTGCAGCCTGCACGGAGCGGACCCAAATGAGGAGTGATTCCTGTCGCTCCTGAGGAGAGAGAACCGGAGACAGGCGTTTGTTCCCGGAGTTCCTAGAATTATGACCAAAACGCCTGATCCACGAGGTAACGTTCAACAATTTGTCGAGGGAGCTGTATCGATTCAACAAAAATTCAGGGTCAAACGGAGGGTCCTTCGTTCCAACAGCGAGCACCTTGAGCCCGGGCAAAGGACCCGACATCAAGACTGGCGTTCGAGGCCAATCATCCTCGGGGTGAGTCAGCCAGTCTGGTCCCCACCATAGGGGGTGAGCAATCAGGCGGGTTGCCATGCACCCACGTGAGGCCACGTCACCCGGGTTCAAATCTCCAGGCACGTGCCTCCAAATCAAAGGCGTTTCAGAATTTTGAATCTGGGACACTCGGTTCGCAACAAAGACCTCCAAAGAGTGGACGGACGTCTTCAACCAACACAAAACAATTTGACTGTCCGTCCAGACGTAAGAAGCCCGAATGTCCACAGTTCCACCCAAAGTGTGAGCAACGTGGTTCAATAGACGCACAAGAAGCGCCGCCCCTGACAATTCTAATTTAGGGATGGTCAGTGCCGTCCGGAGGGGGGCCACCTTGCTCTTGGCCATGACCAGTGACAACTTCACCTGGCCTGTCGCACTGACGGTGCGCAGATAAACAACAGCTGCATAACCGTGCGAAGATGCATCACAAAACCCATGAAGGGTAGCAGTGTAGCTCCCAGGGGGGAGGATAGCGCGGGGTAACACGACCTCGTTGACTGCAGGGAGTGCGGATACAAATTGGAGCCAATCTTCCAACAGGGTTTCCCGAAGTGGCTCGTCCCAACCAAGTCCCGCAGTCCAAAGGCGCTGAAGAAAACATTTCGCCCAAAACAATACCGGGCATATCCAACCATTCGGGTCAAAGGTCCTCGCGACAGTAGACAACACCAGTCGTTTAGTCCAAGTGTGAGGTGACTCCAAGTCGACATCGTATGTGAAGATGTCTTGGACTGGTCGGTACTGAACGCCGAGAACTGGTATCATAGCAGGGTTGTCAACATTTTCAAACAAGAGCGGGTCCTGCCTATGATCCTCCGGCAAACCTTCCAATAGCGCTGGCGAGTTGGACACCCATTTACGCAACTCATAGCCAGCGGAAGCCAAAATACCAATCAATTCGTCACGCAACAGGACGGCTTCCCCAACTGTGGGAGCTCCAGTACAAACGTCGTCAACATACAAGTCCGTTTTCAAGATGGCGGACGCACGAGGGAACTTCAAACGCTCTCGGTCCGCGAGCTCCCAAAGGGAACGAATAGCAACAAAGGGGCTCGATCGGAGGCCGTACGTATTCGTATTGAGCTCATACACAATCATGGGATCCTGGGGATTCTCTCGCCACAGGATCAACTGATAACGTCGGTCATCCTTGTGAATAACCGTTTGGCGGAACACCATTTTGATGTCGGCCACAAAAACTACCTGATGACAACGGAAAGACGTAATGACGTCACAAAGATCCCTCAACAATTTGGGGCCTGGATGCAAGCAATCATTCAAGGAGACACCAGACGAAGTCCGCGCAGACCCATCAAACACCGTGCGCAGCTTACCGGTGGATGGCTTGAGGACCGCGTGATGCGGCAGGAAATAATGCTCACTTGAGCGCCAATCCAAATTTGACACCGACATGTGTCCCAAATCTGCGTATTCCCGCATGAAATCCAAATATTTCTGCCGCAGCACTGGGTCCCTGCTCATGCGGCGCTCCATTGCCAACAATCTCTTCTCGGCCGTAGGTCTGGATTCGCCGAGAGGTGGTCGCACCGCAACAAAGGGCAACCTGGTCACAAGCCGGCCGGAATGGAGTCGACCTGTGTTGTTCTGGTAGAACAACTCGCACTCCTCGTGTTCCGGGTTCAAACGGGCTACCTGAGGGGGCTCTTCAACCTCCCAAAACCTCTGAACGGCGTCAGAGAGGGCGGAGCCGGATGACAACACAAAATCAGGTTCAGGTGTAGGGAGGTCCCACAACACTGGTCCCATCACCGCAAAGCCAAAGATGGTCGAGACAGCCACCAAACCGCGTGGCTGCAGAACCTTTATATCACCCAAAAGTATTCTCCCTAGTACATCGGAACCCAACAACAAATGCGCTGTCCTAGGGGAATCAAACCGGGGGTCAGCCAATTCCAGGCCTGAAGTCAACCGGACGATTTCTGAAGACAGCTGACATGGTGGATGACTACCCAAAATATTCGTCAGAACAACGGCCGAAGCAACAATTTTAGGTGCCATACAATTCAGAGGAGTGACCTCAAACCAAGCCAGTCCCTTGGACGTGACCTCTGTTTCGCCCACTCCCCTAATTTTGCGTGAAAAGTCACGCACATCAAGGCCCACCTGTCCCGCTAAAGAAGATGACAAAAGGCAACCCTGGGCTCCCGTGTCCAAAATGGCACGGACCACAACAGAATTCCACGTGGGCCCCCAGACCCTGACCGATGCCGTTGGCAACAAAACCGTTTCGATCTGAGGGGGTTCCTTAGCGGGGCAGGCGCCAATGTCCTAACAATGCCTGGGCGGCGACCGATCGCCGCACCCAGGCTCAAGTCTTTCCCGACGAGGATAAAGATCAAATTCCTCGTCCGCGCGGTGTCCCGAGCCACGCGCCATCGCTGGAAGGGCATATCCCACCGGATGCCTGAATGGCGGGGGGCGTGACTCCAACCGGGGACGTTCCGCCAAAGGAGGGGAGGGAAGGCGGTGCTGGTCTGGCCAGCGCTGCCTAGCAACAGCTACGTAACTACTTTTACGTGGGGAGACCAAATGGCAATCGCGCGGCTCCCGATCAACTTGCGCGGGGGGTGGAGTGCGGCGCTCAAAATTGCGGGCCTCTCCCCGGTTCTGAACCGGCGAGGCAGAAGCCCGGTGACCAACTCCATGGTGTCCCTTCGTACGCGAACCTTCAACAGAGGCTGGTCTGCCAGCGTGGTTCGCGTTAGCGCACAATATGTCCAAATGGGACCCCCTACAAATTCCACAAGGGCGGGGGTTGGGGCAGTCCCGATGGAAGTGAGCCCCCAAACATGAGAAACACAGACGGCGTGCGCTGGCAACTCGGCGGCGGGCACTCACGTGCAATTTCAAAAAGGCCGCGCAAGTTGCCATGCCATGCCCCGTGTCCTTACAGAACTCACAACCAGGACGACTCTGGGTGGCAGCAAAACGAGCGGCGGGGCGACCATCAACAGGCCCGCGAGCCCTAGTCCGTCCCTGGTCTCGTGGCCGAGAAGACGGTTGGCGTGACTCGGTGGCAACGCTAGAGTTGTCCATAAACCGACACTCATCCTCTAAAAATTTGACGAGGTCACCAAATGGGGGGAGGTGTGTGACACTATCCCCACCATACTTCTGCTCGAAACGAGCCCTCAAATCAGCTGGAAGACGTTGCAGCACCACATGTACCAAAAGGTAAGACCAATGGTCCACCGGCAACTCCAATCGCTTTAAAGCATTGGTCGCTGCCACCAACGGGTTCAACAGGTCAGTACGCAATGCTGATAATCTTGTAATGACCGGTAACCCCAAAATCTGTTTGATGTGAACATCAGCCAAACAACGCTTGTTTTGATACCGCCGGGTGAGTAGTTCTAAAGCGGTAGGGTAGGCTGAGTCAGTCACCGACAAATGCTGTACCAAGGCTCGGGCCTCACCTTCTAGGACAGACAACAAATAGGCCAACTTTTGGGCGGGTCTGAGGTCCGAGCGTGCATCAACCAAACTTTCAAACAGGTTTTGGAAACCTAACCACTGGTCCAAGCGACCGTTAAAGTGTGGCAGTTCCAAGGTAGGCAGTCTACTCAATAGTCCGGGACCTGAAACAACCGAGGTCTCCGGCTTGACCTGGACTGGTGTCTGGCTCTGCAATATTTCCCGAGCACGTTGACCAATAACATCCCCCAGGTCCAAGATCTGGTCGTAGTCAGCAAGGACCTTGTCACGTGCTGCCTGGTCCAGCACTTCCAGAGCCACATCACAAATGTACTCGTTGTAGCGGGTAAGCAGAGCATCAACGTTGCCGAGTCTCACGTTCAACTGCTCGAACCGAGCCAGAGTGACCGCTTCAAGATCCGGGCGCTCAGCGGTTGCTGCAGCTGAAGTGAACCACCGTAGCTGTGTGGTCAATCCACTGATTGCCTCTCTCACCGCTTTGTGTGCCATTGCACAAACAATACAATTAAAATAAACCAAGCAAAGATAATTAAGTAACAAAGTTCAAACAATCAATTACAGAATAACTACAAGCAAACAATCAAAGTACCAAACTGGTAGACCACAACTCAGGAAATAACAAAATACTGGTTCCAATTTAATGAACAAAATAAAGTTTTGTTTTAATTCAAACCAATGTCAACGGTACAACAATAATAAACCTTTCTTCCAAATTTCAATGTTAATGCTCAATAATGCCAATCAACACTGTAAGCATATAACCAGGCTGACTATGGTAACTTCAGTTTACCCGACAACATGAGTTACTCGACTCAATAAATTTAAACAAATTATTTCAAATAACAATTAATCACCATTAACAAACATTTACAGCGAATTACTACTTCCCTTACAGAGACTGCCAAGTAATTAGCCTACTGTAAATTACCAATTTGGTGGTTATGTCTTATAACCGCGCTCTGAATACCAAAATGTACGCTGCCAGGCCAGATCTCAATTCAATTACGCAGTGGAAGTTTTTGATGGGGGGGCTCTGGAGACAAGAGTGGCTAGCGTACTTTCCGCCGTACGCGGAGCAGACAATATATAAGAGAACAATTGCAAATAAACTAACTACAATAAAACGAACAAAGGAACTCACCTGACGGGCGACGAGCACTTGCTTTACCGGTTACCTGGATCTTTGTATGTAAGTGAGTGTGTATGTATCGTGTAGTGAGGTTATTAATAAGTATTCTCAGGAACAGGTTACTTTGCCGCTTCAAGAGGTCTGGCGTCCAGACATGCGGTCTTCCACACTTAACCTTCAAACTATTTCACCTTGAAATATCCAAAATTCAATCCGTGTTATTACGTCAAAGCAATTGGATCACGACTAATTGTCACAAACGGATCGATTTGAAAAGATTACTTTACAAAAAACTCTCGGAAGCAAAATTCTGTCCGACGCTTTCGAAGACAAAAACTAAAAAGGGAAAAGGAAGTGCCAAGTGTCAAAACTCAAACTTGACAAGTCAGATGTCATTCCGTTCGGGCGGCGCGTTCCGAAAGCGCATAGAGTAACAAGTGTTCGTTCCGAAACAGTTATCGATAAAGAAAGAAAGAAAGAAAGAAAGCATTTATTTGTCAGAATATTGTACAAAGTTGTTATGTGGATTATTACGCTCAAAATATTCTGCCGTTTCCGGCGTACAAATATGGATTTGAAATTATGGGTCATCATTACATTCAAATTTAGTTATTAATCATTAAAATTATATGTCATCATTACATTAAGATTTAGTTATTAATCAATAGAATTATTTAAATTACGAAACATTTTTTTTAATGTAAAAGATATTAATTAAATGTCAAAAGTGCATGAAAGGAGATAAAATATGATTTTTACAGAATAATGTCAAATCTTTAGGTAAACTTTTCATTCATAAAATCTTCAGTCGAGTAATAACATTTGCTTAAGAGAAAGTTTAATAATTTACATTTAAATGTTCTGAGGCTGAGAGTTTTAAAGCCATCAGGTAATTTGTTATAAACAGTAATGGACATGCAGTACACATTTTAGAAAATAATTTAATTCTACGCCTAGGAACATGAAGTACTTATATGCACTTTGCGGCTGAGTCTGGATACAACATCATTATACAAATCAAATTCATGTCTGTTTCGGTGTATAAAGATACAGATTTCAAAAATATATAGTGCTGGAATTGGCAGTATTTTAAGTTTCTTAAATAGTGGAACACAACTGTCCAGTGGGTGCGCTCCGCAAATTGAGCGTATGCATTTTTTCTGAGCTCGAAAAACTCTTGTAAGTTCAACTGAATTACCCCATATTATAATGCCATAGCGCAGAATTGATGACACATAGCCATGGTATGCACATATTGCCGCGTTAACACTAGCCACACGTGTTAGTCTATATAAAACAAATACAAATCTATCTATCCTCTTACATAGATCGTCAATATGAGATTTCCAGTTACAGTTTTTGTCAATTATTATACCCAAGAATTTTACGTAATCAACCTCTTCAATTGTCTTATTTCCATATTGTATTTTAAGTCGTGGACGCGTACTGTTATATGTCTGGAATTGTATCATTTTTGTTTTTTTAATGTTAATATGTAAGTTATTGTGTTCTAGCCATGTAATAATTTTATTTAAGTAATGTCATGTTTATTTCATTTTGGTACTCAATAATGTCGTCATTTTCTTTTATAATACTAAAAGTCGTATCATCCGCATATAGGATACATTTGTGGGAAGTTACATTTGGCAAGTCGTTAGCATATAGCAGAAATAAAAGCGGACCTATTATGGTCCCTTGGGGAACGCCGCAGTTATTTTCACGATACTGTGATCTATATGTGAGCTTTTGATTTCCTGTTTGTCCCGAAATCTCAACACATTGCTGTCGATGTGTAAGGTAGCTTTCGAGCCATTTCAAAGCATTACCCCTTATGCCATATCGTTCTAATTTATAAATTAATAGTCTGTGGTCCACGAAATCAAAAGCTTTGGACATATCCAGAAATATAGAGACAATTGGCAGTTTATCATTAAGGCTTTTCGTTATTAATTTTAATAGAGCAAAACAAGCTGTTGTGGTCGATTTATTTTTTCTGAAACCAAATTGATCTTCACTTAGAATTTCGTATTTGGATAAAAAACCGGAGAGCTTCTCATGCATGACCTTTTCAAATATCTTGGATAATATTGGTATGAGTGTTATGGGGCGGTAATTATTCATATCGCTTCTGTCACCTTTCTTATGGATTGGTTTAACAATTGAAAATTTTAACCGTGAAGGGAATAGACCTTGCATAAATGACAAATTAATAATATGGCTAATATGAGTAGATAAAAAAGTAGAGCATAATTTAAGAATTTTTGTGTTAATGTCATCATAGCCTGTAGAGTTGGTTGATTTTAAAGAGTTTATTATTTTATACTGGGTGTTCGTGGAAACACCGTTATCCTTGAAACCAGTGATTTGGTTTCGTTAATAGAACGTAAAATCAATGAAAAAAAACAACTTTTTTTTTTAAAGAAAATCTGCATTTTTCCACAAGAATATTTCACCCTATGCGCGAGGGCAACAAACTTCGGGAACCACACCGCGTTGCACGACGCGACGCCGACACGGGTCGCGACCCCGCAGTCAGTCAGCTGGCAGTCTCGCTAGCGATCGCACGTAACGCCGCGTCTTAGCGTTCGTCGCTCATTTCTCGCGCGTGAATTGAGTGTATTACAATGTCTTACACAAATGAACAGTGAACCGAAATGGCTCGGCTTTACGCCATTGCGGGTAATAATCTGAACGGGGCGCGTAGGATGTAAGCAGAATTGTTCCCTGGACAACCTGTGCCAAACCGTGAAACGATGTTGGCGGCGCGCAACGTACCTTCGGCCAGTTCACTGTGCCGGCGGTTCAATTTTCAATGTTTCCCACTGGACACTATGGACAATACTCTCCTCATCGATCGTCAACATCCATATCATTTCAGCCGGTCCAAGAACTAAATGATAACGATCGCATACCACGGATGGTATTTTCGCAGTGGCTTATCAATAACCTCGATAACAACAGAATGTTGGACGGACCCCATTTTGAACACGTGTTGAGGTTAATGTAGGTCGGTAAGTGTTGATATTTTATTCAGTCAGTGTAAATTTAATTTAATTTTTAATTAAACTGTACATAAAATTGTGATTAACTTTTTAAATACGCTAAAAGTACCTACCCAATGGTTTGGTTTATTAAAAACAAAATGTTTTCAAATCATTTAGAATCCAAAGCCATTTCGAATCAAATTTACATTTAGACTCGTCACGCAATACCAAAGGTAGGTATTTGTGGCTGTCCTAAGCCAAGATAAGTATGATGGGAAAGTTACATCACAGGTAATGTGTATTTATGTGTTGTGTGGACGGGACGGCTGGCGATCGTTGTAGTGATTACGTCACTGATGCGCATATCCATGAATTTGCGGGCGGTCTGGGATAAAATCCGTTCTAAACCTTTTTAGGAAAATATTTTTTTTTTTTTTAACTCGCTCTGTTATTTTATATTTAAGTCAAATTACCCATGGGTTAAGTGACAACGGTATTTACCCTTACAGTCTGTATACATTGGTGTCATCAGTTGGAGTCAAATACATAGAATTTGGTTGATAAGTCATGGATGGTGTGTAGTCAATAGATGGTTTAGTGGTGTCATTTGTTATATCAATAAAATAATTGTTAAAAATGTCAGCTATCTTTTCAGGTTTAGTGTAAGTTTGATTGTCTAATTGAATTTTTTTTATGTCATGAAAATTTTGTGTAAATATAAATATAAATGTGATTAAGACGATGATCATGTTGTTTGAAAGAGAAGAGAATGGATCGGTGTGTGATGTACAAATAAACAAATAGTACGTAGATCAAGTAAGTTCGTATATTTGGGAAGTCTGTTTACAAGGGATGGAAAGATTGGCAAAGATGTGAAAAGGGGAGTAAATACGGGAAATAAATTTAATAGCGTTGTTAATGCGATTGGGACCAAACAGTTGATGTCCGTAAAAGATAGACGGGCTGTTTACAGCCCTACGTACGGTGTTCTACGGTGTCATATGGTGTCCTACGTTCGCCGAAATAACACTGTTCGATTTTCAACTCTACGCGCTAAGCAGCGCGATGAAGATCCAATGCGCAAAAAATATTGTTGCCATGGACTTATAATTGGCGCGTCAATATTCCTGCCACCGCTAAACAATTCTAGAATTTATACTAATATTATAAAGTTGAAGAGTTTGTTTGTTTGGTTGAACGCGGTAATCTCAAGAACTACTGGTCCGAATTGAAAAACTATTTTTGTGTTGGGTAGCCTATTTATTGAGAAAGGCTATAAATTATATAATATTACGCTACAATCAAAAGGAGCGGAGCAGCAACGAAAAATGGACGGAAACTGGCAGGCAATTCAATGCGACGGGAAGGGTTAGAGGAGCAAAAATTTGACGCGGGTGAAGTCGCGGGCAGAAGCTAGTATAAATTAAAAATGCAGCAGTAATAAAAACTTCGACGACTGGGTACTCCAAAACAAAGAGTTAAAATACAAATTGCTTCTCACATCAAGTATTTTTACTTTGTGTCACGATACAGGAAACTCTTTGTGTCCGTCCCTTTTATTTAAAGTTACAACAAAACATCGTGTTGGCAATGGTGTTATGATGGATTACGGACATCTGTACCAGCAAACGAGGTTTGTAGAGATAAGGTGGAACCATCGTTCATGTTTTTTTGGCCTTCTTCGCTGAGCTCTATTATATTTTCCGGATATCCGAGTGGATGCGGATACTTTACGAAGATTTGTATTCTTTTGCTGCCAGATGTTTTTATACTGATTTGATATGTTCTCTTTCTTTATTAAATTTTTATGAAAAACTCGATTGTTTAAAATAAAAAATGAATTAAATTATAAAATACCTTGATTAGAGGTAGGTAAGGTGCAGGTAGGTACCTTGATTAGGGATAGGTATCCATTATTAGAGCTGTGGTAAGACTTACGAGTTTTAGGTCGTGGGTTCGAACCTAGCCAGGCGCTTTACTTTGTACAAATAATTATCACCACTGCTCTCAAAACGGTGAACGAAAACATCGTAAAAAAACCGGCATGTCGTAGGACCGAAAATTCGAAGACATGTGTCATCTATCAACCGGTACTGGGCCCACGTAGTATATTATTGCCTACGCCCTTTCACAGAGAGAGGCCTGTGTCCCAGCAGTGGGAATAAAGTAGGATTAGATTTCGATTTAGATTATGATGATGATCCATTATTAACAACATTTTCATTATGCGAAGCACATAAAAACACTGAAATCCCTCCTGAGCCTACTGGATTCAGATTTTTATTCAACGACAAAACATGGGTAAGCCGATTATCCGGGTACCAAGATTATAACATCACGCAACTTCCAAAATCTGTATTAGCACAAAGATCAAATAACCGTAACCTATGATTTTAATTAATTTGTTCCGAGTGGTGCCGGACGTTAAGAATAGCATCATTCAATTTCTTCTCGTGAGTGTTGTAAAAGGCAACTAAGAATGGGCAGCAGCGTTCTCTATGCACTTTACCACTATATTGCGATCGCCAAGCGTGGAGATTGTGGCAATCCCCCCCAAATTGGGGGAGGCCCATGTCTAGCTGTGGACTTCTCTCGGCTGAAATTATGATGGTGATGATTGTAATTAATTAAAACTTTTCTTTTACCACACAGTTATGAACGACCCGAAAAGAACCAAGGTTAATATTTTAGTAGGTACCTACCCATATTTGCTAACATTACCCGTCCGAAGCAATCAAAGTAGCAAGTAATTTGTGTCCGCAAACACATTACTAACATTAGTCACTAAACAATCAGTCAAGTAGAAGCCACTATCGGTAATTGATGCCAAACTCTCGTCATGTTTTAGATTGACAGGTGTAATGGTTTGTAGTAATCAAGGATCAATGTCTGACGTTTGCTGAGGATGTTGATGATGATGATCATTTCTATCGTCTTTTTTAAGTTTATTGTACTGCTACGAGCTGGGGTTCGGGATAAATTAACTAAAACCAATATTACCTAAACACACAAAAACAGTTTATTGAACTTAAT
This sequence comes from Aporophyla lueneburgensis, assembly GCA_932294355.1. Lineage (NCBI taxonomy): Eukaryota > Metazoa > Arthropoda > Insecta > Lepidoptera > Noctuidae > Aporophyla > Aporophyla lueneburgensis. The sequence goes on along the minus strand of OW028736.1, from coordinate 19,325,816 downwards.
AAAAATACCGTAACAACAAGAAACGTCAAAAGGAATCACTTGTCTCGCTTATACTTTATCGCTTGAATTGTATTCGATCGCGTCCGTAATCAAACTAACTGTCAGCCCAAAAATCCGTTATTTATATCCCGGAGCAGAACATTCGCAAACATTCGAAACTTTGCCACAGTTCAAAAGTAGCGTAGAAGCTTCCAGTCCTTACGAGAGCCAACTGTTTGATGTTTAATCCCGCTATTCGACAATAGATGACGGTGGCGTCTACGTACAATTGTTCGTGCAGTACTTGTTACTTGGTAACAGATGGTGTTAGCGTGCCGTTTCTATTAGTTACGAACACTGACCCATCCTTAGATGGTGTTAGCGTGACGTTTCTAGACTTTTCAATTTACGTAACACTGCCCCTTTCTTAGATGGAGTTAGCGTGATGTTTCTAGACTTTACGATCTACGTAACAGTATTATCGCTGATACGCGGCTCAGAAAGCATGTAAAGTCATTTGCTTCGGCTGTCATTCATCAGATCTTTGACAATTGTTACGGGTAGTCAGAAACTTACAAGTCTAAACCAGTTTTAGCATGCAGTATTATGTGACCCAGTACGTTGGGTTGAAGCCGATCCCAATTGGGAAAAGGCTAGACAGATTGATTTATTCCCACTGCTGGCTTTTCTATCAAGGCCTCTAAGTCATTACGCCACCACTGCGTTACAACTATGGCCTATCTGTTCTGCTGCCTCTCACACATATAGCCTATCCAATCCTAGCGCAGGCTTCCAGAACTCAGGATCAAATACAGTTTTCACAGATGAGGGTCATGAACGGCTTAGATTTTAAGTGTGTATGCGGCATCTCGCCGCAGATAACCCACCTTACACCTTGCGCTGCAATTAAATCAGACTACGGAAATTAGTAGTCTTTTCTTCAATTAATAATTAAGGATGAATACTTTCATCTATCTTTTATAAGAAAAACTTTATGACTTTTCGTCACCTGTATACTTTATAATCTTATGACTGGCGTCGGTGAGCGGAGTTCGTGCAGCTGAATTCGGGCCAAATATATTTGAACTCTTTGCCATCGATACTAAAAGAAGAAGAATAACAAATTATTTATACAGAAGGTACCTCGTCAGTACCTACCTAGGTAATCTACGCGAGAACTGCAAAAGCGAATCTTCCTTCCTTTTCGAATGGCTAAAGTAAAAGCATAGTCTTTATTACCATTAGGAAAATTATGCACTTAAATTATTATAGCAATTCGTAAGTACACTCTACACAAGATTCAATATTTGTCACGATTAACCGTTACCGTAATATCCAGGTATCCATAACCGTTAAATGTGATCCGTTCTGTGTAACCGGTTAATATCGGTCCTTCTATCCCTGCGTGGCTAAATGGTTTTATGTAATGAACTTATAACAGGTAGCTAGTTATCAGTATAACTTTATCATTTACCCGTCGAGGGTAAAGACAAAATTCTATTTAGCCTGGTTCCAGCCACCTTGATATTTTAGAGGGTGCGAAATATTTAAGGTTATTACATTATCGGATGACACCCTACGGCCTTACCTGGCCGAAACGTTTTACACAATAATGTGTAACATTGAATCGCGATTGACTGTTTTGGGTAATTCTGAGTATGAGGTCCTGAGGGATAATTGCATTATACACTCTCAGTAGGACTTGCTTTTATTCTGAGAGTTCTACAACATTAATTGCATTTGTTTTTTTTTTTCGAACAAAGGAAAGAATGTGTTACGCAATTAGGGTGCTGGTTTCGATTCCCGGGTCGAGGTAAGTTTTATTCGGTTTTCTATCTGAAATTAGTCAGTAGCAGCCCGGGAGTCTGGATTTGTGCCCGGTTGGTGGCAATAGGCTCGCCACCTATTCAATGGGACGGCAACATAACTGTAGGAATTTGGTTGTACTCTCTGCCCAACTCTGTGGTGAATACAGCATCATCATCGTCAACGGTACGTCTGTCATCATCGTCAACTGTAGTACCTATTTCCTAACTATATTGGGGTCGGCTTACTGTCTAACCGGATGTAGCTGAATGCAGCAACTGCCTATCTGACTTCCACAATCCAGTTACTGGGTAGTACGATAACTTTGGTAAGCCTGATTGTCAGACTTTCGGGCTTCTGACGGAGTGTAATGAATGTCAAAGTTCCATGGGAAACATTATAGACATGAATTGTCACTCTAATGCCAAAGACAGTTTTATAATTTCAGGTTTTTATTTGAAATTGCGTGAATTTCTGAAAACAATACAGTTTAATTAAGAGATAAATTGTATCGAGATTAGTTGGATCATCAAGCTTGAATTATGTAAATAATTATATCTTTAGTTTAATTTGTTTTAAATTACAATCATTATAAACGACACTAAGATAGAAGTTTCTTTAAATAATTCAATACAATAATAGATTGGTGGGCGTGAGCAAACATCTTGTTTATTAGTTTTTAATGACCACCATTTACGAACTGTGGTGTACTAGAGTAATGTTTGCGTCGGTTAAGAGTTAGTTCGTACTGTACCATTTACAGTTTTATCTTATTCTTCTTCTCAATAATTGATGAGTTTATTTTCTTTAAACTTTATGCACAAGTAAAAACAACTAGTCCACCGCTGTATGTACAGCGGTGGACTTGATGCTTGAGGCATTATCTACTTGTATTATGAAGTTCCTATGTTGAGTCAAGTAAATGTCTTTGTAAAAAGAATGATCAAAATCTGTCCACTCTGTAAAAAGTTATGCGTGATCATACATAAAAAAATATACGCGTTGAATTGAGAATCTCCTCCGTTTTTTTCGTCGGTTAAAAAGGTATTTCATATTTTCTTTTTCTGGTCCAGCTGGTCGGTCAAGAGAAAAAAAAAATCATAGAACCAGCGGCGGCGTTTTGTGCAGAGATACCAAACAGATTTGAACACTGTTTCCATTGTTGTTGGCTATAGCAACCTTTCACTAGGGTGAGGAAGCGATGATCTGATATAGAACACAATAGGTCCAAAATATTCCTGACAGCAACGACCTTGTCAAAACAAAGCCTTCCCCAAAAGTGTCTTTGTTTTATAAAAAACACAACACCGTTCATTGTAAGTTAATTAGTGCCGAAACAGACTTTTATCCTCAGGGTGACGTAAGATTAGCATAAGTAAGTTCGATACTTTCGGGCCGAAATCCTTTTGGGACTCGTTCTAATTCAGATCGCGTCGGAATATTTACAGAATCGTGTTACATTTTTATCCTTTTAGAATTGCAGACGCCCATTTGAATAATTGGCAAATAGAACCCCTTTTTTATTCCATTCGAACCCATGGAAAGTGTAAAACACTCATTCGAATTGATTCGCGAACTAAGTTTCAAAAGTTGGAAGCGAGTTTCCGAACAGTCGTTTCTTAACGGCCGATTTAGCGATGCCTTCATTGCAAGCCTAATGAAATGTACTTGTTTTAAAGTTTCTTGTATCACAGTCTGATATCGGATTCAGATTGGAATGAGAGCGCCTCTAATGACGGCGAAGCAAGGAGCCGCTCAGACTTTTTCATTTCGACTTTGGTTTTAATTAAAACCAGCACGTTCATTGGAACTGAGAAGAGGAACGGTAAAGTTGGACTGTTCTATTACTGCTTTTATGGCTTCGCGAGCAAGTACTTGCGGTCACGGTTTATAGGGAACTTACTTTTGAATGGTTCGACAATAATTCCTAAGTACCTTGTCGATTTATTGCTGCCAATCACTTTGCGAGTACTTACTGGTTATTCTTTTTATTGATGCTGAGTGAAATGGTAACAAGTTGAATATTTTATATCATCTACTGCCTAGTTTTATCCTATCTATATTCGAGTGGGCTTCCAGTCAAACCGCAGTTAAATACAGTATTTTACATGGAGTCAATGCCTATCAGGTCTCCACAACCCAGTTACTGGTAATACCCCTTCGTAAGACTGGTTGTCAGACTATCGTGCTTCTGAAAATTCGTAATGACTCAAAGATCCTCGAATGACATATAGTTGTATGTACCTACGTAAAACGTGACGTATTTATTGTAATACAAGTAATGAGCTCAACTTTTCTTTTGACTACCTAAGTGTATGTCTCGGCAACTTTTATAACGTCTTACGAGACATAAAAAAAGACTTCACGTATTTTCTTTTACTCTCGTATCAGACACATTAATTATATATTCTGTGTATTGCTCAGAAAGAGCGATTGGTAGCGTTACCTGTCATAGAGGACATAAACTACAGTCCCTACGGGAATATATCGAGCACCGAGCTTTCGACTGACATTCTAATAAATATCCCTAACTTATGTAGGCGTTCCGTACTTTATTTTTATCGTGGTAACTAAGATTATTTGTGGAGCGTTATTCAATATTTTTCTCAGTTATTATTAATGGTTCGATGGTATAAGAACTAAGTGTTTTGAAGATTCAATGCTAAATTTCTTTTATAGCTCTGTGTGACCTAAACTCACACTTAAATCACGCATTTTTGTGACTTATATAGTGCATTTTAAAACAGAAATTTAAACAAATCTGAAAAAGCATGACTTAAGTGTACTACTTCGCCGTATCGATGATTCACTTCGACAGCGTCGAGGCGTATCGGTGTCATATCGTGAGCTTCGCAAAAGTCATCCCTAGTACAGGTAATAGTGGACAGAGAGTACGACAAGAGGCCCTTCTCTTGTCATAATCTCTATTCCGGTCCAGCATATTTTGCGGTGTGGCTCCACAGTCCCACTGCGGCTCAACGGAGTACCGTCAGTTGACCAAGTAGTGACGGCAGCGGCCCACCTGACTTCTAAGTCAATTAAGAGATTTCCAGGTGTGCCATGGCAGTTGGTGGCCTGCTGAAAGCCTTTCTGCAGGCTCAACATAGACACACACAACAACACCAACGTCGCCATCTTTTCAACATCAATTTTTACTGAACCATCTACACCGAAAAGTAATTTAGTAGGAGTAGAGGGAAGAAAGAGGAGAAGGCCGGAAAGTTTCTTTTTACACGCTTTATATTAGCTTCACTTGCATGTTTGTTTGTTTGTATGTTTGTTTGTTTATATGTTTGTTTGTAACCGACTTCTTATAGCGCGATTTTGACCCACTTTAAATGACCAGATTTCATTCAAACTTTGCACACCTGTCAAAGACCGATGACAATGCAGTAATTTCATAAATTTGTGTTATTATCCTTGCCAGGGTTACCAAGACAGCAAAAAAACTGTCTTTTGAAAACTACGCTGACATACGTCACAACTAAAAAGTAGAAAATAATGGAAAAAAAAGCGTGCTATTTTTTACTTTTTAGTTCAGTATTCTATGGAAGCGTGTATTGTATTTTTTTTAAATTTTATTTCTATGTGTACCAACATCTTAGGTCGTATATTTCAATACAACATTAAAATAAACTACATTAGTTTATTCACTGATCTGATCTGAGCCAGACTTTGATTCTTGGTCAAGTTAATATAACTATGACATGCGTTTTTGACCATACCAATGATGCTTAATTTTCTTGTCATTATGTGTAAGGCAACGATCAGTTGTTCAGGTTTTTATGTATGGGAATACTTATGTGGTTCTCAAAAGTGAGAGTAAATATAAAATATTACTAATTAGAAAACATTAAAAATATCCTGGCAGGTACATTGCTTCAAAAACTGTGCCTAATGCTGTTCGTAATAAATTTTCATCTTACATAAATGTTGATCAGAATTTTTGAACGCCACAAAATAAACCTGGAGTATATGATTAACTTGATGAGGGTATATTACAAATGGACACTTTTATTGCCACGTCAGACCCATTTAGAGGTGAACATGATGCTAATAAGGACTTATTTCCAACGGAATTGTGTTGAAAATGAAATTTTATTTATATTGCCTTAAAAGTGAGACCTTTAAGATAATATCTCCTGAATATGTAATGGTGTAGATATTTTAATAGTAGTTCCACTCTACTTTGAGAAATTTATACCATCGTCCCAAAAGGGTAGGCAGAAACTCGAGAATGCTACCTGCTATGATCTTTACATACTCCTTTTGCTTTGTTTACGTTCATACCTCTGGTCATCCACGCTTGCAGGTTGCGAATATTATACACCTGACGTTTCTGATTGATAAACATCACCAATAAGGTCACTATAAATGTTTCTAGGGCATCCTCTCCCTGTTTCTACACTAATTACTATTTTAAAGGTGAATATTTATCCAAAAATGCTAAGTGATGTTCAAAAGAGCAACATACAACAAAGATTTAAAGTCTCTCTTCATTTCGCGATGATATAAATCGCACTTGACCGGTTTATTATCTTTACATAGTACAAAATAAAGTCGCATTTTGTGTTTGTAGGTATGCTTAAGGCGAGGTTGCATTACTTTTTAACTTGTTCAAACCTCTGTAAATCGTGCAAAATGACAATATTCCGTAAAAACAAAAATAGTTTAGGAAAATTAAACATATTGTCCAGGGTGAAGATAGAAACGTGAACTAAAACAACTGACTCGATAAAAAAAAAAATCATAAAGATAACACTAAATCATTATTTTAAACGTGTACCTTGAAGAGATTCCATCATCAAACCAAATAAAAATTAAAAAAGTAAAATTTATACCAAAAGATAGGGCTTATTGTTTTTAAGGGTTTGGTGAGAACACATTTTATAATTTCCTTATATTTTTTTTCTACGAAACAAAACACGAAATCTAGCAGTGCAAGCGCTCGTAACTACCGGCCAGTGCACGCCAAGACGTCTTCGAGGTTGGACGCACGCCGTTTGTTCCACAGACTTACCCCTCGCTTGCGCTTTGTAATAGATAAACAATTTAATGAAAACTTGTGTTGGTTTGTAACAAAAATGGGTACTAAAAAGAATAAAAGGATATACAGAAAGTTGAAAACTAAGGTATATCGAAAATTCGTACTTGACTCGTACCTACGTAATTTCTCATAATTTACTGTAAATAAATAATTAAGTAGATAATCTACTTATTTACGGTAAATAATTTCGTTTGATAACGTTCAGTTCCAAACATTATTTACCTACAATCATTGCTTAGACGCGCCACAATATAAAAAAGTACAGTAGGTAAAGATTTACTGAACAGATTGAATTTGTTCAAACTATGTTTATGGTTGCTCAATAACTTTAAATATCGTATAGTAAAATAATTGATATTAAAAAATCTAGGTAATTATACCGAGATTTTTCAAAATCAATTATTAATCTATACGATATAATATAAATAAACGTCGTTTCACGTCATTAAAATTATTTAACGACGTAAAATGTATCAGATTACATGAAGTTTATTTTGCAGCGCTTCAATGGGAACAAAAAAACCATGAGTAGTTGTCACTCCTTAGATAAATTTGAATGCAATATGCAAAAGTCCCACATAAGTACTTTAACTTTATTACTAGGGGTTCGCCTAGAACTGAGACCTCACAATGCATGTTCCGATTTTTCCATCTTTGCATAGTTACTAAAAGTGTATGACGTCAAAAAACAAAACATAATTTACACATGTACAAAAACATTACAACAGTTACAGTTTCAATTAATCTTCGTTTTGTTTGAGGAGTGGTTTAGTCAAATACAATCTGACCATAATCGGTCGCAGGGATAACGATCTAAGAGGGGATCAAAAAAATGAATATAAGAAAGCATAATGTTCGAGTGAGTCAAAAAAAAGGCCTTCATTTGTAATAAGTTAACGAAGTAATCAACGAAATACATTTGCAACTTCCAGCGCCATCTAGTCACATGGTCTCTGTTCAGAACGAACTACTAGTCACAGTGAGTTCACCATAATTTAATAGATACATTCTCTCGTACTATGATTATAAGTAAATAACGAATGTATCTGTATTTTGATATATTTGAAATGAACAAGGAAATATTCAACATACGATATTGCATAATATAGTCCCAGACATTAAAGTTTTCCCATACACTTTCTGTGACTATGTGTTGTGATAATGCGTTTCTTTAGTAGGTTGTTTTCTAATAAAGTTATCGTTATTATAATAGACCAGCCGACCTACCCCTATTCGCAAGGGTTATTCCCGGTAATATATCCCAAATAATCATAAATATTTTTCTAAACATTCCTCTTGGAATAATCGATTGAATGGTAAAAATTCGAATAAAATCTGTTTGAGATTTACATTATTATGTATTTCGTGTATAATACTTTATAATCATCGATTTATTATAGAAGCCACTAAATGTAAGCAAATTAAATTTTTATATTACTGCCATTTTTTCAGCGATCTGAGTTTTTAATATTTTTGATATATTAAATTCGCTTGTTTTAGGACCGATGGAGACGATTCTTTGTTTGTTGAGGTAAAGAATAACAACGCAGATGAAAAAAGTGTTGCTCGTAGGCGAACTATAGACGCGAATTATTTCTTACGTCAATTGCAAGAGAAAGTATAGCACAACGCGTTGTTTGAATGTAAAAAAGCTATTTTAAAATAATGGGCGAAAGAAAATTTGGGCTCATGGCAAAATTCAAGCTCCAATCCAACATGTGTGAAGAAATTGTGTCAGTCAGTTCAGAAAATGTTGCTGATACTGAAGAGAAAAAGTCTTTGGACTCAAACATAGAGGCTACGACTGGCACCATAGCTTAGCATCATCGCTGGCATCGGGCATTCCTAGTTCGAAGAACTGTTTTTTGCAATCGACATTCCCATTTTCTCCACCCATGCGCTACAAACAAAGTTTAAGAAATTAATAAAAGAAGAATACAAAAAAAAATCTCTAACGTCAATTTAAAGGAACTCAATATACCTTACCTTCTGCATTTACGCTGCATTGTGGCATGTTCAAACGCTTGCATCGGCTTGCTGCCGGGCGCTCGCTCGCTGCGTCTATACGCTCAATACATACCTATTATGCGGGGGGTGAGGAAGCGTTTTCATGCCTACACACCGCACTACAAGACGGCCATAAATCTTCTTAACTACGCAACGGATTTTGATGCGGTCGTCAATAGACAGAGTGATTCAAGAGGAAGGTATATCACTTCATAGTATAAAACAAAATCGCTTCCCTCTCTCTGTCCCTATGTATGCTTAGATCTTTAAAACTATGCAACGGATTTTGACGCGTTTTTTTTTAAATAGATAGAGTGATTCAAGTGAAAGGTTTATACGTAAGGTACACCGGTATCTTACGAATTAAGGCCCATCTAAGAAAAAAATTGCTTTAAATCTGAGTATAATGCGTATAGGATGTCAAAAACATATTTTTACATAGCTTGTACATGTTGCTGTAATAAATGGTGTAAAACAATTAAGAAAAGCATATTTTTTTAATAAGAAAATACACTTTTTCAAAGGCTTGTGTTTAAACACCACCCAAAGAAGTACCTATTTTACTACCAAAAAAATTCTAAACGGTTACCACAATGGATAAATGGTCACCAAATACCGTTTCCTAAAATATTATTAAATAAAACCATTTTTTCGTATTATTGACTACCAAAAAAATATATGGACGCCTTTAAAATACACTTTAGACCAAATATTATATATTGTCACTACTTAGATAGTTAGTGAACACGAAATTATTAAGAGTGTACTACGTGAGTTCGACAAATGAGTGTGCGAATAACACTTGTGCGACAAAACTGTACTGCGACTCACCATAGTTCGAATGCACGCTTATGCGACACACTGAATCTAGTCGTTTCTAGCACTCGCCGGCCGCTGCCGCGGCACCGCTCGCTTCGCTCGCTCGGCTCGTGCATAGGAGGTCACAGTTTTAACCTAACCTAACCTAGTTTACTATGTGAGCTCGAGTGTATCGCACAAGCGTGCATTCGAACTATTGTGAGTCGCATCTTTGAGTTGGATAGAATTTGGTGACCGTTAATCCATTTTGGGAACCAAAAATAATATTTGTGCGAGGTTTGCGATTTTTCTGATGTTATTTTATTTATTTTGAATCATAATATTATATACTTTAGGGCCCTTTTAATACAGTCATTTTATTTATTTTTTGGAGTTGTTTATGTTTTTTGGTGCCTCAGCTTAGTGTCTTAAAAATATTTTTGGTGATCGTCTAAATTATACCCTTTTTAAAAACCCTTCTTAGAGGCCTTATTATACTAAGGTAGTACATTAAAGCCCATATAAAAAATTGCTTTATTTTTACAGTAAATTGTCCTAAATTTACCTAGAAATAAGTTAAAATAAAAGTAAATTGTTGTTTTTTACTTATTTAATTCTATTGCTGCCAAAGCGGCCCGTAAATTGTCTTCTGTCCACTAAGCTCTCTTTGGAGGCATTTTAATCAAAATCTGTAACAATGTTACCATATATTGTCAGTAAAATTCACATAGTACGTTGACCTAGAACACAAAAAAATCCAATCTGATACTCAAATATTAAGAGGCCAGTAAGGCCTAAGTAATTACCGTTAATACCGGTAATTACCGTTATAATGGGCCTTATTAACCTCATACCACGTTTTTACAAAATAACCTAATAAACCTAAAAAATCTTTCTCTGGCTAGGAAAAACCATATCCATTGTATTGTACAAGACATACTTACGATAATGAATGCAGCGTTATTAGTCAATTATTGAATGAAACGTAAAACACTTACAGTTTTTTGGTATGTAAAATTATAAAATTACACAGTAACCAGTCACTTCATCAACGCATCGCACGTCACTGGCACGATGGCGGCGCTAGCGACTGCGGACCAATACGGAAACATTCACACCGACATTGTGCACGCGTGCGTAAACAGTGAAGTGTCATAGAAATTATTTTCTGCGAAATTTGAAATGTGGGCTTGATTACCCCCTGGGCCTTATTTACCTCAGGTACCTTATAATACGCGGGCGAATCCACTGGCAAAAGCTAGTATTTATAATAAGCAGGCGACTGGCAAAAGCTAGTTAGTTGCTTTATTTTCACACGAATGCATTTGTGTACCAAGCAGATAATTATAAAATTAAACATTTATTCAGTCAGCAAAACGGTCACTATTTGCTATAAAACAGTGCCAATAAAAGAAATTCTCTCAAATCATTTAACTTTGTATACGAACGCGCTATTGATTACCTTTTGTTCTAAGACAAAGGAACGTAAAGTATCACAGTTTCAATCAATGGATATCGGGTTCGGCGACATACATGTGCCCTTTAAGCCCTCGTACCATAAACTAGCCATTTGTGTCAAGGTCGAAAAAGAATCACCATTAAGTTAATCGGCGAAAGGTCTGCCTTCTCAGTATTCCGCACGACCGGTTGATTAACGATTTACGAAAATAGCTTTTCGTAAGACGATCGGACAATATTTTGCGGGAAAAATATCCGTTTTAAGTGACTCTGATAATGGTTATCTAAAATCAATGAGCTTTGTTGATACTTTTCAGGGAAAATGTATGAATTCTCGTTTATTAAGTTAACAACATAAAACGTTATATCTCACTCTACAAGGCCAGGTGAAATCACCGTTGATCGTCGACAGGATAACGCGTAGCGCACCGCTACGCGGCTCTACGAGCGACGTAGCGCGATAAGCGTAGACAATCTCGTAGCAAGCTGATGTCGTTTGCCACATATCAGACCAATATCCTGTAGTAAAATATAAGTACTCTAGTAAACTCTTTTTTAATTCACAAAAACGAGAGCTGTCTGCTATGTTAAGCAATAATTATAGCAAAGTTGCTAGCCATTTCCCGCAATGAAAGAAATAAACCACAATAAGAATAAAAAATATACGAAAAGCTGAGGATTACAAGTTTTTGCATTTCTATTCCATTCCCGAATCAGCATGCAAACGTTTTTCAATGCCGGGATTGGCTTAATTTATTACGAGTCTGTTTACACATTGCTATGCCATAGGAATGTGCAATTATACACATAAATGTGATTGAATTTAATTACATCGCTTTGTTTATTTTGGTATTAACGAAAAATGAAACAAAGTTAGTGAAAATAGTTTAATTTGATCGTAAATGGCTTGTATTATGCGTGAAATTACAATGTATTTAATAGTATAAGCAAAATAAATTTAATAACGTAATAGAATTAATTAATGATCCCCTTATATAGGGCCAAACTTTCTTAAAATCTATCTCCAAATAATCTATCTATACCTTCACAAAAATCTCAACAAAAAGACCTTAAAATGACAATCTGTCGAAAGCTTACGAAGCTGAAGCATTTTCTCTTGAAGAATATTTCTGTACACGCATGGAGGTCTTCAATCAAGAAAGAGCAAATGGCACATAAGTCAACGACCCCCGAGGAAGGGCTGTGACACACAGGCGCGAATCATAACGTCCGGTGTACACATGACTTGATTTGGCAATAGTTTGACGCGCGGGTGTTGCGTATTTATTTTAAAACAAACGACAAATGCTGCCAGCGTTTCGGGCACCTTTCCTGTTGACAACGATGCAAACGAAATTTTTTTGATGCTCTCTATTTTTTTTTTTTATACTTTTGTACATTTTTTTTCTTTATGACTTTGTTTCTAAATTTGGTTAATATTGTAATAATTGCAAATGGAATTTGGGTATGGACAAAATTACTGATTGCACTGTAAGTTAGTTTAAAGACTACATCATTCTCTAACTTATATTTGTTTGCAAGAGAGAGACAGATAGGCGCAATAAAGGTATAATTACAGTACCTAAGTAATTTAAATTTAATCAATACATACACTCTCAATATACAATTTAATCTTAAAAGAGAGGATACGGCACCAAACAAGAAGAAATCGAATGGGCTGTGACACAGCCACGATATATCGTCTGGTATACACGGACGCGATATTGCGCGTCTGGGACACACGTGCTACGAAACTGTTATTTATTTTAAGAGAAAGACAAGAGAGAGGACTCAGCACATAAGCTGACGACATGCGAGAAACGGCCGTGACACACCGGCGCAATTTGTTTCGTCTGGTGTACACGCGACACAATATTGGGATACGGTTGGACTGATAAATTATTTGACCAAATAAAACTGATTCACTCGGGACACACGCTAATGATCTTAGTTAATTTAAATGATTACTTATATCCTCAAACTCACTTTCAATCACAAGAGAGGCACGGCACATATGTCCGAGAAAAGGGCTGCGATACATAGGTGCGTGGTAGTAGATTTTGTAGAAATGGTATTATAAGTCATTGCCATATCAATAAACACATAATACATACATTAAAAATTGCCACACCAAGACACTATTATTTACATTATCAAACGGCCAATAAATATAAGACTTTAACTGTATTTTATCAGTACATTCTGCAAAGGTACTACCTAAATATAAAAGTCGTTCTAGAACTAACTTAAATAATTAGCACCCTAATTTGCAATGTCTGTAAAAGGCCGCTAAGTGAAAACTGCCTACTGTGGTAATATAAGACCTCTTTTGTACACTTTATTGTTAGTAGCTGTTTAAAAGCCCGAGTTGACCCTTTTCAGGACCAAGATCTCCCTTTGCTGTATTTTCACTTTTCGCCATCTAGAAATATAAGGCTACTAAAACTTGTCTACTGGCTGTCGATAAATAACTTCATTGAAATTCGAACAGTAGAACTAAATTAGAGATAGAAAAGCAGAAAAACGTGAGCTAACAACTCGAAAGAAGAAGATAAATATAAGATTCGCGGAACGATTCTACAAATATTATCAACAAAACACAACGATGGTGTTTTATTATTAGATCCCGGTACAGGGAGACTTCTGAGTTGAGGCCTTGAGGAGTACCAACCTAGATACTTAGATCGCAAAAAGATTGAAGACTATAAAAGTGGTCTTTTGAAAATCTGTTATGGCGATCACAATAAAACTCCTTATGATTCCAGAAAAAGACAATCACTACGGATTAAGAAGCACCACTAAGCATACTTAAGATTTTGACGACTAAAATATGTCCAAGCTAACCACGATCAAACCTACTCCAGGTTTGATCGTGGTTAGCTTGGACATATTTTACACAATCTTGGCCGAAAAGTGTGCCAGGAGTACTTTCTCGCGTTAGCCAACCGCATTTTACTGGCACAGATTCATTACAAAGTATGAGGCCATTTGTTTCGCTGTCGAATTGTACTGTATAGCAATGAAAAGCTAACAGCAATTTGAAAGTTGCAAAAATCGCGTCGCACCTATGCGAAGGAGAACTACCCGAAAAAGTAAAGTAAAAGACAAAGTCTTAGACAGAATTTGTGGAGCGTTGTTCTAATGGTAGAACCACTTTTTATCAAGAACTATATAAAAGCAGAGAACACAACATAAAAATGGATGAGAAAATAAATCCGGCCAATAGCACTCAAACAATTATACCTATAGACGAAAATGAAATATACATACAGCTGAAAAAATTAAAATCAGACAAAAGCCCAGGTCCCGATGGGATAACTAATGAAGCCTTGAAACTAGGCGCACCAATGTTACTGGGCCCCCTCACAGAATTATTCAATCTGATATTAGAAACTGAAACTGTACCAATTCAATGGTGTACATCAGATATTACACTGCTGCATAAAAAAGGAAATAAACTCGACATTAATAATTATAGACTAATCAGCTTACTAGCAAATGTATATAAAGTTTTTTCATCAACTATTCTAAGACGTTTAACACAAGATATAGTTAATGCACAACCCATAGAACAAGCAGGTTCTCGCTCAAGCTTTAGCACACTAGACCATATACAGGCACTAGAACAAGTCATCGAAAAGTACGAGGAATTTAATAAACCTTTATATCTAGGGTTTATTGATTATAGCAAAGCGTTCGATAGCATTAGCCATAGTTCTATATGGGAGTCACTAAACATCCTAAATATAAACCCAAAATATATAAACATCATAAAATATATATATATGTCGGAGATGGCTGTCAAATACAAATTGTGGGTAGTCCGCATAATTTGCTATCCTTTGTTTTTATTATCATTAATTTACGTGATTTTTCTATCAGATTGTGTCTAATAAATTGGAACTTAATTTATTGAGTACTTGGTGTCTCACTAATTCATTTTTGGCAACTTATTTCGATAGTTGTAACCGGTAGTTTTGTTCAAAACAATAAATGACATGTCACTTTAAATTTTAAAATGATTTACGTAGTGAATTCATCATTTGTTATTTACGACAATTATTCTCATATTGTTTGATTATTTTACAATGTACTTACTTATTTAGTTAAGCATACTTTAGTGTTTTGTATCAAGTAAACACGTGGCGTACTTCCGCGCGCCATTGGACTGAGTTGTCATAGATATTATGGCGGGACATTGTCCTATAAAAGAGCTTGCACTCAGTGAGCAAGGCAGTCTATCTTCGGATTAGACTCATTACAGAGCTCCTGCTCCCGACACTGTCGGTTTATCTGGTACAGCGCTGCTGTATAAGATACACTTTGTATTTGGGTGGCTTAGGCCTCTATACGAACAGTAACCTTAAGGGTTTGTTCGTTGTACTGTATTGTTATTACCTACTTTATCTAGTAACCGTTTTATTCAAGTTCTTCTAACTTAACAGACAGCTGTGCTGCTGGGGAGTTTGTTCCGCCACTTCTTCTTCCCAGCTATAGCACTAGGAAGTGTCGAAGGGTGGGCGTTTTGGGGGACTGTCTTATGTAACTTTGACGTTCAAAAGTGCTGACTCTTAGCCTAGTTTGAATAAATGACTTTTGATATTGATTGTTTCTTTTTTATCATTTAATTAATATTGTAATACAACTTGGTAGTTGTTCACAATATTGTTTGTAGTTGTTAATAATATTGTTTATCCCAATAAAATGGGAACTCCAAATCCTGACGACATATACCGCTCGGTACTCCTCCTCCTCCTTCACGATCCGACTTATATAATAACAGCACAAGCAATGTCAGACTAGAATCAAGAGGTGAAGCGATAAACATCGAAAGAGGAGTCAGACAAGGTGACCCCTTGTCACCTAAATTATTTAAACTATCTTCAAAAAGACAAACTGGGAAAACAACGGTATAAAAATAAACAATCGCTATTTAAATCATCTAAAATTTGCTGATGACATAGTCATACTATCAGAAACACCAAAAGATCTACAAGAAATGCTATGTTCACTAGACCAAGCGAGTTCGAAAGTAGGACTAGAAATGAACGCTACTAAAACCAAAATAATGACAAATAGCAACAAAAAGCCCATCAACGTACGAGAAAACACAATCGAATATGTCGACAGCTACATCTACCTGGGTAAACAAGTATCTTTTATTAAAACAAACAACGAAGATGAAATTGAAAGAAGAGTAAATATAACGTGGAAGAAATTTTGGTCACTCAAGGAATACCTGCATACTGCCGTGCCTGCTGTACAGTTGCCAATCTTGGGTATACATGGCAAGAGCCAAACAAAAGATCGAAACAACACAAAGAGCCATGGAGAGAAGTATACTGAACATAAGGAAAATACACAAAATCAGAAGTGAAGCCATTCGACAAAAAACAAAGGTAACAGACGCCCTCACGCAAGCTCTAAAACTGAAATGGCAATGGGCTGGCCACGTATCACGTTACAAAGACGGTAGATGGACAGCTAAAACTACAGAGTGGAAAGGGCCAGAGGGAAAACGAAGAGTAGGTAGACCGAAGAGAAGGTGGGCTGACGACCTCACTGACACAGCAGGAAACGATTGGCAGACTATTGCAAGGGACAGGGACAAATGGAAAGAACTGGAGGAGGCCTTCACCCGTGGAAGGGCCCGTACCACAAAATAATAATAATAATAACTTAGATTATAAGAAGATTTTTAACCACACACAAATTAGACTTAGATTAGATTTATAACGATATTTTTAATGGTAATGGGAAATAAAGGCTTTTTTATTTATTTTATTTGTTCTAATGGTTATTTTTGTAAACGTAAACTTTCCTAATGATTGTGTTCATCACAATCTGAATACGGACCTAATAAATGCCAGACGATAAAATAAAAGAACAGATTAACTTCGTCAGAACAATGGTCCTAATGAATGTTTATTCAATGCTTTTAATACTTGCTCAACTCGTGAAATGAGCAGTTTCAAACGTCTCATTTACGGGAATGAAATACGGTTTTTTCGTTTAACTTTATTTCATTCGAAATTACATAGTAAACCTTTTAATAATGTTACTAAAAATAAGAAGATTCTGTTTGTTTGAAGAATGCTTTTCAAAAGAACAAAGAAATTTTGCTGAAGAGACAATTTTTTCCATGATTATTTCAACGTTCGAACAGTAAAACAAACACAAAAGCTTGAAATCTAAAACAACAATTCAATTATGTGAAATAAACTGCAGTACAGTGTTGTGGCTATAGCTAGCAGCCAGGGAAAGTTAATGAAGTCTCTGAATAGAAATTAATTAACAAGAAAAACTAACAAAAACAACCAATACAATCTAAATTCAAAGGGCAACGTGTCTGATTAAAAAGCCTACCTTACAGACATGCAATACAAGTTTAAGTACGGTGCCGAGGGAGCGTTGGGGTGGTGGGAAAACCGACCTTCATCTTCACTATAAAAACCATTCAAATTATGTAAATATGATGTTAGATTACATCCATACTGGCTTCTCATTCTTATGCCAGACTGTCTTTAGTAATAAATGGTCAATGTAACAGATACAAGGATAAATTACGAGGGGTTGGCGGAAAGCCTATGGTAAATGAAGTTCGCGAACAGGCGTGTAGTCAGTTGGGTTCGAGCCTTGAGCGGAGGAGCACGCTTCTCGTTTGCGCCAAAATCGTTCGTTACGGAGAAGAACAAAGTTTTGTGACTGAAAATTAAAGTTCGGTTTATTTTGAGTTCGCAATCAAACCGGGAAGAGTTTGTTTGAAATCCGCATTTGGAAGTGGATGCAAATAAAGGTTTGTTGGTTCATTTTGAATTTGCATACGTTTCGTTAGGATGGGGTTTTGTTTAGTCAGGAATCGAAGTTTTGTGCAGTCCTCAATTATGGGCAGTCCTAAAAATACAGTCAAATTGAATACAGTTGGGAAGTTTCAAGTTGAAAAAGTTAAAATTTTACAAAAAATAAAATTAAACAAATGTTTGATATACTGATTGGAAGGCAAGTCCCTATCTGGTAGAAAATCACAGGAGTGCAAATGTCCAGCTATTTGATAGCGTCATTTGCAGAAAAATACATCTACCTTTTCAAATATTTTAAGACTGAGTGACTGATCATTATTTGTTGACCTATGCGTGCGAAATTACGCTACTTCATTAATTCAGTAGGTAACATATTTCGGATAGGCAGCTCTATCTTCTTTAGAATTAATTACCAAACCAAGTATTTCTGCCCAATCATAGTAAGAAGGACTATTATTCCGTATATGTATAAACCGTTTCATGATGTTAATGTTCGCTGTAGCAGACATAACGAGTACTTAATGATGATTAGTTGTCACGGGACAATGTTATATCATCTATCTAAATATATCCCACTAATATAATTAATGTGAAAGTTTGTTGTCACTCAGTCTGACATCCAACCTAAGGCTAAATAGATTTTGATGAATGGCACAGAGACAGACCATGATTGTAATGTTAAAGCAGAATAGGATTAATAAAATAAATAAATGCAATATTTTTATCTAGAGGGCATGTCCTGATAAAATGATAACAAGAGTAATTTACTTAACAGATCTAACTTATTAATTGAGAAGATTATGAAGCAGCCGTATCGAATAATGATAGCAAAGTGTTAGACAAAACCACAAGAGACAAGTCGATGGCAGCAAAGTAGAAACGGATATCTACAAAATCGCAATTTTACAGGAGAGCAAATTTAGTAAAAAAATAAAGTTAATTTGGAGAGTTATGGACCGAATAACATGAAATGTTCGATGATGCATTAAAATAACCTTCTCTATGAATTGTGTAATAAGTTTTATCGCTATGTCGTTGTTTTACTGAAATGATGTAGATGTCTTTTTTACTCTAAAAACTTTAACGTAGAAGAAGACACCTGCCTGATATCCGTTTATACATTGTGATATAAAAGCGCCCATTACATTTAAAATATCTTATAAACTAAGATAATAATCTCCAGTAATACTTTTAAGGATATTTACAGAAAATCTAAGCAGCATGTAAACAGTATTCCTCTTTTTTTTTGACGAAATTTTGTAGATGTCTTTATTTTCTTTGCATTTAACATTCTATATAATAGGGATTCATTTTTATATATATAAAAATGAATCCCTATTTTCCTTGGTCACGCCATCACGCGTTAATGGCTGGACCGATTTCAATTTTTTTGTTGTTGTTGTGTTTGTTATTGTCAGGAGAAGGTTCTTATGAAACAAAAAAATTTTAAAAATGGCGCAGAAAATTAGAAAAATTAAAAACACTTATTTAAGAATACAAAGTCACCTAACATGGGTGTTTGATAGCTAGAAAACGCTTTATGTCTTCAAAGTACCAGTTTGTCATAACTTGGTCTAACACGGGTATATGGTTCTTGGTGCTCTTTGCTTTGTGTTGGTGGGATCTGATAAGTTAACACAACATTTATTGATTCTGAGGCGGTACGAAGTTCGCTGGGTCAGCTAGTTATCAATAAATTCATCTGTCAAAGCTCTAAAGTTAATGCGGACAAATTCAAATGTCCGTTTCTACTTTTTTTTTATAAATTTGAAAATAATTTTAATACAAACTTATGGATAGATTGATTATAATAAGCTCATTTTTGTAAAAAAAGAAAGCATTTTCGTAAAATTTTGATGTCCGTTTCTACTTTGCTGCCATCGAAGTGACTCAACTATGTGTCAAATTGCTATATTAATTTGTGCAGGCGTACATACTTCCATCAATACTTAGACCCACGTCCATTCCTCTTTCATGTGATTGAATTTTTCTTTAATCTACAGCTCTACGATAGCTGAATTAGAAATTGACAGTCATAAAATAAAATAACTAAATTATTTCCCGGTGATACGGTGTGATTTATTACTCTTGCCTTTAAGTCTTGATGTCTAGGTGATAAAAATATCATAACATCAGGTTTTTATTCCCGGAAGGCGAAGGCGGAGCTGTAAACAGACACACGCACAACTAATTAGTGATAGAGAGTTATGAATACGGATCATGTGTAAATACGAGCCTAAAAGTGAAACTTCTAGTTGCTACTAAGATTTTCCTAAAAGCAAAATCCAATAACACTGCTGGATTTGAGGATCCTAGGACTGCACGTTCAGAAATCTTATTGGCGACTACTGTACTAAAACTCCTAGCTAGAACTAAGATTTTCCTAATAGCAAATTCCAATAACACATTGCTGGATTTGGGGATCCTAGGACTGTCGTATTGGCGACTACTGGACATTAGTTCATGTATCTGATGCAAAATTACCAGGTATAAAAATGTAAATTGTATACAACATTTTGTAAATATGTTCATATAGGAGATACCTTTACGCTCGTTATCCGGAATACGAAAATATTTATCCTTTCAATAAATCGTTTTGATACCGCCATGCTCGCTGATAAGGGTATGATTTAACTTTATCGTACGCCCTGATTGTTGTTAAAAACAATGTTGGAATGTTTTCCTCTAAGTAGATAGTTTATGTTCGGAGTTTGTTCAAGTGTTTTTGCTTTAGTAGATACATAGTTTATGTTTAAAATTTTAAGTGGCGGTGGAGTATGTACTTATAAGTTTCGGTATTTTGTTGTTCGTTTTGGTTATATCTTTTTTTGAGTAGGTGGTTGTTTTCAAATACTTTAAAACTTTGTATACATACGCTATTAATATTTAAACTGCTGTATACAGGCTTCAACTCAGTGAGAGGAAGAAGGTCCATTGCGGGCTGTTAGATGTCAAATGTCTTTGAATTTTCAGTTCTAGGACATGTCGGTTTCCTTACGATGTTGACATTAACCATTTTGACCCTATTGGGATGAAATAATTTACACAAGGTAAAACGCCTCTCTTGAGTTCGATCATACGATTTACAACTTGTGGCCGTTACCCCTGGGTGACCAATGCTCTACCTTTGGTATCTGCCTCATGCTCTTAACTTTTTTTTCTAAATTGTATTTCAACGCATAATGAGTGCATTGAATTTGCTATGCTAAACACATAAGTGTGGCCTTCGACAAACGACATCAATTTTCCAAAATTAGAATTGATATAACTGGACGACTTGCTTTACCAAACACATTTTCAGACTTTAAGAGCTTCTTAACTCGTGAATAGGTCAATGTATTAGTGGGCCTTAAGGCTGGATTCCTGCACAATAGTAGTAAAAGACAGCACAGAGCGTCACGATCAGTCAACTCAGTTTATCGCAGTCAATCAGTCCAGTCTTGTGACGAATCGTTGAGCTCCTTTTATACATAATACGGTTGAGCTACACGATGACTGATACATACATGCCATCTGTCGGGACAGGTCAGCTCAAAGCTGCAATAGCTCTTTCTTCAAAAGGCTCTTTCAGACATTGCCCTGCATTGTTAGACTCACATAAAATTCTAATAATATATTATTTGGACTTGAGACCATGACCTCTGAGTTCGTGTTAGTGTTTCTTCTCAGGGAACAGTCAGCTGGAAAATGCCGGCACCATTGACCAAAAAATGTTGGCGTGTAAAAGTGTATTATAAAATCTACTTAGAGAAATAAACATTTCATTTCATTTCATTTCACTGCCGGATACAGCAGGCTGTTCCACAACATCCTGCCTTTCACATTTATTTTTCTTTTTTTTTATTTATTCACCTTGTATGTCTCTTATATTATACACTAGCTTCTGCCCGCGACTTCGTCCGCGTTAAATTTCTTGTTCTCCCGACCCTTCCCGTAGCGTCGAATCGCCTACCCGTGCGATTTTCCCCGTTTTTGCAATATTTTTTCATTACTGCTCCGCTCTTCTGAATCGTAGCGTGATGTTATATAGCCTGTAGCCTTCCTCGATAAATATCACGGCTACCCAACACAAAAATATTTTTTCAATTCGGACCAGTAGTTCCTGAGATTAGCGCGTTCAATCAAAAAAACATACACACAAACAAACAAACTCTTCAGCTTCATAATATTAGTATAGATATACAATATTAGAGACATATACGGTATATTCTATCATCTCAGTAGTTAACATGAAGGTTAATTTTTTGTGTGTGTTGGGTTCTGTCTCCGTGTTTTGCAATAAAGGACATACTCGGACTTGAGGGAAAAGTACTGCATAACATCTTTGATGGGCAGTGGTCGCCTAGTGTTGGCCCCGACTCACGAGTTGTAGGTTGTGAGTCGGTCGAACCCATGCAGGTACTTTACCTTGTGCATTTAATTTCATCACCACTGCTCTCAAAAAGGTGAAATCTTATCCTAGAACCAGAAGTTCGAAGACATAGGACATCCACAGCAGACCAGAGAGAGCAGGCCTGTATCCCAGCAGTGGAATCTTTATAGGCTGATTATGCATTCGTTCATGTCCCAAAGCCGCCCCTTAATCAAATATGTTTTGTTAACCAGAAACTCAACGTTTTGTTACTAACAAACTCAATGAAGCGGAAATCTAAATGAATTGCATTGAAAAAAACCGGCCAAGTGCGAGTCGGACTCGCGCACCGAGGGTTCTGTACAAACCTGTAGGTATTTTCGGTTTAAAAATATATATTTTTTTTAATTTTTATATTTCATATGATTGAATGTAAGGTAAATTGCGGTTTACGATTTATGACGTTTTAAAAAAAAACTACTCACTCGATCTCGTTCAAACCAATTTTCGTTGGTAGTTTACATGGTAATGTACATCATATATTTTTTTTAGTTTTGTCATTCTCTTATTTTAGAAGTTACGGGGGGGGGGGGGGGGGACACACATTTTACCACTTTGGAAGTGTCTCTCGCGCAAACTATTCAGTTTAGAAAAAAATGATAATAGAAACCTCATTACCATTTTTGAAGACCTATTCATAGATACCCCACACGTATGGGTTTGATGAAAAAAAACATTTTTGAGTTTCAGTTCTATGTATGGGGAACCCCAAAATTTATTATTTTTTTTCTATTTTAGTGTGAAAATCTTAATGCGGTTCACAGAATACACTTACTTACCAAGTTTCAACAGCATAGCTCTTATAGTTTCGGAATAAAATGGCTGTGACATACGGACGGACAGACAGACAGACAGACATGACGAATCTATAAGGGTTCCGTTTTTTGCCATTTGGCAACGGAACCCTAATAAAACCTTTCTACAAAGGATCATAGATAGATTCAAATATGCGTAATATATTTTTTGTTTCTATATTTTTTTAACTTCTACCCAAACAACCTATATTTTCGGTTTTACTTTCTATATTAAAGGCGGACTGCCTTTAGCGAGGGAAATATTGGTATTTTAAAAGAAAGTTAGAAAAAATGCTAAATGGTTTATTCTGCACAAATACGTATAAGCACACTATAAAATAAACATACAAAATACAGAAATATAACTAAGTAGCAAGCGCTTCTGCTGAAAATGAGGTACTGGATAAGATTTTCGTGTCACACAATGTTGTTTGGTTTTACATCTGGAATTTCTCTTTGGCAACCCAACACAAACGAGCGAGACCGAACCGAACGAGCGAGCGAGCCGAACCGACTGAACGAGTCTAAACTCTAGATTAGTGTCCGATTGTTGGCAATAATAGGCTCGCCCCTCATTACATGGCTCTTACATATAACAAACGAAATGTGGGTGTATTACTTTACTACTAATAGATACACTTCTGCTTAACGTTTCGAGGAATACGGGTCAATGTTATGTAACACAAAAAAGCCAAAACCCACGTATTTGAAAAAGTCATATAGACACCAATGTTTCCGTCCAGAAACTTCTATTACCCGAGCACTAAATACATTTTGTTCTGTCCGTGAAGTTGGCGAAACGTTCCTATCACAGAAATCAATACCTCAACCGATGTACAAGTCAAACCACGAATTTCTATTTCAAGTCCCATGTGCAACGTACTTCCTACCTTTTATTTTAAATCGCAAATAAGTCTAGATATTTGAGTTTCGTCTAGACGCCTCTTTGCTAGCAGTTTACTCACGTGTCGGCGGTAATCCAGAACTACTGACCGTTTACATTTAAGCACGAAGTTTTTCCTGACGTACGGGCTAATGCGACTTTTTATACGAGTTTAACAGAAGTGGCAACGTTTAAAAAAGTCAACGTGTAACTTACCGTACACTTTTTAATACTGGTACGTTCTACCACATCAGAAACATTTAAACCGCAAAACTGTATTTCGAATTATTTATTGCTACGTCATCTAGCGGTTGTCAAAGTCATTTTTTTACATTGGTGTGCGTTTGACTGTTTCACGCACATACATAACAGCACGCCTAATTCCTGCAAGGGTTAGGAAAAGGTGCATCTTTATGCACCCGAATATAATAGAATCGTATTTAAATCCTTCTGAGATTTTAGATAGAAAACCCCTATAACTCTTTGCCCGGCCCAGGAACCGAACCCAAGACCTACCACTAGACTACTAGACCACTAGACCTACGAGGCAGTCAAAAACTGACTGCATCAATTTATGTAAATTCAACCCTCACTTCTAGTAGCTTGTTCGGAACGTTAATAGAAACACGTAAGCACGTATTCTATACTGAAACTTATGCTGAATCATGATTCTAGTTTAAAAAAAACTAGACTTGAGTCGAGATTAGATCTAATATTACATCGAGATATAACATGTCTGAGCACCAAACTAGAATATGGACAAAAATAATAATGCCTAAGAGGTATGTTCTTCTATCACACAACTTTCACAAATGAATGCATTGAATCGCAATGAAGATGCAAATAATTTAATTTCGTCACAATTTTGTTTAAGTTTTATGATTTAAAAACCCGGGGCGGGTTTGCTTTGCAAAAATGCAATGTAGGTAGGTGGTACAAGATTACCTACTGATGTGACGGCATGTCAAAACAGATATTTCTGTGCTATATAAGTTAAATATTAATATACATACATAAACTCACGCGTTATTCCCACGGGGTTAAGCAGAAACTACGAAACGCCACCTGCTACGGTCCTTACATACTCATTTTGCCTCGTTTACGTTCATAAAGGTTTATGTCCATAAGGTCATACACGCACGCCAATTTACTTGTACTACGAACCTGACCTTTCTGAAGAACGTCACCAATAAGGTCACTAGATGTCCTCCAAATATTGATATTTGTTAAAATAAACCTTCAGAAATCACATAATTACATTACGCTTTGTTTCCCCGAAGGGTTGGGTAAATGTTTACCTTCAGGAATCAATTCTTTAAAATAATGAATTAATGGGTAGTTTAGAAGAACTGTCTGGCCACACAAACAGGCACGAAGAAGGAAATTTGTTTAACTCAATGTGCCTATAGATGGCGATGCGCATAGCGTTGTTTAGAGCGCTAATAATAACGAACTGCGATCATTAACTTATATCTTATATCTTTAAACGAGCAATTATTATATATAATCTGAATCTCGGAAACGGCTCCAACGATTTTCATGAAATTTAGTATACAGGGGGTTTCGGGGGCGATAAATCGATCTAGCTAGGATTCATTTTTATAAAATGTCGTTTTATTCGTGTTTTCAATGACCAACTTTATCGATAATCAACTTGAACATAAACTTATTATTCTAAACACAATTTACCAAAAAAATACCGAGCAAAGCTCGGTCATCCAGATATTAATATTAAATTATGTAGCCGCTTTCTGGAGCCTAAGAGTGTATTTTTAGCAGAAGATGACATTCTCTGATGCTCATTTCAGATGATTAGTGATGACTAATTTATTATGAAAGCAACATAATTCATTTTTATTAAACTTTACTTTTAATTTTGGTTACCATATCAGTTTATTTTTCTTGTACTGTGTAATGGATGCTAGACACAGTTCGTGTTTTTATTCAATTTTAGCATGACAAATTAACTTAAGTAAGAAAGTAGACTCAAAAATGTCACAATTCATTTTTAATTATAACTAAATCCAAAAATATTACCCGGAATATTTTAGCAGGAGACAGTCACAGCGTAAAATTCTAAATATGCAAATAATTACGGCAGCAGGTGTAGATAATATCACCGTATATTAGATGAAACGTATTTTAATAAGAGCTGAGAGAAAAAAGCCTTGAACAAATTAAAAAGTCACCACATCGTTCAACTTTTCCCCCGGGTGCAGGAGAATTCCATAAATTTCATTTTTGCGGGCAATGTCGTCGAGAAACCTGAAAAATAAGTTATATTTTTTCTTGAAAATTACGACGATGCTAAGATTTGAATGGCTTCTTTGTATCACACAATTTGGGTTCTAGAATTCTGTTTATTTCTTCCCTTCAAATTTCAAAGCTTAAATATTTCAATATAAACGGCGATTATATTTTAGGTACCAATTTCATTGAACGTCATATCCTAAAATAGGAAAGTCTTAATAATTTAAGCCGTATTTGATGATGGATGCGTAGGGGGCGAAGGATATTTCTCCTTTTCTATTTCCATTCATTCATATCACACGACGTACATGTGTATTATGTCAAATATTCTTAAACCTACGTTCTGAAAGTACTCCACTGCTTGAGCTACATTCGCAAATCAGCTGAAGTTATCATCTGCTTCTAACTGGATGCAACTGGTTACCAGTATTTCACATGGAGCTAATGCCTATTTGACCTCCATAACCTAATTACTGGGTAATACGATACCTCTTGGTAAGACTGGTTGTTCGAGTTTCGGGCTTCTGACGACCCGTAACGACTATCAAAGATCCACGAACCATCGACATCCTGGATCATTAGTTTAATGAGCTTTCCGAGGCATGGAAGGGTCGTCTTGCTATATAATGATGGTCACCCCTCCACGGAGTAAACACGGCAAGCGCAGCTTTACCTGATCCATCGAACGGTGCGGTAGCTGAAGTAATTTATCGGCAGCGTTTCATTACGACGCCGGTTTCTTCTAATCAAATAGATCCATACATTCCCATAAATCTTTTTATAACTGGCAAAATGTTATGTTTTCGATTTCATCAAAAATAACTTTCCACAAAGATCGAATGATCTTGTGAAAGCCGATCGAACGACCTTGTGGATGTGGCGATCCTTAGAGAAGACCTATGTCCAGCAATGGACGTGTTTTGGCCAAAATAACGATTATGATGAAGTACATTTTGGTGGGAATGTTGGGTTGGTAGAATTTATCAATTCTCCGTAGGTTCCTGTTACTTATTATGTGCCTTCATTTCGTTCAGAACAAAACCGTGAAAATATTATTAAGAAAGGAGCGTAGTTCGATAAGGGTTGACGTGAAACGACTTGATCAAAACTAGGGGTTGGGTTAGCAGTGGATTCTGTAAAAAAATGGGAAGTTGAATGTTCTTGGCAAACAATGTTTGGTAAAAATGGTACGGTCTAGATAGCGTTCATTTTGAATGTATTCACTTTAGAAATTAGAAGTCAAAGAAACTACAAGTTTTGGAAACTGGACTACCTACTCAAATTGTCCCTATATTCAAATCACGACTATCATTGTTTGAGATTTGTATGAAATTATTATAACGCGATAAAATGACGTGGGGTGCCAATTAACTTTCCCAGCTTTGATATTTGCTATCAGCATTTTTCTCCCAGCCACGAAAAGGTGGCTGTGACAGACTGGATGTTGAAGGCGGAGGATAGGGTGTTGTGGCGCAGAATAGGAGAGGCATATGTCCGGCAGGGGACTGCGATAGGCTGATTTTATTGATTTTAATAACACTTGCTGTTGCCTGTGGCTACGGTCACGAGGAGGTTGGAAAAATTCCCACGGGAACGTTATTCCAGAATAAACATAACTTATGTGTTAATCAAGTTATAAACTATTTGTTAGCCAAATTTCATCCAATTCCGTTCAGTCGATTTGGCGTGAAAGAATAGCAAACATACATGAGGATGGATGTAAGGGCGAAGCTTGTGAGGACAACCTTTCACATTTATAATATTAGTAGGATTACCAGCTGTAAAGGAAACTTTTAATAGATCAATTATGTATTTCAACATTCTTGTCCTTGTTTGGAGGATAATGATTTCTTAATGTCTTTCATAAAAAACACCCAAGCACATTGTGTTATATGAGCCATCACGTCGCTCGCACATGGTAGAGAAAGGTTCTGGGCATAAAACAATGCCCTTCCTATTGACCTAATCCCTGATACCCTGTTTACGACACACATACAAATTAACAGACAACCTTACCTTCTGTGCCATAAAGATCTTGTCTTTTACGGATATAATTTTATGTCTCCGGGGGTTTAATATCTTTGCGGGGAATATTTAATTGATCCCTTGAAAACTTATTGATCGTCTCGCAGTAAGAGACTATTTAGGATCCTAAAGTGGGAAATATTTGAGGTTCACAAAACGAAGCGCAAACATTTTATTATTGTTCAATAGGTAGGTAATATTATTAACCGTACGCGAAATGCGCGCCCAGACGTGGACTTGTGGACACTAGCCCGTTCTAGCTATTACCTATTATTAGGAGAGCTTAATGGGAATTATTAGACACATAATGGCTATCTTTATCAACGTGATTACGTTTGATTGACAAAGAAAAGGGTTTTTAATACTACGCAAATTTTCTCATTCCAAATACCGCCGTGTATCAAGACGAAAGTCAATGACCAGTGCGTCTTACTAATGACCTATAGCACTGAAATATGGTCGCTCACAATGGGCTTTATTAGAATGCTAAAAGTCACCCAAAGGGCAATGGCTCTCCATACGCCACTGGCTATGCTTGGAGTTTACCTACGTGATTGAATCGGATACCTAAGGATCTCTTTATTGACAGAAATAAAGAGATCCGTACGATAGGTATCTGACATAGCCCCAAGAATTGCCAAACTAAGTGGCATTGGCATATTACTCGCAGAACAAATGGCCGATGGGGCCAAAAGGTTGTGGATTGGTGACTGCGTACCGGAAAACGTAGAGTTGGAAGACCATTGGCCTTGCAGAAATCCGCTAGATCCGGGAAGTACAAAACCAGTGGAAGTGGTGGAGCTTCAGGCAGGCTTATGTCTAGCTGTAGGAGTATTTCGGTTGCAATGATGAATGATGATGATGATGATGATGATTAACTAACCGTCAAAAATTGGTTTGTTCTACCAATACTTATAAATTGTAGAGTTATCCATACTTTGATATTGATACATTTACACCCGGTTTCTGAATTGCGATTTTGAAGCTGGGAATTCGTTAAACTGTACTTTATTTATAGTGAAAGACAGGCTAAGGCTGCTTTGAAGACAACAACTTATGACACGCTATACAAGTACTCAGTTTTTTTTTTATTGGTGGGTTGTCATCATATGACGTTTCCCGCTCTGGGTGGAGCGGAAGGACGTGTCAGATTTTTACTTACTAAAACCCACTCGTGTTCCTTCAGTTGCCCATATGCCAGGGCCATGGTATTGAACAAATCTCTTGACCCTGGCAGGAAGGGCTTAGCTTCAAATTCTCAATTCGGAAACTGGGTGTTGGGTTAGAAACATAGTTTTTTTTTACAAAATGTGTGGATGTCATACGATAAAAGTGATCTCTGTTTTGTTGAAAGTTGTTCTCACACAAAAGCATAACTCAGCCAAAGTCTTTGGGGATACGGGACCACAATGTTACTCAACTATTCTTTTCGCATACATTTCGTTACGGAGCTGACAAAAAATCTGCGCATATTTGCCTAATTTTCCAGCTGAAACCTCGGCATGCTTTTGCTCGCAAAATGCAACTGAAAGTTTGCAAATATTCAGCAAAAAGTTACGCGTAGTTTGGAACATATTTGTGCTTAAATATTTAAGCGGCAAATGCACATACTTATTTTTAATTTATTTTTTCGTGTAGGTGTTATGTTTCACTTCTTTTAGCCTAGAAGACGAATTCTGACAAACTCACATATGAGCAGTTAGAAGAACTAAGCTGTTATACAGACACAAAAAGCATATTAAATACATTTCTGTGGCCTGGTACTAAAAGGGCCAAAGTACGTTTTTGTTTGAAACGAGATTGTAATGCCAGTTTATTGAAAAACTATGATTAAATATATTTTTTTGTGCTAAAAGGGCGTTAGTTTACCAACAATCTTTCAAAAGTTACTGTGTTAAAAAGGCCAGTGTAGTGCGCTTTCATACAGATAAGTAAAAAAAAAAATGATAAAAGGGCTGCAATTTGGCCCTTTTAGCACCAGGCCACAGATTTATTTCAACGAAAAAAGAAAATACAGTGGATTATACATAGTTATGGGCTAGTACTTGGTGGTGCCTAACATGTTAGCATCTATAGTTGAACTAGGACGAGTCCTGTATCTCGACATACAGCGCAGAATATAGATTTCGCCGATTGCAATGAACATAGAGCTAAGTTAGTTTGTTTTGTTTCAGGTCTGAAGGCATCATTACAAGGCTATGAATAGACACATAATGGACTATACGACCTTTTTCTTTATCTTCATAGTCTGCATTGGTAAATTGGTTTTCAGAAATACTAGGTACTTTAATCTATATTGAGTATTTTTTTCTGTACCTTGAATACATTATTTAAAGTATCTTTGTTCTTTATTCTTCAAAAATCATTAAGAAATCCGTAGAAAAAGGTACTATTTTTACATAATTCGTCTATAACAAGTTTCCCAGAATCACAATCACGCGAACCTACTTAATCACTCCCAGATTTATTTATTTACTACTACAACGCAATACAAAGAAACGGAAAAATCAGAAAATATATCAGTGCTGCCGGGCAAAACATCAATCGAAATTTCTATCAATACAATAAAAACGAGATCATTTCGATCCAACCTTTGAGAGGTTTCTATTCATCCCGAAATTACTATCAGAGTAGAAATATATCTTCAATTTATTTCCCACAGATCAAGGCGATGGCCATTGGAAAGAAAGGGACAAAGAAAAGCTTCGACATGATATTGGACTGTACAAAATGATGGCAGGTAAGAATATTCACGGAATAAAAGATGCCAAGCTAAGTTTAGCATAGAAATACAGTTCCCACTGCGTCGCACTGTGACGATATTAATGCGTCGTTTTAGTCTGATGTAGGCAAGGGTCGTGAGGACCGAAAATTTTAAGATGAAAATGTATAGATAGTTGATTGTGTACGTCAGAGTAGTCAATTACTTTATAATAAAAGCCACAATACTTTAAACAGGATGACTATCTGTCTTCAAGACACGGGGAGAGCTAATATCAATACTACTCTTTGCATTCGATAAGTAATAGTTGGATAGATTTTTGTAATCGAAATTGCTGTTTGCTACCAATTAGTGTTTAAACAGTATAGGTACTATCACAGCTAAATAAATCTGTACATGTACGGCAAAGCTTAAAATAACATTAATTCAACACATTATTTTTTAACCTAACTTTGAGCAGCAGTGCTGCACCGTTTCTTTTTAACGAATGGAAATAGCAATTACTACACACAACTATTCTAGTTTAAAAAAGCAAGTCTAGGTTGAAACAGTATTTGCATATAAACTGTTATTCTGCACCATATTTTACTTCTGCTAGGACATGATTCACTTTTAAATATTTCTTTATTATCCTTCAGAGTGAGTAATTTGCTAGATAGCAAATGTTCTTTATTTAAAAACAACCATTTTAAAATAAACTGGCATTGTTATATTTCGCGTCAATTCGTTAAAAGTCCGTTTTATTCACAGCAGGAGCATCAAAAAAACAAAACTGTTTACAAAACGACGTCATGAAAATTTGTTCCTTTTAAAACTTCTCCCCTTTCCCTAACAATCACTTGCAAAAATGTGTCTGACATATTTCAATTTCCTTTGCAGAAAAAATTGAGCGCGAGATAGAAAGCTTTTACGATGTATATCCAGAGGAGCGATACATGGGGGATAATGTTGATAGAATACACTACAAACATGTATCAAATATACTGGATCGTAAAAAAGAAACGGAAAATGATGAACACATCGATAAAGTAGAAAATAATTTTTTATATGCCAACAGTAGTGATATAACCAATGAAATACCTTCGAAATATTCAATCAATGAACACAATACTATTAAATACGAAGCCTTAAACAATGATAAGCCTAATAAATCCAGTTCACTAAATACACCATGGCCTAAATTTGAAGAGATCTTATTAGCAATGGGCAGAAAATACGATTGGAAGAACGACAGATGGATTAAAGTAAAAGGAAAATTAAAGATAGCTGACACAAAAGAAGATATTAATGGAAGAGGAGATAATAATAGTATTGAATATCATGAGAAACACAAATTCAGTTATAGAATTGTGAAACTAAATAAAAGTAAGAGTAGAAGAAACGTGGTGGTTGCAGTGTCGGCTGTGAGATAGTGCGTAATGAAACAGTAAATTAAGCCAATGAACTGTAAAAGGACATATTTTTTGTAGATAAAAACGGGACCAACAAGGGTGGCGCCGGCATTCGATCGCTTTATGAAGACAACTAGGCTAGAACGTTGCGTAGATGTGTAAGGCCCAGTGATTTTCTTCTGCGGTAGTGACTGCAGCTAAATTAATATTTGATTGTGCTAATATATATAAAGGCGCTTCATTGTTTATGCCTATGCCCGGAATATGTATAGTCATTGCCTATAGAAATCTTTACAAGTATGCATGTAATTAACTCTCCAATTGTTATCTGTTATTGCATAAGTAGTGCTCTCAATAGTTTCTGTTTTCGCCATATAAAAGCTAGATGTGTAATTTTGAACTGGTAACTTCATGAGTTACGGAAATCTCAATATATGAACAAACGTTAAAAATAAACTTCTCCAGTAAAACTTTTGTTTTATTCTCTACCTTTACAAACTACTTAGGGAAGTCTTTTTGGAGTGTTCTCTAAGTGCTCCCTCGTGAGCTACCTTTAAAGATTTCACCGTACATTAATCTGGTTGAATACCTAGTTTAAAATGTTCTCAGATATTGTTGGAAACGATTAGAATCCTCAGACTCATCTTAAAATATTTGACTCGTAATAAAAGTACATAATCTATCACAAACTATTTGTTACACTAAAAATGAACACTAGAATATCCAATTATTCAGATCTCTTACAAATCGTAGTCTTTCTATTTTTAAAGATCACAATTCTAGAATACCGCAACGTGAGCGGGGGTTTGACGGGAAGCTCTGTCATTTTTCATCCCCCAAAGCCGGTTGGCAACACTATGAACAAGTTCCCAGATAATTTGTCGAGAACATGTTGTGTTTTCCCACGGCGATATAATATGAATACGAGATATGACTCCCATTTATAAAAAGGGATGTAAAAACTTCACGAAAATTAAGTTCCTCATTCTTTTCCTGCTTCAAAAAGGGAAACTCTTAAAACGTGGCATGTTCTAGGTACCTACTACACGACTATGACTTTACTTAGTAACAATAATCGCTTACATAATGTATCGGGTTGGCACGAAATTAATGAGACACTTGTGAAACATCGTTAAATATAAGCTTTCATTTGCATTGCTTTTAAGAGGATTCTAGTATGTTGTAGAACTTTTTAGAAGCTTTCGCACCGAGGGTATATAAGCGGGCTCCCACTAACGATTAACTCAGTACACGCAATAATGGACGAGCGACAACTTCGAACTCTGTACCTGTATGAATTTCTGTTAGGCCACAGTGCACCTGCCGCGGCGGATAGTATTAACGCTGCATTTGGCAGAGGCACTACAAGCCACGCGACAGTGTCTCGCTGGTATAATAAATTTCGTTCAGGAGACAGAAGCCTTGAGAGTCAACCTCGCTCAGGAAGACCACCCGTCCTGAACGATGAGGATTTGCTCCGAGAGTTAAAACAAAATCCCGACGCTAGCACTCGCGAATTATCAGCAGCACTCCATTGCAGTCACCACTCCGTGGAAGATCATCTGCACGCTCTGGGCTATCGGAAAGTTTTGTCTCGGTGGACACCGCACGCTCTCACAGATACCGATCGGGCTGTTCGGGTGGCAATCTGCAAAACGCTTCTGCTTCGACCACAACTAAAAGAGTTTCTGACTAATCTGGTAACTGGTGTGAATCGTGGATACTTTAAAAAAATGTTTCACGTCGTGCCTATTGGTTACCTCGACATGAAGAGTCGCCGCCGCCTCAATCAAAACCGGATAAAAGCCGCGGCAAAAAAGTTTTACTTTGTTGCTTGTGGGATGCAGAGGGCATGCTATACTACGAGTTGCTATACAATAAGACAGTAAATGCCATTAAATATGCAGATCAGCTTAGCAAATTATCCACTGTTATTAAGGAAAAACGACGTAGACGTACCAGTGTTGTTTTCTCACACGATAACGCTCGCCCTCATGTCGCCTTGACCTCTCGCTAGCAGCTGCAGGACTTGGGTTGAGAGACGGTGCCTCACCCACCGTATTCTCCTGACCTTGCACCCTCTGATTATTATTTATTCAGGGCTTTAAAAAATGATTTCGCGTAAAGAAATTTAATCATTTCAATGAAATCAAATCCTACCTAGCCAGCTTTTTCGACTCGCAGCCAAAAGAGTTCTGGGCTACAGGCATTCAGTCTTTGCCTAGTCGTTGGCAAGAGGTCTTAGATCGCGAAGGGGAGTATATAACTGATTAAGTCTTTTTTAAATAAAAAAATAATAAAATGTATAAAATAGTAAACAAGTGTCTCATTAATTTCGTGCCAACCCGATAAATATAACCTCAATATGGCTGTTTGTAAATATAACATTGTTTAATCCTCATTTACATAATAAATCTTAAATTCAAATTTTATCCTAAGGTGGTCGGGACGGAACATTACGTCGCCACCGTGCCATGCCATTTTGCAAAGTGTGCTTACAGATAATAAATTATCATTATGCCTAACCTGACATCATGATCGATTGAGTCGTTAAGCTAAGGTTTTGTTTGAATTTTATCAAAGAAAATAGATTCAATTTGCTAAAATTCCGTGATGTGCCTACAAGAAGACAAGAAAATCGAATGAGAAAAATGTGCAAGAAAAGAAAGAAACGGATTAAAATTAATTAAAGCTCTCACGACTGTCACAATGCAATTTTAAATGAGAATAAATTCTCATTCTTTTTGCCATTCGTCCTTGAGTTAGACTGGACAAACAATTTTAATTAATTCAATAACAAAGAAATGTCGTTCCTTTGTTTGCCTTTTCTGGCAACATCTTATCTGCGATTTTTCATCTTCATTTTTTGGGTGACCTAAAATATTCGCTTATCTTGTAAGTCGTTTCGCAATGTTTGTAAACAATTTTCTCCATAGAATTTTAGGGCTGAAAGGATTTTTTGCGCTGAAGGTGCAAAATATTTGGAACAGTACAATACGCTTTCACAGGGCTAAGTGGGGCGCTGGTAACGAAAAGAATTAATTGTCTTGTTACCGTCTGGTAAGGAAAATATGAAAACATGTTTGTTCAAAACATTCAGTAAATACCCCGGTATTTACTGAATTTCTTTCGAAAAGGAATATATATATATTATGTCGTATTCCAACAAAATACCCAGTTACACAAAATCATCGCAAACCAAAATATATTTGACATGTTCACTGAAATCGTTCTTATCTATCCACGGAATACAATCTGCGGGTGTGCTGAGATTGAAATCGTGTAAACATAAAGTGACACGAATGTACACAAACAAACAGTTTCGTGCGAGTGTGATGTATAGGATGACAACTAAATGGCTTGATACACAGAACAAGGAATCGACACCCAGCACTGTCTAGAGACCTCAGGCTTTAATAAAAATTCTTAGTACAGAAAGTGTTTTGAGCATACAACTTCTGTCTTGAACCGCTATTTAAAGCCATTTCTTTTTATTCGTCAATATTTTGTGTTTAATGCAAGTACATATGAACGGTAACACACAGCTTTGAGAGTAGTGGTGATTAAATTAAATTTACACAAAGTAAAGCGCCTGTCTAGGTCTGAACCTACGATGTACAAAAGACTCCTAAGTCGCGGCCATTACCATTGGGCTACCATTGTTCTCAAAACGGTGAAGAAAAACATCAAGAGGGAACTGGTATGTCCTAGAACCAAAAATTCAAAGACTGTTATGACATCCACCAACATGCGTTGGGCCCACGTGGTGGGGAACGGCCCACTCCGTTTCATAGACAGGACAAACTGGCGTGTACATAACTATGGCGCAGCACTAGGAATATTATAGGCTATATTTAAATGGTGACATAATTGATTTCTTAGGAATGAGTTTACTATGCCTCTTCAAGCAGTGGCCGCGTCTTCGTGTTCTGTGGCACAACATGACACAAGTTACCGATACTATCTGAATGGTTTGTTTGAAACCTTTTGTCTTTCTGTAAAACTTTCTGTTTACGAACGTAAGTGTTAAGTTTACATGTCGTTATATGTTTATTATGTACGATTTTTCTTTACCTTGTTTGGTGCCGCTTTTTCCCCAGAGGAATTTTAATTATAGTCTTCCTCAATACTTAACCTTACAATATGTATAAGAAGAGAAGTAGCTATTCGTATCTGTCTAGCCTTTTCCCAATTATGTTGACGTCGGCTTCCAGTCAAACCCGGTGCAGTGAGCTTAATACTAGTACTTTACTTATAGCGACTACCTGTCGGTCCCCCACAATCAAATTATTAAGGATACCCCTTGGTAAGACTAGCTGTCTGAGTTTCGGGCTTCGGACTACCCGTAGCGACTCTTAAAGATCCACGTAAGTACCTATTATTTTACCAATCTATATCTTGGGTTTAACGCTAAATAAAATGTTACGCCTTAAATTGTTATTGACTATTTGGGATCTGTCTGGGTACTGAAAAGCGGAACTTTTTACAAGCTCCTGTGTAAGTGTCTATAAAAATCAAATTTCCACTTTCAAGTTAGTGTAAAGATTTGAGCACACCGTTTTGTTCATTTAGCGAAACATCTAGAAACTTTGGGTAAAAATAAAAACTCAAAAATTAATAGACAGGGTGGCAAGACCAGCGACGGACTATCTGTTACCATTGATTTAATACATAAATGATTCTGAAACCCCTTTTTGAATCATGTGCTGAATTTATGATTTCAGTATATGCGTCGATGGCCCTGCCTCCTTTTATAAATATTGAGAAAAGTTAGTTATCAGTGTCTAAATATTTATTTAAAACATATCAGATTCTTATGTAATTAATCATTTAATTCCAATAAAATAATTTATATAATCAGGCACTACACTTTTCCTTCATCTTGGCCTTTCACTCGAAGTGAATCGTTTGTACACAAAATAAATCAAAAGTGAACTATGAATCCATTAGTAAACCTATCCAACAATGTAGGATATGAAAGAAGAAAAATCGAAAAATGAAATGAAAGATGCGGATGAACCGTTCATTCCTGTATAATTTTGTCGGTGTCGTGTGAACGTGGAAGTAATTAAAAATGAACTTTCACTCGAGAAGCATCAAAGAGGCATTTCCCATACTTTTAAGGACGTTCGAATTCTAAACTCAGTCTCAATCTTTCAAAAATACTTCTTATTTACCAACATTTAAGATCTGATTTTGTTATACGTTTGTCACCGAGGTGTGGCTGCAATTAGATTTTGTAATTTTTCGTTACGTGACTCGACCTTCTGATTTCGGCACATGGAACGGTGCAGACAGAAAATGTAATCACGCACTTCCTCCTTACTAACCCTCTACAGTGTCAAATTAAATTAGTTATCAATATTTTATCTACGTATTGGGTATCGATATCGAAAACTAATGAAATAAAAATAAAATTGGTTTTCCTCGTTCTAACTTTTGTTCAAAACTTTAAATGGCACCACCCGGTAAGGACTAGGCCTGTGTTGACGGCGCTTAGTGTTCCACGCGTGCCTCAAAGAGATGTCAGCATTAAGTGAAGGGGTCCACTAGGAGCGATGCCTGCCAGGGTCGAGAGATCTGTACGAAAGAGATACCATGGCCCTGGCATATGGGCAACTGAAGGAACATGGGTGGGTTTTAGTCAGTAAACGTCTTTTTTTTTTTTTATTCAGCATGGGAAATCATCAAATGACTTCTCCCGCTCTGGGCGGAGCGGGAGGGCGTGTACGACTTTTACTGACTAAAACCCACCCGTGTTCCATCAGTTGCCCATGTGCCAGGGTCACGGTATCTCTTTCGAACAATCACGCGACCCCGGCCGGCATCGGTCCTAGTAGACCCCTACACTGCTGCTGACATCTCTTTGAGGCGCGCGTGGAACACTGCGCGCCGTCGACCCGAGCTTGGTCCTTACCGGGCGGCGAGCTACCCATTGCTCGCCACCCACAAGCTCGCGCCTACGGTGGTCAGTAAACGTCTGACACGCCTTTCCGCTCCACCCTAAAGTGGGAGAAGTCATTTGTTAAATCATTAACACCCACAAAAAAAAAAAAAAAGGGTCTGTGATAGCTGTTAACCTGACCCACCCTGCCACTGGCTACAATGGTAGGGTGGGTAAACGTGACCAAACTACTGTTATGTTATGGTTTTTGGAAATTCGTAAAAAATATCTGTTCCATGAAGAATTACCAAACCAGCTGATCGCTTATAGGCATTCACCTTCTCACCATTAATATTTTTTCTGTTGTTTTTATTCGTTCACACACGAGTGTAAAGCCATGCCAGTCAATTTTATTTGACCATGTATATCAAAGTTCAAAGTTATATAGTCTTTGCTGTATATTCAGACCTAGTTCACTGCTGACAACGTGGACCTTGTAGCGGCATAGTAGTGGCCACCGGTAATTGTTTTATACGAGCAAGATGACTGGCCCTGTGTGTATTGATCGACTTGCCTTGAATAATCCCTTTCGCCTCACATTTTCTCTAGGTACAGACGTCAGTAACATCACATCAAGCTACCCGAAACTGTCAATTTTTCCCAATCAATCTTGAACCTAATACTGTAGCGATAAAGTTGAAAATCTATTAAAGACATTTGACAGGTAGCTTTGTGTGCTGGCGCCTTTACCTAAGCTGAGTAAAATACTTTCTGAAGATGAGAATCTGTCTACGGCATACCAAATACCTCAGTTTTCTCGTAGAAAGACAACATTATTGTTTTTTTGGAAAATTGACAAACTCACTAAATACTCCTAATAAAATATTGTGTAATGAATCTAAGCCTTATTTGTTTTTTAAATCCCAACCATTAGCACTGAATTAAAATGTTAGGTTTAGCAAGAAAATAA
This sequence comes from Aporophyla lueneburgensis, assembly GCA_932294355.1. Taxonomy (NCBI): domain Eukaryota; kingdom Metazoa; phylum Arthropoda; class Insecta; order Lepidoptera; family Noctuidae; genus Aporophyla; species Aporophyla lueneburgensis. The sequence continues at coordinate 19,286,591 of OW028736.1, read as the reverse complement.
GGTTTCCCCACATTGCTCAGGAAATCGGTCTGAAAAAAAAAATAGAACAAACAGGCAGCACTAGTGCATTGTAGCAGGACTGACAGGCTGCGAGTTTCCCTGTACAATTTAAATCACTTTACTAGGCTTTGTACAGGCCCATTTGGATGTAGGGAAAAAGAGTTCGTACACAAATAAAAAATCATAAAATTCACATTTTTGCCTTCAAGTAGTCCGGTCACGTAATTCAACGAGATCTCGTCTTTTGTTTTTTTTTCTGTGAAGACCTAATCTGCAATTTTTGTTCTGTATACCCGCAACACATGCTCTTGATAAATTGCTAGTTGTTGAGTGAGGCCGTAAAAATGAATAACTATAAGAAAATGACGTATAGGTGTGACGTAGGTTTATGTTCTTGATATTTCTGCGATCGTAGTAAGTCGTAGCGTGCATCGTAGCAGGCCTCCCACAAGATGGACCGATGACCTGGTGAAGGCCGCAGGAAAACGGTGCATGCAAGAAGCACAGAACAGGTCGAAGTTACGGTGCTTGGGGGAGGCCTATGTCCAGCAGTTGACGTCTTTCGGCTGAAATGATGATGATGAGTAAGTCGTAAATATTGCGATTTTCTTTTTTTGATTAAAGAATTTATTGGAACCTTATACCTACTCCCTTTTATGTAAGCTACAACCTCAAACCGATAAAACTTACAATAAGAACACAACACAATACACTGACTGGCCTGTTTTTCTAGTGGTTAGTGACCCTGACTGCTAAAACTGAGGTTTTGGGTTCGATTCCCACTCAGGACAAATGTTTGTGTGATGAGCACAATCATTTGTTCTGTGTCTGGGTGTAATTTATCTATAATATGTATGTATTTAGAAATATATAAGTATATTTATCAGTTGTCTGGTTACCATAGTACAGGCTCTGCCTAGTTTGGGATCAGATAACAGTGTGTTGGTTGTCCTAAGATATTTATTTATTTATTTAATAGAATCACGTTTGTTGGGACCAGGTATCAGAAAAACCCATTCCCGAGTCACATTTCATAACGCGATCAAATTTCGTACAAGTTTAATACCGAAAAAAGGACAACCCCTTTCAAAATGGCTGGCTTGACGAAAGCTCACCTAGTTTTAAAATTGAAAACTACTCCTACTACTGCTCCAAGATGTACCTAAATCAAAATGACGGCATTGTTGTTTTCACTAAATCATCTCTTCACGTAACTATTTCGGAACCCCTCTTCAAAGAGTCAAATTGTTTGTTAGTTAATATCAATAACGAGCTATCACTTATTGCGCTGTATATGTCACCTTCTTTTTCTAATATTGCAAACTTCTGCGACTCTCTTCTTAAAGTAATGGAAAACTGTAAGACCGGTACGTGTGCGATTGTGGGAGATGTGAATCTCGACATAAAGCCGGGACACACCGATAACAGAGTGTCGCATTACTTAGAACTGACTGGCCACTATGGTTACTTTCCGGGTCATACTTTTCCTACGCGAGGAAAAAACTGTCTGGATCACGTTTTATTAAAAACTCAAAGACAGGCGACCGTAATAGTATGCGAAACTGGTATTACAGACCATGACACAGTGATATTTGGTGTTAACAAGGGTCCGCAGATTGCAATAGTTCAAAAGCAAATCACAAAAATTGACTACCCCAATTTAATAAGTGACATTGAAAATGAAAACTGGGACTGGCTTTTTGATAGTAACGATGTAAATATTGCATCGCAAGGATTTGTTAATATTTTAAGTGACAAAATTATTAAACACACCACAAAACGGAACTGTCGTAGTTCAGAGGTTATTACTAAACCCTGGATAACTAAAAATCTGCTTAAATGTATCAGACGCAGAGATGCAATGCATATCAAAGCAAATAAAAAGTCAACCGCGATAATCCTGACATTCAACAAGAATACAAAACGTATCGTAACCACTGTAACAACATATTATCCAACTTAAAACTAGAATACGAACGAAAACTGCTTAACAATGCTATAGGTAATAACAAAAAGCTATGGTCAGAAATAAAGAACATTTGCAATATTAGAAGCAGGAACAGTGGTACATCAGAGCTTATAGCCAATACCGATAACCCTGTACTAGCACTAAACAAAGTTAATGACTATTTCACGACCGTTGGCGAAAAACTGGCAGACAGCACATTAACCCAACTAAATTTAACAGAAGATGATCTAGCCAGTACTGCTGGACGATACAGTTCCTCCCTCAAAGACTTTGATTCTTTCTTTTTGGCCCCAACTGATGAAGTGGAAATCCAAAAAATAATCACAAACCTCAAAGACGCTTCTGCTTCTGGTAATGATCGCATTACCAATAAGGTACTTAAAAGCTGTGTTCATGTCTTGCTAAAACCCATCACCCACGTATGCAACTTAAGCTTAGCAACGAGTACTGTCCCTACCTGCTTCAAGACTGCAAATGTTTGTCCTATATTTAAAAGTGGTGACCAAAAGACTCCGTCCAACTACCGTCCAATCTCTCTGCTGACCACTCTTTCCAAAGTTTTGGAAAAGATTGTTAACAAGAGACTCCTCAGTTATTTAGAAAAAAACAGGCTTTTATCAGAAAACCAGTTTGGTTTTCGGGCTGGCAGGTCCACGGAGGATGCGGTGACCAATCTAGCCGACTTCATTACACACAAACTTGATCATGGCATGGCATGTACTGGCGTCTTCCTGGACCTGGCTAAAGCGTTCGATACTGTCTCCCGCAAGATACTTTTGCGGAAACTGGAGTCCTTGGGAATTCGTGGCGATGCATTATCATGGTTTAGCTCATACCTTTGCGACAGAAGACAGAAAGTGGTCATGGAGGACTACTGCAGTGAATTAAAAACAGTTCATTTCGGAGTTCCACAAGGGAGCGTCCTTGGCCCTACGCTCTTTATTATTTATATAAACGGATTATGCGCCCTGGACGTACCACAAGCAAGAGTATTTACATATGCTGATGACACTGCAATAGTCTTCTCTGGCCAAACATGGCTTGACACACATACTAGCGTGGAAAAAGGGTTGCAAACTGTTGCTAATTGGCTCCAGATGAATCTATTAACCCTCAATATTGAGAAAACAAAAGTTGTCAATTTTTATGTATCCAAACGCTCCTCTCCCAGATGTACAGCGAGCCTAAGACTTCATACATGTTTGGTGCCCAACAGCTGTAACTGTCCTAAACTAGACCAAATCGACTCAATAAAATATCTGGGGGTCCACTTGGACAGCCAACTGAAATGGACAACACACCTCAATGCACTCAAAACTAGGACTAGGAAGCTTATGCGAGTCTTTAAGCGCTTAGGCAAAGTTGCTGATGAGAAAACTCTAAAAACGGTTTATTTTTCTCTCTGCCAATCAACAATTAATTATTGTATCACTGCATGGGGTGCGGCTGGAAAGAATCACATGCTGGTAGTGGAAAGAGCACAACGCGCTCTCCTTAAAACAGCCTATGGTCGACCATATAAATATTCCACTGACTTGCTCTACTCAGAAGCGGGAGTGCTCAGGGTCAGACAACTTTTCATCCTTGCCACTATTCTGCGATTTCATAAAACTGCCCTGAGCAGCACCGCTTATAGTCGTTCTGGCCGTAGACTGGTATGGGACTCTGTAAGGTACCGCAAAGTAATTGGAAGAAGATCCTACAATTTTATGGGACCCTACCTATACAGGAAACTAAACGCAAAACACAAAATAGCCCAATTGACAAAACATAAATGTAAAAAAACGATCATCAAATGGCTACTGGAGTTAGATTATGAAAGCACAGAAGAGATTCTAAAGATCACACAATAACGAACTCTACACTTACATCCGGAAACACTATCTCGAGATCTATAAACATAACACACAACACAACATACACTACACACTCACACCCACTCACTCCATTACATCCATACACTCATACCCACTTACTCCCTCACATCCATACATACACTCACCCACCATTTATTTTTTATTTTTTATTATTGCTAAAAAAAAATATTTCTTTCTTTTTCTCAATTATTTTGTAATTCTGTAATTAAGCCTTCAAAACGTTTACTAATTTTTGTCTTTTAATGTAACGGAACGAAGTAACTAGATCCCACGACACAGGGAATCCTAGTGTGGGATCTAGGGAACCACTGTAACTAATTATTAAGACAATAAAAATACTATTACTACTATTACTATTACTAAAATCCACCCTTTTTGTACCCAATTAGTATTTCATAAATCGTTCAAAAGAATCTATTTAAACTTGTTTTTCCTTACAGTTTATCGCCTCCGTGATGAGAATTTTGGTGTTTGTTTGGGTCCTAGTGGACGAGTTAAGGCAAATAGCGTTTACTGAAGGTGGCACAGTTTGCGGAGAGATCAGTCTTACGACCGTCAAGTTAAGGGCCCTTCGACCTTTCCGAGAGCTTTCTTTACTCGGGATGCTTGTTCGAAACGAACAATTACAAATCATAGGCTTTTGAAATTGAACGGGAAGGAAATGGTGATAGTGATGGCTTAGGCACAAAATTGTGTTTTTGTAGATATTTTTAGAGATGGTAAAATGTTCCCAATTCTGTAGGTGGGTCACAAAGTGAAAATAGAAAAGATCCCTGTATCTATTCATATTTAGTTCCGTGTGCTGCCTGACGTAAAGAATAGCACAATCTAATTTATTCCCGTGGGACTTACTAGACAATGGGCAGCAGCGTTCTCTTTGCATTTTGCCAACTCACTGCGATCGCCAACCCACCTGGCAAGCGAGGCGATTATAGCAAATCCCTCCTACTGTGGCAGACCTATGTCCAGCAGTGGCCAATTTTCGGCTAAAATGACGATTATGATTATCTCTCCGCGTATCGATATCGTCGCCGTGTAGTGAAAACCTCATAGAGCAAAAGTTTATTACTTTTTACTTCTGCTTATTTATCCGGAATGTTTACATTTTCATGAAGTTTAATATCAATGCTACTATAGGTACTATCTGTTGATTATCTTGAGAGCCTCCGGAAACATATACCATCAAAAACATAAATGTGAAATGAGAGCCAAGTTCAATATTTTGATATATGCCTTGGTTGTTGACTTCAACGACAAAAGAAGTGAGATCTAAATGGGTGCCAAGTTCAATGGTCAGTCCTGACTTGGCTAGTTCACTTATACAAATGATTATGTTCGATGGCTAGTTTCTACCAGCAAGCCAAATTTTCGGAATAATAAAATAAGAACCGACAAGTAACAGGTTTAAAACTTGCGAAGGCTATAATATAATTCGTATATGAAAACTAGCCAAGTCAGGACTGACCATTGAACTTGGCACCCATTTAGATCTCACTTCTTTTGTCGTTGAAGTCAACAAACAAGGCATATATCATAATATTGAACTTGGCTCTCATTTCACATTTATGTTTTTGATGGGATATCATTACTTTTTGTTCATAAATTATTAGTAGGTACTTATTTATAACAATTTTATAACAAAATTAATACCAAATGGTTTTTGTTATAAGTGTTCCTAATAGAATCAATTAAGTAAAAAATTATAATAAAATGATAAAAATTTACCAGTTTCTGATTTATTCCTTTGTATTCACCTAATTACCTATCTGCCTGCCAAATTTGAACTTTCTAGGTCATCTGGAATTGGGTTAGAATTTTGATCTATAGGTCAGTCAGTGATAAAAATTACGATTTTTGGACGTTAATATCTAAATAACCGTTTGAGATATGTTTATGAAATTTGGAGCACATATGTATCTTGCAAGTTTCACTATATGAGCCAAATTTGACACGTTTATGTGAAACAGTTTTTGAGTTATGAGGGGGTCAAAAGGAGCTCCAAATGGTTCGTGTAATATTACACACGGTGCTGCTCGCCAGTTCTGTTACTTGAATTTGGCTTGACACGCTGCCGCGTGTCTAGATTTAAGACGATAGTCTTTACACGTTGCGCAAGCGTACGAATGATTGGTCTGTACACTTGTGCTGATGGGAACACAGGGATGAAGAATTAAACCACCCGTGTTGAGTGTGGTAAAATCACTGATTTATTTCACTTAGCCAGTTCGGTAAAGTGATCGCGCGTATGCAAACGCTGATGTAGCTTAACCTACTTAATGTCACGAAATGTGCGGGTTCACCGAACAAATAAAGTAAGTTCATGAATAAAAGCCGACTACTGAAAAATTACGCTCGAAAAGTGTAAAACAAGAAAATATTTTCATCTGAAATTGTTATGTACAAACTAATTAATATTTTTCGTCTATCTATACTTACTTATATGATAAAGCTGAAGAGTTTTTTTGTTTGTATGTTTGTTTGGTTGAACGCGGTAATCTCAGGAACTACTGGTCCGAATTGAATAATTGTATTTGTGTTGGGTAGCCTATTTATTGAGGAAGGCTATAGGTGTAGGTAGGTATATATAGCATTACGCTATGATTAAAAGGAGCGGAGCAGCAACGAAAAATGGACGAAAACTGGCAGGCAATTCGATGCGACGGGAAGGGTCAGGGGAGCAAAAACTTGACGCGGACGAAGTCGCGGGCAGAGTCTACAATAGTTTATAAATAACAGCGCGGAGCAGATAGAGCATTGGTGGCTCAGTGTTAACGGCACGGACTCTTATTGAGTTGTAGGTCGTAGGTTCGAACCCAGATAGGCACATTGTAAATTATTTAATCACCACTGCTCTCAAAACGGTGAAGGAAAACATCGTTAGTAAACCCACACCGGCCCCGCGTGGTAGATTATGGCCCACTACTCCCTCACAATAAAAGGAGGCCTATGTCCCAGCAGTGGAGCGTTATAAACTGATTATGTTAAACAAACAACTTTTGCTTAATATATTTTAATGTATTTAATACATCATGCTTCATGTTTAGGGGATAGCCGTGGTGATCATTATGGTATTTTGCCCTAAAGCTTATGATCGGTTCCTACTGTTAGGCAGCGCACGATCAAAACACTTCCATATAGGTACCTCTTTTATCAAATTATGATAACTAGTTAAGAAGTTTAGTTTATGTGAGAACCATACCGGGATGAATTTTGTTTTGTCGTAGTCGGTTAAAATTCAGTAGGTAATGTCATTGTTTTAAATGTCTTTTTTAGGGAATTGGTATTTCAGTACTTACATTTAATATTATGAGCATAAAATTTAATCACAAACCTATACTCGAAATGTTTAGGTAGTTAAAAAGGGTAAACAAATCGTAAAAAGGGTTGTTTATAGTTGACACTTTCTTCTTTAAAAATACGTTCTAACAAGATTAAATTTATTTTCGATCACACGATAAACTTTAAGAAACTTTATCATTTATTCTTAAACTGCTCTTCGTTGATTTAACTGCTTGAGCACAATTTTTTAGTTACATTTATTAAAATAATATAATATTTTGTATTCTGTCCATAATAGTATTTCAGCCATTTACGACAAAATATGTATACGAAAAGCCATCACAAAGAATTTATACGCCGGCCATTTTTTCACTTCGACAACTTATTTTCGCAATATACAAGATTATTTTTAGTATATGCGAAACCTGAATATAGTTTGTTCAGAATCAGTAACTGAATCGATTCCAATAATTTTTACACCATGTTATATTTTGTACCAAAAATATTTAATTACGCTTCCAAGTAGGACACCGAACGACAATACGTATATTTTAAAATTATCATGTCTTTCTCGTACTCAAACGTCCATTACACGGAGATAGTACGTACACTAGCTGTTTGTGGTGATCTGCATAAGTTTTTGCGTGGACAACCAGGTAACTTATAAAGCTTATAACTTTGTGATTATTAATGATACAGTTTTGAAATTTTTTTCATAGATTCTTTACATAAAAATACTAGACCCGTGTTTCGAGTTTCGCATAAACAAAAATTAATGTTGTATATGCGTAAATGTAATAAACTTCATATAACTAATAATTAAATAGAAAGATCGTACATTTTAGTTACATATTCATGCTTAAAAAACCCAAATTCACCAGTCAATCATAGTTTTTTTTTATTGTTTCGTTGAGAGCGTCGACCCGCGAGTGTGCCAACTTTTATAGTGTGTTTTGCGTCCAACACAGCGCCTCACAAGTGCCATAGTGTTAGTAGCAGTGAAGGACATATAGATATGTTTTGCGATTATCTATGGAACTACGTAGCCTATCTCTTTCGTTTTTATGTTAAAATGAACCAGGAAGACAAAGCTATCTATATGTACTTCACTGCTACTAACACTATGGCACTTGTGAGGCGCTGTGTTGGACGCAAAACACACTATAAAAGTTGGCACACTCGCGGGCCGACGCTCTCAACGAAACAATAAAAAAAAACTATGATTGACTGGTGAATTTGGGTTTTTTAAGCATGAATACGTAACTAAAATGTACGATCTTTCTATTTAATTATTAGTTATATGAAGTTTATTACATTTACGCATATATTTTGCGAAAATAAGTTGTCGAAGTGAAAAAATGGTAGGCGTATAAATTCTTTGTGATGGCTTTTCGTATACATATTTTGTCGTAAATGGCTAAAATACTATTAAAACGTTAGGAAAATTTCATTAACTATTCATAAATATACGATGTTGTGCAAGAAATCTAAATAAAGTAACAAAATATTGCAATTATAAAATTTCATTCCTCTATTTTTATTTAACGCGGCCGCCATTCCAAAGTCGATGACGTCATCGCCCGATTTCTTTTCTTTTAGCTTTAATTGTTAGAAACGATTAAAGCTATGCTATAATGTGTAATTGAGAGGTAATTTAATTAAGTTTTTGGAACAGTTTTCACATTTGCAATCAATTGTGCAATTCATAAGTTAAACCCGTTTTTTGTGAAGCACTGTTCTTTTCTTGTTGTAAACTACTGTTGTTTACCTATCTTTTTAACAGGAAATATTTACGACTTCTTTTCATTTTGAACACTTGTTAATATTTCTTAGGGTAGCGTCACTCTTGAACTAACTAAATGAACACACATTTATCAAACTGTGACATATTTATGACCACAAAAAACAAAGGTGAATGGATGTTGACGTAGTGTAAACATTCTAAACGGCCATTGAGACGCGATAAGATTATTGTCTTTTGTTTATGCTTTGACTGCTTAGTGTACTGTGTTTATTATGCAATAATTGTTGTGGTGTAATAGTGATTAAAATTAAATGATTTTATATTAAAATATGTCTTTCACAAAAAATTCTGGGACTTATAATGATAAAAATGGGACGAAAATAATAAAACTTGTTTTTAATTTGAATGATACTCGTTTTATTCTGAATCAAATTACATAAGTGTCATTCACCGAATAGGAAAACTTGTACACATTACAAAACAGTCACAATCTTGTATGGGTTTCATAGTAAAATATCGAGAAATTGGGGTTTAACCACAAGTGGTCCGAAAAGAGGCGGGATCTCGTCAAGGCCGTGTGACACACTGAGTAATTTGACGTTTGACAGAAGCGCCGACCGAATGGATAATAAAGAGCCCAATTTAGAAAATATAACGAATTAGATAATGTTGCTAAATTAAAGAGTATAATTGTGACGTAGTCTGGCAACTGAAGTGGCAGGTATTACGTTTAGTCGGTTAACCAGACGCCATTGTTAACAGACGCTCCCAACATCTATCGTACGTGTTTTTGTTGAATTGTGATATTATTAGCTTGTTTCTTTGTTTTGTTTTTGTTATTTAGTTATTGTCAGTGGTTGTTATTAATCGTAATTCGTTTTTAAATTCGGTACGTGGAAAAATGAGTGAACCCGAGGCTGGTACTAGCCAGACCAACTTTGTACACACATTTCCATCACCGAAGAAGAAACGCTTCAAAACCGGACCTCTTTCATCATCTGAGAAACAGACATTGATAAATGTGTTTAAACATGTAGAAGAAATATGGGTTAAGTTTTAGTATGTCAGCAGTAAATTTAAGGGGTGAATGGGGGCCGCCATGGGATCTGGAGGCAAAGGTCCTCGCGCACATGTGTGAGTGGCACGAGGAGGCGAAACGCCGGGGTGAAACTCCGCTGCCGCGACAAATCGCGGCACGGCGGACAGAGCTCCGGTGTGATCTCATGGCGACATGGCGGGTACAATTGTCGCAACCCAGCGCAGGGCACGCCACAATTGCGGCGGTAAGTCCCCTCTTTGAAGAGTGGATAGAGAGGCGCCACAGCGTCCTCACCTTCCGCCTGACGCAGGTTCTCACCGGGCATGGGTGCTTCGGTGGGTTCCTGTTCAGGATAAAGCGGGAGGAAACGCCCGGGTGTTTCCATTGTGAGGATCGTCTGGAGGACACGGTGGAGCATACGGTGGAGGTGTGCCCTGCCTGGGCGGAGCACCGCCGTGTCCTCGTGGGGGCGATCGGCGGCGGCGACCTCTCGTGTCCGTCCCTGGTACGAGCCATGATACGGAGCGAGAGGGAATGGGAAGCCGTCCCCTCCTTCTGCGAAGCAGTAATGCTCGCGAAGGAGGAGGCGGGGCGCGTGAGGGAGTGGCAGTCTCTGCGCCCTAACATCCCTAGCCGCCGCAGGAGGAGACGCCCCGGGCGTCGGGAGTCGATTGCGGACTCCCGGCCACCGTAGGCGCGAGCTTGCGGGCGGCGAGTAATGGGTAGCTCGCCGCCCGGTAGGGACCAAGCTCGGGTCGACGGCGCGTAGTGTTCCACGCGCACCTCAAAGAGATGTCAGCAGCAGTGTAGGGGTCTACTAAGACCGATGCCTGCCGGGGTCGCGTGATTGTTCGAAAGAGATACCATGACCCTGGCACATGGGCAACTGATGGAACACGGGTGGGTTTTAGTCAGTAAAAGTCTGACACGCCCTCCCGCTCCGCCCAGAGCGGGAGAAGTCATTTGATGATTTCCCATCCAGAAAAAAAAAATGGGTAAGTGGGGGGAGGGGGAGGGGGAGAGGCGTAGAACCCCGCCTGTGAAGGAAAAGTTGCGCAACCCCCCCCCCCTTTTTGAGAAATATTTTTTTTAGATTCTAACCTCACTTTCGAATTTTCGTGTATCGACATCGATTTAAAGGCCGGAAAGTGTGGGATTGACAAATAAAACGAATAGGGGTTAAAATTTCCACTATCCGCTTGTAACCCGAGCGCGCATCTTCTTATGGGCCATCTGGGAGTAGGGGCGCGCATAGTTTTTTTTTTTAGGAAAGTCGACGGAACCCGCTTCGCGGGGCTCCTACTTCTATGTGGTTAAAAAAAAAAAATAACCACGAAGAGGATGGCAGGGTCTTTGACCCCGCCATCCTCTTCTAACCTAACATGTCCGAGTCGGGGTGCCCCGAGTCCAGAGCTCGCTTCGCTCGCTCTTGTATTTCTACGATTTATATTATTATTTTTCTCGTAAACCAATTATTTTTCAAACTTAAAATTTTACGTGGAGGCTTCTAATAATATGATCTTTCTGTGAAAAAAAAATATGGACTCCTAACTACTGCTCGGAACACAAACGATGACTGACAGATTGTTTAACAACAAACAATAGCATCGATTTACGTTTCGTTTCAATTATCGGTAATAGTCGGTAAATTCTTATATGTGTTAATGTGATAGTACTAAATTAAATTAGTGAAATAATAGGTCTTTACCTATGAAAATGCCGTTTTGTATGAAAAAAATTAAACGAATTTTTTTCATGTATTTTTTATTTGTATTAATCGAAATAATCACCCATGCAATCAATGCATCTTTGCCAACGCAGCAATAAACTGCCAAGTTTATTGATGCCCTTCTTAAAAAAATCAGCTGGACGGGAGGCAACAAATTCTTCAAAGGCATTTTGTACTGCCTCTCGGGTATTGAATTTTTTTCCCGCCAAGAAGTTATCCAAATTCTGGAAAAAGTAGTAGTCTGTAGGCGCAAGGTCTGGTGAGTAGGGCGGATGACGGAGAGCTTCCAACCCCAGTTCTTGCAACTTGGAGACCGTCTGCTGTGCAGTATGAGGTCACGCGTTGTCGTGCAGGAGCAGCGGAGACGAGCGATTGACCAATGCTGGTTGGAGATGTGCCAGCTTCTCCATCATTGAGTTCAGTTCTTCACAGTACACATCTGCAGTAATGCTCACCCCGTTTGGTAAGAAGCTGTGATGAATCACAACGGCGCTAGACCACCAAACAATGACCATCACTTTTCTAGGGGTAAGTTTTCGTTTAGTTAGGGCATTGTTTAGGTGCTGAACCAGGATCCAACCAATTTGCTGAGCGCTTGCGGTTATCAAACAGAATCCATTTTTTATCGCAGGTAACAATGCAGTTCAAAATTCCTTCATTTGTGTGTCTGTTGAGCAGTGCAAGTCACGTCTCGACGCGTACTTCGCGCTGGCGATCATTGAGTTTGTGGGGCACCCATTTGTCAAGCTTTTTTACCTTGCCAATTTGACGCAAATGGACCAATATTGTTTTGACGCTAACGACGAAAGCTGCTGCTAATTCAGCCGCAGATTGTGTATCATCAGCTTCCACCATCGCTTTTAATTCATCATTGTCGACCAAAGTCTTTGGACGACCGCGAGGTTCATTTTTCAGGTTGAAATTTCCAATAACAGGTGGTGCGTTGGTTTATAGTGTTAGCTCCGTAAACGTCGTTGATGTTGCGTGCCGCTTGTGCCGCGTTGCTGCCACGACGGTACTCATATTCCATAATTACTCGAATTTTTAACGTATCCATGATGACGAAAACGATTGAAATGCGATGAAAATGTAACACTAATCAATAAACAAATAACTACTTTTGGAAAAAAAAATCCATGTTTTTAAAATAAAATTAATTTGAAATTAGAATTCTTAGACAAACAAAAATTATTTTGATTTGAAATGGCCAGTACTGCAGAACGGCAATTTCATAGGTAAAGACCTAATTATATAATATACTAAAACATACATAAAAAATATCTAGTTAACTAAATATACGTATTTATTGCATCATAAATACGAAGTAAAACATTATAATGCGTTTACCTTACTTGAAACAAAACGTTTAATGGCGAGCCAAATGTCAAAGTGACAAAATATTCCGAAATTTCTACGATTTAAATTGTTATTTTCCTCGTAAACCAATTATTTTTCAATATTAAAATTTTACGTGGAGGCTTCTAATAATATGATCTTTCTGTGAAAAAAATATGGACTCCCAAATCGTGGGCTGAGTTACTATAGCTAAGCCGAAACATGGCCCAAAGAGTATTTTCCGTCAAAAACAGATATACTTATTGCAAAATCTGGTGAAATAATGGGTATGTCTGTACCAACTGTGTACAAGGTACACAGTTGGTACAAAAACCAGTACAAAAAATCGCGTAGAGTGGAGTCTCCTCCTCCACCGGCAACGAAACCAAGCAAAATTGACAGTTTCGATGATATGGATTTAGCCGCATTGAGGAGAAAAGTACATATGTTTTTTTTTGCAAGTGAAATGTCAACTATTGAAAAAGTATCGGAAAGTGTCAATAATGATGACAGCCTACCTAATATAAAAAGAGATGTAATGTATAAGTTAATGAAGAAATTAGGCTTTAAATACTCCAAACGCAGTCGCAAGAGTATGCTTATTGACAAACCAGACATTGCAGTGTGGCGTGTAAAGTATTTAAATGAGATGCAAAATATAGAAGAGACGGGAAGAAATTATATTATTTGGATGAAACATGGGTCAATGAAGGTATTATAACAACGTTCATATGTTTTTAAAATAAATATTGTACACTGTTACCTTTGTAAATATCTTGTAAACTCATTAATATTGTTTTTGCAGGACACACCAAATCTTCAACATGGCAAGACACTACCATAACATCCTGTAAAGAGGCTCACAGGCAGAGTTTGTCTACAGGATTAAAGAATCCCAGCGGGAAAGGAAAACGCCTTATTTTAGGTCACATTGGTAAGAATATTACTTAAATAGCCTTTAACAGAAATGCCAAGATGGTAATTTTATTTTATAAGCTTGTGAAAAAGATCATGTTGTATAGTAAATTTAATAAATCAATTCCTTGATTCTCACATTTCACCAGTTATGATTAAGTCACACATAATATGGGCGAGCCTATTGCCATTAATCGGGCACAACTCCCGAGTCCAGGCTGCTACTGAAAAATTCCAGATAGAAAAAACCCAGTAACACTGACTGACCTGGGAATCGAACTGTGGCCTTCATGTTCAGCTGTAGTGCTCGCGACCACTAGACCAATGAGGCAGTCAATATATAAGAAATTCACATTTTAAGTTAAGTACATATGCGATGCTCATATTATAGGAAAACATAATTATTCATCAGTTGTTGAATGTATTTAAAACTATGTTTCAGGTTCATCAAGTGGTTTTGTTGAAGGAGGTGAATTAATATTTCAAGCCACTAAGGGTGATGGTGATTACCATTCAGAAATGGATGCACATAATTTTGAGAAATGGATCACTACAATTTTCCCCAAACTGGAAAAAGACTCAATTTTGGTGATGGATAATGCACCCTATCACAGTAGGAAAAATGAAAAAGTGCCAACAACCGCATCAAGAAAGACTGATATTCAGAAGTGGTTAAACGAAAAAAATATTGCTTTTGAAGAAGCAGATTTAAAAGCACAATTATTAATAAAAGTTAAATATTAAAAACACAAATACCAATCGTATATTGTGGATGAATTAGCTAAGGAAAATGGTGTTACTGTATTGCGCCTGCCGCCATATCACTGTGAGCTCAATCCAATTGAATTAATATGGGCTCAAGTTAAGGGGATTGTAGCTGAGAAAAATACAACTTTTAAAATGGCTGACCTAAAAATTCTTTTGCCAGAGGCTCTAGCTAGTGTAACTGCAGAGAATTAGAAAAATTGTGAAGGCCATGTTATAAAAGAGGAACAGAAAATGTTTAAATTAGACAAAATAATAGATGATACGACTGATCGTTTTATTATTAATGTGACAGATGATAGTTCATCAGATTCGGAGTCAGAATAGAGGCTATTAATATGTGATTATAAATAATATAATTTTAACATTTGAAATAAAAGGTTTTGCATCTATGAGTCACGTGGTTTTTTTTGTTTACCCTTTTTTAACTAGCTAAACCTATGGAGTATAGATGCTTTTTAATCGACTGTGCAACAAAAGGGAAGGTAATGTAAGTATGTCTGTGTAATTTTCATAACTTATAATAAAGCGGTGATAAAGTTCATAGAGAATCATAGAATAGGTGTTCCATTAACGTGAATAATATACATATAAACGCATCGGAAGAAAAAATTTGTCAACAGAACAAAGTTTTTAAACCATGTAAATCTTTTGGCTTATTGGTGGTCCTTCAAATTCCAATGGTCCGAGTCAGACCGGGTCAATAATAGATTGCATTGCCAACATAGGCATTTTAATACCGGCACGACGAGGATGCATTGAGTTCCAGGTATTCATTGTTCAGCACAGACTTAATTCTACAGAGTTTTATCCATGACCTTTGTTGAAGAAATGTCCAATATTAATTAATACAATGGTGGGATCTAAAAACAACAAAGGCAGTCATGGGGACTGGCTTTCACTGCTGGCCTAGCGCAACACGTCATACTGAGTTTAAGTAAGTATAGCTACTGTTAACATTAGTGTATAAAATCAGCCTATAATGTTCCCACTGTTGGGACACAGGTCTCCTCTCTGTGAAAGGGAGCGGGCCGTAATCCACAATGCAGGCCCAGTGTAGGTAGGTAGGTAGATGTCACATGTCTTCGAATATTTGGTTCTAGGACATGCTGGTTTTCGTACAATGTTTTACTTCACCGTTTTGGAGCAATGGTGATTAAATAATTTACACAAAGTAAAGCATCTGTTATGGTTCGAATCGATAACTTACAGCACGTAAGTCGCGGCCGTTACCACTGGGTCACCACTAGTCTCCTAATGTATAGCTTGTAGATGCATACTTGTACACAGTTGTTGACTCGCTGAGACGCAGACTGGGCTTGATCAAATCGTTTACTAAACGCTCGTTTACTGAACGGTCCGCCGTCTGGTGGCAGACGTAACGACATGAAACCATTTCCAATTGATTAAAGCGTGTCGATAACACAAAGAATAATATTTTTTTTATTAGGTGTTTGTTTAACATTTTAATTCCACTGGAGAAAAGTGTGATTCAGTGAGCATTACTATTGACAATTGGTCTGGGAAAAGGAAATGGGGTGAGAATACCCATTTACCTACATGAAATTGTACCAATATGGTAATATCAACTCTTTCAGGTAATGGTTATCTTCATATTCTTCTTCAAAAGCCTATAATGTTCTCACTTCTGGGATACAGGCCTCCTCACGGTGAGAGGGAATGAGCCATAATTCAACACGATATAGATGATTGTAGATGTCACAACTTTTTGAATTTTTGGTTCTAAAACAAACCGATTACTTCACGATGTTTTCGTTCACCGTTCTGAGAGCAGTGGTGATTAAATAATTTACACAAAGTGCCTAATTTGTTCGAACCCACGACCTATGTTCGTAAGTCGCGGCTATTACTACTGAGCCATCACTCGTAATGGCTATATAAGTAGTATATTCCCATTCAAATGTATGCTAACCTTAGTCGCGAGACGTATGAATAAATAAGGGTGTTTCCGTGCCGCTATCTGGATGTGAACCTCCATAGTCTCATGGTGGTTGTTCCACTGAATTGCAGTTTTGTGGGTAAGGGAACGTAATCCGAGAGGAATTAGGAATTTCCCTCTGCTGGGGATATAGTACCTACCTTATATATCAGGCATAGCAATAGATAGATGTGGGTATTGCAGCATAGAACTATAACTTGGGATTACTACTGCTTTCTGCATACTATCTGTAGTAGTTACCTACTTACCCTCGAAAGTCCTACAAATCCTACCTGCATTAAAAATATAATACCTATATATTTAAAGAACCACCCTTATAAAAGAGAATGGTATGATTGTTTGTAATGGATAAACTTAAAAACGACTTAACCAATTTGAACATTTCTTTCACCTATGGAAAAGTATTCCGGGGTAACATGAGCTATAAATTTCACGCGAATAAAGTTGGGGGCGAAGTGCTAATTATAGTATAAATTCTAAAATAAGTTGGTTGCGCTAAAAATGTAGACAAATTTAGATGAACAGGAACGCAGATAGACCATGACATGACCTGTAAGGACATAGGCTACTATTCATCCTGGATCACAGACGAAGTTGCAGGCAAAAATGCAAAAAAATATGTTTGTTACTGAATCACGCTATACTTAATGACTGAACGAATTCGAATTACAGTTGATACACAGATAGTTTTAATTTATTATCTGAGTTACAACAGAAGACACATATTATTATCTAGGAAATCCCTGTAAGAAGTACGTCCCCGTAGGATATTTCCGACACCCACGCGGGCGAGGTCGCGGGTAAAAACTCGTAGAATAATAAAGTGTTGTTGAAACACCGACCCTTATTTGTCCGAAGTGTATGATAAATTTGAAGCAGTTATGATACCACTCATAACATATTTATTTAGCAAATAACTTATTCTATAATACCTCATTTGATATAGTTTGTCGACTTACATTTATTATTTTTTACAATATGGCGTCTGGTTGTCACCATATAAAATTTTGATTACTGTCATGTCTTTAGTGACATTAGCAAGATCCCTACAACTGGCAAGATAAAATTTAATAATATTTCAGCTGCGGTATAACGGCAGCTGTCACTGGAAGACAAGGACATTGTCTCACTATATATTCTAAGTTTTAACTCTGCCAGCCTAGCCTAAATCGACCGTCTCCTATCGTGCCAGAAAAATCGATTGACGTTGTGAATCAACAAAATCGCCCCACGCTTTTAGTCTCTAGAGCGCCATAAGGAACAAGCATACACATACATTATTTTCAGTCTACGTACTATGTATGTACCGTAAAGGACTGGCGAGACCGGAATGGCTCCATCACATTCGAATAGTCAGTGAGATCGAAAACAACCTGAACAACCCTTCAAATATTTCAGCATAAGTTTTTTTTGTGTCAGAGGACATGACTTGATTAACAGGTGCGGAGCTGTAAATATATAAGCGTGGAATAAACGAAATATTTTTTAATAACCCGCATACAAGCGTTTCAATTATAGATATAAGAGACCACTGTGCACTCACACATGCATAGGCTGAAAATAAAATACCTACGAATATCATGTTCATCAGTGACGCGTAGAATGCAGAGATAAGTCACCTCGCAAAGCTATTAGCTATCGATATTGGAGGTAGATAAATCCTCGCTGTATTTGAAATTTGCAATCATCGAAGTGTTCGCAGAGCCAATCAAATTCATTCGATGCATAGAATATAAATGAGCAGGGGCTTAAACACACTTACCCGTAGGTGCCAATTTTGCGAAATCATACCGTTTGAATATTCATAAAAGACTGAATTATATTATCATAATAATTGCATTATTGCACAAGCCTGGGGTATAACTCTGCTATAGAATACTACCTAGATTGAAGTGCTCGCTTTTAAGTCATCATTTTACTTTATTATAGTGAGTTTATTTTAATTAATTATGATGGATTATAATAAGGTAGGACCCTCGCACGATGTCGGAATGAGAAATGATGCGGAATACGGAGTCCCCTTACTACTAAGTTAGACATCTATCATTTGTGTTAGCTATTAGGAAAAACCGCTTGTTCGCCTTTCTATCTATGTTTCAGTTCTTTTTTCTTGTCTGTTTATATATATTGTGTATACTAAATGGTCAAATAAATAAATAAGTAGGCATAGCTTCCCACAACAACATTAAGATTTGTTCCGAACAGAATGTATTCAAATCTTTACGTCATTGATGGAAAGCTTTAATTTCTGAAAGGTTAAATCTGGTAGTAGTTCATGTAAGACTGTTACATCCACGACATTTCACGAACAGATTACGATGTTGGTATCCCACTGTTGAGTGGGCGGAATTGCATATAATGCGTAGGTAGTAGTTCTGAGAAATTTATGCCGAGAGTAGTTGTTATATTACTCATATATCGTGGGCGCGTTTACAGCCACAAATACCCTGTAGGTATAACTATCGGTAAACAATAGAATAAGCTACTTATTGACTCTGCGGGAGTCGAATTCACGAGAACGTACACCGAACAGTGTTTAGTTACAGAATTTAAATTCCCAAAACAAAATGTTTTCGCTGCGATGATTTAACTATGTTTAGCATTATCAGCCTATAATGTTCCCACTCCTGGGACATGGCCTCCTCTCTGTGAGAGGGAGTGGGCTATAATCTACCACGCGGGCCTAGTGTGGGTTGGTAGATGTTACATGGCTTGGAATTTTCAGTTCTGGGACACGCACACGTTCAACGTTCACACGTACTTTGATGTCACTGTTTTGCGAGCAGTGGTTATAAAATTACTTACACAAAGTAAATTGCCTACTTACAACTCGCGGCCGGTACCTACGGCCACTGTCTATTATGTTTGCTTAAAAATAGTTTGAAACCTAAAATAAATTCTAGTTCCCTGTTGCCGAGATTGAATATTTTCACATTGTGGACACATTCAAGGCAGGCGTACGACTATTATACCCGTTTGGCCACACCCCGGCCGTCAGGCAGTATGTATCAGGCCTATAATCGGGTTACTAAGCGGGCGCTTATAATGTTGATCGGAGCTTTCGGCCGTTAAGCTGGTTTACCGGTTATATACCGGAACAATGACTGTTGAATACATTCGTGTGGGGTAGATAGATTGTGAATTTAAGATATTTTCAATTCAGTTATTACTGAAGTTACTGAAGTTTATTATTTACTTCAGTGCGACAGTAAGGCGCGAATCACAGTAGCCTAATCAACTCCTTTTTTGCAAGCATGATCATTGCTTACAAAATAAAACCGATTCCTACTGATCACTATCAGTATAACGATCACTATTACGCTATGACCCCACAACATCACGATATATATTTATAAAATAATGTCACCATGGCTGTTATCCCCGATGTGTTATACAGAGGCATACTTATAAAAAACCTACATTACGACTCTAGTTTCGCAGTATTTATTTATTTATGATAACCAACAGAAAAACAAGCATAAGAATATACTTATACAATATGGAAACCACATATCTAAACTTCTAAACTTAATATTATAAATGCAAAAGTAACTCTGTCTGTCTGTCGGTCTGTCTGTCTGTCTGTCTGTCTGTCTGTCTGTCTGTCTCGCTTTCCTGCTAAAACGACTGAACCGATTTAAATGAATTTTGGTACACAGATAGTTTAGAGCCTGAAAAAGGACATAGGCTACTTTTTATCCCGGTAGTATGTTCCCGCGGGATAATTTCCGACCTCCGCGCGGGCGAAGCCGCTGGCAAAAGCTAGTATGCAATAAATTAAACCACATACTTGCTATCGCTTTTTCTGACGATACACAAAAAAATGGACGAAATCGGTCCAGTAATTAGTAAAAAACTAGAGTTCTAATTTTGATCAAATTTGAACACTGTAGAATTGGACACTAGGTCAATGATTCAATGAACTTGAATCCTTGAACATTGAAAAGCGACGTTGCCATACAGTGCAAACTATCACGACGTTGTTACGTATACTACTTACCTATTTGCCTAAAATGTAAAATCGGTACACCTAAACGACAAGCTGGAATTAATAAAAAATTGTTTATTTCAATTACAAAAGAAAAAAATATTAAAATGTAATACATTTTATTTCAACGTTCAAGTGCGCAAACTAAGTGTGTATGGAGGCTGCGGACAGCATCGCCCGACTCCCCGCGTGATCTCCGCCGCCGCCGTTGCTCTACGCAAATATATTCGTTTCTTGAAATGTATGGAATTTAATACTATGATGGTACGGCCTACTCCCTCTCACAGACAAGAAAGCTGTGCAGTCAATGTGTGCAGGGAACATTATAGGCTGATTATCTATATAAAAAAATAATAAATAATTAATACGTGAAGCGAAAACTTTGGATCCCTTTTTACGAAAATTGGGCGGACGGAGGAGTATGAAATTTCACACACTTATAGTTTATACAGAGAAGAAGTGACGAATGCTAATATTTTTTTTAAATTATGCGTTAAAATACATTATTTTCAATAAATAACACGTTGCACACACTACTGTTCATTACCGTGTATCTAATACACACATGCATATATATTCTTTTGTTTATGGTCCAAATCTGTCTTTATTATTTTTGCAGTGTTACCAACACCCAGAAAAATTTACCCCTAAGGCTTAAGTTAAAAACCCCTAAAATTGCCACAATTACTAAAAAAATCCGCTAAAAATTATAATGAAAATAATCAACGAATGTTCAGTAATCATAGACCAGCACGCAGTAGTAATATATGTCTATATTTATTACGCGACATTTGTTAATCATTCACTCTGCATTCTTAGTATCGAGGAACCGTAGTAGAAGTCGCTAATACTTTTATTGTAATCAAAAACACAATGAGAAATGTAAGGTGGCGAAAAATCCCTAAGAATACTCCTAAAAATGGAACGCCCCTAAAAAATCTCAATCCTCCTATTTACCCCCTAAATTTGGAAAACAGAACAAACTGTGATAATTCATTCCATATTGTTCCATATCCAGCAGTTAAGGAGTATTAAGAAAATAAAAAAGAGAGTCCTGAAGAAGTATTTTTTACTCATTACACCTACGTCCTGGTCCTGGCCATCACCATCCCACCAGCGAACCCTCTCCACAGTAGTACAGCGTCAACAATTTGTCTATAGTGTTACTGAATGTCAAATATAACCATGTTATTTTTTATATTTATTATTATCTATATTTTTTCATTTAATAATGTATTTCTATTCAAATGAAGTACGGTCGAATTTTGACCAATGGGCGATCACTAGTTAAATTTAATGTTTATGTTGTATTTTTTGTCGATACATGAATACTTGAAATTACTGTTATAAAATACTGTCATTCAGCTGCATCCGGTTAGACTGGAAACTGATTAGTACTTGGAAATTAGGAATTTCCTTTTGACCTGCCACGGCTGAAATTTTGTTTTCCAATTTACACAAACATAACCTATCATCACTGGCACGCGCTAACATTTCCTGCGGGTGTACGTAGGCAGCGGTGTCTTTGGCGGTATCTTACAACAGACGGCTCGAGACATGTGGCGTTTTTCAAAGGCGGCGGTTATTGTGAACGAATTTTGCGGGTAAGGTAAGGACACCTGTTATTGACTATTAGGGAATAATTATCGATAAACAAAAACAAACTCTTTAGCTTTAAATACTTAGGGCGTAGTGTTTTTATTAGAATTATCGTGCTCTTGTGATACGAGGCATGCCTTTTCGCGCACATGTGGGAGTGGCGCGAGGAGGCAAAACGCCGGGGCGAAACTCCGCTGCCGCGACAAATCGCGGCACGGCGGACAGAGCTCCGGTGTGATCTCATGGCGACATGGCGGGTACGATTGTCGCAACCCAGTGCTGGGCACGCCACTATTGCGGCGGTAAGTCCCCTCTTTGAGGAGTGGATAGAGAGGCGTCACGGCGTCCTCACCTTCCGCCTGACGCAGGTTCTCACCGGGCATGGGTGCTTCGGTGGGTTCCTGTTCAGGATAAAGCGGGAGGATACGACCGGGTGTTTCCATTGCGAGGATCGTCTGGAGGACACGGTGGAGCATACGGTGGAGGTGTGCCCTGCCTGGGCGGAGCACCGCCGTGTCCTCGTGGAGGCGATCGGCGGCGGCGACCTCTCGCGTCCGGCCCTGGTGCGAGCCATGGTACGGAGCGAGAGGGAATGGGAAGCCTCACCTCCTTCTGCGAAGCAGTAATGCTCGCGAAGGAGGAGGCGGGGCGCGTGAGGGAGTGGCAGTCTCTGCGCCCTCACGCCCCTAGCCGCCGCAGGAGGAGACGCCCCGGGCGTCGGGAGTCGATTGCGGACTCCCGGCCACCGTAGGCGCGAGCTTGCCGGTGGCGAGCAATGGGTAGCTCGCCGCCCGGTAAGGACCAGGCTTGGGTCGACGGCGCGCAGTGTTCCACGCGCGCCTCAAAGAGATGTCAGCAGCAGTGTAGGGGTCTACTAGGACCGATGCCTGCCGGGGTCGCGTGATTGTTCGAAAGAGATACCGTGACCCTGGCACATGGGCAACTGATGGAACACGGGTGGGTTTTAGTCAGTAAAAGTCTGACACGCCCTCCCGCTCCGCCCAGAGCGGGAGAAGTCATTTGATGATTTCCCATCCTGAAAAAAAAAAGGCATGCCTTTTAAGTTTTGTCGTTAGAAGAAAAAAACACAACTTGAACCTTATGGTACTTTTTATTGTTTTTCAAAGCATTCACCACGTAGCTTAATACACTTTTCCATTCGCTCAAACCAGTTATTATAACATTTATTCCACTCTAAAGTGGGGTTGTTCAAAATGGCTGACTTGAAAGCGTCGATTGCTTCTTCACCGGACTGGAACCTTTGACCATGAAGACTTTTCTTAATTTTAGGAAATGTAAAGAAATCATTAGGGCTTAGGTCAGGACTGTATGGAGGATGGTCGAGAATTTCTACTTTTTCCTGCTTAAAATACTCAGTTGTTTGACGAGCGCTGTGTGAGCTTGCGTTGTCGTGGTGCAGGATGATGCGTCGCTTTGAGTTAGATTTTCGAAGTTTGGCGATGACTTGTGGTAAACAAACTGTGCTATACCACTTTGCGTTAACCGTTCTACGATCTTCAAGTGCAATAGTTGCAATATGGCCTGTTTTTCCAACGAACGTGGCCACCATCTTCTTTGAAGTGCTTCGAGAACGAATAACTTTAGTCGGTTTTGGCTCGTCTTGAAAGACCCAGATTGTAGATTGTTGTTTGGAATCAGGATCGTAGGCACAGATCCAAGATTCGTCACCACTGATGATGTCGTAGACGTGATATGACTCTCCTCGGTTGAACCTTTGTAGAGTTTTCTTACACCATCTGACGCGGGCCGCCTTGTGATCGTCGGAAAGCAGATGCGGTATCCAACGGCAAACTAGTTTTCTGACACCAAGCGCTTCATGCAAGATCTTTTGAATGGTTGTCCCTGAGATGCCTAATAGAGTTTCTGTCTCTCGATACGTCACATGGCGATCTTTGACAGTTAATTGTCTCACAGCAATGATGTTATCTTCAGTGAAGGCGGATTTTGGGCGTCCTCCGCAAGATTTGTCACTAACACTAGTATGTTCCCGCTGGAATTCTAAATACCAGCGTTCGACAGTCCGCAGACATGGGGCGTCATTATTGAACACAGATGTTAGCTCTTCAAAATACTGAAGCCGTGTCATGCCTCTTCTAAAGTTGTAGAAAATTATTGCACGAATATTTTCCTTAGAAAGATTCATTTTCGTACGTAACCTGACAGATTTCAATCGACGCTGTGACTAAACAATAGCATTAATCCTAATACTTTCAGCTGTTTTGAGATTCAAAATTTAAACCCATTCGAATATAGAACAGTTCCAAATTCAAAATTGCCGGGAAATATGGAAAAGACAGAACTTAAAAGGCATGCCTAGTAATTCTAAAAACACTATGCCCTAAGTATGTATAGCTCTACAGCTTCTTTGTTTAAGTGTGTTGTGTAAGTTTTTGTTAAATATTCAGTAGATTTAGAGATAAAATTAATGAAGAAGAAGTAAACAGAAACAATTTTATAAGTTACGTAAAAGCAACCTATTAAAAAAATCGTACCTACTTACACGTTTGCTAGTCAGGAAATCACTCACAAAACGGTAGTTTTTTTAAGTCCAATCGTACAAAATTACTAAAACTTTTTTTAATATTTAATCCAATCAATAATTTGTTAATCGTTAAAAATATTAAAACAATCGAATAACACAAAAATGCTTGTATTTTAATGCCTTGTTTTGGTAGTAGGTAAGTAAGTGTAAGAAAGTATCGATAAACGATAATTGCGTCGTTAACCCTAAATTATGCTTTTTTTTATTTTTGCCATTTTTGAGAAGTCTCGCTTTGTCAGTTCACCGCTGTCTTCCGGGATAGTGTATCGTGACTTTCGCAGAGATTTCATAGCGCGTATTGCTTCAAGTGATTTTGGCAAATTAAACTAACTAGTGATCGCCCATTGGTCGAAATTCGACCGTACTTCATTTGAATAGAAATATATTATTAAATGAAAAAATATGGATAATAATAGATATAAAAAAATAATATGGTTATATTTGACATTCAGTAACACTATAGACAAATTGTTGACGCTGTACTACTGTGGAGAGGGTTCGCTGGCGGGATGGTGATGGCCAGGACCAGGACGTAGGTGTAATGAATAAAGAATACTTCTTCAGGACTCTCTTTTTTATTTTCTTAATACTTCTTAACTGCTGGATATGGAACAATATGAAATGAATTATCATAGAAATTTGTTCTATTTTTATAGAATTTTCCCTATTATTTTTAATTAATTATGACGGTTCCAAATGTCATAATTATAACCAGCCTGTACAATCGTAAGGCATACAACCTCTACAGTTTGCACACGACACTAAGTTTTGTATGGGAAACTTACTAATGCCATACCTGACACTCCCCATAAAACCACAAAAATATTTCTTATAGATCTAAACTAAATTCCTATCGTCGCTAATACAAATAATATTAAAGACAAATATTCTCGATATGATCATAGATTTTTAAAATGAAATAGGTTATATATCTATAAAATTAATTTATTACCTATGGTTATACTTGACATTCAGTAAGACTATAGATACAAAATCAGGCTTACCAACTTAGGGGTTTTCCCAAATTTAGGGGTAAATAAGAGGATTGAGATTTTTAAGGGCGTTCCATTTTTAGGGGTATTCTTAGGGATTTTTTTGCCATCTTACATTTCTCATTGTGTTTTTGATTACAATAAAAGTATTAGCGACTTCTAGTACGGTTCCTCGATACTAAGAATGCAGAGTGAATGATTAACAAATTTCGCGTAATAAATATAGACAAATATTACTACTGTGTGCCGGTCTATGATTACTGAAAATTCGTTGGTTATTTTCATTATAATTTTTTAGCGGATTTTTTAGTAATTGTGGCAGTTTTAGGGGTTTTTAACTTATGCTTTAGGGGTAAATATTTCTGGGTGTTGGTGACATTGCACAAAATAATAAAGACAGATTTGGACCATAAACAAAAGAATATCTATGCATGTGTGTATTAGATACACGGTAATGAATAGTAGTGTGTGTAACGTGTTATTTATTGAAAATATTGTATTTTAACGCATAATTAAAAAAAAATATTAGCATTTTTCACTTCTTCTCTGTATAAACTATAAGTGTGCGAAATTTCATACTCCTCCGTCCGCCTAAGTTTCGTAAAAAGGGATCCAAAGTTTTCGCTTCACGACAAATATTACTACTGTGTGCCGGTCTATGATTACTGAACATTCGTTGGTTATTTTCATTATAATTTTTTAGCGGATTTTTTTAGTAATTGTGGCAATTTTAGGGGTTTTTAACTTAAGCTTTAGGGGTAAATATTTCTGGGTGTTGGTAACATTGCACAAAATAATAATGACACATTTGGACCATAAACAAAAGAATATCTATGCATGTGTGTATTAGATACACGGTAATGAACAGTAGTGTGTGTAACGTGTTATTTATTGAAAATAATGTATTTTAACGCATAATTTAAAAAAAATATTAGCATTCGTTACTTCTTCTCTATATAAAATATAAGTGTGCGAAATTTCATACTCCTCCGTCCGCCCAATTTTCGTAAAAAGGGATCCAAAGTTTTCGCTTCACGTATTAATATATAGATACTCGTAAATAGGTACTTTTTTTTAAGGTGAAATTGACATTTATTTGCTACTTGACTTTGTGTGTGTATAAATAGTGTTTTTAAGTTTATTTTTTACGGTGAAATTGACACTACTTGACTTGTGTATGTGTACCCGTGTGTTTTTTTAACAAAATGCCAAGACAACATAATTTTTACAGTGCTGCAGAGTATACAGACATGGTTTTATTGTATGGCGAATGCCGAATACGTACTTATCGTGAGAGATACGGCGCAACTCGTGTCTGCCCTACTAATGTCCGGACAATCCTGGGGGCTGTCCAAAGGATCAAAGAAAATCAGCACATAGTGCCGAACACTCATGAAGGCGTTGCTCCGCGTCACATTCCATCCTCTTTTGAACAACGAGTCTTAGACCATTTCGATCGGAACCCAACTTGCAGCCTTAGACAAGCTGGGCGTGTGTTTAGAGTGAGCCATAGAGTGCTGAAAAGGAACAAAATACGTCCTTGTGCAAAAATTCAGGCGCTGCTGCCCCGTGATAAGCCGATTAGAGAGTTTTATTGCCGTTGGGTACTTGAAAAATCTCTCAAGACAATTTTTTTTTATGAGATGTGTTTTGGACAGATGAAAGCACGTTTACTCGGAACGACATGTGGGACCGACAAACCATGCATCACTGGAGCCATAAGAATCCCCATTTATTTAGAGAATCAGCTCATCAGTACCGTTTTCCGTTAATGTTTGGGCAGGCATTCACGGAGATCAAATATTCGGTCCTGTTTTTATCAATGGAAACTTGAATGCACAGAAGTTTCTAGATCTCCTTAACGGCCCGATAGCACGATATTTGGAAAGATTGCCTGTGGCTTCAGGCGGGTATTGTTCCAGTTAGATGGAGCTCCTCCACACTCCGTACTCGTCGCGAGAGAGTGGCTTAACACCATGTTCAGCAAACAATGGATTGGGTGCTAAGGCTTCCACAGGTGGCCAGCTCGGTCGCCCGACTTAACTCCTCTAGACTCCTTTTTATGGGGTTTTATTAAAAATGAAGTTTACTCGTGGGTCTCCGAAACCAAAGATGAACTGCGCAATCGTATTGTCGCTGCCTTTGACAAATTAAAAGCCATGGCTCTGGATCCTGAACGAAATTTGTTGAGCAGGCTTCGGGACAACATTGTGCAGCGATGTAACTTGTGCATTCAGAAACGTGGTGGACATTTTGAAAATTTAAGTTTAGGTACTTTTTACTAATGTGCAATAGTTAATTTAGTTAGTTCAGTTCAGTTATCGTGAAATAAAAACGTGGCGGTAAAAATGAACTAAGTGAATTTTGATTTCATCGAACATTGACAAACGATCAAACGCCAGCGCCGACAAAAAAGCCGCCATTGGATGTCACCCGCTTGCGCAGTTGCCGCTCTTCCTGAGATCAAGGTACGTTTTCTAAACGGAGTGTTTACTTTTTTAGAATTTATTTTGATATTTATTTTGTTTGAAAATTTAACTTTTTTAATTTATGGTGTTTTATTTAATATTTATACTAGTATTACTTATGGTTTCATTTATTGAATATATGTGGTTTCCATACTGTATGTGACACGAAGCCAATAACAGGGTCTTACGAGAAAAAATAATAAAAACCAGTCTGTCTGTCCGTCTGTCTCACTTTCCTGCTAAATTAAAATTAAATTAAATTAAAATTCATTTATTACAGATAACAGGGATCCATATTATGTTAGTATTACAAAAACAACTTATATTCTAGTGTTAGTAGTAGTTAAAGGTAGGTATAAAATAAAATAAAATACAATGATGCACACTCCACGCAGAGGACGAGCAGGCAAGAAAACATGTTTCCTACCTGAGCAACCTCCGGATAAAATGCCGAATATTTGGAGTAAAGTTCTCCGCCACAGCTCTCAGGATATAGTTGCGACTACCTCGCATTCTGCTCAGCAGCGACGCGGTTTTTTTACGGATGAAAGCCATCTGTGTGGGTCTCAGCAAACATTTCCGAAGCGCTGCAGAAACGGGGCAGTCGCAACAACATCCTGAATGCATTATTATATTGTACGCGCAGGGCATCCAGCGATCTCTTGGTGTAATTGACCCATAGATTGCTCGTATAAAAGCTCTGACAGTAGGCCTTAAAAAGCGTAATTTTTACTTGTTCAGAGCACCGAGCAAATCTACGGGCCAACATGTTACCTCTGACCGCTAAAGCCCTACGCTCCCTCTCTATGTCTATATCATCCTTAAGGCCGTCGGTGATGAAATGTCCAAGATATTTAAATTTGGACACCCTGTTTAACGGGAGCCCATTCAGTCTTATTATTTCCGGAACAGAGTCCGGAAAACTACCCGCGGCCTTAAAAATCATAATATTCACTCTTGGTGACATTATAAATCAGTCCGTGTGAAGCAGCATAATTCTCACACACTCTGAGCAATTCTCTGATTGCCCCAGCAGTTGGGCCCAGTAGCACCATATCGTCCGCGTAGTTGATTTTGTTGACGCTTACTCCATTTATTCGACATCCAATACTCATGCTGCTGAGCTCAGTGATGAAACTGCTGAACCGATTTAAATGAAATTAGGTACACAGATAGATTAGAGCCTGAGAAAGGACATAAGCTACTTTTTATCCCGGTAGTATGTTCCCGCGGGATAATTTCCGATCTCCACGCGGGCGAAGCCGCTGGCAAAAGCTAGTTATCTATAAAAACGGAAAAAGAAATACGTTTGTTGTATGGGAGCCCCCTTAAATATTTATTTAATTCTGTTTTTTATTATTTGTTGTTATAGCGGCAACAGATTTCTGTTCATGTATTTACATCATCTGTGAAAATTTCAAATGACTACTATCACGGTTCATGAGATATATGTACAGGGTGGTTACAAACGGACGGACGGACGGACGGACAGCGGAGTCTAAAGGCAAGAAATAACGTTTATTTGCGGCAAACATGACGCACAAAAAGACCAAAACATACAAAAGCGATAGAAATCTTAGGATCACTAACAAGCAATAAAATTATACAAGATGTATAGACACAAATCCAAAAAGTAGTTTGTTCATAATTGAAAAATGAATCGATTTAACTCATTTTCATTATCCATACTTCCATATCCATACTCCATACTTAATATTATAAATGCAAAAGTAACTCTGTCTGTCTGTCTGTCGGTCTGTCTGTCTGTCTGTCTCGCTTTCCTGCGAAAACTACTGAACCGATTTAAATGAAATTTGGTACACAGATAGTTTAGAGCCTGAGAAAGGACATAGGCTACTTTTTATCCCGGTAGTATGTTCCCGCGGGATAATTTCCGACCTCCACGCGGGTGAAGCCGCTGGCAAAAGCTAGTTATGATATATGCAGATCATTATACGGAATTGATTTAAACATACATTCGGATGGAGGCGGGAATGTGCATGCAGTGTTTAGTAGGTATACGCAGGTATTCAGTGTGCAAGAAAGATTTAAGAGTGACCGGACGCACAAATTCAGCTAGAAATATTTAATTTGAATAACACCATTTAACGTTTAAATGAAATTTGACGTCGACTACTGATATGATACTGATTAAAACATCTTACATACGCATTGAAAATATTAAAAATCTCACTACATTCAGTGGACGCCGCAGGGTGGTAGTTTGTAAAGACGCAAGAAGTATATATATTGTCGGATTCCCGGAGGCCAGCCCTGACGGACGCTCCAACCTCACGAGAATTCCTAGGGCGTTTGTTAGGCTCGCTGTCACCAGGGCACCTTATACGGTAGGTCCGAACCGTTGAATCCTCTTCTAGTGTAATGTTCTAGTATCTTCGGTAATGTTCCAGTATCTTCGGGAACGTCTTCCAATAAAGATAGCAGGTCCAAATACCACAATAATATGGGTCTATTTACCAGCTTCTTCAGGAGCGTCTTCAAATAAAAGATAACAGGTCCAAACACCACCAATTTATTGAGAACGATTACTACTAGAATTATACAGGATTCTTTTTGAAGTAGTTAGTACCGCTTAGTACTTAGAACTGACTTAGTTTGCTCGTGTAGGAGTTCGCGGCGCCCCCGTCAGGGGGCGCGGCGGGCGGCGCCAGAGCATTGCTCCCTGGCCGCGGAGGGTGCACGGTGGCCCGCTAAAACGGGCCCCTCAATGTGTTGCCCATTGGGCTATAGAAATATTGGACGCGTTAATATTAACGCGTCCATGTGAATGATTGCTATTTGTGTCTCTGTAGGCGCGCCGCGACGTTGAGTTACTATCAACGCCGCTTTCTTCACGACATCTTGGCGGTCTGTCCCCGCCAGGTGAGACCCCCGGTTACCCGGGGGAGGCCCGGCGAGAGACGACCAGCGACAAGATCTCTCGACTCGACGCTCCTACAGAGTAGAGTGCGCGCCCCCGCTTATCCCGTTTTCCAGAGCGAACTTAGTTTGCCGGCTCGCAGGCCGCTTATATACCCTGGTGTAAACATGTTTACGTCTTTGGAACTTTTCAGGAAGGCTGATGCAATCCTTTGTTTTTATGATGTAATTCTTTGTTTTTATGGTGCAACAACATGTTTACATCTTGGGACTGTTCTGGATGATTTCTGATGCAATCCCTTGTTTTTATTATGAAATACGTTGTTTTATGTGTACAACACTTTCCCCCTTAAAGAAGATTTTTGTTATTTATTAATTAGGACAAAAATCTTAAGTTATGAGTCTTAGATTTAAGTTTATACAATGATAAAGACTTAGATTTAAGTTTATACAATGATTAAGACTTAGATTTAAGTTTATACAATGATAAAGACTTAGATTTAAGTTTATACAATGATAAAGATTTAGATTTAAGTTTATACTTAGATTGAAGCTTATACTTAGATTTAGAAATAGTTCTTATGTCTTATTTTTCAAATTTTAACATAGGTTTAGTTTTTTGTTCATTTAATGAGGAGGCTCTTGAACTTCTCCTTATTATTGGTCTAGGATATTGAGGTGGTTCCTCAATTGGTAAATTTCCTAATATTTTTCCTTCATTTTCAGGTATGTATCTAGCGGTATAATTTGGTACAGGGTTATTTGATTTAAAACATTGATTAAAGACTTGTACACAAGGATTACAAGTGTTTTTGATTCTTTGTTCTGGATTTTCTGGCTCTCTTGTAAAACAACATATTTGTTTAAATATTTTAATGATTCCGAGCCATTTGAGTAAGTTATATAGTAAAATTATTCCTCCTATGCCTAAGGCTATAGTTAGGATAGTAGTAATTATATTGGAATGTTTAATTATGAAGGGTTTACTTAAATGTTCTTGGAGTATTTCATCGAACTGTTGTAGTTTTCCTTGAGCATATTTGAGCTCGTTCAGATCTAAATTTGTTAATTTAATTGGAATTATTTTTAATTCATCAGTTATATTATTTCTGAGTTTAATACAACAATCATCTTCAGTGATGTCTGTCATTGGGATTTTATTTGTTAATTTAATTGTTGATAATATTGTTTGAGATTCTAAGATCGCATGGTCTGTATAAGCTTTACATCCTGGATCTAATTCTAGGATGCCTAGAGATTTTAGTATTTCTTCTTTAGTTTCATCTTTATCGTGACATAGAATGCTTATGCTTGTTGGTTTACTAAGTATAAATAACCATTGATTATTGAGAAGAGGATGCCATATCTCTGTTTCGGCTATCATATTTTTAATTTGACAATCTTTAGGAATAGAAGTAATAGTTATAGAAAATAATTGCATTTCGCATTGAGGTGATTCTACTCTTTTTGATATGGTAACCTCTTTGCATACGAATTGTTTAGTTTTATATTCTACACAATTATTTAAGTCGTTTAAAAGAGAAAAGATCGTTCTTGTATTCGCAATTAAAATATAAGGTTTAGTAGGTTGAAAATACGAATACAAGTTAGGTTTATCATTATGAGGGGTTGGTAATGGAAACATTTGATATAGGTCATAGCTAAACATGTTGACGATTGGGATTTCAAATGATATTACTAGGAGATTATCTTTAAGAAATGCTTTAGTTTTTAATATTTTATAATAGTCATAAGTATTTTCTAGGGTTGGTTCCATTGGAAGAGTGAACCTAGTAGAGATTTGTTTAAGTTCAAATTGTAGATCTGAGGGAGTTAGGATTTCGAAATTAATTATTCCATAAGTTATTAGGGATAATGCGTTAAGGTATTTGTTTAAAATGTTTTTTGTTTCTAAAGTCATTTCAATTAAGAGAAGAATGTGTTCATTGATATCAAATTCGAAATTAAGCCTTTCTTCATTAGTTGAAGTTGTTTTAATAAATTTATCGAAGTTTTCTAGATTTTGGTTCATAATATTTACGTTTTTCTGAAGACTTAGAAGAGAATGATTAAAATTGGTGATTGTTGATGATATAATATTAACTTGTTGCTTCATAAGCATTTGAGTTTCTCTTTCATTATTCATTAGGCTTTTTATTGAATCTGTATAGAATTTAGCATCTTCTGCGTCTGGGGTTCCGAATAACCATTTTAGTCCATGGCCTATTCCATCGATTAGACCTCGTTTGACTCTTTTAGAATTAGGACTATATTGATGAGAGATAATACTATAATCTTGTAGTATTTCTTTTAGTGAGTTTTGAATGTAACGCATTGAGTTTGCGCAGTTTGTTTGTAAATGTTCACGACTAAGTTTAGTACATAAGTTACTAGATTTTTGGTAAAATTTATGAATAGCCTTAATTTGATCGTTTATTAATGAAATATTATTAAAAGTTAAGAGTGTAAACTTTTGATTACTTAACTTAGCTATTCCTAATTGATTAAAGAATATGCCTCCTGATTTGTTCAGAGGGTTGATTTTATAACTAGAGACGTAACTTACTAAGATTAATAATAATAATAATTTTCTTATTTTACTCATCTTGACTGAGTTCATTTTCAGAATCTCGTTCAGGTTCTGATGTACCTGGAATATGATAGGGTTTTAATAAGTTGAGGTGATATGTTTTAGTTTTGTTTGGAGATATTCTTAATGTTGCTGTTTTATTATTATGTCATTGAATAATTACATAGGGGCCTTTATAATTTGGCTTAAGTTTTTTTATTTTGAGCTTTTGAGAGGGAATCGTATACTAGAACTGATTGACCTTCTCTAAATTCTTTCTCTTTTTTATAAGTTTTATCGTAAATTTGTTTAGAAATTACTTTAGATTGTAATTGGTTTAATCTAGCGATTTCTCTTATTTTATTTAGTTTAGATGATATATCTCGTGCAAAATCATTATAGTTATGATGAGAAGTTCCCTTAGGGATTTTAGGATTTTGTCCAAAGACTAATTCATAAGGTGTGTAGTTTGTACTTTTTTGAATATGGGAGTTATAAGCAAAAATAGCTTGATGAAGATATTCATCCCAATTGTTTGTATTTTCGTTAACATAGCATCTGAAGTAGTCGTTTAGAGTAAGATGTGTTCTTTCTAGAGAACCATTGGTTTGAGGATGATATGGACTAGTTGTTATGTGTTTGACATTTAAAAGTTTGGTGAATTCTTTGAAAGTGGCAGAGATAAATTCTCTTCCTTGATCTGTTAAGATATTTTCAGGAAAACCGAAGGTTGTACAAAATTTTAGAAGCTTCTTTGCTACTTCTATAGCACTATGATTTTTTAAGGAATATGCTTGAATAAATTTCGTCAAATCATCTTGTATAGTTAAGATAAATCTTTTATTATTATTCGTTTCTGATAAAGGTCCCATTATGTCAATTGCTATACGTTCACAAAACTTATTTGACGTTGTAGTTATTTCCATTGGTGATTTATTCGGTTTGAAATCAGTTTTTGATTTTTGACATATATTACAATTTTTGATGTATTCTTCAATATCTTTCTTTATGTTTTTCCAATAATAGTATCGTTTAATTTTATTATACGTTCTACAAAAACCTGGATGACCTGATAATGGGTGGTCGTGGTTTTCTTTAAGGCAATTTTGAGTTTCTTCTTTAGATTTAAGGATTATTCTTTAATTATTGAATAATTCATATTGGAAATCTGGAAATATAAATTGAAGCATTGAACAAAAGATTTCCCATTCGATATTAGGATTTCTAATGGTTACGTCGACCATTACAATTTTTTTAATAGAATTTTCGTTGAATAGTGTCTTTAGTTTAATTAAATATTGAAATAGATTTTCTATTTCTAAAGTTTCTGTTATAATTTCTTTTGTAAATAATAAATAGAGTTTTTGTTTAGGTAAGGTTAAAGTGATTATGTCACCTGGATTATGATCCGATAGATTTTTATCAGGGAATTGTTTTTTAATGTATTTTATTCCTAAATCTTCGTTGTTGATTTGACATGCTAAAGGTATTACAAAATTAGTGATTTGATTTTCTAATTGATTTATGAAATCTGGTTCTTTGATGTCTTTGTTGAATTCTTTGTATTGTAAGAATTCTTCAAATGTTGGAATTGTCATTGTTAAAATTGGTCTACTTAAAGCAAATGCAGATGCTTTAGAATTTATTTTTCCTGGCTTATAACGAATTTCGTAGTCGTACTCCATAAGCTTGAGTCGCCATCTTACGAGTCGACTTGAAGGATCTTTACAATTCATGAGCCAAGTAAGTGGTTTGTGATCAGTTACGATAATGAATTTTCTTCCATATAAGTATGGTCTAAAATGTTTCACCGCGCTTACTATAGCGAGTAACTCTTTTTCAGTAGTGCTGTAATTTAATTCAGCAGAGTTTAGAGTTTTTGAATAGTAAGAGATTGGTAGGTCTTTGCCTATTTCTCCTTGAGATAAAACCGCGCCTATTGCAATATTAGAAGCGTCAGTAGTTAAGATAAATGTTTTAGTAAAATCAGGATATTGTAGAATTGTGTCGCTAGTTAAAATGTTTTTTAATTTGTCAAAGGAATCTTGACGTTTTTGATCCCATTCAAATGGTACATTTTCCTTAAGAAGTTCAGTTAAGGGTTTTGCTATTTGGGAAAAAAATTTAATGAACCGTCTATAATATCCGACGAGTCCGAGGAAAGATTTAATGTCTTTTGGATTTTTGGGTATCTTCATTTCTTTAATAGCTTTAATTGTATTAGGATTAGGTAGGATACCTTTTTCCGTTATGATGTGTCCTAGATATGCGACTTCTTTTCTAAGAAATTCGCATTTGTCAGGTTGTAATTTAAGATTATGTTCTTTTAATCTTTGAAAAACATCTTTAAGATTTTCATTATGGGTTTCTAATGAATCTCCATAGATAACGATATCATCAAGATATACAAACGATTTTATTCCAGTTAACCCGGATAAAACTACATTCATTAACCTCTGGAATGTAGATGGAGCATTTTTGAGTCCGAATGGCATTCGAGTGTATTCGTAATGTCCATAAGGAACAGTGAATGCTGTTTTTTGTTGGTCTTTAGGATTCATCTTAATCTGGTGATATCCTGAAGCTAAATCTAGGGTAGTAAAATAAATTGATTTACCTAATTGATCTAGAATTTCTTCTATATTTGGTAGAGGATATTTATCATTTATAGTTACTTCATTGAGTTTACGATAATCAATGACAAGACGCCATTTCTTTTTACCTGAGGCATCTAATTTTTTAGGAACGATCCAAACAGGGCTACTCCATGGTGAAGTAGATGGTTGGACAATACCTTGTTCTAACATTTTACTTATTTGTGTTTTTATTTCTTCCTAATGAATTTTTGGATATCGGTAGCTTTTAGTATGAATAGGTCTATCGTTAGTTGTTGGAATTTCATGTTGAATTGTATTAGTATGTGTTAATTTATCTCCTGGTAAGTGGAAGATGTCTTGATATTCATGACAAATGTCTAAGAGAGAGTCTTTTTCTTCTTGATTTAGGTGTTCGATTCGCAAATTTGATTTTAGAAGATCATTTCGATTTTGATTTGATGTAGGAATTTCTTCTGTTTGAGCAGTATTGATTTGATTAGGGATTTCGAATTCTTCGAGAGTAATTTCAGGAATTTTAATTTTTTTTATTTCATTAGAGGTATTGAGAACTGGGATTTTTATTTGATCAGATTTATTAATAATCAGATCAGGAATAAAAATATCCTTTTCTAATTCTTTTTTGGGAATATAGCCTTCTTCAGGTGCGTTAGTGGTTATTTGAAAGTTTATCATTTGTGTTTGTCTTGGTAGAATTTCCACATAATTTTCTGTTTTTGGCTTTTCATTAAAATAGAGAGTTATATTATTTATCTCTAATGAATCATTAGAATAATCAATTTTTGATTTAAAAGTTTTTAAAATATCTCCTCCCATAAGTCCATCATAGGGAAATGAGAGTTCTGAAGTTTCAACAATGTGAAATTTAGGAGATATGTTTAAATTATCCTTTTGAAGATTTATTTGTGCAGTTCCTAAAGTAATAATGAGATTTGAAGGAGTAAGTCCTATAATTGTTTCTTTCTTTTTAGTTTACCCAAGTATTACGTCTTATTAATATGTCATGTTTAATAACAGAAATAGATGCTCCTGAGTCAATAAGGAGTATTAATGGTTTTTCAGAGTTTTCTGAAGTAAATGTTAAAGTTTTGACATTGGTTTCACCACAAAAATTTATTTGTTTGAATTCTGAAGCAATATTTTCTACGTGATTTATCTTATTTGGATCTTGATTTCTTTTAAAATTGTTATTATGTTGTTTTTTACGACATTCAGAAATTTCGTGTCCTTTGATTTTACAATAAGTGCAAAATTTATCGGGGTTATAAGATTTAGATTGTTCGTGAGATGATTTATTAGTATTTTGAGATTTTCGTTTCCTACATTCTTGGTAAGAAAGATTGGATTTTTTGCAAAATGAACAATATTTTGAAGTATTGGGTTTTCTATAGTTAAGAATTCTTTCTTCTTGGAGAGCGATTGAGAAAGCTTCGTTAAGAGTCTTAACGTCTCTGGCTCTTAACATTTGCGATATTTGTGGATGGCAATGTAAGATGAACCTTCTAAGAGCGGTCCTTTGAATAGCTCGTTTAAGAGCAGGGAGTTCATCCTTATATTCTGTTTGAGTTTCTTCAGCAGTGATACATTCATTTTTTTAAAAGTCTAATCGTTTATAGAAATCTGTAATTGATTCGTTTTGATTTTGTCGTATTGTTTCTAGCTCTTCATGTAGTTGGGTAACATTTTTGATTGTACTGTAGTATTTTTTGAGAGTGGAACGTAGAAGTTCCCATGAAGTAATTTCTTCGATGTTGATTTCATTTATGACGTTACTAGAAATTTGAGAAACAGTATAACATAATAGTGGTCCCTTTTGATTAGGTAGGGCCAGTTGAAATGCGCTATTTGCATTTATAATGAATTGAGGGAGATTTTTACGATCTCCGTCGAATGGTTTTATAAATTTGAATAAGACATTTAAGTCAAGAGGTTGTGTTTCTTCGTCATCAGAAAATTCAGGAACGGAACTTTCTGGGTTTACTTCATTGTCATTTGATTTGAGTTTAAGTTGTTTCTTCAACTCATCAGTGATTTTAATAATGGTTGGTTTATTGTCAGTCATTTTTAAAGTTTTATTTAAGAATTAGAATTAAGGTGGATCGTCGGTTTGGGGCTGGTTACCCTTGTTGGTTGATCCTTGTTGTATTAGGACTGTCGGTTTGGGGCCGGTTACCCTGTCGGTTAATCCTTAATGAATTTAAATTGAGGTCGTCAGTTTGGGGCTGGTTACCCTGTCGGTTGACCTTTATTGTATTAGGACTGTCGGTTTGGGGCTGGTTACCCTGTCGGTTAGTTCTTAAATTGAGGTCGTCAGTTTGGGGCTGGTTCCCCTGTCGGTTGACCTTTATCAAATGTTTTGATTTGTTAAGAAAAAGGGAAAGGGGACTGTTAAAGAACGATCTGTTCCCTTACCTTAAATTAATCTTCTCCGCAGTTTTCACGAAGTGCTCACTGCCCGTTGCGTGTCACGGAGATGGAGAAGACTTCCCGCTGCTTTTCAGGAAGTTTCGAAGCCGCAGTTCTGTCAGAACCGGTCTGGAATCTCGTGCTCATGCGTCTTCCTTGACCGCAATTCTGTTCGATGACTGTCGAAAAATCTCGAAGCTCGTGCTGATGCGTCTTCTTGACCTCGACGTGTGTCTCGAAAAGTCTCGAAGCTCGTGCTGATGCGTCTTCTCGACTACAGTTTCACCCGATGTACGTTTCGGAAGGTCTTCGAGTTCCAGTAGAGTCAACGGGATCCCACCGCTGTCACCAAAAATGTTGGATTCCCGGAGGCCAGCCCTGACGGACGCTCCAACCTCACGAGAATTCCTAGGGCGTTTGTTAGGCTCGCTGTCACCAGGGCACCTTATACGGTAGGTCCGAACCGTTGAATCCTCTTCTAGTGTAATGTTCTAGTATCTTCGGT
Source organism: Aporophyla lueneburgensis (assembly GCA_932294355.1). Taxonomy (NCBI): domain Eukaryota; kingdom Metazoa; phylum Arthropoda; class Insecta; order Lepidoptera; family Noctuidae; genus Aporophyla; species Aporophyla lueneburgensis. The sequence goes on along the minus strand of OW028736.1, from coordinate 19,247,394 downwards.
AATGTTCCAGTATCTTCGGGAACGTCTTCCAATAAAGATAGCAGGTCCAAATACCACAATAATATGGGTCTATTTACCAGCTTCTTCAAGAGCGTCTTCAAATAAAAGATAACAGGTCCAAACACCACCAATTTATTGAGAACGATTACTACTAGAATTATACAGGATTCTTTTTGAAGTAGTTAGTACCGCTTAGTACTTAGAACTGACTTGACTTGCCGGCTCGCAGGCCGCTTATATACCCTGGTGTAAACATGTTTATATCTTTGGAACTTTTCAGGAAGGCTGATGCAATCCTTTGTTTTTATGATGTAATTCTTTGTTTTTATGGTGCAACAACATGTTTACATCTTGGGACTGTTCTGGATGATTTCTGATGCAATCCCTTGTTTTTATTATGAAATACGTTGTTTTATGTGTACAACAATATATATAGGCTCAGGATGGCCTCTATCATTACAATCAAAGCCTACGTCTGTAGGATCCATCATCCACGTGGGTTAAACTGGCTAATTTAAATAAAATTACACTCAATTAACGAAATAACGATATATTCCACTGCAATTACAATCTAATAATCGATAACACTTATTATAAATCAAAATACGTTGAAGATTGTGCCGGATTTAAACGATTCGTCGTGAACGTGGTGCGCCGGCGGCCCTTCAGTGAGAAGTGAATGTCCCGCCTCGCTACCACAGACAAGACGCTCCGTCAGAGTGACAGCTTGTCAGCTTTCACTCTAATCCGACATCAACGACAGCGAATGTCAGGTGTCAGTCTATATTGCGCCGTCACGGCTGGACTGACATTCGACCGTCCTCGGGCGTATCAGTTAACGTTGTCCTGGAAAAAGCAAAGTCTCAATCACTAATTATCTGCTCGTCCAACCTGACAAACAGGACAATTACTACGAGGACGTATAACATTTATAGCACAATGAAAGCATGTACATCCCTTCTACCATCGCAACCGATGGACCAGATGTCATCTTTCCTTCTTTCAGGCATCAACTTGGACCGGACGAGTGTGTCCCTTCGACCAGCCCTAAAAGCGGCGTGGACTGGACGGCACTGTCCTTACGACCAGTTGAACCAAAACCACAAACATGGACCGGACGAGTGCATCCCTTCAACCACCCACACTGGGCTGACTCGGACGACACTGTCCCTTCGACCAGTTGTACGACATTAAATCACAAACATGGACCGGACGGGTGCATCCCTTCAACCACCCACACGGGGCTGGCTCGGACGACACTGTCCCTTCGACCAGTTGTACATCAAATCACAAATATGGACCGGACGAGTGCATCCCTTCAACCACCCATGCGGGGCTGGCTCGGATGACACTGTCCCTTCGACCAATTCCAATGTGGCACACTTAACACTAAACAACTTAGTATAAATATGACATACCTATTAGTTACGAACAATCTTGCTCATTATGGATTTCGACTTCGCATTGTACATCTAGTGTGTCGGGATCAGAGTACACGCTGAGTGTATCTGACCCGGCAGTAAGGGTTTCAGAGTTAGCCGAGGCAGTATCTGAGTCTGCGTGCAAGATATTGTCATCTGTAGTACTTAGGTCACCGATTTGATCATTTTGGGGTTGCGAAACCTCTTCCGGTGCCATCTCGGCCTCCTCTTCATTCAATAGGTAAGCGGTAATTTCGGCTAAGCCGGTATGTCCCTGAGGTACTGAACGCAAATTCTCGTGTGCATATTTATAAACACGTTGTGACCCGCTGAGACTTTTTAGTTCGTAACGATCATTTTCTAAAACGGTGGTTATAACGAATGGCCCTTTAAATTTCCTATCTAATTTAGTCTGATTTCGTTCACTATTTTTAATGAAAACAAAATCACCCTTAGTAAACGGTTTAATACTGGAATGGCCGCGGTTAAACCGTTGTGTATCTGCTGCTGCCGATTTTTTTATATTATCTGAGGCATTTTGTCTAATGGAATCTAAATCTGCCCGGTTATTTTGCTCGTAAGAATTTGTTGCAGAAATTTTAGACATACCTAAGGACTGTGCACGAATACCGAACATCAGTTCCGTTGGTGTATATTTAGTGACCGTGGATTTCGTACTATTAAGCGCTAATTGAATATTACCCAACTCCTCACGCCATGTTTTATTGCGTTCATTTTCGACTATTGTGAGCAAGCTTTTTAAAGATCGCATAACGCGCTCAACCTGTCCGTTTGCCCTACTTGAACCGGTTGCTATAAGGTGTAGATCAATTTTATGATCGTTATAAAAGTTCTTAAATTCGGTACTAATATAGCAACGACCTTGATCAGCAATAACACGTTTGGGTGCACCAAATAGGCATACAGCTTTTTCTATAGCCTGCACTGCACTCGTAGCATCGAGCGATAATGTATGCTCTAGCAAAACATATTTGGTAAATGCATCTATGATGACTGAGCAATACTCTTTGCGATCACTCTTACCACTCAGTTTCCCTGTAAAATCTATATGGAGTGTGTGCCACGGCACAGATACTTTTGGGATTGAGTGTAACTGAACTGGTTGAGCTCCTGATGGTCCTTTTGACGCTTTGCAAACTATAGACGAATCAACAAATTTTCGCACACATTTAGACATTTGGGGAAACCAGTATTGTTCATAAAGTTTGTCTAGTGTCTTGTCGCTACCAAGGTGTTGTATTTCAGTATGTACGTGGTTAATGAGCGTCCAAATCAACGAACGAGGAACGACCGGTAACCATGAAATAGTTTTATTGCGTCCAACTTTTCTATATAGAATACCGTTCCTAACGTCGTAAGTGTGTCCTACTAAATCTGGAAAGTCATTGTTATTGTGTTTAGTTATTAAGTCCTGGATTTCACTATCCCGTTTTTGTTCAACAGAGAGCCAACCTTCATGTAGCTCTACAAATTGAACATTCTTTGTAGTAGGAGTTTTGGACGAAGACTCACCCACGCTAGGCCGAAGGTTACGGGAGAAATAATCAGCATGCTCCATTCCACGACCTTCGCGATAAATAATTTCAAAATCATAGGCTTGCAGAAAGGCCCACCAACGATGTACACGCGGGGTGAGATCTATCTTAGATTTCGACGCCTTGAGTGAATTGCAATCCGTATAAACCGTGAAATGTCGGCCATACAGATAATGTCGAAAATGTTCCACCGCTCGTACGACAGCCAGCGTTTCCAGTTCGTACGAATGGTAGCGGGATTCTACGTCAGATGTACGCCTACTAAAATATTCAACAACATGAGGGAGGTTATTTTTCTTTTGTATGAGGATTGCACCGTAACCCTCAGCACTGGCGTCGGTGTGTAATTCGACGGGCAATTCTGGGTCGAAGATAGTTAAGACTGGCTCTGAAATCAATATCTTAACTATCTTCTGGCGGATTTCTTCATATTTGTCAGTCCATTTAATCGGTCCTTTTAATTTGGTTAACGGGTATAAAGGTCCAATGGTATTCGTAAACCCAGGTATAAATTTCCTAAAATAGGACGCAAGTCCAATGAATTGACGAACCTGCGTGCCTGTGTTTGGTGAAGGCGCGTCAACTAATGCCTGAATCTTACGAGAGTTAGGTCTAATTTCGCCTGATTGTAGTGAATACCCTAGGTAATCTATTTTAAGTTTCATAAATTTACAATTTTCGGAGGTTTAATGAAAATCCAGCTATGGTAAGAGCATGTAAAGCATCATCTAAGCGTTGCAGGCCTTCCGGAATGTCAGAAGAATAGCAGAGAACATCATCCATGTAAATTAATGGCTTGTTATTAAGATCATGCAGTGCTTTAGTGATGCATCTCTGGTAAACGGAAGGGGCGTTGCGCAAACCGAAAGGCATAGCCAGATATTCATACTGACCTTCCGGAGTTACAAATGCCGTCATCTCAACGGAGTCTGGATGAATCAAATTCTGGTGAAAACCACTAGCCATATCTAAAGATGAGAAAAAGTTAGCACCACTGAGCTGGTCTATTAGTTCCTCAATGCGAGGCAATGGATAGTGTTCTGGTCGTGTATTTGAATTAAGTTCCCTATAGTATAAGCACATTCTGTCCGTATTATCATTTTTTTTTCACTAAAAGTATGGGGCTAGCAAAGGGGGAGGAGCTCTCACAAATTATGCCAGCATCTAACAGTTCTTGTACCTTATCGCGAACTATCTGTTTTTCTACAGGTGCCAATCGATAAGGTGATCTGTGGACTACTTTATGAGGGTTTATTAATTTAATCTCTAACACTCCTGTTTTAACGCGTCTATTAGGTACACCGTCTATGAAATAGTCAGAATATTTACTCAATATTTTTAGAAGAGTTTCTCTATCCCCGCTTACCAAATCGGTATCAACTTGAGAAAAATCTGGTGCAACCAATTTCATTTCGCAAAAATTTGTCTGCTTCTTGACGCTAAATACGAGTTTGTCATCATCGATTGTCACGCAAAAACCTTTATCCAAAATATCCCTACCTATAATGACCGGCACAGAAATAACAGAATCAGGAACGATGTGAAACGTTATATCAACTAAAGCCTCACTAATTTTAACCGTGCTTAAGATTTGAAAAGAGCAATGTATGTCATTACCTCCGATACCCTTAAGATAAACAAGATTATTGCGTACAGTACCAGGAAACTTTTTGCAAAGGCTTTCCGTTAAAAGTGAGCAAGACGATCCACTATCGAATAAAAAAGGAAACTGCTCACCGAAAGATGTCTCCAAGGAGGATCTCGAGAGGCGGTGATCGCAGAGGTTGACTTCTTTACTCGCAGTTCCAGCATCATTCTTCTTGTCTGGACAGGCCGTCGATACGTGGCCAGTTTTTCCACAAGTGTAGCAGGTTACTGGTGCCTTGTCCTTGCTTCGTGTAGAACTTGAATGATCTTGAGGCTTCGATGAACCGGAATCTTCCTTGCGCTTCCTACAGTCAATCTGTCGATGACCTGTCAGACCGCACCAGTGACATTTTCCAGGGAATCTAGTGTCAGCTACCCGTGGTCGCTTCGGATCAGGTTCTTGATTAGCATCAGTGACATCGCCTCGCCGTTTCAGTGAAACGCTACCAAGAATTCGAAATAATTGAGCACGGGTAGTAATTACATGAGCAATCAATTCTCTTCGTATCAAACTATCCTTCTGACAGAGCACCGATATAACGAAACCAGTAGTCGCTTCTTCAGATAGCTCGGTTTTTGGTATGCGCTCGATCATGTTCCACAAGCGCATGGCAGACTCGGACGCGGTTTCCTTATAACCGATTTGAAACCGTAGGATTTCGTCAAAGTGATCTTGTACTTATATATTTTTTCTAAAATGATGTATTTTGCAATATCTACCGCCGATTGAGCCAAAGCAAAAATCTATTTTATTTCAAGGCCGTAAGACTAAATTGCTACGGTCAACACGGTTTTCTAAGCAAAGGTTAGCTTTAAAAGAAATAGTTTTAGTGAATGTGCTACGTTTGCACATTTAAAAAAAGAAAGTACCATAATTATTTTCGTCTGATATAAACAAAAATTATTTCTGTACATTTTGACCGCGTAGGTATTGCACTTTTCTGTGTAACAGCAGATATTTTTGTTAAACTACAAGAAATCTCTGTGCTAGGTTGTGCCCAGAGCGGGAGAAGTCATTTGACGATTTCCCATCCTGAAAAAAAAAAAAAAGGATGTCTACAATCAAATGCTGAATATTAATGGTTACAATTTGCGCGTCGAAGCTGATACCTTGTATGGCAGTACTTATATTTGTACGTACAAAGTGTTATGTGACCGCTTCACCAGCTTAGAAGCTTAACCATAAACACCGCACAAACTAACAACAATTTTGTAAGCTCCTTATATTCTATTGAAACTCGCCACGAGATGTTACAGTTGCTTGAACGGAAAATCTCCAGAATTTACAGGGTTAGCTTGTATTAAATGCTCCAAGTAGCTACAGAAGGAGTTTCACATTAGCCACATTAGAAGGAACATTAGCGCCGAGCATTACAGTGCATTAACAGTGGACACGTAGAGCTCGTATGTAACAATAACCGTATAAATATTTCTGGGAAGCAAACAGTTCGCCGCATCGCTCCCATGCTTATTTTTAAAAGTTGAATACGTCACTAATGGAGCTTTGTTCTATTAGGACTGTTGTGGCAATTATTTGGAAGTAGAAAGTCTTGGTTTGTTTGCTGACTAGTTCATAGACACAATATAATAGGCTTTCATGTTTCCATAAGATTGTACCGTTAAGATTCGTGCAGATTTGGGCGGGTGCCTCATTGCACAAGAGCGGAAATAGTTTAAATTCAAATTCAAAATTTGAATCGTTGCGATGTGGCCTACCGCGGCTAGCTTGAAAAGTACCCAGAGGATTATCAGTATCGGCTGCACAAATAGCAAATTGCTTAGACAAAACCGAAAACTACTATCGGAATATCTAGTCGTATTGAAAACAATATTTAATTTATATTAAGTCTGGAGCAAACATAGGAAGAAGAAAGAAAAATAGATTTATAGGTTACAGAAACACGTGCATGGTATACGACAAAAATAAAAGAGATAAATATATACTTACAACTACAATCACCAGATGCATGCCATGACTGCAGCAAAAAGCTTTCACTAAGCACGTTACTCTGTTATGGGACCTCGCAGTGCGCTGATTTTTAGTGATCACCCGAGCAGGTTACTTATGTATGTAGTAGCACAAAAACATTATTATTTCGAGCAGATGTTATCTAGGACCTACCTACACAGTAGGCAATAAGCACGTGTGTGAGTATTCGGAAAAAGTCTGACCATTTTTCACACACAAAAAGCATTCTGCAAACAAGCATGCTAAGTAGATACTTATGTACTTGCAAACAAGCATACTTTGATACAGAAAATATGCTGCCTTTATTCTCATTTCTGAGTTTATTTTGAACAAATACTACAAAGGCTTCAAAACTACGAAGAAAACTTAAAAGAATCAACGCGGCAAGCTGTTTTATTCACAGTATATTTTCATGTGAAGTTGTTTTTATTGTATGTCGTCATTTACTCGTAAATAATTTAAACGACTTCAAAAGGGTGGTGGTTCTCAAATCATCAGTCTGCCTGTTACTAGGTTCTGCCCGTGACTTCGTACACACATCATTTTTTGTTTTAACATAATATCGTAGATGATCGTAAAGTGATGTTAAATAGCCCTATAACCTTTCCCAATAATTGTAATATCAAATACCAAAATATTTTTTTCAGACCCGACTTAGTTCCATAAACTTCCTACATACAATTTACAATCAAACAGGTTTTACCTCTTTATAATATTAGTCTAGATATCTTTAGTGAGGATACCCGATTGTTGTTTTTAGTGACGTTTTTACGCTACCTACCTTGTTACTTTGGGTGGTAATTTTCTTGAACGCACAAATCGAAGAGCAAAATATTTGCCTCAACATTATATTCTACTAATCCTATGCTATCCTTTTACGTCCTACGGTCGTATAATGGTTGCCCTTGTGACCACTAGACGATCAAGAACGAACGAGAAAATCAGCCGTTTAATCATGTTAATTCCAATTCATTCGAGTTCCTTTCGGCCCTTCTTTGTTAGTCCCTCATAGTGACGATTGTTATCCCCTACTCTATAATCGCTGATTTGACGGCTCCGGAACCTCAAGATTAGGTTCTAAATCTTGTAATCCCGTGTAAGACTGTAGTGTGAATGGTTTGTTACACCTGAGCAGCAAGTCGAGAGTATCGTGGGTGTAATTTATCTACGTACATAATATGTATGTATTTAGAAATAGAAAAGTATGTTTATCAGTTGTTTGGTTGCCATAGTACAGGCTCTGCTTAGTTAGGGAACAGACAACGTTATGTTGGTTATCCTAAGATATTATTATGTTATTACTATCTGATTTTTGAGCATAGCAAGTGGTGAGCATTAACATTTGAGGGTGGCTATTCGTAAGTTACTGACACATGCTAGTACTGTTAAAAATGTACCGGGGGCTATCTTTGAGGAGCTGGGCCGGGCGGTGGCGACGGCATCTAAGAAGATTTGCCACCGAACAGCGCACACTGATGATTTGCAATGCCACCAGCTGCCACCGGTACATTACTGGATGCTGCAGCATGCCGGCAACATCCCGCGGTATACCCTGGTGGAATGTAGAGTGCACATCCTCTTACAGTGTCTCTCTCCGGCGATCGTATGCTAGCGGACTCCGGTGCACACCGCCGCATGGCTTCGCTTCCCACGTGGTATTATCCAGCGCGCTTTTTTAATACCGTTGAGAGAAATCCTCTATATGCTCCATGGTCAGACTCTGAGATCTACGTTGGTAAAAAAAATCCCTTTCTAAGCGTCCGCCGATGTCCGCTGGCGTTAACGAAGACAAAAATTGCCCTTTAGTAAACAAAATTTGCAATGAGATTAGCGCTTTGCCACTTTCTAAACGATTACTTAGTTTTCAAAGATTAAACCGGCTCCACTCAGTTCTTTGCTAACTTAGTACTGAACCTTGTGACGGCGCGGGCGATGACTTGGAGCAAAAAATTGAAATTTCAACAAATTTCTCCACCACAATAAAAAGCTTTCTTATAGTTGGAGACAATTTTTTTTATAAGACCTCCGAAACTTGAAGAGGTGAAGGTAAGGTTCAGTTACAACCCTAGTAGGTACCTACCAAAACAATAAATATAGACTTTCAGTTTGAGAAACTCCGTCTGTACCAGAGGGTCCGTATGATGGGTTTTGCGAAAACTATTAGACCGGACACTTTACATAGCTCCTTGTCCTACATAAATGTCAAAACGTCCATTCGTAGGAAGTAATCAGAAAGACATTTTGGACGTCGTCGCGTCTGTCGTGGAGAGCGCCACGATAATGACGTTACTTCCCAAATGTAGATGGGTACGGCACGTCGCATATTCGAAACTAGCTTTTGCCCGCAACTTCGTCCGCGTCAAAATTTCACTGCCCTGACCCTTCCCGTCGCATCGAATTGCCTGCCGGTTTTCGTCCATGTTTCATTGCTGCTCCGCTACTTTTGAGCGTGATGTAATATAGCCTTCCTCAATAAATAGGCTAGCCAACACGAAAAGTTTTTTTAAATTCGGATCAGTAGTTCTTGAGATTACCGCGTTCAACCAAACAAACAAACAAACTCTTCAGCTTTATAATATTAGTATAGATTTAATGTCTTTGGTTTTAGTGATGTTTATATTCTAAAATTGAATGAAGATTTTCAGTTCTACTATCATATACTCTACGGTGATTCTTAACATGTCTAAACAACATGGCAACAAAGGAAGTATCAATTTTGACGAAACATAATTGATATTAAATTGATTTTGATATTTAATTTTAGAAAAAGTAGGGGTCGGTAAGATATTTGGGTTTTGCGGACCCAAGGTGTAAAAAAATCATCCAAAAAAGGTCCTTATTAATATGTGTTCGAAGTACCAGGTTGTCATAACTTGGTAGGAGCTCACCTAACATGTGTGTGTGATAGCTAGAAAACGCTTTATGTCTTCGAAGTACCAGGTTTGCATAACTTGGTAGGTGCTCACCTAACATGGGTGTGTGGTAGCTAGAAAACGCTTTATGTCTTGGAAGTACTAAGTTGGCATAATTTAGTAGGAGCTCACCTACCATGGGTGTGTGGTAGCTAGAAAACGCTTTATGTCTTGGAAGTACTAGGTTGGCATAATTTAGTAGGAGCTCACCTAGCATGGGTGTGTGGTAGCTAGAAAACGCTTTATGCCTTCAAAGTACCAATTTGTCATAACTTGGTCTAACATGGGTATATGGTACTTGGTGCTCTTTGCTTTGTGTTTGCTTGTTGTTGTAATAAATATTGTGTTAACTTATCAGATCCCATCTGATAAGTTAACACAACATTTATTGATTCTGATGCGTTACGAAGTTTGCCGGGTCAGCTAGTAATATATATAAATTACGCGTCACGTTGTTTGTCCGAGATGCACTCCTAAACTACTAAACCAATTTTAATAAAATTTACACATCGTATGCAGTTTGATCCAACTTGAAAGATAGGATAGCTTACATTTTAATTTATAGTCGCAATAATATTATAAAGACGAATGATTTGATTGTTTGTTTGTATTGAATGGGCTCCGAAACTACTGAACCGAATTGAAAAAATCTTTTGTGTTGGGTAGCCTACTCATTGAGGAAGGCTATAGGTTATATAACATTACGCTACAATTAAAAGGAGCTGAGCAGCAACGAAAAATTGACGAAAACTGGCAGACAATTCGATGCGACCGGAAGGGTTACGGGAGCAAAAATTTGACACAGATGAACTCGCGGACAGAAGCTAGTATTTTATACGAAGCGACTGCCTATCTGAACTCGGCAACCCAGTTATTGGGTTGTGGAGGACTGGATTAATATCAGTCCCGTGGGTAAGACTGGTTGTTAGTCTTTTGGGCTTCTGACGACCCGTAATGACTGTCAAAGATCCACGAATGACAGCCGGGACCAAAGAGTTTACGTGCTTTACGAAGCGTGGTGGAGTCTTGGTATATGAAAATGGTTACCCATCCACGGACCAAACACGGCAAGCATAGCTTAACCTGATCTATCGAACTGTGCGGCTGGTTTTACTTAGCCATTAAACATGTACCTACATTGTTTCAGACGCTGCCAGGTTATCTTTCAAAAAGTGTAACACATGTTAAAAATAAATCGTTGAAAAATGTGTGAGGAAGCAAATAGAATCACTTAAACTACAGTATGGAAGTTGGTCAGGATCTATTGCTTCCCCGGAACAGTTAGCACTGTATTAAGATTCTTTGAAACACGTGTTTAAAAGCAATATGTGATAAAAACGAAGGATATAGATGTTACTTTCGTGTATCTGATAAATTTTTAGAGTTACGTACCCAAAGCGTTTGGGTATGGAAATTTAAAAAAGAGAATTCTAAACGGTACCTTTTATAATCGTCTGTCTGTCTGTCATAGGGCAGTATCTATAGAATAAAAATAGGCTTCATGTACATGACGCAGGGCCCCACCGGCGCCGGAACGCATGATTATGTATACGACCGAAAATCGTGTACACGCCCCACCGCTGTCGCACTGAAGCCGCGCCGGAACCGGCTTTTAAGTCGCATGTTTCATAGTAAAGCATCACTCAGAGTTAAGTATTGCCAGCGAACAACTACTTCAAACTCGGCATCAATGCGGTAGACATGCGGTTCCGGTGCGATGCTTGCGCGATTTTATTCGTATACCCAATCATGCCGTCTGGGATTATGTGCATGAAGCCTTAGCTATGTCCAATATTTTTTTTTGTTACAGAAAACCTAACCACTTATGTTTATAAATAGATCGATTACAAAAAAAAAAAATTGAATTATTGCGGTATTTGATGCTTATAAACTCACAGTCGATAAATTCAGAAATATGCTTGTAAAAGCATTGTATTTTTTATAGAAACGTATTTTATTACGTGACCTTTCGTGATAATCCGTCTACGGTGCCGCGTGCGTGCGTGTGTAAAATTGGCTTCGATAAACGGAAAATTGCACTTGGAATCGATTCGATACAAATTGAATAAAGAGGGAGAGCAGATACATTACAAAGAGGGTGTTTATGCAATTGACAACATTGTCGTGGAAAGGTTTATGTGTAGAAAGCCGCGATAAGGCGTTTAAGACGTTGACTTTAGGTTTTAAAGAAAATAATTTGAACTGGAAAGTTTATTGCTTTTAAAGACTGGTACAAATTATATAAGCACTGAAAATCTCTCTCCATCCATCTGAAATATCTCTGACATACTATGTAGTTTTTTCCCGCGACTTCATTCGCGTAAAATTTATTGTTTTAAAATAAAATTTATCCATCCGTTTGAAATATCTATTACTATATAGCTTCTGCCCGGGCCTTTGTACACCTAAAATTTCTTGTTTAGTAATATACTGGGCATTTATATTGTAGCTACCGATTCGTGGGAAAAAATGCCTGATATCAATAAAAAATACCTTAAATAGCACCCCACGCTTTTTTTCCATTATTTTCTACTTTTCAACCGACGAAAAAAAAGGAGGCTTTTTTTTAGGTTGGTTTTCTATGGAAGCGTGTTTTTTGTTTTTTTTTTAACTATTATTTATCTATCTATTATATAACTATTTTTTTTTAATGATTTTTTTTTATTTTTTTAGGGTGTTTCGAATTTTGAGACGTATGTTAGCGTAGTTTGTGACGTATGTCAGCGCAGTTTTCGAAGACAGTTTTTTTGCTGTCCTGGTAACCCTGGCAAGGATAATGGCACAAGTGTATGAAATTATAGTATTGTCATCGGTCCTCAATGAGTCTAAAGAGTTTAAATGAAATCTGGTCGTTTAAAGTGGGTCAAAATCTCGCTATAAGGAGTCTGTTAGAATAAATACTTTGTTTATGGTAACATCAAATAAGCAACCTAGCGCTGTCTATAGGTTATCTATGGTTTTACATCTCTGCTTTGTCTCTGGCCAACATGTCTGTTATTCAATGAAATATATCTTTTGTCAGCTCTCACAGCAACACGTTGTTTTATTAGGTTATGGGCCCAGTTTATGTTCTTTAGGGATTATTTGAGTAATATTTAGGTAGTTTAGCTAGCATAAGTGTGAGCATTGTGTTTTTACGTAATCCACGTATAAAACAGTGAAAAATTAACAGCGATGGCTTCTAACGCCTTCTTGACTAACGTGCCTAAGTTGAAAGGGCGCGAGAATTATCACGAATGGGCGTTTGCAGCGGAGAATCTGTTAGTCTTGGAAGTCACAGCTAATTATATCAAGCAGGAGTGTGCTCAAGGTGCAGCGCAGAAGATGCAAAAGCGAAAGCCAAATTAATTTTAACGATCGACCCGTCATTATACGTGCACATCAAAGATGCATCAAGCACAAAGAATTTGTGGCAGAAACTACAAACTATGTTCGATGATTCTGGATTCTCTCGAAGAATAACCTTATTACGATACTTAATTTCAATTTGTCTCGACACCTGCGATTCGATGACAAATTATGTGACGCAAATCATGGAAACAGCTCAGAAATTATCAGGAACAGGTTTCTCGGTGAATTACGAGTGGATTGGGTGCTTAATGTTAGCAGGTTTGCCTGAAAAATACTTCCCAATGATAATGGCAATCGAGCATTCGGGGATCGCCATTACAAGTGTCGTGGTGAAGACAAAATTGAATGATCTTGCAGCTAACGACAGTTCCGCTTCCGAGCAAGGAAATGCTTTGTTGAGTAGAGGGCAGCACAATCGTAATTATAAGGTTGGCAGCAGTGCTAAAAATGACAGATCAAACCATCATGGCGGTGGATCGTCTACGTCAGAATCAGAACACAACTTATATTTTTTCTGACAAAGGTCAAGGTTATGGTAGCATATTTAATCAGTGTTCACAACAATATGTAATTAATAATTGCTCACCCGGTGCCAGTATTAGCCAATTATTAAGTAAAATTAAATTGTCAAAAATAAACCCTGGTTCAACTGTAATATTATTATACTAGCTTCTGCCCGCAACTTCGTACGCCAGTGACAACGGGGTCGTCAAAATCGAAGATTGAAAAGACTGAAAAGTCTGATGTAGAATTCTAAGGCCCGGGGAAGGGAAAACAACGGGATGAGCGAGACGATTGGAGTCGTTCCAGATCTTTCATTTTTGTATGTCAATAGGAAATGCCCATCAGACTAAGCAACTTTTGCTAAGACGTCATTAATTAATATGCTATTAAGAGTTTTACTTAAGATTTCCACAACAGGTGTTCCAGATCTTCAAATGTATTCTCACAGCAGAAAATGCTCTTCACGAGGAATATTTTTTGCTATAGCACCATTTTTTTATCTTTTATATTTACTTAAGCTGGTCTGTTGCGGTCTGCATCAGGTGTTCATTTTCCAAAATAAATAATGTATAGCCTATATGTTGCCCTGACTTAATACCTAGGTATACAACAAAAAACTTTTCTTCCCGTTACTCCGCAGCGGATTCCAAGGGTACACTGAATTAACAATAATATTGCAAATAACTTTTAAAAAATTCTTTATAAACTATATTTGAGGTTTTTCCTTCAGGAGCTAATATATAAAGACCGGAAGCGTTGCTGACCCTTGAAAAAGCAACATAAAGTTGGCCATGAGAAAAACAGTCGGTTGCCAGGTCAACACCAGCGGCTTTAAGCGTCTGCTCTTGTGACTTGTTTATTGTCATGGCAAAGCACGTAGTCACAGGGAACTGTGTGCGCTTAAATTGAAAGGGGAAATTGTTGGGGATGAGTGGTATATGCGCGGTATGAACACAGTCTCACCGGCACCACACCCAGTTAGTATTATAGCAACAATTATATTACGTTGTAAAGCGTTGACAATAAGACGGGTTCCGTTGCATAGTTTTGGCGGAATTAAATTTCGCATCAGCATTATGGGAACACCGACTTTAAGTCTTATTTTATGAGCAGGGAGACCACTCGCTGTAAGTGAATTGAGAAACTCAACTGGGTAATCATAACGTTCGCGATCAGCGGACAGTCGCGCACCATATTCTTCACTGGTCTCGAGAGACCTGGATGTAGATGCATAAATACGCTGAGAACGCAAGCGAGCTTCGCGATCCGAAGATGTTTCTACGGAGCGAGTTGCAGCCTGATGTTCTCGAACAGCATCAAGTCTATCCTGACGCTCTTCGGTAGATTCTTGGGATGTTATGGTCCTCAATCTTTTAGATCCTTTGGAACGTTGGGAAAGATTTGACCTCTTTCTAGGCATGGTTATAGTTTTATTCTGAAGATACCTGATCAATTAAAATCTAAGTGACTACTCCCCTGCGCTAATGGGTAGGCTACCGTGTCACGAAGATAAATGGAAAAGGAAATTAAACACTCAAATACCATAAGCCCGAAGGCATATTTCTTCGATATTATAAAATAATAAATGGGAGTTTTAGCCAGTAGAGTCAAATTTTCAATGATTCGTAGAATTTTCATCGAAAATCAGTCCTAAACTGTTACTGCCTTCACCGCGTGGAGGTACTCCCAGCCTATGTTATTTTATAATTATACAGTGAAATTAGTGGTAGCTTTGATTTCCACATCAGGTGTTCCAGATCTACAATCTTTATACGTCAACAGAGAGTGCTCATCAGGCTGAACAACTCTTGCTAAGAGGTCATTCCTATATATGTTATAGTGTAGCTGGCCTCTTGGGAGTTCCACATCAGCTGTTCCAGATCTTCAAATTTTATACGGCAACTGAGAGTGCTCATCAAGCTGAAAAACTCTTGCTAAGACGTCATTCCTATACAGAGTGGTGACGACATAACGACATTAAATGAAAATACGATCCACACTAGTTAATCAAAACACTTTAAAATTATCAAATTAGGTTTTACACCAAAATTCGAAAATCAAATTTTTCAAACAATCTAAATGCGAAAATTATCTAAATTAAACACAACATCCTTTATAATATTGTCTACTAACCTCATCTGACCTGTAGGTACTTCACGTAACAGCGGCAACGTCGCTCTCGTTGGCGGTCCCTTTTTTAGCGTTCATTCATTCTAACAATAATCAAAAACTAATAATGGCGCGCGGCATCTATCCCCGCCCCGCTCGCCGCCTGCCGCCTGCCAACCCGCTCGACTTTTCTATCACTAGGTTCACGTTTCATTTAAACACTTAAACATAAAATCAAATCTTACACACTTCAATAATAATTCATGACATGACACACGAAATTAAATTTTTAATTGCTGAAATTGTCCCCCGTTTACTCTAATACACATGTGACAACGTCTTATGATATTATTTCTTACTTTTCTTAACAATTCACTACTGATAGCCATGGATTTTAATTTATTAAAAGCGTCAATGATTCTGTCTCGCAGTTCTTCTACGGTATTCACATCACGAGCATAAACCTCATTTTTAATAAATCCCCATAAAAAAAATCCAGGGGTGTAAGATCCGGTGACCTTGCTGGCCACCGGCGAGGTCCATATCGGCCAATCCACTGCTGTCCAAACATATCAGTGAGGCACTCTCTGGCTCTCACCACAGAATGTGCAGGTGCACCGTCTAACTGGTACCATAGCTTTTGATGGACATCAAGGGATAATTCATCAGTGTATTCCGATATAGGGCCTCTGAGGAGATCCAGAAATTTGTCCGCTGTGAGGTTACCGTCAATAAACACCGGACCAATGATCTGATTTCGGTGAATCGCAGCCCACACGTTCAGAGAAAAACGGTACTGATGAGAAGATTCTCGGAACAAATGTGGATTTTCTTGGCTCCAATAACGGAGATTTTGTCTATTCCAGATACCATTTCGCGTAAATGTGCTCTCATCTGTCCACATTACATTGTAAATAAATTCAGGGTCATCAGCCATTTTGCTTTGTAACCAACGGCAATATTCTTCTCGGATTGGCCTATCTCTCGGTAACAGCGCCTGAACTTTGGTGTATTTGTATGGCCGCCGTTTATCTTTTCGCAATATTTTGAGTACAGTTTTGTGATTTACTTGAAACTGGCGTGCGGCCCTCCGCAGACTTGAAGTTGGGTTGTGCGAAAAATAATCTAAAACTCTTTGTTCTAATGGCACAGCTAATTCTTGCGAAGGAACACCCTCGCGAAGTGGGACCAAAGGCTGATTTTCCCGTATTCTTTGAACAGCCTGTACAATCGTGCGGGAGTTTACTGGGCATCTTCGGGAGTCACCATATCTTTGAAGATATGTTCTTAAAGCCAGGGCCGCGTTTTGTTGACACTCACCATAAATCAAGATCATATCGGTATACTCCATAGCAGTGTAATTGAAACGAGGCATCCTGATCTTACAAGCAAATAACACGAACGAAGTAACTATCACACTATTGTTAACACATTAGGTAGGTACGTTACCTACCAAACTCACCTACACTTAAAACCTATACACAATCGAATTATCAATAACACAACAGTAAAACTATTTAAGCTCTGCACTGTATGAAATTGCAACTAAGCAATGTTCAATTTTACATAAAAACAATTAGGTACCTATTACAATTGTTGCGCGCGCGGAAAAACACTCTTACGCATCGAAATTAAAAATACATGCTCTCACAAGGGAAGCACGTCACGCACTAGAGAGTGGACCAGGAGCAAACTCCAGGAAAAACCCTAGATGTATTTTTTTCCTTTTCTTGCACAATAAATATTCGTATGCGGAAGTGATTAGGAACAGTTTTTGCCTACGCTTACTTTGTTGCAAAATTGTCGAATTGGCAACGTCGCATCGCCTAAGGGCCGGGTCACACCGGAATAGCAGCGGCCGGCAGCGACGCGGCGAGCACTTTCTGTGTGAAATAATTTTAAACTTTAACTACATACTTAAAAGACCAGTATCGCTTGAAAAAATTGAAAAGGTCGCGCGGCAGCCAGCGGTGCCGCGAGCGGCCTCGCGTCGCCGCTGGCAGCCGTGGGCGTGGGCGCGGTTGTTTTTTACACTGCTTTGTTTTTTTTTCTGTTTTGTTTTGTTTGAGGAGGAGAGTACCGAGCGGTATATATCGTCAGGGTTTGGCGTTTCCAATATGAACAACTACCAAGTTGTATTACAATATTAATTAAATGATAAAAAGAAACAATCAAAATCAAAGTCAAAAGTCATTTATTCAAACCAGGCTGAGAGTCAGCACTTTTGAACGTCAAAGTTACATAAGACAGTCCCCCCAAAACGCCCGCCCTTCGACACTTCCTAGTGCTATAGCTGGGAAGAAGAAGTGGCGGAACAAACTCCCCAGCAGCACAGCTGTCTGGTAAGTTAGAAGAACTTGAATAAAATGGTTACAAGATAAAGTAGGTAATAACAATACAGTACAACGAACAAACCCTTAAGGTTGCAGTTCGTATAGAGGCCTAAGCCACCCAAATACAAAGTGTATCTTTCGCTATCAGCTAATCAATACAGCTATGTGAATATACAGCAGCGCTGTACCAGGTAAACCGACAGTGTCGGGAGCAGGAGCTCTGTAATGAGTCTAATCCGAAGATAGACTGCCTTGCTCACTGAGTGCAAGCTCTTTTATAGGACAATGTCCCGCCATAATATCTATGACAACTCAGTCCAATGGCGCGCGGAAGTACGCCACGTGTTTACTTGATACAAAACACTAAAGTATGCTTAACTAAATAAGACTTACATTGTAAAATAATCAAACAATATGAGAATAATTGTCGTAAATAACAAATGATGAATTCACTACGTAAATCATTTTAAAATTTAAAGTGACATGTCATTTATTGTTTTGAACAATAACTACCGGTTACAACTATCGAAATAAGTTGCCAAAAATGAATTAGTGAGACACCAAGTACTCAATAAATTAAGTTCCAATTTATTAGACACAATCTGATAGAAAAATCACGTAAATTAATGATAATAAAAACAAAGGATAGCAAATTATGCGGACTACCCACAATTTGTATTTGACAGCCATCTCCGACATATAGATAGATGGGGATAGTTTAAATGTTAGGAAAAAAGAAATAATTCAATGTGTCCATTTGATGTTGCTTCTCAATGAGACCAACAATTGTAAATTCATTTTCTGTGCCTTGCCTTATTCACGATACTTGTCTGATGAGCAAAACAGGCACATTTATTATTTAAATATGCTAATTTATAATAGGACTAGTTGCCACAGTGACGCTATTTCATTTTTTGATTGTAATCAATTTATTACTGATTACAAACTAACAAATTATACTTTGTATTTGCCACCTAGTTGTAGGAGACAAATTGCTAATCTTTTAGCATACAATTTAAACCGTAACACTGGTACAGTCGGCCAAGAAAGTGGTGTACCACCCTAAGGTTGAATATCGCTTGCAGATTCATAGGTGATAAGGATTAGTTTCGCTTGCAGATCGATCTGACAACTTCTATTGCTGTCTTTATCTGATTATTGATCACGACTATTACTGTTTGTAACGTGACAGCTGTTCTTAGTTTGAACTTGATGGAACCAATGACGTCGTAAAATCAACGGCGGGGGTCTGTAGATTTTGATGACAAAATTGTATCTACAAATTCAGAATTGTAATCAATAAGTTACATAAAATTGTAAAGGCACAAGGCGAATCCACAAACCTACAATTTCTGTAAACTTGTAATTACAATATCAATAAAATACAAGCTAAAAATAGATTTATCCTTTTATTAAATTTCTACAATCAATTTTAAAATACTTATAACAAACAAAAACATAGCATATATAGTAATATTTAGAAGATATTGAAAATTTTAAAAAATTAGAAACGGGTGTAACCGCCGTTGGCCTCTATAACCTCTAAAAGACGAGACCTCATTGAACCAACAAGCCGTGAGCAAATATCGGTTCCCCGCATTTCCTCCCAAATATAATTACAGTGACTAATAAGAGCTTGTTTGGTTCTTTCATTTTGATGCGACCATCGTTGGACCATAAGGCCCCAAAGATTTTCTATCGGGTTGAGGTCCGGCGATCTTGAGGGCCACTGAATTACCCTTACGTCAGTGTGTGAACGAAACCAGGCTCTTACGATCCTCGCATTATGAATTGAACAATTATCTTGAACAAAATCAAATTGTGGCACTTCGTTCTCCGGGTAAACATTACGGACTGTCGGTAGCATTGCATTCTGAAGCACGTCGATATAATTTACAGCCGTCGCTCGAGGAGGTAGAGAACACAATTCTCCTACACCATCCGCACTCATCCAGCCCCAAATATTTACGGAAATTCGACCTGATTCTCTATTTGGGATTACATGATCATCTTTATACCGTGTTGAATTATATCGCCAAAGGTGAAGACGTCCATGCTGACTGGATTTAAACGTTTTTTCATCAAAAAACACTGTATTAGACCAATCAAAGTCTAAGTGCTCTCTGGCGAAGTTCAGACGAGCAAGTCTGTGAGCATCCGTCAAATATATTTTCTTGGCGTAATGCTTGTGGTGCAACCCCATGTAATGTAGATGATTCCTTATTGTTTGGGCACTCACATCGAACATCTCCGCAAAATGTTTTGTGGGCTTAAAACCATTGATTTCATATTCCCGTCTCATGAATTCTCTATCGTTATTGGAGAGTGCAGGCCGGCGACCACTTCTTCTGTGATCCAACAAACTTCCCTCCTCTCCTTCACGACGAATCCAAAAGCGGACAGAACGCCTCGATATATTCAAATTCCGGGATATCGCACTGATACTGCTTCCCTCATTAAATTGGGCAATTATTTGTGCTCTTTCGGCAATGGTCAAGTTGGCAGGCATTGAGATGATTTTATATGCAGTTGATTGAAAAATAACACGGAAAATATATCGATTTTTTGCATATATTTGACAAAATGTCAATTGTCAGTTTTCTTTTTCAAATGGAATTCGGTTGTCTATTTAAATAGTTTTTATTACTTTTGTTTGGAAACATTTCAATGGGGAAGGCAACTCAAAGCTAATCGTAGATGGCGCTGCGATATTATGTCCCATATGTCAGATTACTGTATAACTTGTACAAAACAAACACGTATTTTGTTATAAAAATTGAGTTTATTCTAAAAAACAATATGGAAAATTATTCGTCAATACAAGTGCATATACTAAAACAAGAACTAAGACGCCGCGGTGCATCTGCAAAAGGAAAAAAGTGATTTAGTTGAGAGGTTAGAAATTTGATTCTACTACATTAAACACACATTTACTTGTAGTTAGGATTTAAAATTGTAATTTTTATGTAGGTATTACATGTGCTAGCCTCTACAAAAAATATAGTACTGCTTCTGACATTCTATATTGAGAAAAATATCATCAAGTTTTGTGTTTGTCTTCTTCATCTAATTTTACATCTATTTTATAAATTGGGGTAATATGATAAGAATTTTAACTTTCTAACACCACAACTATCACAAATCTCGGTCCCGGTGATAATTCTTCCACCAGACGAACCATTTCATGATCTAACGAGCGATGCCATACTTAACCTCCAATAGAAAAGTAGATATTATTTTGAAAGGTGTATTCGATTGTTTAGTTATGGTATAATCATAGAATTTCATTAATAAATTCAACTAACGGCCTGTCCCGGCTTCGCAAGGGTAAATATTTGTTTATTATATAGCTTTTTCTTAGTGATAATACAATTTTTGTTCTCACAGCAGTCACAGCAGCTACCCGTTATTTCTTGATAGTGTGAATTGTCGGGAATTTGTATGCCATCATTTTTACAGCCTATTACACAACATCTAGTCATTTTACATCAATAAATAGTTTTTTTCAGAAAATTCCTTTGATATGACAGTTCTTATGGGACATAAGGTAGCAATGTCACTTTGACACTTGCTTTCCCCATTGCTTTGTAGAAACTAATGTCCTTTTCATTTATACTAAAGGTTAAAATGTCATGTACTTATATGTGACATATGACGTATGAATACTAAATACATAGGTTTACGTCATGATAATGTTGTCTCTTTCAGTAATATCTTTTTATAACGAACCTTGTCGTAATTTTCGATGACCGGGAAACTAAATCAAAACTGGTACACCACTTTCTTGGCTGACCGTACCTGTAGCGTACCATCGATTACTGTTAGTAGTGGTACTAACGCCGCTTTTGATACACCTAGTAGTTTAAACTGTTAGATGCGACAACGGGTAAGCCGCATGTGTTGAATGTTGTACATCAAAATATCCAGGGTCTGTCCGGCAAAGAGCTAGAGTTAAGTTTATTTATTGAAAACTATGATGTTCAGGTATTATGTTTGACTGAACACTGGTTGAAGGCTCATGAAGTAGTATTTATAAATGATTTTTTACTGTGCAAAGTGTATTTGTGAGGAAAAGTGCTATTCGCGGAGGATCATTAGTTCTTGTTTCGAACAAGTTGAAATGTAAACAACGGTTTTTTTTTTTTTTTTTTTGTTTTCAGGATGGGAAATCATCAAATGACTTCTCCCGCTGAGCGGGAGGGCGTGTCAGACTTTTACTGACTAAAACCCACCCGTGTTCCATCAGTTGCCCATGTGCCAGGGTCACGGTATCTCTTTCGAACAATCACGCGACCCCGGCAGGCATCGGTCCTAGTAGACCCCTACACTGCTGCTGACATCTCTTTGAGGCGCGCGTGGAACACTGCGTGCCGTCGACCCGAGCTTGGTCCTTACCGGGCGGCGAGCTACCCATTGCTCGCCACCCGCAAGCTCGCGCCTACGGTGGCCGGGAGTCCGCAATCGACTCCCGACGCCCGGGGCGTCTCCTCCTGCGGCGGCTAGGGGCGTAGGGCGCAGAGACTGCCACTCCCTCACGCGTCCCGCCTCCTCCTTCGCGAGCATTACTGCTTCGCAGAAGGAGGTGACGGCTTCCCATTCCCTCTCGCTCCGTACCATGGCTCGCACCAGGGCCGGACGCGAGAGGTCGCCGCCGCCGATCGCCTCCACGAGGACACGGCGGTGCCCCGCCCAGGCTGGGCACACCTCCACCGTATGCTCCACCGTGTCCTCCAGACGATCCTTGCAATGGAAACACCCGGACGTATCCTCCCGCTTTATCCTGAACAGGAACCCACCGAAGCACCCATGCCCGGTGAGAACCTGCGTCAGGCGGAAGGTGAGGACGCCGTGGCGCCTCTCTATCCACTCCTCAAAGAGGGGACTTACCGCCGCAATTGTGGCGTGCCCTAACAACGGTTAGATCTAGTTAATCTTTCCATTGAGCGCGTTATTGAGTTGTCTTGCGTTGAATTGGAGCGTTACGTCATAATATGCGTTTATCGGCCCCCCTCTGGGGATTTTATTAGTTTCGAATCGGTAGTGGAGGATTCACTCAATAAATTAAAATCAATTAATAAATGTATAATTTTATGTGGAGATTTTAATATTAATATTTTAGATGTTACTCCATTAAGTATTAGACTGCTCAATCTGTTTAGGTCTTTTAATTTAATAAACTTGTTCCTTGAACCAACTAGGATCACAACTTCTTCGTCGACTTGTCTCGATAATATATTTAGTGATTGTAATGCCAAAAATAAGTTAGTTTTAAGTGACTTAACGTCTGACCACTGTGGAGCTAGCTTCCCTTTGCCACTACTTAAAAAGCCGCATAAAATATTATGCAGGCCACAGCTAGTCGTTGCAATAAATTTAAAAATAATATAGCTCATAGGATTACACCATCTATAGTAGAACGCGAGAATCCTAATGAAGTCTATGGAGCCCTTTTTGATATTGTGCAAAAAGAATACGAATCTTTCAAGACCAAAACTATTGACATTAATAGCACCTCCGTTAGCTTCAACCAATGGGCTACTCCAGGAATTTATAAAAGTAGAGCAAGACTATACGAGTTATATGGTTTGAAAAAATACAGATTTGATACTCCTTTTCTAGAGTATGTCAGTAATTATTCAAAATTATTTAAAAAGATCTGCATTTTAGCTAAATCAAAGTTTTTAAGCGATACCATAAAAAAATCCAATAATAAAATAAAAACCACTTGGAAAATTATTAATAATGAAACGGGTAAACCGGTTAAACAGGAAAAACAACTAGAGATTATGATTAACAACAAATTGGTTAATAAAGCAGCCGACATAGCTGAGGCATTTAATGAGTTTTTTGCCAACATACTACCTTAACTACGACCTGCTCCTTAAATTCGTCCCCGTCTAAAGCTGAAAACCTTTTGCATAGTAGTGTGCCCGGATGTAGACGCTTATTTAGTTTCGAACATGTAACGCCTCGTGATGTGATTAATATTTTTAACACACTCAAGTCAAAAAACACTGGTGATTACTGGGGCATCTCTGTTAAACTGTTAAGTAATATAATAGATATCGTAGCCCCCTATCTAGATGTAACTTTTAATAAATGTGTTGATTTGGGATCTTTTCCTGACCTCATGAAGAGTAGTAAAGTCATACCATTATCTCAAACAGGTAATAAAAATAACGTTGGCAATTTTAGGCCCATTTCTATCTTACCTGCATTTAGTAAAGTATTTGAAAATTGAATACTCAAGTAGTTGCTAAGACATTTTAATTTAAATAGCCTCCTTCATAATGAGCAATATGGCTTTACAAAAGGTCGTTCGACAACAGATGCGGGTGTTGCTCTGCTGAAACATATTTTCAACGCATGGGAGAACTCGCAAAATGTTATCGGAGTTTTCTGTGATCTCTACAAAGCTTTTGATTGCGTTCACCATTACACACTTTTGCGTAAACTACGTCATTACGGTGTTCAAAACGAAGCTCTCAGTGTCATAAGTTCTTATTTGCAAAATAGGCACCAATATGTAGATATCAATGGTGTAAAATCTTCCGGGCTACTATTTCAGTTAGGTGTACCTCAAGGCTCAATACTGGGTCCATTCTTATTCTTAGTGTATATTAATGACTTACCATTTTATTTAAAGAAAATCTGTGACATTGTACTATTTGCTGATGATACCTCACTTATCTTTAAAATAGACAAGATTTTGACGACGTAAATAGTGCGTTCTCAATGGCTACGGAATGGTTTACCACAAATAACCTAGTTCTCAATGCTAAGAAAACGAAATGTATAAAGTTCGCCTTACCGAATGTTAGGAATCTGGGACCCAATGTCGTTTTAGATAATGAGGTGCTTGAAACTATACACTCGGCAGTTTTTTTGGGCATAACAGTAGACGCTAAACTTCAGTGGGGATCACATATCGACTGTGGCAACAAACACTATCGAAACTACAAAAAATCGATTTTTGCTTTTTTACATAATTGAAAAGAGAATTTAAAACTCAATCAGATACATCAAAAATAGTAATTAAAAAGTCATTATTAAAGAATTTTTTAATTGAACAAAATCGATACAGAACATGTTGCGCAACGAACATCTTTGGAAGTGGTACTTACAATGATGTTCCGTGCAAGCGTGTTGCGCGAGCGTCCTGAATCTACCAGAACCGTTAGTGTTCGCCACAATGTGACGGGGTGAGGTCGCGTTAGTTTTATTTCCTTAGGTTCGTAACGTTTCGTGTTTAGTTTTTGTTTTTATTAATCTTAAGATTTTATTAATATGGTTAGTCGATGTTGTTGAAAGTTACCACTTTCAACAACATCGATAATTTTCGATCCTTGTGATGATAAACACATCTGCATATTTATCGAAAGTGGTAGTTTCGATAATATTCGTATCATTTTGATAGTATGTACAGTTTTGTAACTATCGGAACTGCCAATTTTATGGCTTTTATAACGTTTTGACTTGTTTTTATTTTAGAATCACCTGTGCCACCTATCAAAATTAATGACGAGGAATGGACGGTTCTAAATAATTTGTTAGACAAAGATACTATAATCGAAATGTGATAACATGATAATCGAAATGTCAGAGGAGGAAAAAGTGAATTCTGTCTAACAAATGACTGGAGCACAATTACACTCGGTAGTGATGAAGCTACGCCTGTCTCATCTCCTTCTCAGAATGACTTTTGCACTGAAACAGGACAGTCAGAAGAACTTTGCAACATGTTCACCGTGAACTCGTTGATAACTGAATCTGAAAATAAAAAACCCATTTTGTCCTAATGTATTACGATACGTAAACGTAAATCTACTTACAAAATTGATCTTTGGCAGAAAACAAAAGCAACACATTGACAGAATGGACAGATGTTCCAAGAAAGTTACTAACTAATTCCGGAAAGCGTTATGTTTCTAAAAGAGGCAAGAATGTTGCAGCTAAGACCTTAAAACCAGAGTGTTCCTGTAAGCTCATCAGACAAATTTACAGATGATATCCAAGCAACAATTTTGAACCACTACTGCAACTAGCAGATCACACAAAACAATGGGAGTACATAAACAGATTTACTAAAAGAGTAGGAAAAAACAGAAAAACCACCGAAAGACCGTCTAGGCGTAAGCACACTACTAAATACTATCTAATAATAGTACATATTGCCTATGGATAGTTTCAAACATGAAAATCACCAAGTTTGTTTAAAAATGTTTTGTGCTACACTTTTCATAACAGACCAAATAATTTTTACCGCACATGACAAGCTAGATAACAAATAAATAAATAACTTAGGACAACCAACATACCGTTAGCTGATCCCAAACTAGACAGAGCCTGTACTATGGCAACCAGACAACTGATAAATATACTTATATATTTCTAAATACAAATATATTATAGATCAATCACACCCAGACACAGAACAAATAATCGTGCTCATCACAAAAAGATTTGTCCTGGGTGGGAATCAAACCCACGACCTCAGTCTTAGCAGTCAGGGTCACTAACCACTAGACTAACAGGCCAGTCAACTGTCAGATGCTTGTGGTATTACCAGTGACAATAGAGGGAACACTCGAACCACGTACAATAAGGTGATGAGGAAGTGATTTAAAGTGTGTGTACAACATATGATTTTCAAAACTTTGCTCAACTGCCCTGCCGGAGAAGGATCTGTATTTTATTTTAAGCGAAAACTGTCACTTATGTATTTCACAGTTTTTGACTGTGGTAATAAAGAAGCATTTTGTTATTTGTGGCCAGAAAATGTAGCCAAAAGGGGTGCAAATGAGGTAGGCAGTTGTTTACTAGATTTTATTAAAAAAGTAGCGAATAATGCAAAAGATATAAGGTTCTGGTCTGACAATTGCACTGGACAAAATCGGAATAGAGAAGTATACAGCATTTACATGTATGCTAGCAGGAAATTTTAATATCAATATTGTACATCGGTTTTTAGAGTCTGGCCATAACCAACAAGAAGCTGACAGTGTACACGCACTAATATAACAATCAGCTAATGGTTAAGATTATTTACACACCAGATCAGTGGTATACTTTGGTTCGCTGGGCTAAAACCAATGATGTCCCATACAATGTGACAGAAGTTTCACAAGATAATATATGTTATATGATTTAAAGAACTTGTTAACTAACAGAACTATAAGAAGAACATTTAATTTAGGTTATAAAGTGGAATAATATAAAAGAAATCTGTATAAGAATGTGATCCTAACGCTACCTATTTTTCGTATTAAATGCAATGAAGAAGTCTGAAATTTTCGTTTCGTTTCGTTTTTAAAGTTTTTTGGTACGTGATCATTTGTTTTTTGTTTGAAATATATTTTTTAATTAAGACAAAATGCATTTTTATTTATTAAATCCAATGAAAACAGACCAAGACCAATAAGTGAGTGCCAAGCAAGATATCGAAAGTGAACATTTTCTTTTCATATGCATAAAAACTTTCTTAGAACAGTCACGAAAGCACCATATTCGATAATCACATGTGTGAGAACACTATCGAATTTGGCAGTTTCGATGGATTTCTGGCTATTATAAGCGTAAAATACTATTGAAAGTGAAATATATAGAAAAGTATATAATATAATAAATTCGTTGTCAAGGAAAAAAAAACTGTATAAAATTTACAATTTATTCCAAACATATTTTTACCTAAGTTTATAATACTGATTCTTTAACATCAAATTACAACTTTAAATTGCTCTCCTGTAAAGTACGCGATTTGAAGTTTCGATAGTGTTTGTTGCCACAGTCGATATATCAAGCCTAGCGGGAAGGCTCAGCTCGGCCGCCTACGCAGTAAGGAAAGTTAGACAGTACACGGACGTTGATACAGCTCGATTAGTCTATTTTAGTTATTTTCATAGCATAATGTCCTACGGCATTCTGCTGTGGGGCAAAGCCGCGGACATTCAAAATATTTTTGTTCTTCAAAAACGAGCTGTTCAAGCGATTTACCAACTAGGTGCTAGAGTTTCCCTGAGAGATTTGTTTAATGATATTGGTATTCTTACGGTGGCATCACAATTCATCTTCGCCAATATCTTATATATTAGGCAAAATATACACCTGTACACTAAAAACAGCGATATTCATAATATTAATACTAGAAATAAGGACAAACTACTTGCTCCCTTTCACCGGCTTCATAAGGTTCATAATTATTTTGTTGGTCTTGGTATTACCTTTTATAACAAGCTTCCCCCTGCTTTACTAGATTTGCAGTTTAATGAGTTTAAAGCTAAAGTAAAATCCAACCTTTGTTCAAAGGCATATTGTTCTATCAACGACTACTTAAACGATAAGAATAGTTGGTGGCTGTGATTAACTCAAGACAAACTCAAGACAATGTTTATG